>OX337245.1:3609262-4809262 GCA_946965025.1 Blera fallax
TTGTTTGCAACACATACCCTTCATTCCCAGCCCGTGCAAACCGATTTTAACGTACTACACGAGGCTCGATTGGGTTAAAAGGAAACGATTCAGCAGTCTAACTAGAGTGGAAACCATGCATCGGGGGATGGTGGCGCCTATAGCTGGCTGGACTATAATTCTTATGAGCTTCTCCGATGTGTTCAGAGCTTAAGTCAATAACGAGGGCCAAGGTTGAGTTAAAATATTTAGAACGAGATGACGTTCAATAAGCCAATGCTAGCAGCAAAGCGCCGAGGTTAACCGGAAACACGTCTCAGTACCTGCAGCATGAGGTGTGCCGTGACCAATTTAGGACTTGAACTAAGCTCCTTAAAATTGTATGCGTTGTGAGCGTTATATTTTTAAGCGAGCAAAAGGGACCTCAGGCGGAAATGTCGGGCGTTTATCTAACATTCAACAGACGTCAATGAGAACACTTTTCAGCCACACATTCGAGCCTCCATCATCGATGCTCCCGCTCAGTTTTTTAACAATTCTTAGCCCATTAAGGCATGGCGCCCATGGCATAGGACGTCCACAAGGTCTGGTCTAGTCTGCGCACCATCTCGTTCAGACTTCTACAACGCATTCTCACTCTGTCCAACTCATCCTAAGTGATCCAGATTCCTTCTCAACTGCCCTGAGGTAATTCTGCCAGAGAACGTAAGCGGATTCCATTGCATGACATGCCTCACGACGTAAGTTAAGACTGGTCCCTTGGTCCCTTGGTGATGTCTATTGGGTGCAGACCTGTTCTCAGGTGGAACTGTCTCTTTGAGACATGCCGGTCACATCTAAAGTACTATACTCAAATAGAAAGACTGACTTAACGTTGGAGCAGACTTTGGATAGCATGTCGAACGCAGCCTTTCGCAATTCTGCTGTCAACAGTTTCCCAGTTAAAGAAAGATTTCAACTTTCTAGACATCCTGTCCTGGTATCCTATTAAGTTGAGTGAACGCTTGAAGGCTTTTGTTTTGCTGTATTTATTCAAAGCCCTACTCTGTTTGGATCGCCTTTTAGATTTCGTGTAAGTCCTTAGCGGTACGCGAAAGTAAGCAGCATTATTTAAGTCTTTAAGGTACGATGTCATTGTCCATTCAGTTTCTGACCAGAAGAACTCCTGATTCACGTTGTCGAAAGCCATCTCGAAGTCCATAAAAAGTAGTTTAGTGGATACCTGTACTCGACGCACTGCTCTGCAAAGACGGGCAAGGTATGAATAAAGTCGATGCAGGAGGAACCTCAGCAGAAGCCTACGTGTTCGACGTCAAGAGCTGAATACACGCTACTATTTTGACCAACACAGCAACAACACATACAGATTCCGCACTTCATCAGATTGCCCTCATCCGGCAACTAGAAGATCCTTGCTGCATTTCACTCCTCCAAAAAGCACTCATTTTTCAATCACTTGCTATGCGAGGACTCAATACCTCTGCCGATTTATTTGCCCCTGATTGGAAAACCTTGGCAGGGATTGCACCAATATTCACCACAGCGATTAAGTTCTTATTGCCGAGTGAACGGCGGTCGCTTCACTTTAAGCCGAGGATCAAACTTAGTTTGGCAAACGGAAGCCTGTAGCCGTTCGGGTATTTAAAATAATGTTGCAGGTCAAGGAAGTCGAAAAGGAGGCATTGTCTCGGCGCACAGTGGCATCAAACTCTAGCAGCAGAATTGGGAACGACGTTCTCGGTGTAGAGACCAAACTGTGATGCATACGAACTGAGTATCTACGTCACTTATAAGTAAATGGATGTCTACCGATCGCCTTAATCATGTTTTTGTATCGGGAGTGGCTAGCTTTTTATAAGATCGCCCCAACGCATTGTATTGGATGGATCGCATAAGACCACGAAAAGAAAATTCACGGGAAATAAATTAGAATCCACTTAGCCAAGCAAGCCAAGGGTGGAACGTATGTTAGAGGAAAAGAACTGAAAGAACTTACAGGAATTCGAAAACCACATCCTTCCTTCCTTCCTATCCTTTAAGCCCCACCTGAGCTCCTAAGCAACATCTGGTTAAGACGTTCTTTGAACGAAATTTCACTTAACCCTGTGCAATCCTTGATGGTTTCAATGAACTGACAGTAGTCCCTAGAAACCTTCGTTTTCCTCCTTTTTTCGATTCTGAATCATCTGCAGCTTGTTGCATCGAGAACGGTTCTCTTTTTTTATGTTCAACGGGACTGGCTAAAGTGCGAAATGGCCACTCAAGAGGTTGATGGTTCCGACCACTAAGAGATGCAGCAGACTACATGTTTACTTACAGTCTTTCATGGATGGACCAACCGGATGCTTAAGGATGAAGAGAGTCAACCTCAGATAATGAGAAGAAGCAGAGAGGTAGGAGATTTCCGATAGAATTCCTTTCTTAGCGACATAACCAGAATTACGCTCTGAGGGGCCTTCTGTCTATCCCTAGGAAGACCAGGCAAGCACTGCAACCTGGAGATGGAAAGAGTTTTTATCCCGAGCAAAGATCAAGGTCGTGGAGGAACCTTGGGATCGTTTTTGGGGGTGGCTGGTTGACTATGTTTGGGGAACTGAACTCCCTTCCAAAGTGTCTTTGCCTGCTTCGAGCCATGGCGGGACAATCGCACAGGATATGCTCGGCAGTTTCTTGATCTTCCAGACAAAATCGGCACATGTCCGTAGGAGATGGTAGAGCATTTCCTGACTTCTCTTGCTGTCGGAAGCATTGATGAATCTCTCGGCTTGACGTAGCCCGGTTGTTGAGTTCCATTTAGAGATTCTCTCTTCGTGATTCCATAGTTTAGGCTCCATTTTTATTTGGCTGGTAGATAAGCCGCAAAACGAATGAATATTGCGATCCTAGTCTGGCTACCTCGTCAGTAATTTCATTGCCTTCCCTCATGTCCTGGACCCCAATAAATGAATTTGTGAGCAGCGAGTTTTCTGCTGCACAGGCAGTTCTAGACAAGCACTCAAAACAAAAGGAGTTCAGAGCCTTTATCGCCGCCTGACTGAATTTCCAACTGTACAGGAACAGTTCTAGCAGCAGTCAGTCCTAGTGTTTGGAGCCAACTCCTCCATTGACTACGTTTTTAAGTACAGAGCTTAAATTTAAGGATTATACTGTTTTGGGCATAGAATTGCGCACAATTTTGGTCAGGAAAGGACAGCAGATGGGACTTTATTCAGTTTTGAACTCTTCCGCTTGCATGACAGAGAATCATCACGACTTTCATCCCAACCGTTGAGGTCCTTCTCTACTCAAAAGAGGTGGTATCATTGGTAAACTCAAACAAGGACTCACATCGTTCATGTTTTCTGAGCCGATGAACCTCGTTCATCTCCCATTCGTCGCGTCGTTCCTAGTAAGTGTCCATCCCAATTCCATCGTATTTCCCCGACTGGATACATGTATCTCATTATATTTCTATCTCAACGATCACACTTCTTCTCCAATTAGACCTTTCCAGCAAACAATATTGACCAATCACCGATAACGATCTGTCGAAGGATGTACATAACTGTAACCAAACTCGAGTGTCCTTTATTTCACTTCCACTAAATTTAACACACGTTTGCCCTTCATTCTTCACATCATTCCGACTGTACCTGCGCCATCCCCCGTCGATAGAAGGAAATAAATAAAAATCGCAATTATTTAAGGAATCCTTTAAGCTTACTTCACCTGTATCCCACACATAATTGCGTTCCATTAAATTTGTCCGGGTTGTCACCTTTAAACACGACATGGAGAGGGTGCTAGGGTAGATAAGATGTAGATAAATCGATAAACGGATGATGATGATGATTCCCTTTCAGTTGTGTTGCAGGATTGGAAATCCACTCAACACCGAAACTTTTCAATCAGTTCACACTTTATCGCACAGGATGCCTCACACTGTGGGACCGCTGTTGCCACCATATCGTCTCCAATCTATCTATCCATCCGTCAAAACGATTGTCTCCTCTCAAAAACTTTCTCTTCTCATTGCCGCACAGAAACCTTCCCCCGCGCCCCCCAAGAAGACGAAGGAGAGAGACACACGGCAGGAAATTTTGGTCGTTATCCCAGTTATGCGGGTCCTGTCGCCTATACTCCTCCTCGGAAGGGGGTTGCGGCGGAGGGAGATGAGAATAAGATAGAAAAGTATTTAAACGGAAATTGGCACCATTATTGTTGCGCACCGTGTCGTCGTCATCGTCGTCATCGTCGTGTCGTGTCAGTATCGTGTTCGTCTTGTAACCGGTGAACAGTGAACAGTGAACAATCCTGCTGCTGGGCAATCTCAAACAACAGATAGGGAGATGGGTTGAGTTGAGCACAAGGAGCAAACTGCGGGATTCTATTGATCTCGGCACACAGCTTAGAGTTTAACGTTCTTGACACTTCCTGCAATCACAGTTAGGTGGATGAGGATATAAGTACCGTTTCAGAATGATTTCTCGATGGATAATCATATCCGTTGATTTATTTATTTGCCCGTCTCCCTCCATCTCTTGTGTGTGTGACGTTGCTGATGTTGCGTAGGGGGATGATGACGTGTCACACATTTATTTGACATGATTGGTTGGGAATTGGTGATGTGGAAAGAATGTCTACGCCACACTGACAACACACTAATCCCTGAAATCCTGAAATCCTGAAATTCTGAAATCCCACTGCGATAATTACGATTCATCGAATTGTATCCCTGACATGACTGGGGAATGGAACCCCGGTTGGCGGTGGTGGCGCAATTTGACATATCTCACGGATTTGAGGACGTGTATGTCCAATTGGTGTCCCTAATTGAACGAATCTTCTAATTGAGATTTGGAGAGGATTCAAGAAGTCAATTGTGTTTATTATCATCGATTTGGTGGGAGACAGTGTCGGCTCTCATATTTGACTTCGATGGCAGTGTAGCCGCTGGAGTGGATGATTGGCCAGAGAAATGAGGTTAGACATCGCTGCATGGGGCTAATGAGGTCGGTTTTGGTCTTATTGGGGAGGTGCGTTATTAAGTTTAGCACGATGGGTGGAGAAATTTTATGAAGGAGTGGATAACAAACTCCTAAGATGGCTTCGTCCATTCTGAGGGAGTGGGATCCATTCTATTCTAGTCTACTCATGGTGACAGACTCTTTTTTCGAAATCCTTGCCTAATTCTCGTGGAGTCTGCGATCGAATCATTACGTCGGAGTATGAATGGTTAAATGGCCGCCACGAGAGTTTTTAGAAACTTCGACTCTTGTGAGCTAATTTTCTATGACTTTTCGGCACATTTCTGGCTGTATTCTAGCAACTCACGGACGTTGGCTTTTAAGCGCTCCAAAGTTTGGACATTGTCTACATAGACACGACCTTTAGCATAGGCTTACAAAAAGAAATTCAACGGGGTCAGGTCATACGATCTTGGTGGTCAATTGGAATCGCCAACGAACGGTGGAAGAGCTTTCCGTGCAATGGAGCCAAATCGCCTGTGTGTTGTGTGGAACCTAGTTCCGCCATGTTAGGCCAAAGAAATATTTGACCATTACCTTGAGGATGGTGCTTTCGACATTTTCAAGAAAAGCCTGATCATGCCTCTCCTTTCCAGAGCACGCACCAAATTGTTTCCGGCGGTGAATGCAATGGCTTCTCAAGGATCACATTTGGTTTCTCTGAACACCGAATTTGGCAGTTTTGTCTGTTTACTAGCCGCCGAGCGAGAAGTGGGACTTCCGGTGAAGACGGTTCGAAGAATCCGGGTCAACTTCTTGTTTTCCAGCACCCAATCGGCTTATGTTCTGCGGATACTTGGTCAGCAGACTTTAGTTGTTCGTTCCATTTTGTAAAATAGCAAGACAAGGACTATGACGTCCCGAGGAACTGCGTGTCTGACGAATTGGCTGGACGAGGCTCTTCCGGTACAAACAGCATTATTATAGCCAATATTGACGCTCCGATGTCCTATGCTAAGTACCTCATCTAACTATAGATGGAGGCAACTTGGGCTGAACGTTATCACTAGGCAACTATGAGGAACCCTCTCTACTCTAACGTAATAACCGGACACTGCACGATAGGCAGGCGTGCTCAAACGTTAGGCATCCCCAATAATGACTTCTGCAGAAGTTACAGAGACGAGGAGGAAGAAGAATCAATCCTGCACTGGCTAACATTAGGAAAGCTCCACTAGGTCATTATTATTTGGATGGTCTCAATGATCTTAATAACGCCTCTACGGCTAACATAAAGAAAAGTAATTGGTTCCAGGGGCGGACAGAGTGACCCTCCTGCCCCTATCTTATGGCAGCACAATGGACCTACTTTGCTCCAAGTGTACCTTTTCGAGGGCCACCAACCAACCAAGACAAGGACGAACTATCTATCACTACAGATGAACGATGGATTTGCCGCATGCCATATGGCAGGGATGTGAGATCCCCACCCCGAAATGAATAATCCTGACAGTCCGCCTTGCTACCTTTCTTTTGGAATCAGGTCGAATGGGCAGGGACTTTTTAGTCCGAATTTGGCCACCATTCGGTCGCAAACTGAACTGAGGTTAGGTTAGCTAAATGGGTGCCCTTGTTGAGTCCATTGTTGCGAATATTTAAAAACCCTGAGAACCTAAATCTCAGTCTTCCACGGCTAAGTTCAAACGCCCAGATGAATGTATGAACCTCAGGAGTTTCCTTAGCTCAATGTTACCTAACTCGTCCCGTTCTGAAAAGGAGTACCTGCCAATAGCACGTCTTCTTTTAGTGGCCAGCGTTGGACAGTCACAATGGAGGTGACGAACGAATTCTATTTCCGTGATTACCTATCACACAGTGTCCTGTCACGACGCCAACAGCTATTCGGATATCCCTGTGACTTAGTTCCGTAAGGCTGTTTGGCTTTTGCGCATGTAGTCGGCACCAGCGTTTATTAGCCTCCTCAATAGCCTGAATGTCGTATCTCCCTTTGCAGGGTGCTGAGCGGTATACTGACCGCCGAGAAGGCCCGTGAAGAGTTCATAAGCGACCCTTCTCTGGCTAGTATGTCTGCTTTTCGTTACCGGAGATATCCGTGTGGCCAGGTACCCACCACAGAGATGTCATCCAGTCGCGTTTTACAGATTTTTACGAGCTTGGATCTTGGATCGATGTGGACTGCAAAGCCTCAAGTCTAAACGAGTGTGTTTCGAGATTCACAGTATACACCGGCACCTGTACCAGCGATCATTTTGGGTCCGTCAGTGCAGATGGGCAGTTTCTCTCTGAAAGGAATTCTAGGAGAGAAGCTCCGGTTGCAGTTTGGTAGTGGGATGATGTATTCCGTTTCCGTCCGGAGTCTCGATACATTCCATCGGCTTAGAATTGAGGCATGACCATAGGGTCTAGCTATACAGACTGGCTTCCCTTAGTCTAAGTGCAGTTTTAGCTGTCGAGTTCGCACAGTATATGTCAAGTGGAAGCAGATTCAGTATAGTTTCCAGAGCTGCTGTAGGTGTTGTTGATCCCATCGATCCCGTCAGCCCCATTGAATCTTTGTAGCGCTTTCAAGTTGGTATTTCTTCTCGAGGATAAGATGGGTCTGAACTGAAATCCTGAAGTGTTTTCAGTGCCAACTTACTATGGAAATCGCTAATTTCCTTTCCCGGTCTAATGTCCTTTTCGCAAAGAATGATTTCCTTGCTTCACTGTTGGAAAAATAAATTTGTTTTAAAATCCCTCCCGAGAGTGCTCCCACTTTAAATGTAAATCAAACGAATTTTAATTAAAACTCTCCCTCTTTCCGAGCTCGAAAAATTGCCAACTTTTCCCCAATTATTGGTTGGGAAATAGCAGAACAAAAAACCACATATCCTTGAGCACAATTTTATTCTTTTCGAAAAATTAAGCCCCCTTTCACTAAGGAACGATGATTCATTAGAAAAGTTTTCGCCCAGTTCTCCATTTGGCAGGAGTCTTTCTCTTTCAATGAGAGAAAGAGAAAACCTTGAATAAATTCCACAATCATCCTTCAAGGATATGAGCGTGGTATGGTGGTGATGTACCACAAAAAAAACTGCAGAAGAAATATTCAGAAATACGATTTCCTCATCAATTTCTACATCTCCCCCCACCATCCACTCAGTGCATCCTTTTGCTTAAAACTAAAAACTAAAACTAATGACCAAACTGTGAATAACGCCCGCAGGATAATATCATTACAAGGAATTTTCGTACGAGATTCGTGAAAGTTTCCGAATGCCACCCCCGAATATTCGTTCGCACTCATGCCACACACCATTGTACAGCGATACAAGGATGGTAGCGGCGGCGCCTCAAGGCGTAATTAAGTTGTATACAGGACACACCTAGAAACACGACAGGAGAGATGTGCATCTTTTGTTATTTGTTAGACGGTGCTTCCCGTTGTAGTAATTGGTGAAGTTTTTAACAAGCTTAATCGATATTTATTGCGAATTCGTGAGAGAATCCCTTTTTAATCCTTATTAAGTCAATCACATTCGATTAGAGTGAAAATAAATTTGTGCTTCCTGTAAAGGGGTCTCGTTTCTACAACAGTGAATCCTTGAAAACGAGGATTAATGTTTATGCGTTTGAAAGTTTTCCAATTTTTCTCTTTCTCTCCCACACCCGGTAACCGTTAAAGCCTGCTGACCCGTTTAATTTGTTAATTGTGGTTGAGTCCAGTACATTGCTGGGGAATAGCCTGCCGCATCGAGGACTTGTAGATGAGAAACGTGTTGTGGACGAAGGGATATAAACGAAAGAACTAGTTAAAGTTTTTCTTCCTTTTTCGTGTGTGAGTTCGACCGGAACAAAGCCAATTATGTTGTTTTGTTAGCGGATTTTTTTTTTCTTTCCTTTAAGTGGAAGGAAAAGTTCCTTTTACCAGAATTAGTTATTTTTTTTCGGAAATTATTGCGCCTCGAAAAGGGAGCGAAACCAAACGGAAGATGGAGTGTTTTAAAGCCACAGCTTGAGATGTATGTATCTGGGAGCAATACTCTTGGTTCTAAGGAAATAGCCCTATGTGCCTTCCCTGACATTGAGGGCGCTTTCGATAACACTGGCTACAGCTCAATAGAGAGAGCATTCAGTAGCAGAGGCATCGAGGATTCGACCAGCAAATGGATAAGAGCCACGCTTGAAAGTCGAATTATTACTTCCCCCTCGGGAGGAGTGTCAGTGTCAGTGTCTGTGACCGCAGCTAAGGGCTGTCCGCAAGGCGGAGTTCTCTCTCCCCTTCTATGGTCACTAGTCACAGACAACCTTCAAGTCGATCTTCATAGATTAGGCTATACGCCATTGGTTATGCGAATGACTTGGCGATACTTATTAGTGGCAGGCACAGCGCAACCATCTCTAGTGTCATGCAAGGTGCTTTACTACATGTTTTAGAATGGGGCAGCAGAGAAGGACTATCCATCAATCCCTGCAAAACTGTTCTAGTGCCTTTTACTAGGAAAAGACTGGTCAATCTAGGACCAATCATCATCAAAGGCACCACTCCAGCTGAAGTCAAATACCTCGGGGTCATCCTCGACAAACGGCTTAGCAGGAATTCTCATATCAAGTCCGCCATCGAGCGTGCTACTAAGGCCATGTGGGCCTGTAAGCGCCTGTTCGGCAGAACTTGGGGTCTGCTGCATTGGATGCATACAATGATGGTGAGGCCTATCATCACGTACGCGGCCATCGTCTAGTGGCCGAAAGTTCCTGAACGGACAACGGCAGCCAAACTTCAGAAGTTACGGAGAATTGCGTATCCCGGCATCGTAGGTGCTAAGCGTACCTGCCCTACGGCAGCTTTAGAAGCAGTCGTTGGGCTTTCACCTCTGCAAATCTTTATCAGCCGCTGGGCGTGCTATTAAGCTGCAGAAAGAATACAAGTCTAATGGTGCTACGGCATTAGACCCTAAAGGTCTGGTCTGGTTCACAGATGGATCTCGTCTTTGGACCCAACACCAAAGTCTCGATACCTATGTATGGGAATGTGTCCCACGGTATTTCAGGCTGAACTCCATGCCATTGAAATCTGCGCTAGGTTAAACCTTAGTAAGGGTATTAAGGGCGCTAGAATATATATATTTTCAGAGAACCAGGCAGCACTCAAAGCGCTGTCGTCCAATTTAGTGGACTCAATATCAGTTAAAAGCTGCTACGATGCACTGCAATCCCTGGCGAGACTAAACAAGGTAAAACTTGGATGGGTCCCCGGTCATCAAGGGATTGTAGGCAACGAGTTAGCAGATGAACTAGCTAGGGCTGGCTCAGAATCTGCGTTCATAGGACCTGAACCTTACTGTGGCTTCAACTGGTCTTTCGCCACAGCGCTGATTAGTAACTGGGAACATAAACTTCGCCTGGACCACTGGAAAATTATCCCAGGGTTGAGACAATCCAAATTACTAATCAAACCCTACTCCTATAAGGATATACTAAACCTTTCTCACGGGCTACTGTGGCCTGAGATACCACCTTAACAAACTTAACCTGGGCTCAGACACGGAATGTAGGTTCTGCTCGGAGGAGGACGAATCACCCGAACACATTCTCTGCAATTGCCCAGCTCTACATTGGTTAAGGAGACGTATTTTCAGACGCCAGCGGAATTGAGAAATAGGAAATAATGCTATCCTTCATTAGGGAGGTAGTACGTCTCTTAGACTAACCATACCCTTATGATACAATAAATCTTTTAGGTCGCAGTGTCTGCCACATGGGCAAGGGTTTTATTAAAAAAAAAAAAAAATCTGGGAGCAAACTGAAACCGATTTGAGCTAAGCTGTCGGCAGGAAGGATTAGAAAAGGGGGTCCGCAGCTGTACGTAGTTTGCCGGAATAAGTTCAAAATTTGCAAAAAAAAAAAAAAGCGAAGATGACTCGAAGGCACAATTAAAAAACAACCGACTTGAGCTGTCAGAAATGCTTCTTCGTCATCAAGTTATCGCTGACTGATCCTGAGCATGCATTCAGTTGATTGAAGCGCGCACCAATAGGGACTTCCAAACTTTGACAGTTGATAGCGGCCATATTGTTGAAGATACATCTGCCAAATCAGCAGTTATTTATTCAGCCTGTTTTGCCAAATCACCATGGACGGATATAGCGTTCAACAACACGTGCAAATAATAAAATTGTTTTATCAAAACGGGTGTTCTATTCGGGCAACGTTCCGCGAGCTTCGCCCATTTTACGGTCGCCATAATCGTCCTTCGTCGTCGCTCACAGGAACTCGGCCTTTCGCAGACCACAGGTCGATGATTACCAACTTCTTTTGGCCTGAATTAGATCATATGGACACCAACGGCAAGTGGTTTCAACGGGATTGCGCTACGTGCCACACAGCTCACGCCACATTGGAAATTCTGCACGAGCGGTTCGAGGGCATGGTCATCTCACGCGGAGGTGATGTGAACTGGCCACCGAGATCACGCGATTTGACCCCGTTAGACTTTTTCTTGTGGGGTTTTCTGAAGTCGCAGGTCTATGCGAACCAGCCACAAACCACAGCGGCCCTGAAAGCCAACATAACCCATGCCATCGGTCAAATTCAGCCTGATTTATGCGCCAGAGTCATGGAGAATTGGACATTTCGGATGCGCGCCACCCAGAGAAGCCGCGGCGGACATTTGAACGATGTTATATTCCATACATAATGGCATCGACAGGCCTTTCAAACGAATAAACAATTTCGATGATATCTCACACGCACTTTGTTTTATTCAAATTTAAAGATAGGAAGCGCTTAATGAAAGACCCTTTAGTGTCGTCAGCACTGACGCACCCCTTAATGACGTCCTCAGCATCACCTTATGCTTTGATGAGGGCGTAGACAGTAATGGGCGCCGTGGCTCATTGGAGGTTCGAGGTTCAAATCCCAGAAAAATAACAAAAAAGTTTTCTCAGAAGTGGGACCTCTCGCGAATTTCTGACAAACCTCCAAGAGTAACAACTGTCATCAGAAAGCTTCTCAATTTGCCTTTAAACGCGCAACACGAATGGTCGCTAGGCTGTAGGGAGTTGCTTCCTTTTTTTTTTTTTACAAATTTTGGCTTTCCTTAAGCTCTCGGTTGTCACCTAATGGTTTGAATCCTTACTTATCCATTGCGTGCAAATATCGGTGACAATCGCTTACTTTTTGTAACTACTGCCCGATGGCCTTCAATGGTTCACAATCACTAGTTGCTTCGTCTTCTCTTTCAATCCCATCTTCTTGACCAATAAAGTCGGGTAAGTTGTCAATTCAGGTTTATAACTTACCGCCCATGTGGGCTTGATTAGAGCATTGGACTCCTGACTCTGGACTCTGTTTTCCTTTTCAACACTTTCGAAGGCAGTCCTCGAAACAGATGAAGCCATGCTCCTATTGTCGTGCACACAGATGGCCTTCAGTTGCTCAACAGTTCAGCTAGTCAGAGCCATTCACAGGTCCATGAACTTCTCCTGCATCGACTGTAGATACCTTGGGTTCTAGACTACATCAAATCGTCGTTTTCATAGTTAACTGAGATGGAAATGCGCGTCGTTGCCTACATGGTCTAGGCATGCTGTCATTGCTGTTGGTGTCCTCGGAGAAGATGATCTATACTACGAGTATATACGGGTATTGTTGAACAATTTGCCGCAGATATGACAGAGAATACCAATTTGCGAAGCCCATAGTCTCGCTTCTGTTCCTGTTCTTTTGGCCAGGCTTTCGAGCATAGCATTCACATCCTCATCCGAGCGACTACTTTGCTGTCTGGCACCTGTTCGATTCAAGCAACTGGACGCCGAATTATCTCCACCTCTAGAGCCAGGCGACGACAGTATGTCCTGCAAGGTATACTCTGCATAAGCGCCTTTATTTGAAGCCCACTTCGCATCTGCTATCAAACTTCTGACCGATGAGCCCATTTGCAAAAATTGAGGCCTACTCCCCACGATGGAGCCACATCGTACAGAGTCGGTCTCAAATTAGCTATTTTGGGTACATCTACAACGAGAAGACCACATTCGGTCCCAATTCTGGAAAGCTTCGTGCGATTACTTTCTCCACAGGAGGGATGGATCTAGCTGTCTGTCCCTAAACACAAAAATCATTGACTGGGATATTCAGCCACCATTTCGCCCGAGAGGAAAACCTCACCCCCACTCCACAATCCGAGCTTATCACCCAGCCACCATTAACCCCACCGCTCTCAGTATCAATATCCTTCAAACAGAACACAGTTCTCAAATTCACTTAATGTAATTGGCTCTTAATGTTAACTAACCACAACCGAAAGAGGCGAAAAAAAACCCCAATACAACTCGCCCCCTTTCAGAATAAAGCACAAAACTGCATCTGAGAAAGAGATCCTTGCAGTAAATACTCTCTAAGATGGTCCTTTCTCCTAATGTCATCATCATCGACATCCTTTTGCCTCCCGAAAAAAAAAAAACGATGAAAAAAAAAATTATCAACCAAACTTTTTCGGTTTTCTTCGAGAATGAATTTGTAAAATTGTTTTCATCTTAACTTTCAAAAAGAAAAACCAAAAAAGGATGCAAGAAATGTATCCTTTTTATTGTCAAGAATGAGAAAACAGAGGCAAAACCAGCACACAGCAGTTTCTATTTATCCTTCGTCAGTTCAAAACGACGAAGAAGAAGTTTGTATTTTTCTTCGACATTTTGCAAGGGATGCATCAAGAAAGAATCTACCACCGTGCCCACCATCATACCGTTAAGCTCCTGACAATTTCTTTAAAGATTACTCGAAGGATGCGCGCCAATCGGCTAAGGATACAAAAGTTTATTTCTTTTTCGATTCACAAAACGAAAAGTTTACTTTTCTGTTTCAAATTTTTTTCGAAGAGAGAGAGAGAGAGTTTGAAAAAACCCGTATAAAGGACATGCCGAGCCATTTCATATTATTTCGCGCTTGTTTAACATGCTTCGAAACATATGGCGCGCGCGAGCAGCATTCCACTGGAGAAGCTGGAGGGAGGGAAGATAAAGATTTGGTTTTGAATGGAAACAGGATAACATTGGAAATGTATTTACTCTCGTTCTTTGTCTTAGCCAGGGCTGGATTTGGTAGGAGGAAAAAAGACTGGGACTTGCGGACTTCATGAGGCGAACATTTTAACAGGAAAGCAGGAAGGCAAATGGAGTTCGAATGAGCGTAACTGCATTAGTGGAGGACACTCAATTTTTGGAGGACAGACGTCCGGGCAGAAAACAGGCTCACGGCAAACCGTACTCATGCTACAGGAACCTAGGGGACAACAAATACGAGGGAGGTCCACGAAGCAGGGTTTTTTTTTTTAAAGGACCGGGGAGAATGGAAGAGGCTATGCAAGAACTAGATGTGAATGGGTTGAGACTGGGTTAAAATAAGCTTTATAGCAGGATCATCAATTTCACAATTAGATCAGGATCAGTAAGAAAAATGACACCCAGAGACACTCCACAAGAAAAGTTGCAGTATCTCCTGTGAAGTCCTAGTCTTGCGACTTCGACTACCACTGAACGTGCTCATGGAAGGCACTATATCGTTTAAATCCGTGCAGCTCTTGGGGTATTCTGACGATATACTGATGTAGATATCATCCCGGGCTCCCAGCGTGCCGGATCTTGCCAGTCGTGCTTTACGGAGCCGAATGCTGGACGATAAGCAGGACGGCCAAGCAGATCAAGGGACCAAGGGATCGTTCGAAGGAACGGTCGCAGGCCTACTCAGTAAGTAAGTATTGCACCATTGGAGTCCAACGATTTAGTCAGAAGCTACTGAAGAAGACTGACGCCTACGTACACTTCAAAGTTCTTTGTAAACATCGCAGGACAAAGATCACTGCAGTAATGCAAGGCACTATCCTAGGAACCTTGGCGTTATTCTCAAAACTTACTTTTGAAAAACTTTGCAGAACATCCCCTGGCTTCCGTTGACAGCGATATTTTCGAAATTTAATTGCGAAGAGGCTACGAATTTGGGATGCGGATTGCAAGAAAGGTTTGAGGCTGTGCTTTGAAGGAAACGCTTTCCCTTTCGGGGTGCATACGTGAGTTTTGAGCGTGGATTGTGGTAGAAGATGTGAGTTTTACACAGGTACAGACGTATGTATGCATGTTTGGTGTTCGATTTCAAAACCTATTAGTCAATGTCAGAACCTCAAAGTAGTGCTTACAAATGGAAGCATCCACTCGTGTTATTGGTGAGCTAAACGCACTCTCGAAGCAGAGTAACAAATCCTATTTCCGACTTCAATCGGGGACTAATGAGACTAGTGAAATAATTTTATCTAATATCCTTCCATTGCCAAGGTGCCTTAATATAGCCGTAAGACTTACATAAGACTGGTTAAAGACACCTGCACTCGACAAGGTTTCACCTTTTCGATGATCTAGAGAAATTGAGTCCCTTGTACATTGTATTCCAACATATAGTTCAGTTCTACTAGGCTGGGCGCCGTGGCTCAAGAAGCTAGGCCCTGGACCACATACGGTCTGTTGTGCCAAGTATTTGTATTTTTTCCCCTGAGCTGTTTCTGAAGAGAGGAAGCTTCAACGATGAAAATCTCAACCAAACTTCACAGAAAGACTTCCAAGAGGCTTCTCTATGAATCTGAGTCCAGAATCTTTTCCATCACTGGACTGAACGTCCATCAAGTCTACACTGGAAACGCCCCAAGTTCCAATAAACAAAACGCCATTGCAAGCCTTCACTGTGTTGAGGTTGCACTCGCCTTTGAAGTTCAATTCTCAGTGGTTTATCTCCAAAAATTCCAGAAATAAATGGGATACCGCAAGGCAGCATTATATACACTACACTCTCCATTCATTTTATTCTTTATCCTGATCACTGAAGGCCCCGCAGCCATGAAATGCGCCCCTGTTCTTATGAAAATCTAGCTTTGCTATCAACTTTTTCTGCTTAGTGAAACCCTATTGTCTAGATGGCTATACGGTCTATGAAAATCCGTCTCTACCAGCGGAATGGGTCGTGGCTATAAGTTTTCTTTCGTTTTTTTTTTCTGTCGATATTTCGGCGATTTATTCCTCCTTCTCTGGCGGATAATTCTCGAAAATTGTGTACGGATCGGTGCTTAAAGTTTTGCAAGTTTCTCGACCCCAAAGCCAGCTCCAGGAACTTTTCTCCGAATTCTGGACGGACTCTGTGTGCGTGCGTGTGATTTGATGCTGTTTCGCTTGGTCGATACCAAAGAATCCTGTTTTCTTTTCGCCTAGAAGAGCAGATCAAAAGTTTCTTTCATTTCAAAGACGGCACAAATAAAATAAAAAAGAAACTGTAACTGCACTCTCTGACGAAAGGGAGGTGGTCGCCCCGTGTTGGCTCACCCTTAAGACAATTTACTAAGGGAAATAAATCATTTTCTCCTGCCATCAGGAGATGAAACGCTCCCCCTTCTGGGGTGGAACATAAATTGATACGTTATTCGCATTTAATTTCTGGAAGCGTGTTATATTCGTTTTTTTTTTTATGATTGTCTGTTTAGGGGTGGAGGATCCTGTGCGAGGGGGGGTTGAAATTACTTTCATTCTTAAAATTGCACACATTCTTATGTTAACACCCCTCAGTAAGCGCTCAAATTAAATGCGAAATACCTGAGAAAATTAAACAGCACCCAGAATGGAGGCAGGGGACTACGCATAAGGCAAGGAATCCTCGGTCTCCTTACACTCAAAACTGTCATCATATGACAAAGACAAGGGAGGAAATGGCGAAAATGAGATCTCAAAGCTGGAGGCATCCTTTGGATTCGCGATAAATTTAATTTAATAATATTATTATATCCTCTCCGGAGAGGAAGGGATAACCACTTGAGTCTGTGGAGCTGAAGTTGAAGTAGTTATCCTGTGCCGGTCTGTGTAGCGTAGCGCAATCAACAAGGGCATTCAAGAGCAAAAGGGTTTTCACAAACGCGCCGCTTCAAGGATGGAGAAGGACGAGTATTTTATGGATTTCGGATATCCACTATATGTGTCGGCAGCAGATGTCTGTGAGATAACTATTAGAATTCTCTTTGGCGCACCTGTGGAATGGAGCCGTTGTCGGGGAAACACTTTTGAAATTTTCTACTTCTCGTCGGGTGAGATGGTAATAACAGGAGATGCGGTAATTGGACGGAAAATTTCAGTTAATTGGTGGTTCAGTGTTCTGTGGAGAATGCTGGTTAAATTGAACGCAACGGCATGAAAACTTAAGCAGTTGTCCTTGCGAAGGAAGGGGAATATGAGCGAGGTCAGCAGACCGCTGAGACAAAAACGATGAAGGTGAGACGCATTGGATTTCCGTATTTTGCTGAAATTGTGCCTCAGTATTGTGGCTGGACCAAGGATTATGGAGGGATGAGGTGCCAATCAACTGTCAAGGCACAGCTCAATGATGATCCGCAGGGCGATTGATATTCGAAACAAGAGGATCCAGAGTGGAAACCGCTTCGGCATTGGGCGTGTCCTTAGAATTTTCTTTTAGTCACCCTATCATAGCTTTAGCAACTTCATAGAGCACACAGATACCTCTCCACTTTGAAATTGACGATCAATTTCTTTTTCGATTCACTAAAAAAAATCCTCGGCGAACCCCACAGGCGAACCAGTAGAGGTGCAGTAAAGTGGGAGCGTTATGATCCCTATAATCCTGTCCTGATCGTAACCTCGCCGAACAAAAAGAAGAAGAAGAAGAAGAGAAAAACCCTCTGCTTCCCAATTTCTTGCTCAAAGTGGTTGTAGAAGCTGTTCTGCTGTTGCTGGCGCTACTTGCACAAGCTCCGCTGCAATACCATCATTCCGGCCGCCTCATCAGTGTCCTTATTGCGATAGTGAAAGTTGAGATTCGAATTCGGTACATTGGGCAGCTCAATCTGAGTTGGACCTATTTCCTTGACATGGCTTAAGACTATACTTCGTTTGACCTCGTCCTCATCCGAATCAAGCCGAGTCCCATCTAAGGCTTTCACCGGGTGTTGTCTACAGCGATGACCATCAGTCAGCTCCTTTGTGATCCTGTTCTACAGCCGGACTTGCTCCCTAGAGCCTTGATGTAGTTACGCTTATCACTCCGTATGCTAAGCTGTACTTCTCTCATCTCCATTCGATATTGAAACTCTAACTCGTTCCACCCTACTGCTGGGGTTGGTACAATACGGGCTTTAGGTAGCTATCCTTCGTCGATTTGCCTCCAAGGTACACCTTCCCTGCCATCTACCGATAAAGTCTTCTGTTTTAAAGGGAAAAACATTTTTCAACTTGGAGAGATAGCGGCAACGAGCTCTTGATTATTTCCAGTCCTTCCGAGAGATGGTGTTGGCGCACTGATGGACATTTCCAGCTGATCGATGCTTTCCTGAGCATTCTGCTGAATTCGCGAAGTCTTCGAAGAGATGGAGTACTGGAACTGGGACTGGGACTGCCATATGGTGAATATCTGGTGCCATTTCCATGCTGGCTCCTCCGCTGTTTCAGACGTTCGGAAGACAACTTCTTAAGCGTCGACTGATAGCCAAATGGTCAATTTATTTGGAAGTTGAGTGGATGCAAGTGGTTTTGGCATGGAACACGATCCTCTCCAAGGCCAGGCCTTTTCTGATAGATAGAACCTACTCCGCATGAAAAGGTAAGCAAAGCACCTTGGTACAGGTCACATCCTACTCGGCATCTTCCCGGAAACGGCATTTAAAAGGTAGGCTTCGACTTGGTCAATGCAAAGATCTACTCCAAATGAACAGAACGTCACAGTCGGCAGCTATAACTTCGAGGTAGTAAGGGACTTTGTCTACCTTGGGTCTGCTATCAACCCTGAAAACGAAGAATAACTCTTGCCAATCGCTGTTCCTTTGGGCTGAGAAGGCGATTGAGTAGTGAAGCCCTATCCGCTGTGCAAGACCTGAGCGCGAATATCTTAAGAGGAATTTTTCTCTCTAAACGGCAGAGGATAACTCCATACCAGTTCCACATGGACACCCTGTCGAAAGCGGAAAGATATTCCCGGTCGCTTTGAGAGAAACATTCTTCGTAAGATATGCGGTCCCAGGTTCACTCTGAGCTGTAGTGCCACCTAAGTATGTACGTATGGGAGACTATGCCTTGGACTGTATATGCTTCTATGTTAGGCTGCTGGGGGATAAAAGACTAGACTCGTTATACCCACTGGGCGAGTTGGTTCCAACTCCTGTACCGGGTTTCCATCACTAGGATCACGATGGTTACGTGACGCCCTCAGAAACCTGAAAGAGATGTCCTGAAAGTAATGTTTTCCTAAAGTTTCGTTCCTCAAGTGAGGCTTGAGAATGCCGAAAAGACTCAACCTTGCTAGGTGGCCAATTAATGGTAGCTCTGAGCTGGGTTCCAGGGCATAGCAACGTTTATGGAAACGAGCATGCCGATGAGCTGAAGAAGAAACCGTCACCTACTATATATGCAATTGTCTGGCACTAGCTAGGGCCAGGATACGATGCAGGATTTTAAGCATTTTCCAATTCGATTGAAGCATATTATAGTCTCAGGGCCTTGAGTTGAAAAAAAAGAGATAACTAGCGATACGTGAACATTTCCTTGAGGCTTTTCCTTCGACTAGTGGCCCCGGAAAACCGCTTTTTCATCTCCACAAGCCCTCACTCGAAGCTCATTACTAGAACCTGATCCACTTTGGAAGCTGTCGCGTGTATTCCCGTCGACTATTCCTCCATCACTTTGAGTCGTCGAAACTCTTTTTAGAGGACTTCCTCCAGACCTTGAGAGATCGATCCCAACTTTTCTCGAAAATGCAAATCCATCTCGAAACATGACATTTCCAACAACTGTCACAGGCCTCCGAGGTATCCCAAGCACTCCATTATTCCTTCTGCCGCAGAGCAGTTGTTACGAGGTAATTATTCTTTCGTCAAGGAAATGTCCCCTCTACTGTCCTTGGTCCTTTCTTCAACTGAATTTAAATATGGCCAAAAACTTTCCGCTCTCAACTTTTCAGCACCCCCTACCCCTATCCACGGCTACATTTGAATAAAATATGCGCCGAAATGACAAAAATTAGTTTCGTTCATCTCGCGACTTCGTGCCACAAGACGAACAGAGGCAGCCGGGAAAAAGGAGCCGCATGCATACCGAAACGCAAGTGCATCTCACCACCACCACCACCCCTAGTCTAAGGGAGAACCACACGCGACGACACGACAAATGGAGATTGCAGGGAATATTAATGAACTCCGCCAGACGGCGCGGCGCGCATATGGGTCCTGGTAATTATTTTTAAGGAGACTCCATGCACATCTTCGGCTGGGATGCGTTCCAAACTTTATCATTCAACCAACAAAGGATCTCCGAACAAAAGTCAAACTTTGACGAGGGTGAGGGTGAGCGGGAAGGGGAGGAAAAAAACTTTTCAAATTGCCGCTGTCAACTCGATTCGAATTGACAATTAATCGCGTGGCCTCCTTTTTGTCAGGGGCTGGTAGCCAGTCTACCGTGTGAAAAGTCATATCGACTAATAATCTCATCTCTGTGTGGTGCTCAGTCACCTATACCCCGGCATCTAATCAACTGAACTGCGTTCCCAGGTGGAATGGGAAGGGCCGAGTTCACAGGCCAGATGTCTGCCCAGATCAAACCGCAATCATTTTATGTTAACTAATGCCATCGGATTATAAGCATCAATATCACCGCCAACGTAATCAGTTTCATTGTTCCACTCCAACCCCCCACCCCCACCCCCAGGGCGCTTCGACTTTGAACCAAATGTCAATGGTGAGTTCATTAGAAAGCGGAACCAGCACGCATTGCGGCCCTCCTGCTGGCGGAAACACTTTCCGACTTATAACTCACCGCGCTAACCTTTGTTGCGTTCCGGTTCCCCTCCACTGAGGGTGGGTGGCAGCGGGACTAATAAGCATACGTAAGGGTGTGGAGATGGGAGGTTAACTGGTGGCAATCAGACAGGAGAATGGCATCCATCTATCTATTTTGGGAGAGCTGGTCCTTGAATTGGTTCGGTCGATTAAAACGCTGATTCAGTCCATCATTAACGAGATTAATATGCCGTTACATTGGCTGGGACACACTAAGGCACACACACACACATACATACATATGTATGGAGCTCGGTGGATATCATCCTGCCGTCCTTGCAGTTACATCCCATTGAAACTGAACCACATCAACCCCTTCAGGCATTTCCCGTTAGCATTCAAGTCTGGGAGAGCGACTGAAGGGTGCTATTGCCTGGATGTGCCTGCCTGGGCACACATAGCAATTGTCGTCATCGTCATCGTCGTCGTCGTCATCATCATCGTCATCAGTGAACAGCAGGAGCAGGAGCTGTTACAGCAGCAATGTTGTTCCATGCATTGTTGCTTTTGTTGTGTATTGCTGCAGCCGGTGTGTGTGTGTGTGAGAGTGTTCACGTCCGAAACGATTACTTGTTCGTCCTTTAAAGTTAATTGCTGGAATTGCACAATGCCATAAAATGAGAGCACACACACAATGTGCATCGGTAATGGGTCAGAGCTAGCACCACCACTACCACCACCACCGCCACTGCCACCAGCATCGTCAATGTTATTATTGCCCATCCATCGGCGTACTTGGCATCTGGACGAGCGGCAGCAAGGATACAGTGAGGGATGAAAGTATGGAAACCAATGGGAGGAATCTCTCTGCTCACAGCGAGCTTAATAAGGTTTTCTTTTGGATAACGAAGGACACCTAGGTCAAGCCTTTCAAAAGACTTGACTTCAGTGTTACCTGCAAATACTAAGGAGCGTTTGAATTTTATGAAGCGTTAAAGGATTCTTGACGCATGACGTAGAATGGAAAAGGCTACTCAGATCGTCTGGGGTATCGACAGGCACTTAAGTCCTTTATTTCAAAGGTTATCTCGCTTCTACGTATGTATGTAGGCGCTTGCAAGTAGAGAAATTGGATCTGTGTCCCTGCGAATTTAAGACCAGCCTTTCGGACAAAATGAGTCGAATTTCCTTTTAACTTAAGCGACTGGAAGAAGGCTTCAATCCAAAAAACTTCAATGAACTGAAGGAGCCCAAAAGAAAGCGACTGAGATATACTCGAGCGCCGTGGCTCAGTGTTTAGTGCGCTCGACTACTGAGCAGGAGGTTCGAAGTTCGAATTCCAGAAAATTTACGGTCCAACCTCTGACGAACATCCGAGAGTTATAAGAAAGCTTCTCAATTCGCCTCGAATATGGCTTCAAAATGAAGGTCCTTTTCAAATGAATGGTCACGAGATGCTGGGCTCAGAACTCTGTACCGTCTGCTGCATCGCATATAAGGTATACGTCGCAATATTCACTTCCTAATGCGCCCCAAAAGAGTTTCATTGGTTCTCCTACAAGGACACTGTCCGAAAAGGCCTGTGCTTTCGGAGAGCTTCTTGAGAATTAGGAAGTTCTTACGATGAAGAATTTTTCAAGGATTTTTGGCTTAAAGGAGAGTCAAGTGATGCTACATAGTAGAGCTAGCTCCACGGACATCCACGTATCTCATGAAGGTAACTATTGCCAAAGCCAAGCATAAGCAGTTGAGGACCATCATCATCGAAGTCGAAGAAATTGTGAGAGGTCGTCCTATAACGAATGGGAGTACTGAGGTTATGCTGACTATCGGCTTCGGATTTTAAACAGGTTTTTTGGTTAGATTAGGTTAGGTTAGGATGAAGTGGCTGCCAGCTAGGAGTCGCCAACACACTTAGACCAATGGTAGGTCCATAGAGAAAGTTTCTCTCTACCTACTCGTTGAACCATTTTGAGCTTCTTATGAAGCCTGGGAGGCTCTTAATGTCGATATCCATCAGGTCGCCTATATCGATGAAGTAAGGAGCTCCTAAGTGAAGCTTTCTTCTACGGGAGAGACCTGGGCAGAAACAAACAACGTGAGGAATAGTTTCCTCCTCTTCTTCATCCATACAGCTTCTGCAGAAGTCGTTTGCAAAGAGGCCTAGCCTTATAGACACCTACTATAACGCCGATATGCAATCTCTTGAGAGAAATCAAAATTCTTAGAGCGTTTTAGATCCAGCTTCGGCCAAATCTGTTTCCTCGCTAGACATGTTGATCCACTTGCTCACCTAAGATTTGCACTCTCTATGGCATCCAGCTTAAGTTTAAGTTTGCGAGGAGAGATTGGTATACCTAAGGTGCCTTTGTCCGGCAAGATGGGTGGGTATAGTTGTTCCTATTCTAGCGAGCTCATCGGCCTTACAATTCCCTGGAAGGTCTCTCTCTGGAATTTTGAGCTGCTCCGCCATCTCCGTGAGAGACGATCGGCAGTCTAGAGCTACTAAGGTATTTATAGAGGTCGATGCCAGGGTTCGATTGCTGCTTGGCTGTCGATATAAATAACAGTACTTTTACGCGATATAGCATGCACCGCCAGCCAGTCAGCGGCATGCCAGTGACTTCGGCCTGAAAGACGCTGCAATAATTCGGAAGATTAAAGGAGAGTCGGATGCCTAAGTCTTTAGAGAAGACTCCAGCACCGACTCAGTCCTGTGTCGTGGACCACACCGTGAAAACAGACAGCGAATCGTTATGTAGGACATCGCGTTGGGTCCACTCTGATCTGTCCGGTCGTCGAGTGTTTGAAGCTTAGGCCGAAATTAACTTCAGTAGGCAGGCGGCCGGTAACCTAGAGGAGAATTCGATGCATCTAAAGAATGATGGCATGACCAGTGTCTAGCCCTTTCCAAAGGCGAGAGTTTCTCAGTCGAAGAGCAGAGTTGGTCGCCATTTGCTTGCCGACAATGTCGATCGGGAAAAGGTTTGAGGCGCCGCTGTTGGATAGGTTCTCGGCGCACCAGTGTTGCTGAGACATGCCACTCGTTGAGCTGTTTCAGGTTGGATTTCCTCTCCAAGGCGGTCCACCACACCATTGCGCCGTACAGGAGAATCGGCCTTACCACCGACGTGTACACCCAGGGCCCCATGTAGGGCCCACCGCTTTCTAACTTGAGTACAGGGCAACCATTGTTTTTTTGACACGTTCGTTGGTGTCTTCCAGTAGAGCTTCCGGTCTAACTTTAGTCCCAATTAGCTGCCGCTGTTTGTGTGGGAGCTGTAAAGCAAGGGATTTTGTACTTCCTAGTGGAAAGGACTAGTTCAGTCACAGCCGGATTAACACTAAGGCCGCAGCCTTTCGTCCAGTCGATTAGTTTATTTAAGGCGAGTTGCATGACATCGGCAAGTGTTTGTGGGTACTTGCCCGATATTGAGACAGCTACATCCTGCTAACTATCCTGCATCCTGTGCTCTCTACTTCCGAAAGAAGTTCGTTGAGAACAAGATTCCAGAGTAGGAGATAGAGTACGCCTCTCTAGGGGTACCTCGTGCTGCTCCCAAAAGAGGCAGTAATGACTTTGCTTCTGAACAGACTGATTCGCATAGGTTAACCCTACGTACGGCATTAATCGAGTTGGTTTCAACGTTATTGAAAGCGCCGCGAGAGTGAAGGGCTGTCTCAACGGATTTGCCTTTCTGATGAGCATGTTGTCTGACTTGCATAGGAACGTCCTATCTACTGAGTCCTTAATGTAGAGATCGATGATTCTCTCGAGAGTTTTGAGCATGTCAGACTGGTCAGAGATCCTTGGGGAGGGTGTGTAAATATTTGCCTGCTTTAGGTATGAAAACCACCTTCACCGCGGACCAGGCATTAGGTGCAGTTCCTACTGCCAGACAACCTTTCAGAATGCATGGCAGGTTCAGTCGTTGTGCCGGAAAGATGCCATCTGGTCTCGGGAATTTGAATGCAGAATATTATCGTTTTGAGTCCACAAGTCCTAAATTTACTCCAAATGTGCTTCTGACAGTCTAGATAGGCCTCTCCTTGCAGATCCTGCAACGTCAGATACGACGAAATTGATGTCAGCCTGTCATTGACCTAGATTTTCAGCTTAAATTCAGTACTTAGGGCGAAGTTCAGGGTGAAACTCATGCCACAACTATATTCTGCCCAACTGCGGTCCTTTGCTCCTTGTTGGATGAAGTTTTCCCCTACAGAACTGATGCTGCCTGTTGTGGATATTATTCCAGCGTCTCGGAAACACCCCGTGCCACTGACTTTTGCAACCCACTGTGCCAAGTAACACATGCCCGGTGCTCGCCCAGCTACTTAATCCCTGCATTGCACACACACCCCCAAAGAATTTTTAGAAACAATGACTTAACTTGGGCGTGCTGCAGTGCAACCTTGGCCGTCCACCCACATTGAATATCCTTACCCTCTTCATCGCTCCATTGGCAGCCACCACCACAGTCATCGTCATCGTCATCGTTTTAATGCGCGCTACTTTTGATGATGCTGCAACACACTGAGGATGTGTAGAAGGACTCTGCACGGCGCGCTGGTGTGCATGTGAATGCCACGTCAGGCATACGGCCGACCATCCAGAACAATGACAATATTGATTGGCCAATTACGTTTTAGTGATTACACTTATTGGGTATGCATGAGTGCTCCAGCTTTTTTTTTTTTTTTCTGTTGCCATTCGTCCCTGGTAGCGCGTGAAATTTATTTTTATAACGAGTGCACCCACACCCACACCACCATCGCCCACAAGCCCATCCCCTCCTGGTCAGCTATGGAGGGTGGAAAATTATTAAATAAATTCTTGTTTTTACAGTTAAGTGAATTTCAATTGTTAATTGTTGGCCGCATCGGTGGGCCTATGGTGGGCGAATGGTGGGCGCAATGGTGGGCCGCCACTGGTGGTGGTGGTGGCAGAGCAATTGTGGATCCAAATTACCGCTGCTGACCTTTTGTCAGTGATCAATGTGGCGGAAGACCAACTTTTTCTGTTGCCTTCAAGTTGAGTGCAGCAGCAATTGGTGGGGGCGGCTTGTCTGACTTTTGAAAATAAATCAGAAGCACACGTCGAGGAGGGCATTAGGGAACGTGCTGCCCTGGTCACCTGTCACAATTAAGAACGATTTGGACGTAGCGCACCAGCAGCAGCCTCGATAAGATCTCTCCTTTCTCGGTGAGCAATTAGCATCGCGCGAAAGAAGGGACACGACAATAATAACTTTCTCCTTTGTTCCGGTTGTGCAGATCCACTAGAAATGAAAAAAAAAAAATATGTCACCCTCGACGAACGGAACTGGCGGAGGAAACCAAAGTAGCTACTGTGCTGCTGCAAATGTGACAGCCTGCGGGCGCGTGAAGGATTTTTTTTTGCTCATCCTCTTCTGCGAACTTTTGAGTTCTGCTTCATCATTTACAGTTGCAAATACCCACCAGGCTGTGTTTTTGTTTCACCGGGACCACTGCCATCCGTGCACCGCCAACGTCACCGAAGGATGGTTTAAGATTTATAATTAAGATACCAAGCAGGACGTTCATCCTCCATCCCCGTCGGAACTAGAAAAAAAAAAAATAAAAAATCTGCGGAGAGCCTGCTCCGTTTTCACATGAATCCTTCCATTCATTTATCATTTTTATTTTTCACTTTTTTTTTTTTTTTATTCCGCCGCGGCACGTTGTCCTTTTTTTTCCCTGATTTTCCAGTGACTGGCTCTAGGTACACCCCAAGCAAGGCGCTGTGTTACCAACCACCTCCCCTGCTGTTCGTTAATCTCATTAGGATAAATATTACTAAGCTGGGATTTCAATTGTTTAAGTTTTCCATTGATAACTCGGAGGCGAGCTGGAGCGAGATTATACGAGTACCCAGGATGGATGGGTTCGGTTGGGCGGTACTTGAAGTCCTAATGAGAATTATATATGGATACAACTTTAATTGGAAGGGAATGAGAATGAGAGAGGGAGAGAGAGTATCTCTTTTTTTTTTGCAGCATCTTCCTTTTCTAGGACTCGATTTTTTTTGTTGAATTTTATTCATGCAGATCCTGTTTTGGGTAAAAAACATTTTTGTGCTTGAAGGGATCTTTAAGGAAGCCATATAATGAGGGACGGAATATTAATTACACCAACAAATTATAAATTTAGAAAAATAGAAAACGTGTTGAGGATATTAATATCGTGGTTGAGCGGAACGGGAGATGGTAATTAAATCGTTACGGACTGTTGAGTGCCAGAGTGAAGGCGATTTACTTAATTTATTGAGGAGAGTTAATCGGGTTGGGGTGAGTGTCTGAGGTCCCGCTTTGACTAGATAAATTATTTTAATTCGTATGGTGTCGTGTCCTGTTGATTTTATCGGCGCGCCGCCTTTGAGGGTTGTTCCCTTGCCGGAGGAGGTGTCGCTGTGTTGTTGGAAGATGACGGTCCAACCTTCATTGGAAGGAACTGTCCTATAAGGTGAGTAAAATCGAGGATGGGTAGCTAGCCAGCACCTACTTGTGCTAAGTTTTCCTTTGGAATACTTACTTACTTAGGTGGCGCTACAGTTCGGGTGAAGCTTCTCCTAAGCTACACATTCACATAGTATGTGCTCTGCGGTTTCGTCCTCTCCTAAGCAGAGGCGGCAGGTGATATCCTCCGTAATTCTGATTGAAAGTGACCGGTAAGAAAGCTCACAAGCCTTCTTATGTCGTTTCTGCCAGATTTTAGGATATCAACTGCTTTTTTTGGAAGGCTTTGACAGCTCTTTCAGCTTGACTGAGACCTTGGGAGTTATACCAGTGGTTTATGATAAATTTAAAGGCAGAGTCAGCTATTCCGCAAAAGGGTTCAGGTCCAGGGAATAACTCAGAGGAAACTCTCCTACGTGACCCGGTGCCCATTTACTTTATTGTATCGGACCAAGTTTTGTAAGCCGTTGAAGCAGCTTAGAACTGACTTGGAACTGATCGAGTGGGAGATGAGTGCTTTAAGCGCGGCTTGGCTGTCGGTGAGTATATGGATGGGTGCTCCTTTGATGCCTGAGAGGAAGTTTGTGCTAGCGTAAGCTCGGCCTGAAAAACACTGGGACTCTTTCCAAGTGTCTTACAGGTCTCACCAATACGAGAGAGGTTTTCTGCACATAAAAATCCACGGAAGACTGGGCAAACCCATGTAAGGCACTCCTCATACTATGGACTTTGGAAAGGAGCAAAGTCGAGCTGAATTTCTGATTTCTAGGTTAGGTAGGGGGGGGGTGACTGCATCAGCAAGGGTGCAGTCTCACTCGGGTCTCAACGGATCCATTGTGTTCCCCCGGTGTGAGATACCTGCAAGTAAAAGAAAAAGAAAAGGAGGAAGATATGGCAGTGGGGGCTGTTAAGTTAGTAGCAGGGGTGGTCCTCCTGAACCAGCCCGATTTCATGATGAATTTTAGAGTGGCTTTCGGTGGCGTGTTTGCTAGTTCACTAAGGTCTTTGAACTGTGGGATTCCGAGGGTTGAGAGTCTGGTTCTGAAGACGCTTGGGCATTCGCAGAGGAAGTGTGTTGAGTTTTCCTCTACCTCTGTGTCGCCACAGCCTATGCATGGTGGTGCTGATTCTCATTTTCCTGAGATGGGCCGCCATTGAATTGTGGCCAGTAAGGATTCCAATGAGGACTGACAGCTGTGGTCTGTTTAATGATAGGAGTTCCTTGGTCCTCTTTTTGTCAAATTGGGTCCAAAGTTTTCTAGAGACTCGACATGCGTTGATGGTGTTCCACCTTGCGTTGGCCTTATTTAAGATGTCTGTAGAGATTTTGGACATGAGGAGACTGATGGGCAATAATACAGAGTTGTCTGCGTGTAGGTCATCTGATTCTGAGCCTTTCCTGGCCAGTTCGTCGGCCATCTCGTTCCCGTGGATGCCCATATGGCCCGGGATCGTGCTGAGCGATTTGAGTTCCTCTTTGCATCTTTGGACCAATTTAGATTTGTGGTGGTGATGGAGGTTATGGCTTTGATGGCTGCTTGGCTGTCTATGTAAAAGTAAACCTGTCTGTTGTTTTTCAGTGTGGAGAGGTGTCGGCAGGCCTCGGTGATACCGTGAATTTCTGCTTGCAACACACTTGCGTGGTTCGGAAGATTCATTGAGGGTTCCACTGAGAAGATGCCGGATCCCGTACCTACGTCCATTTTTGATCCATCCGTGAACATAGGTATGGAGGTGGGGTTTATGATCTCACCATTTGTCCAGCTTTCCCTGGAGGGGAATTTGGAATCGATGTTGAGATTGAAATCCAAGTGGGTGGCCATGTGGTCGTTGGCGTTTATCCACTTGGTAATGGTGCTGTGACCGATTTGGCTGTTTTTCCAAGTCCGGGTTTCTCTGAAGGATACTCCGGGTACTCAAGTAAACTAGAGCTCTGCACACTAGTGCCTTTGAATGTGACACGCTCCTTCCCAAAACCATTAAAATTATCAAGGGGTGAATGGATAAAGACGAGAAAAAGACCATAAAACCCTTGACAATGTCACTCTGACAGAATCCTTAGTCGAAGGAATACTCGTAATTACAACGACATCCACCGATAATCACTTTTCAATCCTTTTACCAGAACCCCCCGCCCCCATCATCGTCATCTAAATTACAACATCTTGAAGCACCTGCTACTGCCACTATATCCTGACCGAAATGAATGCATATACACTACCCAATTGGAAAGTAATTTCATCAAAGGTCCTCAATCCTTAGCACCGCAAAACACAAGAGGAATTCCTCCATCTCAAAGGAAAATTCCGCACCTGATTCTGCCAACATTTTCGACGATGGCATCTTCAAGCAACCCATACCAGCAACAACAAAAAAAGGACGGCGACGGCGAAAAAAAAAATCCTTACTAAACCGCTTGATCCGATTTATAATGACAATAAAATCGTCACAAAAGGAATTCATGCGAATTGAATGGAAACTCATTCATGGAATAAATGTCAAGATTAAGACCAAAGGCGACAACGCTGACTGGGTAGAGGGGGGGACGGGTCCCAGCCTAGCTTCAAGGTTCGTCAGTGCAAAATCGCATTTCCATCAAATTGTGAATGAAAGCAGATGGAATCGGTATTTGTACCTTTCATGTCCTCTGGACCATGCACGACCGTGCTGTGTGGTGTAGTTTCTTTGGAGTAGAGTCCTTGAAATGCGATCCTGATTCACCCCCACCCACCCACTCAATGCGCCCGCATTGTGTGTTAGTTAAATTCAATGTGAAAAGCGTTTTATGTAAGAACGCTGCGGCATTCGATTCAGTTGTGTACTCAAAAGAGCATGAAATTTCTGTCAACTTATATTTTGTGAGGAGCTTGTAAGGAGTTTTGGTCCTTTTTTTGAAGGTATATCGGCGGAGAAATTTGGGGGGGAAGACGTGGGCTGGAATTGATACTCATTAGTTGTCTATTTGACTACAAAGATGCTGAGTGAGAGATGGAAAAGAGAAAAGCCCAACGATTACGATTATTTGCGGTCCAAAGGATGTCATCAAACGAATTTGGTATCCTTAAAATGGAGATGTGACTCCATGGGGGACGATTTGATTGAGGGTTTTGTTAAGCTGTGCTTGGGATCAGCTTGAAAGGCATTGTCTTAGAAGCCGGGATTTGGACGGGTAAGTCCAGGCTCAACAAAATGCTAAGGAAGGCAAGCTTTTCTGAGGTTCATGGTGCGCCTGAAGTATAAGGCTGGGAGGACGACACCGGAGGTATACAGCGATGAGCAAGTGGAAGACAACTGGAGGTACTGGAGGTACCAGTGTAGGACTTAGATTGGTGGTATAACCATCTTTGCGGATGGCTCCACGATGGATGACAGAGCGGGGGCAGGTATCTTTCTAGAAGTCTGGGCAACTATGCCTCATTCTATCAAGCCGAGAGGATTGCTCTGTTACATGCGTTGGATCACCTGATGGAAGGTCAAGTCGTTGTTAAAAATATTACGATAGCACTGGACAATCAATCAGTGATTAGACGCATGGAGCAAATAGAGAGAAACACATCCCTGGCATTGGAATATGTTCATCAACTCAACTTTCGAAGTGAGATGACGCTGCTCTGGGTGAGAGGGCACGTAGGATCGGTCTGAGGGCAACGAAAAGGCGGACTTTCCTGCAAAGCAAGGGTCATCCTCGGAGTTCTCTGGTTCGGAACCATCTACTGCAATTGGCAGAGGAATGGTGGAGCACCTGATTGACAACTGGGCAGCGGCGGGACACCAGAAAAGGTGGTCCACCATGGAAGGTTGTAGGCATGCTAAAATGGCTCATAGGGAAGTTCTAACCCTGAAATGGTTGGTAGCATTATCTACAGCTCCTGGAAATTTCGGGTAACACCTAAAGAAGATGGGTCTCCTGGAGGATGATACCTATGTCTGGAGGAAATCGAGACGGCGGCACATATATTGTGTCAATGTCCGGCATTAGCTGGCAGAAGAAGAGCTTTCTTGCGACGCTACTGGGTAGAAATCCCGAAGATGAACCAGATCTCTGTCAAACAGATGCTAGCATTGACACGAGGAATCAAAGCCAGGGAATAACTGTGGAGAAATCCAGAGAGTGTCTCGGGTTAAGATGGATCGTGAAGAGAGGCGAAAAGGAACCCATAATTGTGGTCTGATTCGGGATCTCTCCAAATAGTATATAAAAGTTTTGGAGGATTCTAGCCAAGTCTACAGGAGAAAAAAAAACGTTCACATCTTTAGAGGCATCCAAGGCATGGAGCCCCATCTTTCGCTGTATTTTTAATCTGATCATTCCGAGAAAGTCTGGTCTGTCAATCCATTAGAACCCTCAAGACCGCAACCAATCATTTGTAGTTCTGGAGTTTAGACCAGATTAGTATTCCGCTTTGGATACGGGAGGCAGCCTTGGATTTTTGACGCATTGAATCCAACTGGATTCCGCGCACCCCAATTGATGATATCTGCGTTAAGTTCTGAGATAAATTCCTTGACATTCGCTATCGGTCGGACTCGACAACTTGGGACTCTTGTCGTGGAGTCATGAAGGAATAAGCGAAGCCTGCCTAGAGTGTTTGAGTGGCCGAAGGCATGTATTGGGCAACGCGTGAGGGAGAAAATTAGTCAATAAGCCGAGCTCTGAGGCACACCAGTGACGGTCTAGAAGTAACGACTATTAAGACACCTCGTGATCCATTTTAAAAGTATGACACCTGCTTACGAGAACGCTAAGCCACACTCTATTGGAAGCTTTGGGGATCAAGTGAAACTATTCTACGTTCTCCGTGATGAAGAATGGAATGGCTCCGTACTTCAGACAGATATAGCATCAAGTCCCCGCTGAACGCTGTGGCCGGAAGCCATATTCCCTGCCAATAGGGTTCTTGGATTGCTTCTTCAAAATATCTCGTAAGATGGATGGCTCTCTATGGCCTTAGAAAGTTAATGGATCGGTGGTTATAGTTGGCATCAGCACAGCTTACTATTAGCAGCTTCGGTCCTGCAAGGAGCCTAGAAATTATCACTTTTGGCCTAATGATACCTTCACCAGCCTCCTTGCTATACGTGAAGTCTAGAACGGAGTAGGTTTTGGCTACTTTCCTGAAGCTTCGGCATCCTACTGTTAACGAAAATTCTTATGGATTTTTGACGCACCACCTCCAGGACTACGTCGTTGAATCAAACTACCAAAACTCTGAAAAATAGAGGCTGCCAGGCCACTAATTTCGTCTCTTTTACAGAAACTGGGATCTTGGATGCTTCTCTGAAAGCCCCACCGATGATTCTCTAATTCCGAAACAATTGTTGTGAACAAAGCTACTCGTCCTGGCTACCGGATCCTGCAGCATTCACGAACGGAAGTCTTTTATTCCTTTTTCTGACTGAAAAGGTGAATAGCCCCAGGATGGAGCTAAAACAACGGCTAGGATGCATACAAAACCAAACAGTCAAGTCATGACATAAGCTATAAGACAAACCATCCCTGGCATGTACAAGGAGCGACGTTAAGTCACTCCTTAATGGCCAATTCCGTGCAATATATTTCAGCATCCCTCAGTCATAAATGTAACCATTTCAGAGACCGCCCAGAAGTACTTCTAACTTTCTAACCACACAACAACCCGTCTCAGTCTCAAAAGTCCCTTAAATTCCATCTCAACAAGTACGTCACACCACACCAGCGTCCCAGCGTCCCGTCTCTGCCTACACCCACAGATGGGGAACAAAATTCTCACGCGGTTTGTGTCACCTCTCAAGCTCTCAAATGCCGACTACAAATGAATTTTTAATCGTCCCGACCACCACCATCACCCGGTTAACCGCATAGCACCCGGAAAATACAAAACACACATTCTCGACCCGAAATTAATTAAATATGAAAGAGCATCATCATCATCAGGATCACACTCTTCCGGTCTGTTTGTGGGGAGCAAAATGTAGAAAATTATATTTTTCCCTGGCACTTGGAGTCACCACTGCCATCAGGACTCGTTCCCGTCCGCCATGGTTACTTCGGGCGACAACCACAGGAGCAAAATTTAATGTTCTCAGTCGGCGAAACCACAACAAGAGCCTTCGTCGTCGTCGTCGTCGTCGTCGTCTACCTTCTTGGAACGTGAGTTCCTTAAAGAAACTTCCGGCACCGAATGTAAATTAGACCGGGACACCGAGGCGTATGTGAAACATCTTCGACTCTGGCAGATGCTGGGCGCAGACAACATCCATTGTCTCTCACCCATTCAGGTGTGACAGTTCGCAGGCATGCATTAGATTCCGATTGCGACTAAGTCGGCTGCAAGGTAGCAGGCAGCGCAAGGCGGAGGGGTCCTGATGGTGATGGCATGTCCTTCCTTTCCACTTACAACTCGAATTGGACGTGTTAAACACTTCAATTATTCCCAAGAGAATTCCTTTTGAAAGGAGCGAAGATTTTTTTATCGCTTCGCCAGGATTCTACTCATTTTCACCGGATTACGAGAAAAGGATGTGGGGTAAGGAGTTTTATTTTTTTTTTCACTAAAGTGGTGAAATTGATACTCCACCAACCAACAAGTGACAACACACTACCACCACCACCGCTGGTGCTGGTGGGTGGTTGGTTGGTTGGTTGGTTTTTTTTTTCATGCCATCGTCGTCCTCTTACACTTTCATGTTTTCGTTCGTGCATCCTGAAAAGGGATATCTCATGGCATTCGTTCGTTCTCGACAACATTTCGATTCATTAAAAATTTAACAGTTCAAAGTGTTTTCCAGTCAGTGCATCCTGGATTTCATATCCATCTCCGCTGTTAAAATGAATTTCATTGCGGCTACGAGAAGGAGTTGGTGGGTGGGTCGGTGGGCTGGCAGCCTTAGAGAGGAAGTGCCAGTATTCAATTTTAAGTTGGAATCACTTGAATGAGATGGGTTTTTCCCACTTTTTTTTTCCGCACCCAATTCAATGTTACACACATGAACGCTTTGGTTGGTGCAGAACTTAAACGATTCTGTTAACATATTTCATTTAATTGGAAGAGTTTTACGGTGCACGGGAGCATTTTGATTAATGTCCTTTCCGGAAGTGCTATTGAAGGTGGATTGAAAGTGAGGTGATAACGAGGCTGACACTTAGCGCAAAGGAATCCAAATTTTATTCGAACGAATAAACCTGAAAAGTAGGGGAGATAGAGGGGAATCCTGTGGCGTGCCATTATTGTTTCAGAGTTGCTATTGGAATTACGATTGGAAATGTGACTTCAAGGATCAGTGTCTTAATTTATTTCACTTCATGGTGGTGGATAGAATCAGCACCTGATGTCTAGGATGGTAGAAGGCCATAGTTACTGCCTCAAAAGTCCGTAACGGTGGCACCACTGGCGGCAAATAGTTGCTTTTCATCCAGAGTCTTAGTTTAAGCATAGTTCTCTGCCACGCGACGTCACAATGTCTGTGCAAATATCTTGAGCTACAGCTAATAAGCCCGGTGAAAAACCTGCTTTTGCGACTGCTTATTCGCGGAGAGAGATCCATTGCGAAGTACGCCTTGCAGTGGAATCCACTTAGCCAATCAGACGAGATGGACCGCTCTAGGCAGACATGGGAAGGACAGTCGAAGAGGAATCTAGATCACTGGGGATGACTTGGAGGGAGCTTAAGCGCGTTGTAGAACTCCGAGCACGATAGCGCGTAGGCTTTGTTGACGCCCTCTGCCCCACGAGAGGTTAGAGGTCCTAACTTAAAAAGTAAGTAAGTAATTCTACCGCGGGCCATGAACGTAACAGAGCTTAACGTCTTAATTAGTGGCTTGTTTCCAATTTGCATCAAGACTAGTGCTTGTTGTCCAGTTTACTGGTATTTTGTACTGTAAACAATGTCCTTTCATAAGGTTTGGCAAAGCTCTTGTTGCCGCTGGGAGAAAGTGCTTAGGTGGCTTCAACTAGAGCTGCAGAGGTGATCGGAAACTAATGTGAACTGGACATATTCCACTGTCACCCAATTCAACAAGACAATCAGGAAGGTACGCGAGTTCTCGGACGCTTGATACCGGAGTGGCATCGCACCGAATGAATGCGTTCCATGTACACCAGGATAGCTGTCGGTTTTCCCTCTTTTGAACTTTTCCTCCTGAGAAGCCGTCGAAGCTTAGTCGGACATCGGTGCAAAGCTATTCAACAGTAGCTCCTCAGTTATTGGTCAGGTCACTGGCAGTTCTCAATGTCTCTCCCTTGAGGTCCTTCCATTTGTGTATTTTTCGTGGAACATTTCGTGGAGGACATCGGTGGAATCTAGCTTTTGGGAAGCCTGTATGGAACTACTTTCGCCGTTTTTATCTTTCTGGTACATTGGCGGAAATGAACTCTTCATAAAGCGGCCAAAACAGCTGGATAGCTTTCATATTTATCGAGGCTTCCTAGCCTGTTCTTGGTTTGCGGATAGCAAGCGGAAATTTTCCAAGGATCTTACGACTCAACGATGGAGGCTCGGTCACTGCTGATGGTGGTGGATTTCAAAGCAGGATTGGGGTCGTCTTTTGATGTAAGTAAACGACTTCGAAGGTGGATCGTGGGTGGTTTGGAAAGGGTGTGGAATATTTGGGCAGATGTACCAGCCATCATTGAATCATAATACCTCACCGTAGTGGGCATACAACCTCCAAGCCTGTCCTTTCCTTTGACACCTCACAAATTTCCCCCATACCAACGTAGACCCATCTATCAATACCACTACCTCTCACCAGCCTGGCTTATGCTCACGTCTCCAGTTGTTATCCCCATCACATGCTGTCCATGGTTTAAGGACTTCGATTAATAAGTAAATATTTGCATTTTAATCTTTATTTCCTTCGATGGATTAATTTATCTCCATCCCCAAGCTGCAAGAGTCAATATTTAAAACCAACGGATATGCATCCTCTCGTCCATAAACATGTACAATCCTTGAGTATCGACCTCCTCTCTACCGCCTCGTAAATGTAAATAAATCCCTTGCAATCTGTCGTATCATTGTCCACTTGCAATACGCTTCGTAAATCTATAGACTCTCTCTCTCAGCCCGGTTGTTAATTATCTTCGTAAATCCCCAACAATTTCGTTCTTCTCCTGTGCATGTCACCCCCTTCGAATTTAAATGAAACGCCCTTTCATCCCTTCCGCGGGGCGCGACAATAAGAGACCGATTTCCAATCAAGCAATTTCGGTTTTAATGGAGGCGAATGCCAAATTAAAAATCCACGACTTCAAAAGCGCCCATAGTCCTTACAAAAAAAAAGGAGACTCGCTTCATCATCATGTCGTCCTCATCAACAACAACGGCACAACGGCGGCGGCTGCCACAAAAGAACCCTGGGCTTAGGGATTAGGAGAGCACCACCGCTGCGGCCGCCTGAGAAGTGATGTTTTTTTTTAATTCGAAACCAATTTCCATTTTGTGCGTGGTTTTCGAAAAAGTTTCAATTCGCAACCCCATCACCCGCCCAACCCCCCAACCACCCGAAAAACTATGCAATGAAATACTCGCCCGCAAAATCTGACAGCTGCGGAATTAATTTTCGGACAAAAAGTGCTATGCATACTTATAGGAGGCAAGTCTCTGTATCTGTGTGCGGATATGTTGCAACGCGATTTATGGCACACGAACACAGTGCGACACTTTGCTGACCTCGCCTCAAATTCATTATCGAATTAAATTGTCAAATTTTGCAACGATCGTAATTAATTAATGATTATGGCTACGGCTACGGCTACGGCTACGGCTACTGATGCTGGACGGGTTGTGCTGCAGCATGCAGCATGCAGCAGCTTTGGTCTGGCTTCGAGAAGATTGCATTAATGCCGCCGCCGCCGTTGCTGCCGTTGCATACGAATGTGTACAAGGATATATGGGGGATGGTACAGTACAACAGACAGACGGACATACTACATGCGCACACACTTGTAACGGATTGAATTGAAAAGGAAAAGACCATCTGTAAGGATTTTCTGTGTGTTTTTAAGGAGTACACATTCCTGACAGTCTACATACAGAACACAGAACAAAAATGGGTTCGATTGGCCGCCCATCTTCAAGTGGCAATTCAAAAAGTTTCTCTACCCCTATCTCGCCTCCCCCCGCCCCTCAGCAAGGACTCTAGTGTGTGTATCAAACACTCTGTTAGACCACATCACACAGGGGGGGTGTAGGTGGGGTGTCAGTTGATTTTGAGAACAAAACCAAAAATTATTTTAAGAGACGTCATAGTTCACCGCATGTACTCGTAGAGGAGGAGGAGGACTATACCAGAACTGGGTTCGGCTGGTTGTGGAGTAGAGTGGAGTGCGTCTTCTGGCAGTAGTATGCGGTGACCCAAAGTCTGTGGTTATTTATGGTATTCAAAGTATGCTGATGCTAAATTTTCGAGGAGTTTTCTATACCAACTGGAATGTCATTCAGAGGACAGTGACGGCTGAGAGTTTTCACACTGATGCCGGGGATTGTGGTTCAAATGAGAGTTTCGGTGGGAATATCATTCATGGAGTCTATACGGGTCCTTTTGCGAGTAAATTGGCGTCCAAAAATATTGCAAAACCTTGTGGGTCTGGGGTCGGTTTAAAGGCTCTCCTTTAGCCTGGGAGACTCTTAATGTCGATATCCATCAGGTCGCCTATATCGATGAAGTAGGGAGCTCCTAAGTGAAGCTTTCTTCTACGGGAGAGACCTGGGCAGAAACAAACAACGTGAGGAATAGTTTCCTCCTCTTCTTCATCCATACAGCTTCTGCAGAAGTCGTTTGCAAAGAGGCCTAGCCTTATAGACACCTACTATAACGCCGATATGCAATCTCTTGAGAGAAATCAAAATTCTTCGAGCGTTTTAGATCCAGCTTCGGCCAAATCTGTTTCCTCGCTAGACATGTTGATCCACTTGTCCACCTAAGATTTGCACTCTCGATGGCATCCAGCTTAAGTTTAAGTTAGCGAGAAGAGATTGGTATACCTAAGGTGCCTTGGCCAGCAAGATGGGTGAAGTCATCCCTATTTTGGCGAGTTCATCGGCCTTAGAATTCCCTGGAAGGTCTCAATGCCCCGGCACCCAACACAGGTGAATATTGAGCTGCTCCGCCATCTCTGTGAGAGATGATCGGCAGTCTAGAGCTACTAAGGTATTTATAGAGGTCGATGCCAGGGTTCGATTGCTGCTTGGCTATCTGAAAAGCTGCTGATATCTCTGACAGGTATCACGTTTTTCCTAAGCCAAGATAGGGCTGCTTTGATCGCCATTATTTCCGCCTGGAGCACGATACAACGATTTGAAAGACGGAAGGAGAGCTTGAGATTATGACTTTTGAAGAGAACCCCTCCACCAACTGAGTCCTTGATTTTTGACCCGTCAGTGTAGAAGTGAATCGATTCATCTTCTAAAAATACATCGTCCTGTCCTCCCTGAGTGATTTGGAAGGGATGGTGACTAGGAAATTCTTCTCAAAATTCAGACGTGGGATGCTGTAGCTCGTGTTTTCGGGGGAGATTCTGAAATACTTTAGAATGGAAGCGTGGCCAAATCCTTTTCTGGCCACTGTGAGGTAGCTTCAAGGCGAATGGCTGCACTCGCTGCCATTTGCTTGCTAAATATATCGAGCGGAATCAGATGGAACATAATGTCCGCAGAGGGAGTTGTACGTAGCGCTCCGCTTACACACATATGTATAAGCTACGCACCTTTAACGTCACTCTTCCATAGTCAACGAGGGAGTCGTTTGTGTAGTATGTATTTGATCCAGCATAGGTTGACTCCTTGTCTGAATTATAGCTGTCGATAGTGACATTCTGTATTAGTTGCTAGACGGATGCTTCTCTATTTCACTACAAGGCCAACTTTCCCAACTCTGATCTAGATCTAACCCTTTCCAGGATCACCTGCCCTAGTATGCAGATTTCGCTGTCCAATAAGAATGTATCCTGTAGTATTCCGATGCTCTTAGAAAAAACACCCAATTCATAGGACTCTGCAGTTTTTTTTTTTTTGAAAAATTTTACAGGATGCACGAATTTTAACCCGCGGCACTGTGTCGACCTCATTCGCACCAACGAGCCTTCTCTAACACGAAGCCAGCAGATATTTCGTAAATTGCTCCCACCAGCCTTAGGTCAGAAAATCTCCCTCGTTAACCCAACCTGACATTCCACATAAAGCCAATCCAATTGCCATCAATGGACAGCACGATGGACACTGAACTTAATTCAAAGCGTCACCCTCCCACCGAGTAAACACACACAGAACTCCGCAACAACCAAGAAGGATATTAAAATGTTCTTGTCCACCAAAAGTAATACTTCAACAGCAACAAGGATGTTCTCCCATCCAAAAAAAAAAGGACCCCAAAAAAACTGTAACCTATTCATTTATATTACTCACAGGACTCTCAATTTTCCAGAGCTGAAGTGGCCAAACAAGAGTTTGGCAAATTTGAATTGAATGGATTCGAAAGTATCTACAGTAAGTTGGGGCGACTTCTGGAGTGTAGCCAACAAAAATTCCTACACTCACAGCCAACCAACATAAAGGTGGCCAAGAATAGATGAAGATCTCCTTGCTGCAGTTCATAAGTTTTCACCCTACACACACGCTAACAGGACGAGCAAGAGCGCACAGAAAAAAAAAAAAAAAAAAAAAAAAAGTATCCATTCAACTATGAAATTAACAAGGACCTCGTTTTTGAGTGAAAATATTGCACACACGGAGAGTGTATGTTCGAGTACATTTCCTGTACTTGTTAAATATGCATTCAGGATGTACTAGCCGAACGAAAAAGAAATATCCTTCTCCCCACTCGAATATATTTAAATAAAGCGCCAGCAGGGCCAGAAATTCAATTTTGAATGCGAAGGACATAAGTGGCTGTTTGATATGAATTTGCTTCTTTCTCCTTGAGTTGGAGTCAGGAACGTAATTCAATTCAACTACACAAGGATTTTAAATTATAAGAAAATGTTCTTGGAAAACGGAGAAAGAAAAGATCCCGGCTGCGCGATTTGACAGGACCTTCCGTCAATTGTTTCATCTCAAGTATTGGAATTATGAAAAGTTATTAAACGGCAAAAACGTGTTATGTCCGCCATAGATTGTGAAAATCCAATTACACTGCAGTAGTAGTCCTGCTGCTGATGCTGGTGCGAATGCTGAAGGAGCAATTATCCTCCAAGTGCTCGTATACTGCATGTGTGCTACTGCGGATATCCGCGCTGGATCGTGTATGTGCACCTGCGGTAAGTGCCCACACAAGCAATTATTGTATGAATTGGATTTGAAATTAGCTGCTGAAAGGAAATAGGATTTCAGGTCTTTTCCCTGTGGAAAATGAGGATGTCAGCAGGAAAAAATGTTGGAGGGGATTTGCTTTTAATGAAATTGGCTTGATATGGCTTCCTATCAAGATGTTCATAGTTCATTGGAAAGTAGAACTATCCTTCGCAGGTTGTTGACTCTCATGGTTAAGCAGTTTTCTTGTTTACACTCTGCTACTCCTTTAGTCCTTTGTGGAGCCTTAGTTTTGAATTTGCCTTCTACGTCGCTCGTCCTTTTTTTTCTTCGTTGGCTCTTTAAAACATTTTTCGTTTTTGTTTCATTCGCCGCCACCTCTATATCACGTTTGAATGTATCCCTTGTGGGCCTCCTAAGCCCTGAACCGTTATTTTTTTTTTTTTGTCTACCCCTGCTCTCTTGGGCATCATCATGAATCGCCAATTTTTACGCTTTTTTTTCGGCAAAAATGGAGGAGGAGGCGGCGTGTTTTTTTTTTAGTGAGATGCCATGACAAAATCGATGGCTTTCGATGGTCTTTTGCATGTGGTACCTTTTGTATGGTGGACGCCGCATCGCAAAGCCTGGTCTGGATTTTGGAACGAGAAAATCGAGGAGGATACAAAGTGAGCAAAAAGGACTTGAAACATAAAAAACGGTCCCGTGATTGCGATTTTTTTTCTTTTTTTTTAGGTAACACGCTGTGTGCGGCATAAGGACGTACGTTAGTGAGCTCTCTCGTTTTGAGATATAAGAGGGCCATATATCAGGGCTTGTGGGTTTCACAGGACGCTTACGTGGCGTCTCAACTTTGGGGGCCGTAGCGAAAGTGCGAGAAGGTAGTCGACAAAGCCCTCACTGAAGTGAATTGTGCAAGGAGCAATGGAATGGCTCTTGGAGACGCAAGTTTCTATAGAAAACCTTGACCGATACATCTACAACGTTCATCAATTCTAGATGCCTTGCCCTTTACATATTCAAAGGAAACTATGATCTCGCTTAACATGATCAAAAGGAGGAGGAGCGAATCTAGACAGCACAGCGTCTTCCAAGTTCGTTCGAGGAAAAATTTAAGGATTTAAGGATTCGTAGTTCGAAAATTGCATGCATATGTGCTGGAGGTGGGGTCTATTTGGACTACACTTCAAGTTATGTCCAGAAGTATAACACGGGTACCATTTTTCTATGCACTTTGGCTTAGAAACGCTGTCGTCGCTGACCTTGCAAAGTTCGTCGAACTAAGGGCGCGCATTGGAAGGACGTCAAAAAAAATAGAATTTTAAGGCTTTATCGGTCCTTTTTATAAAAATAAATTTAAGAGTACTAGTCCCAAGCTATACAGGAACTCCTTTTTCAAGTTTTGTTTTCCTGAATGATCCGTTGAGGGCTTCCTTTTGGCTTCATCAAATCTTTGCTTGAGTTTGTCGAATTTTTCAAGCTCAGCGACGAAGTGGTGCAAGGCGTTGTGTGAAATCAAGCTCCAAGGAGAACTTCCTCAAAGTTATGCCTCATCCACAGCAGCAAATGAAGCCCCGATTTCCTTTCAAAAACTCTCCAAAAGCAAACCACTCTGGTACAATACGTTTGAATGCGTTTATCCCCAGCATTTATGTCGAAAATTGTGCGTCGAAAAATAATTTGCTGGTCAGAATTCGAACATCTTAAGATGCTCTGCCAAGTGCGTGTCATGTTTACCGAAATTGTACCTGAATATTTTGAAAACTGACGTTTTCATGGATTTTTTTCCAAAGGATCCTGCTCATCACGTAGTTAATAGAAAATTCTTTCCGACAGTCTTTTCGAAATCTCCTTAGAATTTTTCAAGGGAATCCAAATCCCAGAGCACTGAGGCCATACTTGGGTCCATTGAAACTACCAGGCACTAACGTCATTGGCTTTGGCCAGAGTCTGAACCAGGAAAGGAATGTAGGACTGGACAGGGGTCGGGCGCTGGTGTTTTCTGGTGGAATGCGACCACATTAGGCTTCATTCAGACAGAGGTGTATGCCAACCTAATGGCTGCGGACTATATTGTGAGCAACAGGTTCAAGCGGCGAAACATCTGCATATGAAGCGATAGCCAGGCTGCGCTTAATGCTCTACTCAACCCCTTAACCTTCTCCAAAATGGTTCGCGAATGCAAAGCCTCCTTGAAGTCAGTCGGAAGGCTGAACCCATTGAATCTCGTCTGGCTCCCGGGGCACAACGAGATAACAGGGAATGACATCTCTGACGAGCTTGCTAGACAAGGTTCAGAAGAGGCTTTCTCAGGACCTGAATCCAACGTTGTGTTTGCCAGCGTCCTTGGTCAGGGCTTCCATTGACGATTAGTGGCATAGCTCTAGGCAGACTAAACGAATGGCGGATGACGTCTGCAGGAAATCGGCGGTTTTCTTGCTATCCCTTAGCAGGAAGGACTGTAGACAACTTACTGGCGTTCTTACGGGCCACTTCACCTTTGCCAATCACCTTAGTGTGCTAGGTTTAGGTGATACCCCTATCTGCGACGCCTTTCAGAAGGCGACGACACGGTGGAACATTTCCTATGTGATTGTCCTGCCTGTGCTCGGATCAGGCGGCGGATTTTTGGTGCTGATGTGGCGAGTGCTGATGATATAACCTCCTCATCAATGAACCTCCTTCTCGACTTTCTACGAAAGAAAAAAAACGGGGTTCTCTACCTGGTAGTACAATGGACCATTGCTTCAGCAAGGCGTGCCTTCAGTAAGGTGTGCCTTCCTAACGCCGCATAGGAGAACTTGTCTGTCTTATTATGTGGACGCCTAGGCAGTAACCTGAACTGCCCATCCTCCTACAAGTCTGTCCAACTACTCACTTACATGGCAACGATGTACTGCTATTATTGGAAGGACCATCAATTGGGCTTATGCGAGTATTGGAACAGAGGCAGCAGAGAGAGTGTTAAAGTATATGCTATCGATAAAAAAGGACTACCAACATCGAGGCTTTGGTCAGAATGACAGATATAACTTAGAAGTAGTCAGGGACTTTGTCCACACTAAGGATTTATGGTCAACTCCGCAGCAATATCAGCGACCAGATCAGACGAAGAATCACTCTTTCCAATCACTTTATCTACTGGCTGAGAGGACACTTGAGTAATAACGCCATCTCTCGGACAAATTAGACAACACTATACAAAAACCTGATCATCTCGGTCTTGCTGTGCGGCGCAAAGGCTTGCCGTGGACTGTGCAGGTTGCCTTGAGGATTTAAAACCACAGACAAATTGGAAGTTTGCCAAGTACCCGATTCCTTCGTGTCCCCTTTAAGCCCTAAGCTTGGCTACTTTTTATCATTTTTTTGTGCATACTCATCCGATCTGATCTCAGGACCCAGAGTCCTGCTCCAGGGTTAGTTTCGAGGGTTGGCTGTAATCTCGCTTAGGACTACGCATACCAGTTTCAATGAAGAGAGTGATCAGCTTCTTCTATCCAGCTCACAGTCGACGACAAGGGCATGTCCGCCAATTCCTCCAAGCCATCAAAGAACGGCCTTTCCGCAGGTAAGACCAACAAGTACTTTGACCAATTCACTGCATAGATGCTCCATTCTGATCAACAAATTCCCTTTAAAGTCTGTAGAGACATGCGATTCCAGGTAATGGTAACCAAATTTCGTTTTTTTTTTTGCACCTCCCACGCTTACCTTTCGTTCTCGTTTTCCTGCTTCCTTATGGTGTCCTTCCCATTCGACACAGTTGATGGCGTAACTACCGTGTGTGTGTCTGCCTATTTCCACTGAATGGATGGCTAACTTTCCGGTACTTCACCAGTCCTAATGAACGTACATCGTCCTATCACCTCAATGATGTTAAAATGGGAAAAAAAAACCTGCAAGACACCACCATTGTGGGTAGTCTTTTAGTCGTCATTATTCTAAAACCGCCCGCCCATTCTGGCCCCGTCAACCTTGGAAAAATTGCATACGTTCCACTTCATCGAAGTCAAGCGAGGTGATATTTATTTTGCAGACGAAAGCTGTACCACCACCACCAGCCATGTGACACGTAGACGGGCGGGCTAAAATGATGACAACGTCGCAACCCTGCATAAAGTGTGAGTGCTGTCTTTTTTTCCTGTATCCTTTCCCCGATGATAGTGTCGTTGTCGCACATCAGCGTAAATCAGCGTCATAGGCAGGAGGAGATAGTAGCTCAGGATAAATATTCCTTGGCACGTTAGTCTACCGTTACAAATTGGAATTGAGACGTCTAATCGCGATGGAATGGTGCAGGACTCCTGCTCCTTGTATAATTAAATTTTCTAGTAACAGGCTAACAACCACCACCCCGCTCCCGTTGGCAAAGCCATTGTAAACTATTAACACCGTTCGGTACAATTTAATTACCAACTTTTGGAGGCTTCGTCCCTGTACACACTAAGGCTGTGTGGCTGTATGTGGTGGTGGGTAGTTTTTTGCTCTGCTCCTTTGGAATAGAAATTTTCGGAAAGCAGTTATCTTGTCTTAAGGACACGATGCGGCTGTTCGGGGGGGGAAGTTGGCGTAGTTGTAAGGATTTGAAAACATTTATTCTGCCATCCTGACACAATCAATGTTATGAAAGTGCGCATAGCAGGGCAGTGTGAAGGATTCTCGCATAAGTCGCGCTCTATTCATTGTTTCGTTTAATTACTTGCAACGAAAATAAGTTTTTCACTTTCATGTGGGGATCATGGCATGGCTGGGAGTGGGGGGCTAAGGATGCGACGGTATTGTGCTCGGTAACCATGGGCTGCGGTGACGGAGGAGTGTATAAAAACCGACTAATGCTGCATTGTAGTCGAAAATGAAATGAGTTGAAAACAGCGGTGAATACGCCATTAGTGTTGTGGCGCGAGGTGGGGGTACAGTGGAGGAGAAAAGTACTTTCTCTGCGAGACCTGGTTTCCATTTTTGAATCAAAAGAAACGAGGTTCGGCTAAAGGATGTGCTACTGGCTTACTTGCATCTAGTGGAACGTGTGCTAGAGAATAGGTGACGCAGTAAGGCCAGTGAAATATGGGCCAAAGCAAAGTACGGTCGAAAGGGGACATACATAGTTCCCTGGCGCTTTGTCAACTTCGTCGAAAAAGAACGCTAAACTCACTGAACAGTGATAACAGCCTAATCAGTTGGCGGAGTACTTTCCCCACTGCTTAAGGCCTACAGCAGCTCAGAAACAGGGGCGTCAGAATCACTGCTTCTGTAGATGACGTAGTGCTGCTGGCAAAAGGCGTACGGCCGTCTTGTATGGTGACCGCCGGTAAATAAGGCCACTAACCTAATGGCCGTCACGAAGATTTAAAGACTAGCGTGCGTCAGGACCACCAGTGCAATGAGGACAACTCCAACCGCTGGCCTTGAGGCTATTCTCAACCTGTTTCCGCTAGATATCTTCATAAGATCATCGGCAGCCATTAGAGCCATTAGAAGTAGCCAGTCAGAAACATGGAAGTCAAATGCCACGTATATGGCCACGTATCTATTACAGAACACATCACGCCATACCTAGACTTCAATAGACCTTTCTCAAGCGCCTATCCTAGCAGCGAGGAGTGGCTAAGAGGTCAGATACCAAATGCGCAATCCACTGCAATACAGACGGCTCTAAAATAGACACCGGAGTTGGGTCAGATATCTTCTCAATCAATACACCTCCCAGACCACAGCAGCGTCTTCCAAGCGGTGATCTTGGCAGTGACAACAGCCGCCCGTCAGTCTGCAGTAAGGGCAATACCGCAAGAGGGTATCACCTTCTTGCTTCTGCTGTCGAGAAGAGCTTAAGGTTCTTGGAACACAGCACAGCGTCCCTGGACATGAGGGTATTCCAGTTAACGAAAAAGCTGGCAAGAGAGGGTTCGGCACACGAGACAAGCAGAACCACTCGTGATCATCCCGCCTGGCGCACTCCAACTTGAAGCACGGAAAAAAGCCAATAAAGAGGCGAACACAGATGGACCTCCATGGAGCCGTCCTTCGATGAAGGCACAACCGAAAGACTCATACGGGAAGACAGGAAATCCCTTTCCACCCTCGTTGGGGTTATCTCTCTACGAAAAGGAGGTCTGCAGAAGATGCGGTGACGAGGGAGCTTTTGAGGACACAACTCACTTCCTATGCCACTGCCCTGGTCTCCAACACAGCAGGAACTAATTCCTTGGGAGTTACTTTTTCCAGGACCAAGAAAAACTCGCCAGCATGCCAGACAGACAGGATAATGAAATTCACCAAATCCTCAGGATGGTTTGTATCTAAAGATTCGCCACAGTAAGTATCGGAGCAAAATTAGAGTCAGAATTGGGTTTCTATGGGCAAGGGACAACTTTTCCCCCAAAGGGCATCACCATGGGTCAGCATTGACCTGTGTTCTCTGCTCCTCCTTGCCAGCCCACATTCCTAACCTAACTTTGCCAACGTGTTGGTTTTAAGAAGTCAGGTTCACCACACAAAGTCAGGCAAATATTTGGCGCAACAGACCGTATGTGGCCAAGAGCGTAACTACTTGCTACCGTTCGTGTTGCCACAATCGCTATTCCTTTCCATAACTGAGTGTGTCCAGTGAATTTCACGAGGCTTTTCTTTTTTCTGATGCAAAAGGAAAATTTTTTTATGGATACTCTGTAGCTGACCCAACTATTCCTATATACCTGCGCCCTAAAGACAAACCCCCTCTGTTGTCATATTTCCCGTATCCGGACCCTATAGTCAAGGCATCCCTTCGCGCTGCCAAGTTGGATATTTCGCCACTTCCTTCTCAGCGTCCAGAGCTAGCAGATTTTTTGTTTGTAGTCTCCCAACCTGCGCTCGACGCCAACATAAATGTGATCAAGCTCCTAAGTGACCCCCTGAAGTGGCTTTCAGAATGCGTCGTTCGCATGTTTTGATTTGCAAAGTAGTACTCCTGGAAGCGCCCGTCTTCTGCTCTACACTCCTTCGCTAGAAATGGAATCGAAAGTCGCTCAAAGAACTTTCCCTTCAAAGTATCCAAGAAGACTGCCACTCACTTTTGATAGACTCTATACTTCTGCGATACCGATGACACTGATCTTCTATCCAATGGTCAAGCAAGGACATCTCGAGAACCAGAAGACTGATAAGTTTGAGGCCTCAAAAGGATATCGTAAAACACCCAAAACATCAGTCTCTGTGCAATTTACCTACTCTGCAACTTGTAGTACATAAATCCTTCACATCTATGAACGTCCTCCAAAACTAGACCCACACATCCTTCCGCCACTGTATGGCCCTCCTCTCCCCACACTTTAAATCGCTTAACTGCTGTTCCTACTCGATGTCAAATACCATAGATAATCCAACCAATTCGTCGTTGTCGTCGTTGTCGTCGTCCTCGACGACATTGTCGTTGTTATTAGGTGGCATCCAGCGATATAACTTCGTTATGTCCTCCAAACATTGCGTACACGAACGACAATGCCAGGCTCCTTCGGTACCGCATTCGTAATCGCAACCGAAATATTAACACATTAATTTTGTTAGAAATTTCCGAGGAGGAGCGCCCACTCCCACCCCCCCTAGCACCCTCCACCAGTGCCACACGAACGGAAAACAAACAACATTGCATTGTTTCAGGATAATGCGCGCACATACACACACGTAAGGGTGTACATTCCGTTGGAGGTTCATCGTAAGGCAATTCCGCAATTGCCTCAGAGACGCGGCGGTTTTGTTGTTGTGGGGCTCCACGCTCTGCCACTTGATTTACTGTTACCATTTAACAATGGAAATTATTTCATTTGGTCTGTGTATGGGTGTAGGTGGCAGGATAATTCTGTGTTGCGGAGCGGTGCGGTGTGGGGAAAGTAATATGTCGCATCGCGCGTAAACTTAATAAAGCGCACATTATTATCCTTTTTGGTAAATGATTTCTTTAGCGGCGACGCGATCCTTGTCTGAGCTCGGTGTTTGGTTTATTTATTGCCGTGCGAATAAAACAAACGCGCCACCGTACGCAAGGACGACACCGGGGAATAAGTGGTGTTGCAGTGGTGGGCGGAGAGGTTACAGGCGGCTTCAGTTGTTTTACTCGTTGTCATCGGGCGTATGTTGGTCTTGATTAAAATTACTGTACAAGTGGGGAAATTAATTGCAAAGGCGGCGATAGGTATTCCTTGGTTGAAGGGGGAGGACTCAGCCTGGTGTCCTGGTGTGATTTGTGAAGGCAATGGAACTTCCAATTCAATAGAAGAAGCGAGCGTGGGTCTTAGGGCGTCTGCCATGTGTACGTGCCATCGAATACGGTTCCCGGTGATGATTCTCAGCCAAGATTCTTTGACGACCTGTCTTTACGTTTCGGGATCTCAGACCAAACGCAGCCTTTGCTGTACCCTTCATTGGATTACGTCGATTTCAAGGCGTCGACCTTTATACACTCTCTTGACCTCTTGCAGAGTAAGGATTCTATGCGAGATTGGGGTCTGACGATTCTGGTATTGGGAGAGGCTAGATGCTTACCAGACGTAATCAACTTAGTTTCCTGCAAAGATCCACCAAACACTCCTGGGGATTGGATTACTGCTGCTCTCTAGGCAGATGACTGACGTTTGTTTGATCTTCGAAGCTATCAAAGGAAGGCCGATCGCCCCTGTGGAGGATTTTTGCTTTCTTTGCCGAGAGCGGTGTTAAGTTGATGAGAAGACAAGACAAGGCGTGGCACTGAGTCAGAGATTTTATTTGAAAAACACTCCATTTCCATGCAAGGAAGTTTCTGATTGGAAAAAAGTCAATCAAATCCTTTTTCTGTTGGGGGTTGCTACTATCAACTGCTGCACTCAGACTCAATTGCCAATGCACATGCCTTATCGCCGACGAGATGGGAAGGACCTTTATAATGAACGGTTAAGAGGGTCAGCACTCGCCATTTTGGCCTCAAAGACATGGCATCTGGTGCGAGCAAGGACGTACAAAACAAGAGCAAATGTTTCGCTGTATCCTGTCTTCTCGCATGCAGAGCAGGTTGCTGCATCGCTTAAGGTGCTTGGCAAAAGCAAAACGGCCGTAAGGACGCGTTCAAGTCTGCCGTATACACATCACCTGTCTGTAAACAGCAGAGCCATGTGACGAGAAACCTAGTCGTCGATGAATCTATTAATCGTGCTAGTTCAGGTCCTGCGAAAATTTTCTCTAAAAGATCGCGTGTAGCCTTCCTATTCATACCGTTTAGACCCAAATGACCTTTTCCTGTAGAAAGCCTAGCACTACCAGAAGGCTGACAGCACTTTGTTCGCTTTTGACTTGACATGTTGACATCGGAGCCCACAGTCGTAAACAAATTAAGCGCCGCCTACGTCCTGTGATAGTTTCTGAGTTCGAGAAATACATCCCATTCCTCTCTGTTTAGGCCGATCGTCTTCCTTGTTATCCTTTCCTGTCAAATTGGCATGCGATAAATGTTTATGGAGGTGGCCGTAGATGAATACAACTACTCCCAACCGACGGAAGGTGTAAGAAAACGACTTTATCGCGCCCATTTAAACTGGCAACTTGCAAAATTTATGTGTCCTCCGAAGAACCATAGAACGTTGTCATCCAGCAGATGACAAACTCAGCAGCGAGAGTAGACAATGAACCGACTCCTTTGCATCCCTTAGAAAGTGCCCAGATGATAAAAGTTAGATTAGGCAAGGTTGGCTGTCCGCAAGAGAGTGCAGACACACTTAGACCAGTAAAGGTCCTTTGTGATACCGTGGATCAAACCATTTGGGACTAACAAAACCAACCCGAGCTTTTGATAAAGCAATGGATGCACATGGCGCCTAAAGACGCCAGATCGGGAAGGTCTTCAAGGAAAGGGGACCCTAAATGGAGCGCTCTTTTATGCGACAAGGTTTTCCTCCTCGTCGTCGTCTCTACAGCTCTTGCAGAAGTCGTTAGAGAAAAGGCTGAGACTTCTGGCATGTTGGCCTATAAGGCAGTGTCCAGTGAGAACACCGGCAACGCAGCTGATCTGTGATCGCTTTAGGGTGACCAGCTCAGCACTACGTTTATGGTCCGGCCTAGGCCAGATCTGTCTCGACGTTGAGCCGTTCTCCCATCTGAGGTTGGTCTTGCTAATAGCGTTCAGCTCTAGTAGATGCGCTTACATGTAACTAGGGGCATACCTAGGGATTGCCTATCAGACAGAATCCTTAGAGCAGTACCCTGTCTGGCGAGCTTGTCTGCCCTGCAGTTACCTGAAATGTCTCTGTGACCTGGCACGCAGATAGGTGAATGTTGAACTGCTCTGTCATCTCCATAAGAGATAGACGGCAGTTGAAAGCGGCCTTTGAGGTAAAGGAGCACGATTCCAGGGACTTGATTTCCGCTTGGCTGTCATTACAGTTCAGCCAGAACAGGGCTTCCCTAATCGCTATGATTTCCGCCTGAAAAACGATTCAATGATCAGGGAGGCGGAACAATATTCGCAGGTTGAGCTTTTCGGAGAAAACACCACATCACACACCGTCTTTGGTCTTAGAGCCATCTGTGAAAATATGAACCGAGCTGCCATCGATTGGGGGAGAGTTGTCCCATTCATCCTGTTCAGGGATGCTCGCACGGAAGTTTCGGTCAAAACTCATTTTTGGCGGGGTGTTGTCCGTATTTTCGTGTTTGTAGTTGAGGAGATCAAGGATCGAGGAATCGCCAGGTAGCAATCTGTTTACCGAAGAGTAGAAGGTTGTCCAGTGCCGCTGAGGGAGTAGTTCTCAGTGCACCACAGCTCTATCAATGGCAGGCTTCTAACTTTTTATTGCCTTCCCATCGACCTTGAAGTTCGCCAGCTTGTACCTCCTCAAACTAGGCGCACGTGTGCAATAAGTCATTCGCCAATTTTCGACTCATTTCCAAGAGTTGTCGGATTTAGAAGAGTCCCTCCCCTGAGTAACTGTAAATATTCGTCATTTCGATAGAATATCAATCACCCCGCATGCAAATAAATCCACCCCCCAGGATCCCCATTCACGTTTCCTCGTCAATAATCTAGAGACGACTTGCATCACCCCCGCCCCCATTGCACCCAAACGTTTCCTTATTTATTTAAACTTCAATTTTCTTTTGCTCCTTCTTTTCAGCATTTTCCAATATATTTGATATTTTAAATGATAAAAAATCACTTTTCCAATTCCGCAATGCTTGCTTCCTTCCTGCCGCCACCGCCACCGCCGCCGTCGCAGTCATCGTAGTCGTCCTTCGTCGCAATCGTTCTTTGAACTGAGATGTGGGAATCCTTTTTGGAGGAGAGTATGTGCTACTGCTCTGCTCCCAAAAGTACATTTACTCGTAAATCCGCACACAAGAAAAATGATGATGCTCCTCTTTTATCTTCATTGACGGCGTGGCAGCGGTGGTGGTGGGGAGGGGGTTGCGAAGTACTTCACGAGACTTCAAAGGGAAAATCCTATGAATAGATGGATAGATGCAAAGTTATCCTCTCTCTCTCTCTCTCTCTGGCTCTGTATTTCACATATATTTAGGCAGCAGGGACGACAAATTTAAATATGTAGCATAGAGTCCTTCTCATTCCTTCGAAGTATTTAACAAGGATTTATGTCTCCATTCATCTGTCTGCACACACACGCTTCCCGAAGGCGACATTTATGAACCGTATTTACCTCTCGGTGTTTCCGTCTTTTAATCGGCTTCACTCTTCTGTTTTTTTTTTTAAGGTCCTTCTTGTTCGCTTCATAAATTGAGCGAGGGACACACAAAAGCCAACTGAATGTTCAAAATTCAGGACAGATACTAGCACGCCATGGCGCACGTCTAATCATCAAGATTTTTTCTCATTTTTTTTTGTTACTTCCCATCCGGCTTGACCCTTCGGTCAGGTTTAACTGGCGAAAGGATCTCAATTCATATCCTTATCACCTTCAAAAAAAAAAATCCAATCTGCCATCGCCCGTTCAATAGCGTTTTTCTGGCTTTTCCTGGCTGACTTCCGGCAGACATCCTTCCATCGACATTTCGATTGTCAATCAAAATGGAGGCTCATCGCATCGGTCCATCGCATCGCATCGCTCCACTGCGCTGCGGTCCAATGCGGAGCTTAAGAAGATTTAATTAAGTTTTACAATGCCAATTGAATTCGAGAACACGTAACTTGATTATGGTACGTGTTCGGGATTATTGATGGAGAGGTGGATGTACGCCTTGAGAAGCCATGCGGAAAATTCCCCATCTATCTGTAGTGTGTGTGTGTGTGTGTGCTCCCAGAGAAAGGATCGATAATTTCCGCAGCAGTGATTTTTTTTTTCGCCCTCTACGGTTGGTCAACCGGGAGAGAGGGGGAGACTTCGTCTTGGAGGGGGGTAGCGAAAGAAAATTATTTCCGCAAAGATGTCCCTCTTCAAGGAGGATGTGACTACCGTAGGTGTGGTACGAAAAACCTTTTCAGATGCAAATTTTCTTGTTGAACACAGACGTACACCGCCGCCGCGTAGGTGGGTCTCCGAGAAATCAATTTCCGGATGCATTTCTGTGTAAAAAGGTTGATTACAATGAGATACGGATTTTCTTTTCTTTTTTTTTCTTAGTCTGGCGGTAGCGGTGAACTGATGTTGACATGTAATTAGGTCCTCAATGGCGGGAGGGGGAGGAGTTACATATTCTTATGTCAGCTACCTGGGGTTCAAAAATTATGTGAAATTTTCTCTAAGGGAAGTCAAGTTTAAAGGCGCTGAATGCTATCGATTGGTTGGATTTGGGTCCTGCTGTGGGACAGAGAGTATAGCGTGAAATATTTAAAGTTTAAGGAAATCAATAGCATCTGCGAGATTGACTATCGCAGGTTTGATGACCTTCTTTCCGAGCATCGAATAGAGTCTGTAATAGTCTAATGATGCGAAGGATCCTTTAAAGTTTGAGGTCATTGGTGGATCAATCGAAGCTGACAAGTCTTTACAAAGCGCTTGGAATTCCATTTCAATTTTGGGCCAATTTTTGCAACTCAACTGAACCCTGGAGAGAAGTGCTTCGATGAGGGAAGGACTGTAGAAATCCGTCTGCTTGTAGCTATCGATTTTTAGAATATGAGAGAAAGACAGCTTTAACGTGATTGCCACGCTTCCATCCTGGTATGTACCCAGCTCCTACCAATGGCAGACCTTTTCCAAGCCTAGAGCCCAACCACCATCGTGTATGTCATGACCACAGCAACAATTTCTTCAGTAATCCTAGGGATATCTGTCTTCGACAAAAATCCACATGAGAACGACTTGGTAGAGTGGTCAGACCCTGGGTTGGTAGTGACACGGCCAAAATTTGATAATGAGACTAACGCCACAGGGTTCCGTTCTCGGACCAGTTCTCTTGAACATAATCTATGATGCCATGCTGAGACTGAGAGTCCCCTATGGAATTCAAATCCTTAGACGAGCTGGAACTAAACGCCAACGAAACCATTGATTCTGTCCAACAATGGCTAGAGTCAAGAAGTCAAGCCGTAGAATAAGAGAGTCCATCAAAGTCAAGGTGAGAAGCTACACGGTACACTCCAGAAACTGCATTAAGTACCTCGGCCTTATGTTAGATGACCGACTTAACAAGGCGTCAAATGTATACTCGGCGCTTCCAGGAATGCTGCCAAATGTTGGGAGCCCTAGAAGCACCACGAGAATGCTCCGCAATGCTCTACGCATCTCCAATATGGTCGGAGGCGCTTAAAGATAAGCAGAATCGGCTGCGGATAAATAGTGTCTACAGACAGAGTTACATCGGCTTGTAGGACTATTTCGGATGACGCGGGGTAGACAATAGACATCCTGGAGAATTCAGGATGAAATTACTGGCACTAAAAAGGGCAGCCTCAATAAAGATGTTGCAACAAAGATGGGATGCCTCACACAAGAGAAGGTGGGCATACAAAGTTATTCCGAGGATAGAATCATGGATAAATAGAGGACACGGGGAGATCAGCTGCCAACTGGACGCAATTTCTATCAGGCCACACGGTGTGTATCGTCGATACCTTCATCGATTTAGATTGGACGACTAGAATGCCCAGTATGTCCTGTGGGTGCGACGAAGACCCGGAACATGTCGCCTTTAACTGCCCAAGGTTCCACAGAGACTGGAAAGTTAACTAAGCTCCACACTTGATTCTACAAATACACTCGGTGGGTAGTTGGGGGCAGTTTGCACACTGGTAACCCAAATTCAAATCGAGCTCAGGCAGGCGGAAAACCAAAGAAAAGCGCTGCATCCACAAACACTGACGGCCGCATAATGCGGAGTACCCGCCCCGCGAAGTAATACCTGAAGGTGGTGAGCTAGCGGGGGTAAGGTTTAGTCAGTAAGAATCTGGCACTACCGTGTGACTTGGAACGAGGTGCCTATGCAAGGTTCCCCCTCCGCTTACAGAAAAAGAAAAAGGAAGACTCAAGCCACACCGAAGTGTAACTCCAACAATTCATTTAGCAACCGCTTTTCTGCACATCCTTTGCCTACTCTTCCCTCGTTACGACCCCTATTAGCTTCAAGAAAATCCATATGACTGGTCCTCAAGTAGAGGCATCAAGTTTCTTTCTCATGACAGTTATTACCGTCGGGCGGTTACTAGGAATTTCACACCTGTTTTTCTACCTCGTTTACCAAGAGTCGAAAACACTTCTGCTTTCAACGAAAACTTCTTCTTCTGTTCAGATACACGAGTTGAAGCGAAAGTCTTTTTTGAATCCTTTGAGGTAAAAATCACAAGCAGTCGGAGTTCCGCACAGTAGCAAACGTATTGGAGTTCCTCAGGGCTACGAGTTCGAAGCCAATCTCTTTCTACGTCGTCTTTTTTCTCCCTTAAGTTTCACGTCCTCGAAGAAGTGAGCTGCGGATTCCTGTTTGAAAGGTTCTGCCCACCCAACTTAGTCCTTCCCAAAGCAATAAACACCTTTCCAATCTTCCGTTTTCATTATTTCCTGCGTCTAATTGTTCCTGATGCCTCCATTAACCCTTACAAAATCCGCATACCTACGCACTGAAAATAATTCCGACTGTCATCCCCAGGGAGAAGGTCATGTGTGCGGACGTGCTCCTTGAAAAAACTTTAAATTTGAATAATTATTGCTCGCCGACACAAAATGACAACACCATCGGCACAGACAACGTCCTCTCATTCGATCTCACATTCTCATTCGCAGGATACGCAAAGTATCCTTACTGCACGTATGCACGTTGAAGTGAATCATTCTCTCATAATTTCTGGATATCCATGCCTGCAGTCCTATTGGACGTAGCACAACCACGACGACGACGACGACGACGGTGTTAATGCCGTTTTGCTTGCTGGTCCTGCTTCCCTGGGGAGTGAATTAACGTTCGTTAAGCTTGTGGCCCTGAAGCCACAAAATGAACGGTCTACGACGTTAGACCTCCAACTTGAGCAAATAATTTTCGAAATTTATTCTCGCAATTGCCAATGTTTGTGTGTGTTTGGGTGTGTGTGTCTGATTGTCTGGGCGGTATGCAGTGAAGTACAGTTGGATGGGACTATCTCCTTTGGGAGATTGGATGTTAGTTAGCCTTTTGCACCGGGAAAAGTGTTAATGATGATTAGAATCAATTTAAGGGATCATTAGAGATGGAGATGCAAGAGTCATATACGAACGGTGTGTGCGGTCTAGGAGATGGGAAAATTCAATGATAGGAAGGATGACAGCAGACGATGGCCCACCCGATTAGTGTGGCAGTGTGGAGCTGGCCGAGGTAAATTCTTTACCGTCAACCTTTGGCCACATGGGCTGGTGCAACTCATTAATCCGCAATGGTTGCAGAGCAGTGGACGACAGGACGATTGTGTTAAGGATGCGAATTTGCCGACTGACTACACCCAGAGAAATTTCGAAGAGTATGCAAACAAGTTTCGGTTGAGTCTTTCTTGACTTGACTTTTTGAGATGATTTTTTTCAAGAATATAACAGTGGGTCCAAAGGCCCTAGTCTTTGGGTAATCTGCAGTCGCCACCGGTTGAGAATTGGGTTTATCGATGGGTGAACGTTTGTCCATATTTATCTGAAGGGATTAGTTACCTTTGCGCTTCAAAAATTGTTGAGATTGAAGGGAATTGATTTTAAGTAAACGTAGAACGGTAGGTGTTCCAACAGAGGCTCATTTCAAGCGATTTTCTGAATTACAGATCTGTATAATTTTCGCCAGAGTGGTTTCCTATATTCGGTACAGGAGTCCTTGCCCCAGCCGATCGATATTAGTAGCAAAACTGTCATTCTTAGCAGGCCCTCAAGTCGGGCGCCAATTTCACTTTGACCAAACACTTCCTTTCAGTGTATGCCGTCACTGCGAAACCAAATTAGTATGTTCTGTGAGCAATACAACAATATACCTGAGAACTGTATTATCCTCATAGCCAAAGTGATTACGGAAAACAAAACCTACCACCAACAATGCGGAGGCAACAATGCTACCTAAGCACTCACACACACACTCATAGAATGTGGTCTTCGATTAGAGGCGAGAAGGTAGACGTGACACTATGTGCTTTAACTGTGTGACCTCCATCGGCATAAATTTTCTCCTTTACATCCTTTTGGCTCGTTAAATAAATTTTACTGCACCCCATCACCTCGACTGTCACCTGAAGCGTGTAGCCTTCTAATTCCAGTCCTAATTCAAGTCCTGTCCACCACCCATCCCAGACCAAGTGACAACAACAATTTTCAAATGGGCTGGACCATAAGCAGCCGGACGGAAATTCGCCTGATTTCGCATCATCACCATCATCATCTGCGTCGGGAGTATGTATGTTGACGATGGAGGGGCGGGGGTTAAATGAGGTTAGTTTAGGTCACTCAAGGGAACAGACAACTTTGTTAGGAACTCTCTTGTTCTTTGCTAGCCCTCTGTGTGTACGGCGACGTATATCCTCTAATCAAATCAGAACCTAATCATAGAGGGCACTGCGCCCTCACCACAGCGGTGGTAATTTCATCCCCTAAGTACACCTGCAATGTATGTGTTGCTATGGTGGTTGTTTGTAATAATATCCTTCTTGTAAAATGAATAATTCTTTCGTCCTTTTTAGACAACTTTTTTTTTCCTTTTCCTTGGTTTAAGGAAAACTTTATCGTCATCACAATTTTGTGCATGTAACCATTCCATAACCTTCAACACAGATGCATGCTGCTGCATGTTTACTGGACGGCATACGTTTGAAGGATTCCCCTATCTCTCGCCGTGGAGTTCTCTTGTAGTTCAAATTGTTTTGGCCAGAGCCAAACACATTTTGCACACTCGAGCGTAAAATTAATTGCTGACGAAGCTTAAATCGTTGCCGCATTTTGCTGTGTCCTATGAATTCCTGGCCAGTGAATAATATGAGGGAGGATGTCCAGCCACCAGGAGTGGACTATACCAATCAATCAAAAAGCTGCTGCCCTTGGTGCTTAATTACTAGAGAAGGGGAGGGAAAGGCGATCATAATGATGATGATGACGCTGGTAGGCTCTGGACAATGCAGTTGACCCTAACTTATGTCGCTGAAGGTAGCGAGAGTGCGGTGAAGGCCAACGCTAATAGCTTCGATTCGGCGTTTAACTCAATCATAATTAACGCGTCCTGCAGCACAAGGGGTCTCCTCAAATGCCTGGAAAAGGTTTATTGCGTCAAATTATTGCGACGATGCGGCGTTTTTTCATGGCGAACTCAAAATGTGGAATGAGGACACCTTCAATAATTTTGGAGACTTGTTATCCGATCCTGACCATTTCTTTAGTATTTCTGGTGAGTGGTAGTGTAAGAAGAACACACACATCCAGTCAACGAAGAAATAGTCCCCGTCGCCAAATATAGAAGAGGTCAGCACAGCTATCAAAAGGCTGAAGAATAACAAAGCCTCCGGCTCTGATGGGCTGCCGATGACTGGACAATCAGCTCCATATGCCCCATCATCAAAAAAGGCGATCCTATGTTCTGCAAGAACTACAGAGGCATATGCCTGCTAAATGTCGCGTATAAGATCTATGAACGTTTAAAGCCTTTTTCCAACATACTCATCGGCAAGTACCAGTGTGACTTCCCGCCCGGCAAATCGACGATAGACCAAATCCTGGAAAAGGCGAACGAATTTCAAGTCGAGACTTCAAAGCCGCATATGATAGCATTCATCGCTGTGAGCTCTACATGGCGATGGCCGAATTCGGAATCCCGCCTCAAACTACTCCATCTGTGTCGCCTTACGCTGGAAAACAAGCGATGCTCTGTGCAACTTGGAAACAGCTCTTCTGAGCTCTTCCAAACGTGTACCGGATTTCGGCAAGGAGATCCGCTACCATGTGATCTCTTCAATCTGGTGCTGGAACAGATTGTGTGCAGGGCAGGGCGTCAACACGGAAGGCACTATCTTCAAAAAATCCGTCCAGCTGCTGGGATACGCAGACGATATTGACATCATCGGTCGCTCACAGCGTGCCGTCATAGCCTCTATTGAAAAACAGGCGAAACGAGTCGGTCTTGAGGTAAACGAGGACAAAACAAAGCAGCATCTATCCACCGTCTAGGACAAAACGTCACTGTTGACAGCAGTTACTTCGAGGTGGTTGAGGAGTTTACCTACCTCGGAGTAAACATCAACTCCACGAACGACACATTTGTGGAGATCTAGTAGTGCTCTATGGTGCCGAGTGCTGGACGATAAGCAGAAAAGCAGAGCAGATTTTCAATGCGTTGGAGAGAAAAATTCTAGCGTGGATCCTCTCCTAGCCAGTTCGTCAGCCTTCTCAGCCTAGGGACCCAGCAGAGTTTTACCTTTGCTGTGTTAGCTCTTCGCGTCAGCTTTAATTGCGGCCTGGCTGTCGATGAAGAAGGTGATGTCATTGCGTGGTACTGCCTCCAACGCAGTCTCACGGGGAGCTATTGACACTGCTAGGACCTCCGCTTGGAAAACACTGCAATAGTCCGGAAGTCTGAATGATTTGGACCCATCAGTGTAGATCACTATTGTTTGTGTCTCCATTCCTCTCTGCTTGGATAAAGACTGCAGAAAGGATTTGCAAAGTCTAGGTAAGGCGTTGTGCAGTCGGTTGCTGGCTACATTGCCGAAGTACCTCTTCAGGATCTGAACATGCAGATTCCATCTACTTGATTGGCTGATTCTCAGAGCACTTTTAGCTGCTTTTAGTTTCAATACAAGGACCCATAACACCGCCCTGTGGTGTGCCTCTAGAGGCATAGACCTTTACAAGAGCTTCTCCTAACTCTGTAACCCAATTAATGAGAGCGTGATGTATATTGAGGTCGACTAAAGCTCCTCTCACCGCATCCGTTCTGACATTGTTGAAGGCTCCTTCGATGCCTAGGAGTACGGCAAACGTGTGTTCTTTGTCCTTCAGGGTCATTTCGATTATGTTGGCAACGCTGTGAAGCGCTGTCTCGACACATTTACCCTTCGTGTAGGCGGAATCCTGTGCAGGGGCTAAACCCCCGGGCCTCAGCTTGCTACGAGTGTGTATGTCGATGAGTCTCTCAAATGTTTTTACATCAAAGGATGCAAGACTTACTTACTTACTTACTTACTTAGGTGGCGCTACAGTTTGGGCTGAACCTGGGCCTCAACCAACAAGCCTCTCCAGTTAGCCCGGTCCTTAGCTAACTGCCTCCAGTTGCGCACTCCAAGTTGGTTGAGGTCCCCTTCTACTTGTGTGCGCCACCTTAGGCGACGTCGTCCTCTACTGCGTTGTCCCTCCGGATGTACGACTAAAATCCTTTGCATTGGTATGACAGGCTTTACACGCTTTTGGTATAAGGACAACTTTTACTTCACGCCATGTATTTGGTATGCGTATCCATACAAGGATGCAATTAAATAGTGATGGTGGTTTCAGTTATCTGAAGCACGATCGGGAAGATCCCGTCTATGCCTGGGGATTTATACGGAGCTGATTGCCCACTGAATTTTGTCCGTTGCGATGATTTCCTTCGGCACCTCGGATTCAATATTGTACACGCAGGAGAGTGTGCATTCAACAGTAGTTCTAGTGTTTCTGAGCAAAATTCAGAGCCACATGTCCATTAGACAGGATCTTCCTCAGTCTAGCAGCTTCTGTGGTTCCTGTGTCGTTTCCTTTGACTGGTTTTATATTGTTCCCAGTCTTCCTCAGACCCAGTTCTCCTGGCTGGTATTCAAAAGTTTCCTTGTTCCTCTCCTGATGCTGCCTAGTTCTTTAGCCCACCACGGAGGTGACTTTTTGGTCCTCCTGATTCTTTTTGGACAGGCTCTACGAAGGCCTTATTAAGTAATTCGCTTGGTTCCGTGGCTGGGAGCTGATAGGCAGAATTTTAAAATACATTCGTTTCAAGGAATCGACGATATGATTTCCAGTCTGAACAACATGTTTACTTGGCAGGACTCCATTATCATAATGTTTGCGCCTCCAGGCCTTCTGCTTTCAACCGCATTAATCATCCCAAGAAGCAAACTTTTCCAGGACAATAATTAGTTTCCTTATGAATTTAAAATCTCCAAAAAAAAAAACCGTGAGGATTCCCAAAATTCCATTTGTTTTTCACACTGATTAGGACATTTCACTCGCATCAATTTGTTTTGTAAATTTTCCTTGTTTCACAGGTATTTTCGCCCCCAAAAAAAAGTTAAAACATATTAACTCGCAGGGGAGGAAAGCAGCGTTTCGTCCTTTTTTCGTTGCCTCAAGTGGAGTTGCTCTCGAAAATTGTTCGTGTTATTTCTCGCGGAAAAAAACTTTTACAATTTTCCTAGGCAGGTGAAATGATGGTTGAAAATAGCTGAAATAGCATTGGTGGCATGGCAGTGGCAGTGGCGCTGGCGTCCTTCTCTGACTGTTCAATTTAAACTTTATTTTCGGTTTATTGAGTTCCGTGAGCTGTAAATGGGTTCTTTTTTCCCTGCTCTCGGAAATGGGGTACACAGAAGTATATTGTTTAACTTTTTCCAGGTTTTTCAATGAGAATACGTCGAGAAAAAAAAAGGAAACACGAATCCTTAACGGAATAAAGGAAATTGCTTGGTGTAAATTTTGAAGGGGTAGAGGGAAATGCATGGGATTTTGCTTTTAAAGTGTGGAACAAGAATAAAAGTTCTAATTGAGCTGCGTTGGAGTTGTGATAGTGGATTTTTCTTCTTTTTTTTGCTTTCGTTTTGAGAATTTCATTAGGAGCTGAGATGGAGGTGGCAATGCGTTCTCGGTGAGGATTCACTGAAGGACTGAAGTAGAAAAACGCGACAATCTTTAAGAAAGAGGTCCTCAGGATTCGTAAAATCGTTGCAGTACTGCATGTTGTCCTGGCGAGGAAAAGAAACAAAGGTACGGGTACAGTGGCTTCTTAAAGCTAGCTTTGGGTAGGACGACGCGTCGGGGCGTATAGAAAAGATCGTAGCGTAACAAACGAACTAATCTGGCCCAAGTTTCTAAAGCTTTCTATTCCAGATTTACAAAAATGATTGCCTAGGACCTGGATAGACAGTTGCGCGTGAACTGCGACTCATACTTTCTGAGATACTGCATATCAGCTGCGGCAGAGTGTGCTTCCTGAGAAATCCAATAAGAAAATTGCCTTACTACCCTTGCCGTACACGTAACTTCCACACTTCTAAACCGATTTCGATGATTCATATCTGGAATGAAGCGCGTTTAGATGCAGAATCTAAAAATGTAGCTACCCATGAGCTGCGCCTCATACTTTCTGAGATATTGCACATCAGCTGCGGCAGGGTGTGCTTCTTGAGAAATCCAATAGGAAAATTGCCTTACTACCCTCGCCGTACACGTAACTTCCATATCTTCAAACCGATTTCGATGATTCATATCTAGAATGTAGCGTGCTTAGATGCAGAATCTAAAGATGTAGCTGCCTGTGAGCTGCGCTTCATAGGTTCTGAGATATTGCACATCAGCTGTGGCAGAGTGTGCTTGCTGAGAAATCCAATAAGTAAATTGCCTTACTACACTTGCCATACACGTAACTTCCACATTTCTAAACCGATTTCGATGATTCATACGCAGAATGAAGCGCGTTTAGATGCAGAATCTAAAAATGTAGCTACCCATGAGCTGCGCCTCATACTTTCTGAGATATTGCACATCAGCTGCGGCAGGGTGTGCTTCCTGAGAAATCCAATAAGAAAATTGCCTTACTACCCTTGCCATACACGCAACTTCCACACTTCTAAACCGATTTCGATGATTCATATGTAAAATGAATCGCATTTAGATACAGAATCTAAAAATGTGGCTACCAGTGAGCTGCGCCTACTACTTCCTGAGATATTGCACATCAGCTGCGGCAGGGTGTGCTTCCTGAGAAATCCAATAGGAAGATTGCCTTACTACCCTTGCCGTACACGTAACTTCCATATTTCTAAACCGATTGCAACGATTCATACGCAGAATGAAGCGCGTTTAGATACAGAATCTAAAAATGTAGCTGCCAGTGAGCTGCGCCTCATACTTTCTGAGACATTGCACATCAGCTGCGGGGTAGTGTCCGCTACCTTTGTGTGTCTACCATTGGAAACCACTCGAACGTAACCTAGGAAACTTGCGCGGGCTTCAGTCGACGGCTGGAGCATGGAAACGAGGGCTAACATGTACATGACGGACAGCTATGCCATGCCTAGGAGGCTCACCACGTCAAGATCTAAACTCGAAACTGAACAAAATCTACAAAACCTCAACGAAAACGGGACATAATCTCCTGCAACTCCTTATTTAGTTGAAACTCCAACCCCCGACAGTTAATTTAAATGGGCAACTGCAGTTCCGCTCCTAAATCCAGTCCCATAACCATCCACAACCCACGGAGCCATTAGCTTTAATTTGCATTCGCAGGCACCGCAATTAGTCGCACTGCTGTTAGCCCGTTTCCTTGGTCCAAGTCCATTATGCTTCCGCACCCAAAGTGACAGTTAATTTCTCGACCAGAATTGCCGTCAAGCAATTAATCGAAATTTCATTCAAAACTTAAGCACAAAAGGTGCGGATTGCCTTTGAATCCCATTTTCTTCAGGACACGACAACGTTTTTTTTCCTTCCACTGTGACATTTTGAAGCGAATCGCACACAATTGTTTCTGCGGGACACCTTCCCTGTTGCTGTTACAGACAAGAAATTCAAGGATAATCACCTCATTTCATGGCACTAGTGCCGGTCTCGTGTATCCTTGCATCTGTGAAATTACCTTTCATTTTCTCATCAAAAAGCCACTTGAAGTGGAGTCTCAGTCTCGGAACCGCCTTCTTTCGCACAGAATGCAGAACGTTTCCTTCGCCTTATCCTGCTGCTGGTGCTGGGTGTAATAATTAAAGACTACGCCGAACGGAAAACCGGCGAAAGTGGATAATTTCAACAGATTTATCCCCTCGTTTGGTCAAGTCCTTAACGACTGGCGGTGGCAGGGCGGCGAGGAGGCCTTGAAATATGGTCGGTTTGGGACATTTTGCTACCCTCGAGCAGCTGCCATCATCCCTCTTATGTTTTGCTCTTTATCCTTCGATTTCATTACTCCAGCCTTTAGTTTTTCTTCGGGGTTTTTTTTTTTTGTATCCTTTTTGTCTTGTTCATCCCGACTTTTGTGTGTTTCATTGTTTCCATAGCAAAGCGTCAGTCAGTCAGGGCGGATAATTGGTTTTCGGTTAAGGACGGGAATCGGGAGTCCTGAATTCTTATCCTCTTTACATTGTAAGGACGCAAAAAAACAGTAGAAAAAAAGCAGAAATTAATTGCGATTTCATTACTCCGAGATTCATTCATTTCGACATTTCACAGGAAGCGCACTCGGGATACACGATTCATGGGTTAAAATGTGCAAACGCCTAAGGTCCTTCGGGGCGTTTATTTTAGATCGGTAACACAATGCACCGAGGGTATTCATCATCATCATCACCATCATCGTCGTCGTTGACACATTTGTACGGGTATGTGATAGAGAGAAAAAAGGATCCAATATCCTATAGAAAAGGATTTAAACAAAATACACCGAGAGAGGAAAACAATTTAATCCTGGATATGTGGGCGAAATTAAAAACACAAAATGGACAAAAAATCAGATAAAAAAAAACCGCCGGCCTTTGTCAAAGTCACAAAGGCCACCTCAGCCATTGGGTGGTCGTCCTGCTGCACACATGCAGCATCTATTTGTGTCCCGTATTTCTATTTGCTTTATCTCCGCAATTTTGCATCTCAACTTGATTTTCAATTTGTGGATTATTTTTTCTGGGCGAGCCTGCAAAACCACCAGGACCGCATTTGTACAGTTATTTCAACTCATTTCACGGTCTGTAACTCTTTCGAGAAAAGTAAAACGTACGGAAAAATAATGCGAACAAAGGAAAAAAGGAACGAGGACATCTGGATGACTGAAGGGATTCACCCTTGTGTCAACCGTTGCACCCCTATTTATTGCTTTCTATCGTTTTTGTTCGGGATTTTAGATTGCTTTGGATCCGTTGCAATGCGGTGGGAGGAGTGGAGGGAGGGAGCTGACACTTGTTTTAATTTGATGAACGCGATGGAGTAACGCTTAAGTGGGTGTCATTATTTTGATTATTTTACGTGGGGACTAGGATGGCAGGAACACAGGAGATTTGCGACAGACGAGAGTGCAAGCCATGGAAGGCTTGGAGGGCAAGGAAAACTTGCGTTAACGTATCATTGGAACATATCATTTTAAAGGTATTCATCGAGCCACAAACAGTCAGGAACTCTTAAGGTCAGAATGCAGGGAATTTGCTGCTTCGAAGCCCGGCTTGAGATCAAATATTCAAGGATATCTTGGACTAGATAAATGGACATCCCCCCTTACTTTGCGAAAACAACTCCATTGCAGGGAAATCACCCTCCCAGTGGGTCGGGCAAGTGAGTCCTTCGAAGCAAACGTAACACGTAACACAGTTGAGAAGTTATCTAGGGCAACAAAGATGAGCTGGAATGTGGTGAAACGTATGAGATTACGATGGCGTGGAGATACTTTAAGGCCCTAAACCAGGGGGACTAGAAAAATTAAAGAAGAAGCCTTAGCCTAAAGCCCAACCACAGGATTTTTCTCAGAAAGATTTTTAGCCACGGGTATACAAAGCTCACTCTTAAGGGCTTAGTTTCAAGCCAGGGACTTAGACTCTTCAATTATCAATCACCTCCCTGAACATGGTAGCGGTGTTCAGGTGGAAATCATGGCGATTAAGGAAGCCCTGTCCTAGCTGGAGTATAATGACAGCCAAGCGGCAATCAAGTCCCTGGAATCGTGGTCCTTTACTTCAAATGCCGCCTATTTTTTATGGAGATGACAGAGCAGTTCAACATTCACCTATGCTGGGTGCCAGGCCACAGAGACATTCCAGGTAACTGCAGGACAGACGAGCTCGCCGGACAGGGTGCTGCCCTAAGGATTCTGCCTGATAGGCGATCCCTAGGTATGCCCCTAGCTACAAGCGACAGATCGGGCTTGGGCTGGACCATAAATGTAGTGCTGAGCTGCTCAAAAAGCGATCACAGATCAGCTGCGTTGTCGGTGTTCTCACCGAACACTGTTTGCCAGAAGACTTGGCTTTTCTAACGACTACTGCAGGAGCTGTAGGGACGATGAGGAGGAGGAAAGCCTTGTTGCATCAAAGAATGCTCCATTTAGGGTCCTCCTTCCTTGAAGACCTTGGCGATCTGGCTTCCTTAGGCGTCATGTGCATCCATCGCTTTATCAAAGGCGCCGGTTGGTTTGTTAGTCCCTGAGTGGGCTAATGGCTTGATATATGGTATTAAAAAGGACCTTACTGGTCTAGGTGTGCCTGCACTCTCGTGCGGAAAGCCAACCTAACCTAACCTAAGCTCCATGTAGTCTTCGTCTAATTTTTAGACATCTTCAAAGCTAGATATTGTCTAAGTCTGTGTTTCTTTGGTCAGTCTTCCTAAGCCAGACTTTGATGGTTTGAACCGCACAGTCAAGCAATTCAAAGCAAACAGTAAAAGGATTTCAATTTCAATATTTAATCCAGAGGAAGTCTGGCGCATTTATGTCCGTAATTTCCTTTTTCTAAACCCGATTTGAGCTATGTGAACAGAGTATACAAACCGAGTATTCAAAGCGCAGTTCTAAGCCCCTAGTTTTAAGCTTCAACTAGACCACCTACACAACATTTTCATCATATTCCCCATCTCCCACAAGATTTTCTTTTAAAATTTAGAAGCCTTGGCTAATGACATCGAAAATAAGAGTCGCTTATCCACAGGTTTTCATGGCCACACTTAGAGAAATAGATTATTATTCAACGTTCAAGCTCTGGATTCAACTGGGGACTCTCAGCAAAAGGATTTTCTCTTATTTTTAGGAGCTCTTGAGACTATAGCTTGCAGGGGGCATGATATGGATTCGAATAGAATGGTAAAAATCCATCTGACGCCCGGATTACAAATTTTATGCAAAAGGATATCAATTTGGCACGCATACCTCCCATGAAAGGTACACTTAATGACTAGACGCTGCATGAGTGAGTGTCCTTTATTTTCCCGACAACAATCGCCCTATTAGGGAAATCATCGCAGCGCTGTGTTTTATTGCACGACTAAAACCCATTCAGGACAGCATTGGTAACACTGCCAACATTTTCCCATCCTGTCCATATAATCGATGTAAATTTGAAGCCATTTAGCCATGAATAGAACCATTTTTGCGTCAGCCATCCACAATGCATGGCAATAATTGCATCAATCTGACACATCACTCTTATTCCCAATTTAATGCCCGACAATTTACACCGAGCAAACATTTCCACACCGCGCCGGTGAAAAATTGTGATTACATTCAGCAGCATGAGAAAAAAAGGACTCGCATTGCATCACACCCATAAAAATCGTACTTTCGCGGTCCGACATCCCGCGACAGAGGCATTAACAATATTTCCACTCGCAGAGTGTTAATGTTACGATACGTGATTGTCGTCCTTGTTCGGGTAATTTATTTTGATGAGCGGCTGTGCGGATGTCCCAATTCTTGTCCTCTTTAAATAAATTGCTCCATTTCAAGGAAACATATGTGTACACTGCAATTTACGCGAATGTCCTGTTTCGAAGGACAACGAAGGGTACTTGTTTAAAATTTCTCCCGGCAATGTCATTGGAAAAACTAAAGAAAAACTTCATAAAGAGAGCCATCCTTCGACTGATGCACGCCTAAGCAAAAGGATGCGAATATACGCCTCCGAGGAATTGGAAAGTTTTTCATGTTTTCCTCCTCTCTCTCTCTGATAGAACTCTCTGAATCGCGGCAAGGATATATGCAGAAGAGCCTTTTCCTCTGCTGCATTTCCTGTTTGGTTGCGAGAGAATCATTTTGTGTTTCATTTGGATAAGGCGCGGAGGGGTGTGACTCGGATAACTTTTTAGAGCCGATTGTGTTCCAGCGCGCGAGCCTTTTTTTCTCTAATTTAATTAATGCTTTGACTAGTAAGGCTGCCTCGCTTCGTTTCAGTGGAAATACTTAGCCTAGAAAAGGGAGTTCACACAGTAAATTTATATTTTATCCACATCCATCCGTTGGTTTCGCTCCCTCTCTCGCGCGCTTTTGTGAGCGTCCTTTAATATCCCTTTGTTGCTTGGCATTCACTTTGTTTTATTGTTCGGAATTACTTTCAAGCATTTTTTCCAGTTTTTTTCAGTTTTTTTGTTTTTCTCCTCGACTCGATTCAGTCAAAGTTGCACGCTATGGAATCCAATTCTCGGCAAAACGAGACTTTTGTGCAGTTACTGTGAGAAATGACAGAAAAATGAAATAACGGAAATGGAAAAGGGACCTGCAATAAGGATCTACACATAGAATGAAAAGCTCACAATGGAATTAGCAAAATTACACAAAACGATTGTGGGCATATATTTTTATTAAGGGATGCCACCGGCGCTGCGCGGCGGATGTCCTTAGAGCGAAACATTCATGGAAGTAACGATTAAAGGGAATGTTTTCTTAAACATTTGCTGAATGTAAACTGTTTATCCGGTTCGAAGGACCACATTCGCATTGAGATTCTTTCTGCGTCCGCTTAACGTACCAACCAACTAATTACGACTGCGGTTAGCCTCACTAAACTACATCTACTGATGCACACTGGACGTGCCAAAGTTCGCATCAGAGAGCATCACAGAATTAACTGCAATTCATGCCGGCTTTCCTTCCAATTGACATGCAAATCATTAGCATGTTACATGACACATTATCGAGCGTCTGTCGCACCGCCGATATAATTAAGCCCTCCTCTCTAACAAGTTAATCACAGCGGTACCATGGCCAGTTAAACTGCCCTTTTACCCACAGAGACGGGGAAAAATAGAGAAAATGTCTCTGTTTAGTTAGATGGCGACAAAATGGAATTGTTTCACGGTCGAGTTGCCACCGGACGACTATGCCCAGGACGTAGTAGTAGGACAACAATTTGACATAGATTCAGGAACGCTCCAAATGGCATCCGACCATTCGAATCTGTCACTCGGAATTGATTTCAACAACACAGCAACAGCGCTTAAAAGTTGTAACAACAACGTCCGGATTGAACAAATAGAAAAACCCGATTGCTTATCGTTCGAATGCGGAGTGAACGGGAAAGAGACGAGTTGGATGAACCTGTTCAAGGACATTCGTGGAGGCTGCTGCCATTATCTATGCATAGGAGATACCGTACCGTGTTATCTTGTGGAGTGGTCTTGGTGTGTCTGTGCCGGGGTTCGGACAAATGTCCCTTATTTAGAGTAAATTGCATGAACATGCAATGCATTGATTTCAATCCACTGTAAAATCTCCGAAACTGACTACAACACTGATTGCATCCGAGACTCATTCTATGGAGGTTTTCCGCCTTCTCGCCTTAATTGTGGGGTGTGTCTATGCGATGGCTAAGGCGATGGAGTTGTAAGTGATGGGAGAACTTTTCAGTGTTAAAAACGACTATAGACAGACTCTCCAAGGAATAAGGACTGTCTTACAAAGGCGCTCTGAAGACATGTTTCCTTAAATCTTATAGCAAAGCGGAGCAAGTTCCCTTGGAGGAAATTTAATTGATCATGCGGCTCGAAGGACCATATACTAATAGAAGCTTAAATAAGGACTACTCATGGGAGTTGATTATTGAGCCAGATAGCTTGCTTTCCTCGCCCGGTAAAGGCAAGACTTGTTTGTATTTTTTGACATCTTACGACGAACTCTTGCTTGATAGTAGCAAGCAGTATCTCCTCTTCAAAAAGCTTCAAAAGTTCATACTCTGGCGAGCAAGCACTGCATACTTATAACTCGTAGATAATAGCAAGAAGCTTAGCAGTAATTAGTGTCATTCAAACCCCATTACATTTGCGAGTTAACCTTGTATTCGTTGCCTAGACACATAGAAACAGGCAGTTAGGTAAGAATTTATCTTCTCATCTGGCTCGAAGGACCACATCATCACAACATTTTTTTCATACCATTCCTATGATTTTCTACCTCTTGCCGTAGCTAAGCTTAGTGATGAAGAGGAGCTCATGGCAACAGCGTTCACCACATCAGCACCAAAAATCTGTCACCTGATGCAAGCAGGGAAGGATAATCGTTGAGAAAGTATTCCGCTGAATTATCACTCTCTTCACAAGTATCGCAGACTATGGTGTCAGTGGATCCTAACATGTTTCAATACCAACCAGAAGCTTAGTAAACCAGAAGTTCGTCGACAATTGAACAATTTCAGATCTCTTAGATACGTCTGGAGGCATTCGATCAGTCTGCCTGCATTCTAAAGAGTCGTGCTCCTTACGATCATGCCCACAGAACTGGACTGAGTTCATCACTAATTCATCTGTGACCTTAAACCCCATCAAGACTTAGGAAGTTCTGTCTTTCGACCAAATACAGGAAGTACTTGCGTCCTCGAAGTGTCACGTAAGGTGATCAAGACTCCAGTGTGGAGTCTATCAAAAGCCCCCTCGTCTAGGATGGAAGATTTCTATTGTAGCGTTGTCCATGATTAAAGCAGCAAGATAGTGCTAAAGTTTGGCAGTAATTTCACTTTTTTCAGAAAACATGAAACTCCTGAGGCTGTTGCATTGTCGAATTATCCGGCTCGAAGGATCAGTTTCCCATTCCATTTGTCCTACGTGTGTATGAATAGAACCACCTTTTAACTGAAAAGTAGCTCCCTTGGTTCGTCAGCACAGCTACCAAGTAAAAATTCTCTTATCCTGCCACATTATCCGCACACAACACAACACACACAATCCACGTTGCAATATCTACCCAAACCAAAGGGAGAGCCGAGTCCTGGTGTACCTACTTTAACATTCATGTCCCATTCGTGCGATTGCTGTGCATATTCCCATAGTGTGATTTTGCCTGGCATGGCCGACAGAGAGAAAGAGGCTTTTGTCGCTACAACAGAAACGGATAAAACAATTCCAGGATAAAATACCATTTTTCCCCTCCACCCCCCACCGTCCATCTATCCTGTCCGCCAATATCCCATGAGGGAGACACTTTCTGTCGTTTCATCGACACAAGCCAGTCGCACCCCGAAAATAGTACTCGAATGCCCCGCATTGCATTCGAGTATGGGCTGCATGGTGGATGGTAAAGGATTTTACCAATCGAACCGAAAACAGGACACGTATCGGTTGTGTGTAATTGATTATATCACCCATGTTAATTTTGATTAAATATGCAAATCGACACAATTTTCATTGTGCCGCTGCCATTACCAGCACTCTCCTTCGCCCCCCCCCCCCCCCCCATACAGTGTCCTGGGACACTGATACGACCGTTGCATGTGCACATACACACATATATCTCTCGGACGCAATGACATTCTAAATATCTCTCCCTGTGCATATAAATTAGATATTAAAATTGATTCTTATTCATAATGGATGCATGCTTTCAACTTACACACTCACGCGGCAGGGATAATTGAAGAAAAATTAACAGATTCCCATCAAGGACAATAAAAGTGTGTTGAGTGTGGATGGATGCTCCACATTTACACCTTTCAACAAAAAAAAAAAAAGGATTTCCAATGCGCGATGTGAAATTTGCTTACGCTTACGCGTCTCCAACGAAAGGGGTGTGCGTTGTGTGTGAGGGTGTGGTAGTGTGCATTAATAAAATTGATTGGGTCCAATTAATATTCAGTTATTCTGTGGAGAATATTTTAATTAATTTTAGCCCCATCAGCAGAGAAGTTTTTTTCTGCGAAGCATATCTACCAACCTACGTAGCTACGTACCGACTCCTGTAAGGGAACGAATTTTGAGTTAAAGTTTGACGAGGACCTGGTATCCGGTGTATGGTTTTGGATACCTGGAAACGGTTCCTGTTTTTATGAATTTTTTTCAATTCTAATGCCTGGTGGGAGTAGGACCAAAATTGCAACGTTTTTTGAATCAGTTGAAACCTAATCAGTTGAGTTGATTCTTTCCGCTCTTCTTGAAGATGCTTGAGGCCTGTTTCCTGCGTCATGATACCGTCTTTTCAAGGAAAAAAAAACTTGCGACAGGACTCAAAGCGACACACTTTGCCATATCCTACTGCCACTCCAAAAGCTTTGTCCAGAAAACTTTATGGAACTCTCCAAAGTGGTAGAGAAAAACTCACTCGTCCACTTCAATAGACTCTATCCCTAGTGGATAAGTGGCTAAGAAAATTAACAAAAATATAGACTAGGACTACCAAGGATATCCTAAGAATTTTGAAGGAGAAATGTTGACAGGCAAAACCTTTAATAGGCCAACGACAGCGCTCGCATCCCTGGGATTGATTACTGGAGCTTTAAGCAAGCACCTGGCTGCCCAGGTTCGGAGTTGTGCGTCCCACATCGTTCCGTTAAAGATGCTAGCGCTATCACTATCCACTACATGAAAATAACGGCCATCATCACTGCACGAAATAAGGATACTGACATTCGAATCAGCACGTAGACCGAGACGCCTGAGTAGACCACGTACAAAGGCACTAATGGGTGAGGCTCTAAGCTGCTTTCAATCAGACGTTGCCGCCATCCAAGGAGTGTGATGACGCAGTGTTGGCAAGAGGATCGTCCTCTGTGACAAAAAAAAAGCAGGAGGAAGAGTTACGAAGAAGGCAGAAGTCTTAAGGAACAAGCTTGTAAGCGAAGGACTGACAGCAATCCGCGTTAAGGCTTAAGCTGCAAACATGTGCTTAATGCGTTCATAGCCCCACAGAGGTAAAAGAAAATGCCACCAGGACAGGACGTACAACCAATGCCCCAAATAGGACATCCTTCCTTTTCCTTTTGTTCGGCGAGGTTATGATCAGGAGTGTAGGGATCATAACCATCCATCCGATGCGATCAAGCTTTGTTACTCCTGCTGTCATGCGAAGCAAGCAAGCCCCAAATAGGACATTAAAATTCTGTTCGCGATTTTCACTCTACGATAGGAAAGGATGGCACTTTTGGTGGGGGATTTTGCTATCACACAGGATCCTGGATTCGCATGAAATCGTGCGCAATCTAGAATCTAGCAAAGCGGATGGACTGAGGTTTAATACGGCTAAGAAAAGCCCTCAGTCTTTCCAACTCCACCCTTTGAACGTTGCTGGACATCAGGTCGAGCAAAGTTGACAACTTTTTTTCCTAAGGAGGTACTATCCCGCCCGATAATGGCACCCGAATTGAGGTGAGCAGCTAAGTCTGAAAGGTCAAAGCTACCTTCGGAATGCTTTCAAAAATCTAGAAGAACAGTGTTTGCATCGTTGAAACCAAGCTGCGACAGTTCCGCCTGTGTAGCCAGTACTGTCCTATGGAGGTTGTGCCTCCAGAAGAATTTCCAACTTTGGCATTCGCTAGCTTAAACTCTCGTTTATGGCCAAATGTCGGGCCCAACTGCATCTCGAACGAACAATTTCACATGAGACGGGGGATAGTAACCTACCGACGTCAAAATCCGAAGAAGAAAACGACGATGGATGGGCCACAATTTACCGCGGGAATTAAATGCCTTCGAAGCATGCCATGCAATGGAGTCCACTCACCCAATTTGGCGAAAGAGTTGGTCGTTCCAGGCAAACGTGGCACTGAACGATAGACGAGGACTACGAAGCGATAGGAATGAGCTGGAGGGAATTAAAATGAGTCTGAACGCGATGGCGATCTAGCGCTGTAGACTTCCCATGCCTTACAAGGGGTGACAGGGCTTAAGTAAAGCTATTAGAACAGTCCGACACAGGCTAACAAGCATGCGCCTAAAGCTTGCAGATGAAAAGACGGAAGAAGTACTAGTAAGCAGCGGAAAAGCCATGGAGGCTATAACAGTAACCGTCGGTGACCACGTCGTGGCTTCGAAGTCATAGAAGCTAGGCTTTCCTTTAAACAGTAAGCAACTGAGAAGGCAGCAAAGGCAACCGCTGCCCTGGCAAGGATGATGCCGATTATTGATGCTACGAAAAGTCTGCTAGCAAAAGCCGCGACGTCAATAATGCTGTTTGGATCCCAAATATGGGCCAGTGATATGGCCAGAGGAGGCGGTGTACCTAATCAGTGCTCCGAGGGTAACTAGCTCCTTCCGAACGTCGTCCTATGAGGCAGCGTTAGTTGTGGCTGGTAAGCTGCCAATAGAATTCCTAGCACCAGAAGCACAAGGAAAGCATCCCTCCAACCGAGAGCCAGGCTCCACCAAGGACGAAAAGCTTACGAAATTGGCAACAGAGATGGGATTGCTCTGAAAAAGGACTCTGGATGCACAAGATTATACCCAAAGCATGGAGATTTAAGCTTCTACCTGACGCAGGGTCTTACAGGACACGGATGCTATAGAGCATATCTTCACAGGTTTGGACACGACGACAACCCAGACTGTCTAACCTGCATGGGAGCAGCTGAAGACGCTGAACATATCATGTTCCATTGCCTGAGGTACGAAACAGAGCTGCAGCTGATACGGGGGGAAGTCCATGATTAAGGACTTGATCAGCTCGGAAGATAGTTGGAACGCCGTTAGCGACATGGCGGCGACCCTTATGTTGAAGCAGCGACAAGAGGAGCGACAACGGAACGCAATGGAGGAGCCTGAAATTGCAAATTTAAAGGACTAACGAGGTACAGCTCTAGAGCTCAACAGCCCAGCCTTGTGACCCTACTGGGAACTCTCTTTTTGTACAACTCTTGCCGCATGGCATCGACACTGCGTCCTGAAAGGTCTATTGGATACTACCGGGTACCAGTCCTGTGTCTGGCCAGGGTCTCTAAGGCAGCGTAGCAGCATTTAACTCTCAAGGAGTCTATCGTATTAGAAGACAGTGCTAGCAGTGCTTTTCGGAGATTAACTCGGCACAGAATACCGTGGGACCCTTTCCCATGTGTATCGTCAGTTTGGTGTTGGGTCCAAGGACGTCAGCTCCAACTCCAGCATCCATTTTCGATCCATCACTGTACCAGGTCCAGCTTTTAGGGTCTCGTTCCGGAATTCTCCATCCCCTGCGCTACCAAATCACGTAATCCAAGCGCGTAATTTCTGAACGCAACTTTTTAAATTCAATCTACTGGCGCACAATTCATTTGTCTCCTTAAATGTCCTTCCAATTGAACAAATCAAATTTATTTTCAGTGGCGATGTGGTCACGGTTTTGCTCCAATTTTTCCTGAATCCCGAAAAAAATCCGTTTAAGCTCGCAGAAAACAAATCCATAAGCCACGCTGAATTGGAGCACACCTCGGTTTACGCGCACACACACCCACAATTTAGCCGCTACATTAATAAACACAAACGGCACATAAAATCCTTTATAATCTGTACAGGACAAATTAAAATAAAACAGACAAAGCGTTATACTTCTCATTTTTTCTCGTTCGTGTGTTATGTCCTGCCCATTCTAGCCGCCAATTAATTCAGCACCACGCCATTGATTACGCGTGGGTTGAGAGCGCCAGCAGCACCCGTGTAATTCCCGAGCGCGCCTAAATTGTTGCGTAGCATAAAATTAAACCAAAACCGCAAAACATTCCCGGGGATGTTGTTGTGTCGGGCCCCACCGCATCACCGCTAAATTCCGCATTAAGCCAACTGTGAAGAATGTCCTGCCACCAGCGCCGCCGATGCCACCACCCACTCTTTATCAGGTAATCCCCATGTATCCTTTTAAACGGCAATTCGATATAGTTTGTCGTTTCAGGATCTCAGATATGTATTTTTAATACACACCATCGAGGCCAGTCCAACAAGGATACGAGTATTCCGGCGACTACACACTACACTACAACTCACTCACGCACAGTGGTTTTATGCAATTATTTTTGCTGTTCATGGCGGGGGGGATACAATTAAAATTCAACGAAAAAAAAGGACAAAAACCGGGACACAATTTGCTCGGCGTTAAATGTGAAATCCTGATGCTCTGCGGCTACGCTCTCCCACAACGGGCACAGGCCGAAGCAGGAGCACTATCGACACGATATTCAGAGCCGATTCGATTTATTAAAATTGGTATCAAATAAAATATTGTTAAAATCGATTTAAAGGACTTTTATTGGCGTAATTATGTTACCAGAGCGAAGGGGGTTGGGGGTGTGTGTGTGAATTAAATGCCAAAGTCAGCGCACGAGAGATATTTTTGCTTTTTCGGTTAATTGTCGTCGCATTGTGTGCATGTGACTGTGCTGTGTCCTGTGTGTCGCCGCACCATGCTGTGAATATAGCCATCATTATCCTTGGTATAATGGAAGGCAAATAATTACGTCCTCATTAGCTGATGATGCCGGCCACTGTGGGGAGCGATTGGAACAATTAATAAACTCTGCTGTAATTTGCTATTAACTAATAAAATTGCATCGCTGGCGTAATTATTTCTCGCACAGGATTATCTGGGAGATTTTGCTGAATCTGAATTTTGCTGAATTGCGACTTTTGACCGAGGGCGGAGGGCCAGGGTGATGGAGGGCTCTCACAGGTGGTAGTTCTAGGGATCTTGGTCCTATCAACTCGAATTTGTAGTTGACACGAAGGATATCCGACTCAAAAGGCGAATCCTTTTAACACAAGAATGACTTGAAACGTTTTTGAGCGCAAGCGAATCAGCGACTCCAGTTGTCTGAGCTGAATACTGCTCAAAACTGAGGTGGACAACCCGAGAAGAGATGCGTTCAAAATCTGCAGAAAGCAAAGGATTCTTCTGGGAGTGATTCAGGGTGTAACCAGTTCACTACTGAGTTACGATGGAGTCGGTGTAAGCAGTAGGTACTCGGAGAGGAACAGCTATTGGTTCAGTCTACCACTGGAGGGTATCGCCTTAGAAAAGGCTCGATCAATGCCAACTTGACAGCTGGACTTATTCACATGACGATATGCTGCACATTTTGATTGCTTCCCAGGTTCCCACCTCCGTAGCTGCATGACAATATGCAGAAACAGTTCTCAATCAGCACTTATCCGTAGGTATTTGGAGCACTTAGGTGCGATATTCTTTGACCTGAAAGCACTTATGTAGGTCGACTATGACATCCTCAGTGATGGTGAAACAGTGGGAACTCGCACAGCTAAGCCGTTGGTTCCTGATAATTCGTCTCTGGAAATAAGCGAGCCGACGAATTGCCCAGACGAGAATAACTTTCTGTCAAAAGCCCGCTCTAGATGGAAAAGACTAAGAGATTAGCACGCATCAACTGTGCTAACTACCGACGTAATAGTGTGGTAAGCTTCGCCTGCAAGATCCTGTCTGTGTGAGGGAAGAAAAGACGAAATGTTTTGCAGGCTCCCACCAAATATAAACGTTGCTCCAAGTTCTGGAAAAGATGAGTCGATACCCACCTCTTGTCTGGGCTTAAGGACCTCTTATGACCACGATGACCTACACTGCGTCATCTCTTGTTTTGGTGAGCCTGCAAATTTCTGTCCTTTACGCAGGATGATGACGAAAAAGACTCGCTGCTCTGAGAAGGTCTGAAAAGGGATCATCGAGACCTTCTACAACAGCAGGCAGGGTGAGTTGCTGTCGTGAAGTTTTTCTCAAACTCATCGGGCACTGTTTTCCATAAGTCAGTAGAATCACTTGTCATCGGTAGGACAAAGCATAAAACAATGACAACGCCAAGGAGATGATTAAATCGCAACTTGTTTGCACTAAGGTGGACCTAATCTGTATTATGGCTCATTAACCCACTTCCTCACAAGATGTAGTAGTCGCATTGGAGTTCCTTTAAACGGGCATACAGTTTTCTTGTGCCAGACAGCGTGCATTCTAAGTATTGCCGAGCAAGCCTTTGATCCTTTGATGCCATCAACCGATAGATGTTGGTTTCGCCAACTAACGAACTTAGTAGGACCTACTCTCACCTCCATTTGATGCTATCTGGGAATGCCTTTGGATACTGCCGACTGGACACAACGAATGGCGAGCATCCTAAGTCGTAAAACAGGACAAGTGTCGGTTGGTCTGTTGCCCTGAGAGACGCAATCTTGGTAATCCAAACTGTCTTGGTTAGGAAAGGAAAGGCGTTTGGATATCGACAGCGGCAATTCTAGATTCCTTCAACTTCCTGCCGAGTACCAATGCTCTACTCAAGAAAGCCTTCTGGAGACATGATCCCGGCTTGGAATAGCTGCTGATTTCAATGGCAAACAGGAGTCTCATACCGTCGACCCATCCTAGCGACAGGATATTGACGGTCAGATTTCAGAACAGTGCAAGCTAATGAGCTAAGCCTCTCAACAACCTTGCTCGTGAGTGGGATATCGTCCTACTCAAGAGATTGGCAACGATAACACACCACTCAAACATGTGATGAAGTATCGGAGAGCGTAACGACATCGACGAACGTTTTGAGGTTGTCCATTGGTTGTGCGGTGCATCGCTCCAATATAAACAGGGTTCCTGAAGTGCGCCAATAATGCAAAGTCCATCTCGCCGAAGGATCCGAAACCATTAGAAGTTCAGCTCAGCCGAGTATGGACAAACACTGGAGCTGAGCTACGGCAAAACGAAAAGACTATGTTCCAAGTCTAAGGCCTTTAGCCAGTTGCATGACTTGCTTGTATAAATTCCGGATCAGGGTTCTGTCACGAGACTCTTCCGGTATCCTTAAGCTTTGAGGCTGTGTAGGCCCACTTCTTTCTGCGGTCCAGGGCTTTCTTTTCCTCCAAACCTTTGGCTCTGTACTCTTCCCACACTGATCGGGTTACAGAAACGTTACAATGGACGGATATCAGTGACTTAATGACCAGAATAATGGACATTGAAGTTGCCCTCCATAAGATATGCTTCGGAGGTCTGAGAGTAGCCTTAGAAGCACGCGGGGTTAACCGGGGTTAGTGGTGAGATGGGTTGACAATATGCTGAAAAATAGGGCGGTAAACATTCAGACGCGAACTTCAAGACTAAGAGGAAGGGTTAGCAGAGGTTGCCCGCAGGGAGGTGTCGTATCACCTATACTGTGGAATATAAGAGGCAAATTCATGATCGTCATGAGGAATGCACTCCGAGTGGTGGAGCTGTGTTGTCGCGATCAAGGGCGGTCCATTAATGCGAAAACAGACAGATCTCTAATCATTTTCACAAGGAAGAAGAGAGATCTGGAATCCTAGGCAGCTTGGTCTAAAGAACAGGAAGCCATGTGCCTGTGACCGAGAGACATTGGTGGGCAGCTCGTTCAGGCAGGGAATGGAAAGTCAATTTTATTTGTTGCCTGCATAGGTGCAGGATAAAGCACCTCAGACCTCGAACCCTATAACGAAATTCTGTCAATTTTGCTTATGTCTAGCAGATAAGAAATCCTTCAGTACCAGAGGACAGGAGCTGACATAGTCATTCTTAGAAATTCTCAGTTGGTTTTGTACAAGACACTCGATGCAAACTTTAATCCTCCTCCCCCTGAACATCGAAAATCATCCCTCACACCCACGTCTTCTAACCCCATTTGACCTAATGCCACATCCTTATCGTCCTCTTCCACTTTATGCAGATTTAACTCGAAAATTTATTGAAACAATTTCAATTCATCATCTCCAGATACCTCATCTACTTATCGCCAATTGCCAGCAATTCGATTGGACTCCTTTAAAGTTCACTAATCGGTTTTATTAAGTTTTCCAGGATCTCACTTAATTCTCAAAGCGTATCCAATCAGAGATAGGCCGGGGAGTACAGGCCCCCCCGTGATATGATGGAAAGTTGCGACAACTTTTCCCCCCCAACAGTCGTCTCCAGAGTGCGTTTGTATAACAACATAGTTCCACTGCCATCACCCCCCATCCCAACCCACCCCCCAATCCATCCGTAATTGTCCTTAGAGTTATAATAGGCCTTTTGCACTACTATTGGGCTAACAAAAAAGTTTTTCCTGTCTAGCGGTTTAACGTTTAACACAATACAAGCAACCAACTAACTCTCAATGGCCACCAACCACCCTTAACGCCCTCAACTCAAACAGTAGACTTGAGGTTAAGGCAAAACTTAAGGCCCCTAGAGTCAAGACACAAGAGCGAGAGAGAGAGAGAGAGAGAGAGAGAGAGCGGAAAGGTTTTTTGCAGGTTTTCGGGTAAAAACGGTTTTTGCATAAATTTCACTCCAAAGCCCCGACCGGAAAGTGTTCCATACTCACACTCATTGTGTGGGGGGGGGGATGGGGTTGGTTGAAGTTTAGAATTACGCGGAGAGCTACGAGTAAAAGAAAAGTTTTACTCGAGAACGCACAATAAAACAAAGCACAGTCGGTCGGGTAAGGAATGGAAAAAGTCAACTTTTCATTTTCGAAAAACCAACACCGAACGGGTGACAGAAGTTTTGTCCTTTGACAGGAGGGGCGGCCGTGCAGTTCTCGTTCTCGTTCTCGTTCTGTGCTAATATGTGACCGGAATCACTCGAAAATACGACATTTGCCGACATTTTGCCGCTTTTACAGTTTTCTCCGATTGTTTAGGTTGATTTTGGACAATTATAGGACCCAGAGGGATCCTGAACCGCTTTGGTAGGTGACTGCCTCAATTATCATTCCACAAATGGAGGACCACCCCTGGTAGACGAGTTTTTATTGAGGACTCATAGAAAATGCATAAAAAAAAAGGAGCTGCATCGGGGAACACAAGCTTTGCATAGATAAGTTGGGGGAGAGATAGACAGACAGCGATAGAGGAGAGTCCTTGTCGGTGTGTTGCATTGTGTTTGCGGAATTCGCCGTTCATACATTCGTGACTAACATACGTTACGTGGCGATAGTTCTTGGTGGTGTTTCCCCCCATTTTTTTTGGATTTACATCGGGAATGGAGTACCACATTGGAACAAAACGCATCCGGCGTTCAACATAAATATTTGTCGCTTGCTGATTTCGAATTCAGATGTGTGGTTAAGCAATGTTTACCATGGAAAGGGTTTTCCGTTGAAAGGCCTATAGACTAGGGGAAGTTTTAGAATTTTTTATTTTATTCCGTTCTCGTGTAATGCCACACATTCTTGGGCACATAGTTTGGAGGGTCTTTTATTGGTAAAGCGCGGGAGAATGACAGGAAAGTCAAGCGAAGAAGTTATTTCCAAGGACTGTAAAGCACCATGATGATAGCCGAAGAACAAGTTGGAAGAACTCCAAGGCTCCGAAAGCTAAAAATAAGTGTTCTGCACCACGTCGAGTCCAGTACAGGGCTATCGCCAAATGTGGGAAATTACAGGATGAGATTGACTACCTAACGCTATTCCTCGACATCGATGCTGAGACTCAATGGCAGACTCAATGCTAGTCCTGGAGTAGCTGGAGCTTATTCCCATCACACCGTAGGTGAAGAAATTTCTTTCGGAAAGGACATCCTTCCGCTTAGTGGATCGCATTACATACTTGATGACGCGTAGAATGCATTTCGGTGCAACTGAAGATGCTGTTTCGACATAAAAACGAAGACCCATTCCCATGCGAATGCCCCAGCCTTAAGCAGAGTTATAAAGATTCCCTCGGAGCATGCTGTCAACTTTCCGACTCCCCTTCCAACAATCCTTACTTGAGCAGTGGAGTTTGTAGAGCTCATTTGCTTCTGTCTTTACTTAGGTCACTAAGTTTCTACTTACAACTCCACATGTAAGCACTACTGGACAACAGGACAAAGGAGTACAAAGTTTCTGGTTCTGATTCATGGTTGAAAGGCGGATGAACTCGCCAGGGCAGGGTCACATCTAAGCGCCTCGCAGTCGCTTCCCGAAGCTAGCACACCGCTTAGCACTTTAAACAGAAAGATAGACATTGAGTTCAACGAGGAAGGTAACAGGCTATGGCCAGTCTATGACAAAAAGAGATCCGCAGATAGCTGACGGCGTCGTTACGGGAGACTGTGTGATAGGCAATCATTCAGCGCGGTTGGGACTACCCCACTACGACTTCTGTAGAAACTGCATTGACGAAGAGGAAATAGAATCCTTTCGCCACTTGCTGTGTGACTGTCCAGCACTAGCCACCAAAAGGAAGGACACTCCTGCGGAGCTGGATTTATACTTGTATCTGGGTGGCTTAGTTCAGTCGTCGATAATGAAATTTAGGTTCCCAGCGGTCTACTATTGGGCACAATGGACTCATCATTGGTCTAAGTGAGCCGTTAACAGTCGTCTCCTGTCAACTAGGGCCCTCATCTACCTTACCTAACCTAATCATGGTTGAATTTGACTCTCTGCGTCTGGAAAAACAGAGTCGTTGCTGTTTTTCGAGTGCAGCACTTTGAAATTGGACTCTAAAGCCGCGAGCTGAAGACTTTTATGAATCGTAGTCTTACGAACGATCAGGGACGTACAGTAGGTTGAATCAATAGAGGAGCGAATGTGGCAGTGGACTCGTTACACCTTGCTAAGCATAACTGCATAGCCCGCCGCGTAGTCATGGAACCCACTTACCCAATATTGAACGAGACCAGTTCACACACCATAAGGGCACAGAGGACCTAGGGAAAATGCAACCCACCTTCGACCAGCCGAGTAGTTTTGTACTTGCACGACCGACTGCCTGTATCTGCAGAACTTCTGACAGCAATCACCCTGAATTCAGCCCCGTGCATCTCCATTCGGTACCTGTTTCGCTTCTCTACCATGTTATTGCCCTAAGCTTCTAAAAAACGGGGCGTGGCAGGGCATCTTTTCCAACGTTTCGCTACGTTTTTACCCGAATATCACCCACTCACAGCACAGGCAACAACCAAAAATTCCCAACGAAGGCATTTATAAACAACAACGAGCCTAAACATATGCCATATATTTTGTCAATTTTCATTTAACTTAACTCTACAGACTGTCTACAGCGACTTAACAGACATTTGTCAACTCACTGTATCAGCCACCTCACCCACGCTTTTCTCTGCCATACAACTCCGCCGGCGTTGGGATATCCTCGATAAAGAAATTCGCCGGAATGTAATGGAAAATCTTTTTCAAAACATCCAACAGAATGTCTTCTATCGTCTGCGTTATAACCGTGTACAGAGCATCTGCCAACATTTTCCAGTTGTCGTTGAAAAACTTATTTGTGCTGTCCTCTGTAAAAGAAAGCGCAAAAGTTGTCTAATTTTCTGAAAACCTATTCAGCATGTATAGCTCTCACCTAGGACCTTGTTGCCATTGAATAAATTGGAAAAATGCGACTTGAGGCCATCCAAACGGAAGTCCACGTGAACGTTTGTCACGTTGTAGAAGGTAAAGCCGCCCTTCTCATAGAGGTGGGTCTTTGAATTCATGATAACTGTCATATTTTCTAAAAAACGAGATGGAATTCAGATGCATAGATACATTGGAAAATGAATGCTTTTGAACCTGCATCGAGGAGCACCTTCCCCCGTCCGTTTAATGGAATCAGCAATATTCTACCCTGAAGGCTATAGTCACCAAGCAGTTTCATAGTTGGCAGCATAAATGTGGTTTTCCAACTAAAGTCCTCCGGATAGACTCTAGAAATACAACAGATATAGTAGCTACCGTCTAGTGATGCCAGCTCAACCCACATGCTCTCCAAAACGTTGGTTCTTCCAAAGCCCAGAATTTTGATGTTTGACAGCTCAACTTTGAGATTTATCGCCTGACTGTTGCCCTGATTGATTTTGATCCGATTTAAGTGGAATGGATCGAAACTTTTGATGCTATTCAAGCCCGGAATACCTGGTAAGCATTAAACAGTCCTCGTTAGTGTCCTAAGGTGCCTAAGGCACTAGTAAAGTGGTACAAACCTTCACCCAGCTTATCGAACAATTGTTGTATACTGTGCGTGGAGCAGTTTAGGAAGTCGGTGTCTGCTATGCGACATTGCCTGATGTATTCTGCTGTAAGTAATCAAACATTTGCAGTTATAAGTTCAAAATTGGAACACTTTAGAGGTAACAGGTTAAGCCACCATCTCGTACGCAAAATTGAGTGCCGGTAGCACTCGGAAATTGTTTTAGCTCCGATCTACAAACCTAAAAAGAGCCAGAAATCACATGACCACCCTCGTTCCGAAATTGTCATCGATTTAAATGGCACTTGGCGCGACTATGGAGGAAAAGGAAGGCTGGACAAGATCAGTTTTCGTACAGGATCTAAAATAAAGGGATTATCTGTCACTTCGACTACAGGATTAAGGGCGAATTCAAGGAGGCTTTAGTTATCAAACTTGAGACGAGGACACGACTGGAAGTACCGAGGAGAATAGGCGTGTATCGTCAGGAAAGAAGGATGACGGAAACATGTAAAAGCACTTAAAGGACTCGGTGGCGATGTGGACAACCACATAAAAGTTCGCCACACCATCGACGCCATCTAAACAAATCTGATGCTACGAGCCCTACATAGGTCGCAAGACGTCAGTCACTCCCACGTTCAGGGGTAAAATGAGCCAGGATGGGCACAAAATTGTTGTGGAAAGGGTAGAGTCAAAACTAGAAGTACACATCTCCTATGAATCTGAACGATCGGATAGAAGGGTTCACGACACGCCCGTAGAAGATGCACACGCCTTCTAGGATCCTTTTCGCCACCTGTTTACCCCCAGCTTTAGTAACTTTGAGAGGTTTCCCCAGGGAAATTCACCACACACACTCCACGAACTCCTACTTGGCCTCTTCCAGAGACACCTAAAGAGAGCTAATGACAGGCTAGATGGCCATCCATTTACCTAACAGCTTGCCGGTCACCCAGCAGGTCTCGTTGGAGTCAATTCATTTGATGAAATGGCTTAGATACATGCAATTATTGTGGCAAATAAAAAACAAAAAAAATAAAAAATCTAAATCACCGCTATAAAGGAAGGCAGAGCCTGAAAGTAAGAGGTGCATACGTGCAATTTATTTATTGCAAGAGCCCTGGCAGTCCAACCGTCGTCGTCAAAAGACTGTTGCAACACTTTTAATTGAACAGCAGACCTGTGTAATATATGGCTGTTGCATGGTTGCTGTAAAGTGGGTCAATCACGCGATCAATTAACCAGAACCGACGCGCTGTAGAACTCCAAAGTCTCCTAGACGTAACGAAGTGCAATAACGAGAAAGAGTATCTACAGCCGGACATCTTGCAAGGAGGGGACTAATATCACCAAATCACGGAGTACGTTCAGGCTTGTAGGTGCGGCAATTGACTAGATAACGATTAGGGGAGCTGGAAAAAGCCAGCATCAATGATAGCCATAGCAAGTCCATACCCAGAAAATTCAGTGGCAGTAATAACCACCGATGCCACCAGCTAAGGTTTGGAAGCAGAAAATAACTTTCAACGCACTTTCAAATGGATGACTTCGTAGACAAACAAAATCGCCGGATTCGGAGTAAGGAGAATTGAGTGATCCTTGGGAGATCAATGCATCCTCGACGAGCCAGCCATTGGTGCTTTTCTGTTGTACTGCACGAGAAACAATTGGTTTCCAAGCCGTGTCATCTTGAAAAGTCACGTAAGATGAAGAGGACACCATCCCATATCCTTGTATCGGGTTTTACAAAATGTCAGGCTTATACCAACGAATTTCCGGCCAAGGTCATCGTACATAAAGGTACTTAGCTCTCTAATGTGGTTTAGGACAACCTTTAGAGGAATTATGGTAACGAACCAAACGTAACCTCGGAATTCTTTGCGGATGATGCAGTTCTAGCCAACGGAAACGAGGAAAATTAAGAAAAAAATGGCCGCTTCGAGTATAAAACGACTCATTAATCCTGCACCATTGTACACCAAGAAGCAAACAGTTACCACGACGCAAGGCATGGATTGAACGAAAGATGAAATGACTAGAACTCGTGTGCTTATCATGCTGAATTGGAAACTTTACTCGACTCGAGCCTTGTACCCCGCTCAGCAGTCTTACTCATTAACCCACACCGTGGCTCCCGCTGGAATCCAAATCGCGCGCCGATATTACTATCAATATCAACAGCTTAACAAGAATTAGAAATCTTGGACCGAGAAGAACTCCCACCTACAACCCCTTCGAAGCAACAAGACTGCTAGAGCCCGCGAAGGCTACATGGTACTATTAGTCTTTGTGGAGTAGTTCCTGAGGAGGACCAATCAAAAATTCGTAGACGCTGAAGTTGAAGTTATAGAAGTTGAAGAAGATGAGAGGTTAATCCCAGCAGTAACCTCTAAGGAAATAGCCAGAAAAGGTATGAAAAAAATAGCACAGATAATAAATGCAGCGTTCAGACTAAGGTATGTTACACGCATGTGGAAGGTAGCGGAAGTTATTATGGTACCAAAGCCGGGATAATTACCCCAGTGAAGTTACCTCATATCGTCCGATTTCATTGCTGCCAATACTGTCAAAGGACTTCGAAAAAATTCTTCTAAAACGACTCCATCAGATTATAGAAGAAAAGGCACTGATACCAAACCATCAATTTGGATTCAGAAATAAGTACTCCACTATAGATCAGGTCCACAGAATAACTGACAAAATAGAAAAAGCCTTAGAAGAAAAACAAATATGCTCTACCATATTCCTTGATGTAACACAGGCTTTTGATAAAGTCTGGCACAAGGGATTGGTCCATAAACTAAAAAAATATCTTCCACGACAATACTCAGAAATACTAGAGTCATATATAAAGCAGCGATTATATAGAATTAGGCAAGAAAATGAGTACTCCGCTTAAAAATGTATAAAATCTGGAGTACCGCAAGGTAGTGTGTTAGGGCCTGTACTTTTCCTCCTATACACGAACGACCTACCATAAAATGACGAAATTACTGTTGCCACATTTGCAGACGATACTGCTGTACTTGCTGTCGGAAAAACCGTGCAGGAAGTTACCGAAGAACTACAAAGGACAGTAAATGAAATATCTGAATGGACCAAAAAATGGCAGATCAAATTAAATGAACTGAAGTCAATCCTGTACACATACCTGTGTACATAAATAACAAAGCTAAGTACTTAGGCATGACTTTAGACGCGAAGTTGCGCTAGAAAACTCATGTTAAGAAAAAACAAGATGAACTAAACACTGGCTAATAGGGAGGTATTCATGTCTCTCAATATATAATAAACTGCTTCTCTGTAAGCAAGTTTTAAAGCCAATATGGACATCAACTCTGGGGGTGCACAACTAAGATGACCCTACATACAGCATACAATGCTTTCAAAATAATTATTGTTAATGCGCCATAGTACATACGTAACGCTGATCTGCATAGGGATCTAAAAATTGAAATGGTAGAGGACGAGGTCAGGAAGGTCGCAAGAAGACATGAAGGTAGGCTTCGCAACCATACTAATTTAGAAGTAGTCGAACTACTTAATAATAACAATCTAGTCCCACACTACCGCATGTCACGGCACCGATAATTACTGCTGGTGCTGAATTCTTTAAAATTAAGACTCGGAAGCAGGAGTACTCATTCTCTTCTAGGAGTGATACTAAAGCTCCTGATACTGAATAGTGTACAAGTGTCTTACAGTTTATAGCTTATGCGGACGATATCGCGATTACCACGTCGGAAATGGAATCACCTCTGAGTAATTTCGTAAACTCATGGTCCCGGTTGGGGTAAATGCGTCCAAGGCTGTAAGGTTTGGTGGCCTTTCCTGGACAAGGAATGACAATTTTTCATAAATACGATTCGACGAGGTACCTTCTAAGCTAGATAGCCCGCCGTTGGTCGTCAGCCATCAAAGAACAATGCGAACCAAGAGCGGTTGCCCTCGACATCTTAAACGTATTCGATCGAGTCTAACGTGGACTGCCACAACGATTTGTTAGGCAAACCAGAAGAAGAAGAAGAAGCCGATTTCAGTTTAGGTTTAAGTCGATGGTGTCTTCTTCTAGATGCTGGTGCCCCTCAGGGATCTCTGAAGGAGTTTATTTCTTCTCCGCATTAATGATCTACTAGAGTCCACAAGTAGAAAATTTGTTAGTTTCGCTGACGATAGACCAGAATGTCGGTGAGTGTCCACCATCTTCAGAAATGCGAAAAATCCCGGAACAGAAGAAAGCAAACATAGCGTTCTCTACTTCAAATGGAAGCCCAAGCAATCAACACCAATCTCCTGTTGCACCTTCTTAGTGAGATAGTCAACTCTAGTGCAACATGGCATAACTACACATCCAACATCGTCCAATCAGCATCAATGGAGTCATGCTACCTGCTCATTGGGAAAAGATACTTCAAAGGCGCAGGTCCTTCTTTTAAACCAAGCACAAGTCACCAGACACCACACGAGCCTTAAGATTGATAGAAGATGGGACGTCTTTGAGGTAAAGAAGGAGTTTACCTACCTCGGGGCAAACGTAAGCTCCACAAATGACACCCTGGTGGAGATTCGACGCAGGATTACCCTAGGCAACCGTTACTACTTCGGCCTTTCCAAACAACCTGAGTCCAAACTCCTAACCGGAAGGACCAAATTATGCTCTGTAAAACATTGATCTTACCAGTCGTGCTTTACGGAGCCGAAAGCTGGACGATACGCAGGACGGCAGAGCAGATCATGAGATACTAGGAAAGAAAGATCCTTCGCCGATTATTCGGTCCTATCTGCAAGGAGGGCGAACGGAGGAGAAGACATAACCGCGAACTCTATGAGCTGTACAAAGATGTGGATGTAGTCCGGAAGGCGAAAATCTGTCGACTACACTGGCTCGGTCACATCGAGCGAACGGACAACAACGCTCCAGCTAAGAAAGTCTTTGAATCCCAGCCCACTGGTTCGAGACGACAAGGGAGGCCGAACCTCCGGTGATCGCGGACTTGGGTTTACCAACTAGAAGCAGCGGGCCCGAGACCGTGAAGGACGGAAGGCAGCAGTTCAGGCTCTGACCCTCCAAGGGTCGCAGGCCTACTAAGTAAGTAAGTAAGTGGAACGTTTGCATCGAATCACCAAACATTAATCCATCGCCGACAGGTAGCTGACCCATGCCTTGACTAGAGATACTACCTCGAAAGATGGTCCAAAGAACTCAGTAGGTATACGACATTTGGTGGACGTTGCTCCAGACTGGCTGAAAGGGAATCTCAACTTCCCGATCTCCCTGGCAACTACTCGAACATCTCTGTACCAAAACGGATACTGCTGCAGTGCAGGACACAGATTCCAGAAAATTTCGCTCTCCAGCAATTCAAAAGAATACTAAACAAGTAGCTTGAGATACCGACGTTAAGCCAGTGTTATACTGGAAGACTTCCTTTTCCTCGAAAGAAAGAAAGAAAACCCTTCTTCAACGACCTCAACAGATATTTAGACGTGGACGTCTCCAATATGGGACCCAAATCGCTCCAATCCTTAAGAACCAATTTAACTCCGAAACCAAAGCCTAGGGAGCCTAAGGAACACAAGTCCCCCGTGTTAAATGGTTATGAGTGCCGCTGATATAAATAGTTTCACAAGGAACCTCCCTTTGCCTACCTTGGGCAGTCATCTTACCAAAATTAGAGTCCTTTTTAAAAGTAAAGCACACTGCACCTCATGGTCGTGGAATCAGCTCCCAAGACGGTGTATTGAGGTCTGAAAAGGCTGATGCAAGACTAGAGACAACAGTCCTCATTCAGCACTATGTGACTGCAGCCTGAAATGACTGAGTTATTGTGCCACGACCTCACTACAAACTTTTCCCTTAACTGAGCCCATTTCGACAAATCAAGCACGAGAAAGGAGAAACCTAAAACGACTCCGAAATCTGACGAAATACTGCTTGCAGTTCATCGCGTTTCATAAGCCTCCTTGCAATGCATCCACCACGACACAATTCAACACCTGGTTGTAGAAAATCCGCTGAATAAGGAATGTTCTAGAAAAAAACCTGACAAACCACAAGTACTTGGTCCACAAAGAGCACAAGAAAAAAAAAACTCTGTTAGGACACCGTCACAAAATGCCCCGACATGGTAACTGGTCTAAATTCAAACAAGTTTCGACCCAAAAGCTAATTTTTTTTTCTGTCCACCATCACGTACTCCAGCACTGCCTTTAATGCCACACTCTCACAAACGTTGCAACACCCCTGGTAAATAAGCGGCTTGCAACAGCAACACTTGACATTAGAAAAGCGGTTCTTGCGCCAAAGCAGATACTATCCCGTCTCAAGCGATCCAAAGTCACAGTCTCTCCAACCAAACCTGCATTTGGCAAAATCATTATCCTTGGCTATCTGATTACGCGAAATTGGTGGATAAACGAAGCCAGCCACAAAGTCACTCAACCAGTTCCACGTCGATCACGAAAGCCACCTTTTTATGGGAATTTGGGTCACATTCACATTTTTGGAGCGTATTTGCGGAATCCACTTAGTTTACCGGTATTAAGAACCACCCTTAAAAAAAGAACACTCGTCCTTAGAGGACTCTCTCAACTACGATCGCGACTTACGTTGATCTGCGAGGAAACGTTCGTCCTCCGTTTCAGCTGCCACCGCCGCAACAATGCCCGCCAGCAGGAATTTACAGTAGAACCGCACCTTAGAACCCATCGTTCACTTCCTCAACACACCACCGAATGAACTTCCGAGATACTTTCAATTTCTATGGAGCACCTGATGCCTGGTCTGGGTCTGGTCTGGTAGTATAATCCGCACGACCGACTTCCACAATTGCAAATGCAGCTCAGTCTGCACGCGACAATTCAATTATATAACTTTACGACGGGTATTTGGCGGTGGCAGCAACTCCAATCGCCGATGCTGGACAACTTGGTTAAGAGGTTAAAACCCACAGAGCCAATGAGTAGCAAACAAACAGCTGCTGGCTGCTGGCTGCTGGCTGCTGGCTGCTGCAGCAACCTGTCCAATAGAGCACACGTACACCCGTACACACGTACATGTATCTCGGGAGACTGTTTGCTCAAATTTAAAACAGCATCGCATCGTAGATGTTGCGCCATTAGATGCGAGTAGATACCGGCAGCGGCACCCCCCACCGAAGGGGGTTGCTTGGTAGCCTTTGAGGTGGAAAACCCATGCACCATAATGTCGTATGACAAACGCACACGAGTGGATGCATGCAAAGCTCTTTCTCGAAAAAAGGTAAACATAATTGCGCCACCAGTTTAGCGGAACGACGACCACCAGCACCAGGTTAAAGCTGGTGGAACTTTCAATAACTCTCCGTGGGTTGGTGACTTTGTGAAGAACTGGTTAACTGCGAATTTTCTTTATTTTTTTCCAGCGTTTTTCACAACGATTTTCATTGCTCAACTGGGGAGCGGGTGAGGAATTTTCCAGCAGAACAACTGGGTTTGTTGCCAGAAACGACGACGCAATGTTTGAAAAATTTGGCAATACTTGGAGCCAGTGACATAGACGGACGCAATAGGCTGTTCGCGGCCAGTTGGAAGCGAAATTCGGTTGCGAAATTCGCAGATCGAATGATCGGCGGATGGAGTTGCGATGCTATTGGCAAATCGATTGAACGGTAGGTAGCTTCAGGGTCGCCATCACCAATTGAAATGAGAGACTCTTTGACAGGCTCTGGCAAGCCTTTCAAAGGACAGCCTTTAGGTTGGACTGACTGAGCATTTGGAGAACAGGCTACTGTGCATAGGCTACTACCGGTGAACCTCACAGGCGGACCGGTAGGGATGCAGTAGAGTGGGAGGGCTAAAATCCCCATAAGCCTGACCATAACCTCGCTATCGGTTGAGCCAATTGAATATCTTTAGGACTCTTGGACGTTTGTCCGACATTCACCAGAGATGGGACCGTGAAAAAACTTGTTCGTGGTTCCTAGGATTCGAACCTACCGATCAGTAATTCGACCACCAAGCACTGACCCACGACGCCAGACTGCTGTTTTTACAATGATTTTGGAGGTGGAGGTAGGTATCTTCGGACACCCGATACGCGATTGTCTATGGATACACGCATTTGGGGGAGTAAGGTCAGGGCTATGCTGCCACGAATGTGAATATCTTTTAGTCTCTCGAAGGCTTCCAGAAGAAACGATTATGAACTCATTGATCTGAGATCCTTGGAGACAGAAGGTTACCATCTTCTTGTGAATCAGCTCCAAACATCCTCTGAACTCGATATCTAGCCGGGGGAATGCCATTTAAGAGGTCTGAAGCGGGGGCGTTATACCATTCGGTCCTGGCTACAAAGATGGCTTAAAGCTTTAGTCTTTGTAATAAGACGGTCAAAGGTGCCTGACGATAGCAAGGTTATATTTTGTGAAGGGTTCTTCGCAGCTATAGGAGAACCAGAAATTGACGGATTCCTCACCGGAGGTGAGCCAGGATCCATCAAATTGTTTAACGTTGGAGAGGAATTATCTGAGCTTAGGTCACTTCTATTTTTTCACGAAGGAGTCTTCAGGACGCACGCTACTTTTCATACTTTAAGGACCTCTTTCCAGTGTAGAGAATCGCCAGAAAGCTTAGCTTGATTAAAGAGCATTCTGCCCTTATTCCGAAGGACTTTGATTTCCACGTGCCACCAATCTGGTCTAGGTTTACTCCTGGGCAAGGTAATGCGGCAAGAGCTCAACATGGCTTCATTAGGGCGTGAGTTGCATTTCGACAAGGTTGACAAGTTGAAGGAAAGGAGTGCCTTGCATCGGATGACAATTTGACAATTTATGCACCAAGGTCCTCGAGCACATCGCTATAATGAATGAACATTGATTTAGTAAAGTTCGCAGCATGTAAGCAATTCGAGAAGATCCTTGCAACAAAATCTCACAAAAGTACCACAACACCATGGCCAGCAGACCTTAGCGCCAACATTTCTTCAGTTGAGTTCTGGAGACCACAGATGATAGAGGACATGGATTGTGTAGAGAAACTCAGCTTCAACTGGATGCCTTCTGGAACAAACAAATTTGCAGGAGGTATAGGGACAGGGAGTTCAGGGAACCCCTGAGTGATCCATGAGAAAGCCATGTGGTGGCAGGCGACTTATTTTCTCCACCGAACTGATACTCTGAGCTTACTTTCCGCTCTTCTACTTCTAAGCAATTTACACCGGATAAACACTGTCTTCCATACAGAAGGGCCTCTCTCTCGTAAGGGGGTTCTGAGGCTCTACAAGGGGCACAACAGTTCTAGGGTAAATTGCTTCTTCCCCGCTTAAGAAAGGTGTTTTGTTCTATCGACCAGGATTACTTAAAGGGCTCCCAACCCCTGGAGGGTCCCTGCCTGAGGCACACCAGCCTTCCATCCTCTTCGATCCTCGGCACGCTGCTTTCAGTTTTCCAGACCAAGCACTCTGGCATCCGCAATAGTTTGGTCCTTAAAACGGAGGTTCGGTCTTCGGTCCGTTGTCTTGAACCTGGGGACTAAGATTCGAAGATCGATGTATCCGAGCCAGGGTAGTCGACGTGTTTTGGCTTTTCTGACTATATCCACATCTTGATGCAGCTCATAGAGTTGTCCTCGCATATAGGACCGAATATTCGACGAAGAATTTTTCTCTAGAACGTATTCAAAGCCTGCTCTGCTTTCCTGCTTATCGTCCAGCACTCGGCACGATAGAGCAGAACTGGCATTTTGTCCACCGAGTTAGGAGTCTTGAACCCAATTGTTTGGGTTAGTCTTCGTCGGATCTCCACAAAGCTGCCGTTCGTGGAGTTGATGTTTACTCCGAGGTAGGTAAACTCCTCAACCACCTCGAAGTAACTGCTGTCAACAGTGACGTTTTGTCCTAGACGGTGGATAGATGCTGCTTTGTTTTGTCCTCGTTTACCTCAAGACCGACTCATTTCACCTGTTTTTCAGTAGAGGCTATGACGTCTATATCGTCTGCGTATCCCAACAGCTGGACGGATTTTTTGAAGATAGTGCCTTCCGTGTTGACGCCTACCCTGCGCACTGTCCCAGAACTAGATTGAAGGAATCACATGGTAACGCATCTCCTTGCCGAAATCCGGTACTGTTTCCGAGCTGCACATTGCATCGCGTGTTTTCCAGCGTAAGGCGGCACAGATGGAGTAGTTTGGGGCGGGATTCCGAATTCGGCCATCGCCACGTAGAGCTCACGACGATGAATGCTCTCATATGAGGCTTTGAAGTCCATGAAAAGATGGTGAGTCTCCACTTAAAATTCGTTGGTCTTTTCCAGGATTTGGTCTAACGTCGATCTGTCGGGCCGGAAGCCACACTGGTACTCGAACCTGTCTCGAGTGCAGAAACACATACAACCACGCATACACACAACCATAAAAGGAATGTGTAGCTCCTAATACAACGTTTTCGGATGTCAGTCTTTGATACCGGGTTTGGGAGCATAGCCAAATGGCAATACGCTGGGCGATTTATGGGCAGATCCTAAGACAGTCTTTTCCAAATACCGTCTGACTGAAAAGTGGTCAGATGCCTTGGGTAGGTGGGCTGGCGAGGAGAGAACTGCCCCCCGCCACACTCAGATCAATACTGACCCATGGTGATGCCCCTTGGGGGAAGGTAGTCCCTTGCGCATAGAAACCCAATTCTGACTCTCATTTTGCTCCGATACTTACTTTGCATACAAACCATCGTGAGGATTTGATGAATTTCATTATCCTGTCTGTTGGCGTGTTGTACCTTCCAAGAAATTTGTTCCTATTGTGTTGGAGACCTGGGCAGTGGCATAGAAAGTGGGTTGTCAAAAGCTCAAAAGCTCCCTCGTCCCCGCAGCCTCTGCAGAGGTCTTCTTCGTAGAGAGTTGTGCCCCGTGATAGCCCCAACGTGGGTGGAAAGGGATTTCCTGTCTCTCCGTATGAGTCTCTCGGTTTTGCCTTCATCGAAGGACGGCCATAGTTTCCTCGCTATCCATCTGGTGTTCGCCTCTTTTTGTAGCTTTTTTTCCCCGCTTCAAGCCTGGCTATAACCCGGACTCATTCATAAAACTGAGTCAAATAGTCCTCTGATCAGTTGCAAAGAGTGCGTAGCGTAAACAGATCCTGAAAAATGCCCCCCACCAGCTTTTCGAAAAACTCTCCAATAATTGCATTATTTTATGAAAATTACCCTCAGCCTCTTCCAGACATCTACACAAACAGACCTCCACTTGAAGCATTTTACGCAAATGGATTGACATAGGTCCTTCTCTCTGCCTGCCTGCCATTGGAGTCTCTCTCACGTTTTCCTTTCGTCCTTTTTAATCAAACAAAAATAGTTTTAATGCAATTCGACGAGACTTTTGACGAGAGAGTTGAGTTTATTTACTTCCACCCCCTCCCCCTCCACCAACTCCTCGCCGCCCAACGAACTTACAAAATTAAAGGAGATTTTCGGCAAAGTTAAATGGATACTTTCAATAATTGCATTACCCCGTTAACATTTTTCTTCCTTGGAACTCTCCAGCGCACAAGTGTCCCTTGGGGAATTCGCTCTCGTTTCCTTTTTTTTTTTGCTCTACGATTCCAATGCAAACTCTGCCTCTGGGGTGATTTTTTCGCTTTCGTTGTTTTCCTTAAAGATTTTCAAGAAAAAGCCAAAGATGATGATGCTGAATCCTGGATCCCGAATGAAATTTATCCTTCTGATGAAATTTATTCCTTCAAAACGGAATACCTACCCGCCATGGCAGAGGGTTGTATAAATTTTCACCCGGAGTTTAATTTCGAAAAAGACAATTGAAATGTTACAAAATTTCGAAGGATCTCCTCCTCCGAGTCCTTTGGAATGAGGATATACTTCTGAGAAAGAGAAAATAATGTTTACTTATAATGACGAAAGAATAGGCCTGCACAGGTGGGTAGTAGGTGGATGGTAGTAGAAAATAAAAGAAAAAAAATTCAAATTTATACCCAAGAAAAAGGAGTAACAGGACGAGCAAACGAACAAGGCAATGATAGCGTGGTAAACGCGAAATTAAATTCCCTTCCTTTTTTTCCTTTCAGGGCCGTAAAAATTTATTTAGTTCTTCAAAGGTACGAGGTAGGCTACATAGAGATAGAGGAATCGGAGATGCTCCCAAGGATTGGATCATCTTTTGTGCGATACGAGGGTGAATTGGTAAACGAAAGAAATGCCTCCGTGCGCCCTTTAAGTATGAAAATTGCCAAAAATTCAGAAGGCCGTAAATTGCCGAGTGCTTCACACTTTGAACCCCCAAACACCCCTCCCCCCGACACCCCTATACTCGTACGCCTTTGCACAAATTAAATCGTTTTAATGCTAAAAGGTGGCAAATGGGAACGGGAATGGCAATGCCTTTGGCCTTTGGTTTCGTGTGTGTGGCAAGCCAATAAATTCTCCCACTTTATCACATTTTATTTTATGAATTTTTTTTTTTTTTTTTTTTGAGGGGTGGAAGGGCTTATGACTGACTTGAGTTGAGTTGGTGTTGCTAGAAATTGCAAATTTTCCTTAGATACTTAGATATTTAGATACTCTGAGTGAGTTATGAGGCAATTTTATGCAAATCAACGGGGGAATTATAAAGTTTAATCACCAGTCCAGTGGTTGATTGAGTTTTAGTCGAATTGAAGGGTGTTTTATGGCGTTTTTAGAGGTTGGAAATGGTCGTTTTCGAAGCACGCAATTGGAGTGTATTAATTTAAGGGCGCGCTATTTATTACACTTGAGGCAAGTAGACTGGTTTTTGGGGGGTTAGAGATTTTGAACTCAACATTGCATGTCGCATAGAGTATTCTGGGAAGTAGGGTCGGCATGAATAAGAACCGATTGCGCATCCTCACAGGCTTCCCAACAGGTTACTGTAGACTTCAGGAACATCTCAGGAAACTGGATATAGAGCAAGAAGATTCTGCGGGGATGTTGAAGAAACCCCAGGGCACCTTCTCAAGGAATGTGAAGCCTCGATCCACGAAAGAGGGAAACATCTGGATGCCTGTCAACTATCCGAAGAAGATCTACCATCGCTAGATCTACTTCGGTTGGACTGGAGGAGGTGCTCTAAGTCGAGTATCTCATCGACGGGAGCTCAAAGTCGTGGAGCGCTCACACCCATGCTAAAATCTACAATCCACAAGGTCCTTCAACAAATATGCCCTTTTAAGAGGCGTGTTGTGAATTGAACAGTCGGTTACTATCCGAGATCGAGAACGCTCTCCAGACTTTCGTTAGAAAAGAGGAATTTTTTGAATTATGTCCTGGTTTTCAACATTCCTTGCTTTTGATTTTTTGCAGCATCAAAGAATGAAGTCCTTTATTGCATTTTTCAAAAACATAGCTGAATTGCGATACTCCCGAGTCAACTGCCATTTTTTTCCAATTCGATTCGAATCTTTTCTAATCGCGATAGCTGACCGGATAGGTAGGGCTTCCAAATGAATCCTGCAGAGCTTCACGTCCCCAGAAAAGTAGCCAAGAAGGAAGGGGCGCCACAAGAAATCCTTCAAAACCCTAATCCCTTCCGTTGGCAACGCAATTACTCTCGGAAAACTCTTTTCCAATTGAAGGAAAAAAGTGTGAACTACATATCCCACTATCCTTACAATTTCAGCTGTAAAAACTGCCCCATTTGTCGTGCAAGGATATTTATGAATCCTAATAAATGTCAGCAACCATTTCCGTTGCTCATTTCGACGCGCAAAAAAAAACAGAGATGAAAAGAAATTTCGAAAGATAATCGGCTTTTCCTCCGGAGGATTGTGAATAACTGAGATTCAAGGATTCGTCCATAATCGTTGTAGTCATCATCATCACCATAATCAGCAGGAGTGGTGTGCCAGCCAGTAATGCAAAAGGATCTCCACAATTGTCGCTCCCCATTGTAACTGAATATTGTGTGTACTTTCCTGGGAATTTCAGTTCTTTTTTTTCTCTCTCTATGTGTGTGTGTGTACCACTCTGACTTTTGTAGCCAGTTAAATGAAACAAAGGACATCTGTGCGAAATTGAATTGTCCCCAAAGCCATATCTGTACATTTCCATCTCTTACACTCGCCAGGTTAACTACCACTAACTGCATTAAAATTGGGCATAACCCAATCCGGGTGCGGGTATGTGGGTTAAGGGAAACGGAAACCCTATGGACATTTCTCGTAGGATATACTTTTTGACCCATGAAATGAGTTTTTGTGTCTGTCTCGTCCTAAACTTGGTCCCGTTTTTTTTTTTTTTTCACCCCCTCTGCTTTCGGAAAATGAAATTACTTATTTTGTGCCTCTCGTCCTTGGAAGCGGATTTGTACTTTTGTGTATTATTATTAATTTGTCCATTTCATTCAGTCGGTGCGGTGGTCAGGACGAGGACGAGGACGAGGAGGAGGTCACTTTCAATTGCCACACTCAGTTGAAATTAATACACGAATGGATGGTACAATCCTGTACATAGGTGCACTATTTTAAGAGCCGAGTTGGCTTGGAAAAAAAAAGGACGAGTATGGAAGGAGCAATGAGAAAAGTTTTTTTTGGGGATTTTTCTTTGGTTTCCCACCACGTAAATGCGATTATGGATGAGAAATGTGCGGGAGAGTATAAAAAAAAAATGCAGACAGGGAGGGTGGCAGGACAAAGGAACGAAATGCTAATTTTAATTAAGATAGTTGCGAACTTATAAGCCGCAGAGGGTCGCAGGATGACAGAGACTGTGTCGTGATATTAATTTGGGACTTGAGTTCATATGGCAACGGAAGACTCAGGACTGCGACATCATAGCTTCGACATCAGAACACCCATCTCCCTCGCTCATAGCCCTAAATCTTGTGTGTATACGGCTCGAAGGACCAAATTTGCAGGTCAAAGTCTCCGCTCTCCGTCAAATCCATTCGAATCCTGGAGAGCTATGTCACATAAAATTGTGTTCGGAGAAACCCAGTCATCAGTGATTAATTTGACTACGAACAGGCGAATACCCAACACAGGAAAGGTCCTGAAGCCCGTTCTCTGAGCTCTGCCTAGCTTTCTTATAGGAGATCTCATTCCCAGAGAGGCCAGTGTGTGCTTTGGCGTGAAACAGAGAATTCGGAAAGTACTCAGATTCTACAACTCTAAGGATTCTTCAAGGTCCTAAGAGGTGGCTACGAAGTAGGAGTTAGTGTGTTTACGTCTGACCTGTTCGGCCTAAGTTCAAGCCCAGCCAGGGGAGCGCCAATCACAGCCATCAAGAACATCATTAAAATCTGAGTTCCTCCAACTACTTCCCCAAAAAGGAGTTGCTGCCTGGAAGTACAATGGACCATATAGTGTCTGAGTGCTTCTGGAAAAAAAGCCAAGGCCTTAAGTGCAGCTAAGGCTATCGCCACAGACGCAGATATTCCAGCTCCTTCACCTATTCCTTACAAAGTAATCCACGGCCACAGATGCATACTTGCTGAAGTTGATTGTTGTCGTCCTCCACGAAGGTATCCGATCATTGACTGGTTTTGAAGGCATCCGTGGACGTTTGACAGCCCAATCCTGACTCAGACTCTGACTGAAGCCAGTCCTAAGCGCAAGGATAGTCGAGTTTAAGTTAACACCGTAACCGAAGTTCCGTTGTCATTGTGTCAGGCACAAAATCATCGAATTTCCAGGGCGAATAATACCAAAAGCCGACCCGTCTAAGATGATAGACTCCTTCAGGCATCTGGACAATGAAAGTGAGAGATCCACTTGGTAAGAGCAGTCCAATGGGTAGGAGAACATATTTTTATTGGCACCTAGCCGAACTCCATGCAACTTCGCCCGTCCTTGCTTCAAACCATCCCTAAATGGTACACATTAGCTTCATTGCCTTTGCTAAGCTTTCTAACACAAAAATGCGTCAGAAACGTCCTTGGCTGGTTGGTTGAAGTGGCCTTCGATGAGGTACACTTAGGTCCATTGCGCTGCCACAAGGTAGGAGCAGGTAGGTCACTCTGTCCGCTCCTGAGACCAATTACTTTTCATTAAGACCATAGAAACAGTAAGGGCCTAGAGCAGATTTCCTAATGTTAGGCAGTGCAGGACACGTGCACAGGAAGTGAAAGATTCCTCCTCATCTCTGCAACTCTTGCAGAAGTCTTTATAGGGGATGCCCAACGTTTGAGCATTCCTGCCTAGCGTGCAGTGTCCGGTTATTATGCTGGTTAGAGTAGACAGACGGAAATTCACGGTATCATCAAGGCCTGCCGACACCGCTCCACACTGAAAAACAACAGACAGGTTGACTTTTACATAGACAGCCAAGCAGCCATCAAAGCCAGAACCTCCATCACCACCAAATCTAAATTGGTCCAAAGATGCAAAGAGGAACTCAAATCGCTCAGCACGATCCCGGGCCATATCGGTATCCACGGGAACGAGATGGCCGACGAACTGGCCAGGAAAGGCTCAGAATCAGATGACCTACACGCAGACAACTCTGTACTATTGCCCATCAGTCTCCTCATGTCCAAAATGTCTACAGACTTCTTAAATAAGGCCAACGCATGCCGGGTCAATAGAAAACTTTGGACACAATTTGGCAAAAAGAGGACCAAAGACCTTCTATCATTAAACAGACCACAGCTGTCAGTCCTCATTGGAATCCAATTCAATGGCGGCCCATCTCAGGAAAATGAGAATCAGCACCACCGACTGTGGCGACACAGAGGTAGAGGAAAACTCAACACACTTCCTGTGCGAATGCCCAAGCGTCCTCAGAACCAGGCTCTCAACCCTCGGAATCCCACAGTTCAAAGACCTTAGTAAGCTAGCAAAATTCATCATGAAACCGGGCTGGTTCAGGAGGGCCACCCGTGCTACTAACTTAACAGCCAACCCGCTGCTTACTTCTCTTCTCCTTTTATTTTTTCTTTTGTTTACAGGTATCCCACACCGGGGTAACACAATGGATCCGTTGAGACCTAAGTGAGACTGCACCCTTGCTGATGCAGTCACCCCCCCTACCTACCTACCTACCTAGAGTAGAGAGGGTTCCTCATAGTTGCCTAGCACTGGCCAAGTTGGCTCCACCTATGGTTAGCTTTGGAATCGGCGTGGATGAGGTACTTAGCACAGGACATCGGTGCGTCAATATTGGCGACAATTATGCTACTTGTACCGGAAGAGCCTCGTCTAGCCAATTCGTCAGCCACGCAATTCGCCGGGACGCCACAGTGACCTGGTACCCAGCAAAGGGTGAGGTTGTACTGTCTAGGGATACTTATGCCGGAGCGACGGATGCCGAGCAGACCCCGGCACCGATTCCGTCCTGTGTCGTGGACCCAACCATGAAAATAGACAGCAAATTGTTATGTCGAACATCGCGCTGCGTCCACTCTGATCTGTCCGGTCGTCGATTGTTTGAAGCTTAGGCTGAAAACCTCAGGCAGGAGGTCGGTAACCTTGGTGAGATGTCGATGCATCTTAAGTACCTTGGCATGGCCAGTGTCTAGCTCTTTCCAAAGGCAAGAGTTTCTCAATCGAAGAGCAGAACTGGTCGCCATTTGCTTGCCGATCGGAAGCAGGTGAAGCATGGTTTGAAGCGCCGCTGTTTCGAGAGATTCTCAGCGCGCACCCGTGAAACACCCTTACTGCCTTCAAAAACTCTACTGACGGCCGCTTTTTCTTACGAAATCAGCCTCGTTGTAGCAATATAAGTTTTCCTTCGAGGTTCGTGTTATATTTAAAACTTTTTAAGTCTCAAAAACGTTTCCAAATCTGAGAATTTCCAAAGCAAACTTTTACAATTTTTCAATTTAATCTCAGCACCGAACCATCAAATTATCTCCAATAAAACACCATGAAATCTCTCTCAAAGGACTTAGGCAAGCCGAAGGCTTGCCCACCACAGCCCCTGTGCACCGTACCGGCACCGAAAACTTTATCCACTTCAGCATTTCAAATAAAAGCGAAAAATATTTCCAAAGAAGGGGAAAAAAAATCTGAAAGAAGGAATGATATAGAGTCGCAGTCAATCCTCTCTGAACTAAGATTCCGTCAAGATTCCCCTGATGCGGAACGGTTTTTGAAGGCGTATTAGTTACACTCGGCTTGATCTTAGACTACACATACGCCAAATAGCGCACATCCGCCGCTGCCGCACACCCTAGCACTTTGGACAGATTAGAGCGACGGCAACACGATGGGAAGGAGGAGTTTTCCTCGCGCTAGGATAAACTTGCATTTCGCTGAAACGGCAGAAAATTCGTCGGTTACGTCCTTGTAAAGGCTTCTTCCTTACTTTTCTTAGAAAATTATTTTCTTGATTTTTTTTTCGGTTTTTTTTTGTCGTGTGCTCTCTTTTGGAACTCTCTTCTCTAATCCGTGTGCGGCGGTGTTTATGTATTAAAAAGTTACTCCAGGACGAGGCGTCATCATCATCATCGTCGTTTGCTAGTTAAATTTAATATGCCACAAGGAGACTTCTTGAGATACGACGAGTATACGCAGGATATTTTCGTCTTCTTCTTTCGACAACTAATTTGCAAGTTCAGCAAAATTTCGAAGAAGGGGAGAAGGCGCGTTCGGAATACACAGATTCACAGATGCGATGATGGATGGTTGCAGAGATTTGTTAGGTCATAGAGCGAGGAAGGATTTCATGATTTTACGCACTGAGACGGAACAGGAGGTTAAGCGTTTTTGGTTATTCGTAGTGGAAAATTCAATAACACTGACGAAGGAGTTAAATTAGGATGAATTAGTCCTGCGGCAGAGGTTGGGTGATTAATTTAAACGCTTGGATGAAGCTGCAGTATTTTGAGAGCACCTCACTGGATGCTGTTGAAATAATTTAAAGTTAAAGCAGGAAAAATCGGAAAATTTCTGATTTCGGGAAACACGACAACGTAGCTTCAGTCCTTAAAAGAAACGTAATCCAAGCGAAGGACATCAGAATCAGCAGATCTGTGGTACAAAAGCAAGCTACAGTCCACTGGAAATTGATAAAACGGAAATATTGTCCAGTGATCTAGTACTTTTTGTAGACTTTTCCGCCATACCACTTGCAGTTTGGCTATTTCTCCTTAGGTGGCGCTGTAGCCACAATCCATGATGGTGGACATAAAAAAAAATGCTTTTGACCCAGCTAACTGGGTCCGCAAAAACACAGCCTCGCACAGCCTATATAATGCCAAGAATGAAGGGCGTCCAAAACCGCCGCTAATTGATCGGCTGCACGTGGAATGTTCGGACTCCTAACAGACCACGTGCAGCCGATCAATTAGCAGAGGCCCTAGACTGCTATAAAGCAGACATCACAGCCATCCAGGAAGTGCGATGGGATGGGCCGGGCAAAAGGAGGATGAAAAACTGTGACATCTACTACGGTGATTGCTACAGAGAACAGAAACAGCGCTTATTCAGATGCGGATTTGTTATACGCGGCAGACTTAGGCAAGAAGTCTTGAGCTTTCGACACGTGAGCGAACGTCTTATGACAATCCGCATCAAGGCTAAATTCGCCAACATTAGCCTAATATGCGCTCACGCCCCCACAGAAGACAAGGACGACGCCACCAAAGAATGTTTTTACGAGCTCCTCGACCAGACCTATGAGCAATGTCCTAGGTTTGACGTTAAAATCGTGCTAGGCGATTTCGAGCAGCCAACATCGACTCGGACCACTACCTTGTTGCAGCCAAGGTACGAATACGGATATCCCGAAGCTGCAATCGCAAGAGACCGCCAGAATCTTCGCCGATCGCGTATCCCGAAATCTCGCCATGACTCCTATGCCGCCAGCATCAAGTGCCGAAGACCAGTGACAACGTTGCCAACACGCCATCAGAGACGCCGCAACTGATGTGCTGGGTTTTAGTCGACCACCACCAAGAAACCCCTGGTTTGACGAAGAATGCCGGCAAGCACATGCAGCTAAACAGGACGCATACATATCGGCGGACATTAATCGAAGAATAACTCTAGCCAATCGCTGTTTCTTTGGGCTCAGAAGGCAATTGAGTAGTAGGACCCTATCCCGAACCGCTAATGAGACTCTGTGCAAGACCTTGATCATTCCAGTCCTGCTTTATGGCGGTGAAGCATGGACTCTGTCGAAAGCGGATGAAGATATCCTTGGTCGCTTCGGGGGAGAAAAATTCTTCGGAAGATATACGGTCCCGTTTGCGTTGACTGGCTTTGGAGGAGAAGATTCAATGACGAAATTTACGAGCTGTACTGCGACATGGCTAGGACATGTAGAGCGAATGGACACCAATGCTCCGGCCCGCAGAGTCTTCGAATTTAACCCGGAGGGACAACGCCGTAGAGGAAGACCTCGCCTAAGGTGGCGCGCACAAGTAGAAGAGGACCTCAACTAACTTGGATTGCGCAACTGTAGGCAGTTAGCAAAGGACCGGCCTAACTGGAGAGGCTTTTTAGTTGAGGCCCGGGTTCACCATGAACTGTAGCGCCACCTAAGTAAGATGATTGGTCTGAAATCCTTCGAGTTCAAATGCGAGAGTTTCTCGCCGTAAGTGCAACCACTCAGTCCACATCTTAGGAATGTGATCTAGATCTAGACTTCCTTTCAACAGGATATCTACCTCTGAAGGGATTCATCCGATCTGCTAAAAGACTAGGGATGGGCAGGCTGCTGGAGATGAGTTCTCTGAGTCAGTTCACCTCATAGGTCTCCCTATTTTTTCACAAGAAATAAAAAAATCGTCAGGATTCTCGCTGAACCTTTCTCAGCATAAAGGCTCTCTTTGCAGGAATTCCACTGTCCAGTTGTAGGAACGAATACAAGCCGACAATTCGATTAAAATCCATTCGCTGGTCCTTGTCTACCCTTCATATCGTACCACACGTCTTGGGTGTGTGCCCTGACTACTGAAACTGGGTCAGACGGCCTTAAATACTTCATGACAAGCATCCCGAAGTCTACTCCCCAAAGGAACACCTCAGCGCTGTCAATTAATTTAATATCCTTCCGACACCATCAGCATTTTTATACCCCCCCATCAAAACACAGGTTAAGGCTACGCAAATTGATATTAACTGCCGGCCATAACACCGCTAATTCACATCGTCTCGCCATCGTTCGCCCATCAAACCTTCCACGACTGAGCGCCGTTTAAGCATGCAAATTAAGACATTAATATGAATCATCATGCAGCCGCCATCCATCCAGCCACACTTGTTGCGGACCTGCTCCTGGAGCCGTCATGTAAACTAAATTGTTAACAACTCGCTTAAGGACCCAATTCACTTCGCACCGAATGACATCATAAAATAAAAAAAAAAAAAAACCCACCAAGGACCTTCCACGGTCGAATCAAAAATTTAAGTGGCATTGTTATTATTATTATTGTACATACACAATTTTTTTATTGGCCATACAAAGGGACACAGAAAGGATAACACGAGTTGAATTTTTTTTTCGCATTTTTTTGGTGTTTACCCAAACAATCGAATCGTTTCGTCTTTGGGTTGTGGGGCAATGTCATTATTTTTAAGGACGGTAAAAATGTTTCCACCGAAAGGGTGCCCCTCTGGGGACACCCACAGGCACACACAGTCACACACAGGCGCACAAAAAAGGACTAAAGAACAATTCTATTATGTTCAACTAAATCAATTTCTATTCATTTGGTTTTCGATCAGGTTGTCCTTCTTTTTTGACTGGAGGATTACAGCCAGGAGGAAAAGGACATGTCATTTATTTTTGTATTCTCTATAAAAGGATAATGGTCACTAACTACAGACGTCCGTTTAACTCTTTTCAAGCATCTAGCTGGCGGGGGAGATGAGTCGTGAGTTCATTTCTGAACAATTGACAAAGATTTTGTAGCATCGAACAAAAGGATAACCAAAGGATACACAGAAAAAAAAGCCAAGAAAGCGATATAATTGGAATCCATTGTCCAGAAATTTAACCTTCTGTCGGGCACAATCAGCCAGAAATTACATCCGCCCTCCTCAAAGGAGTCGAAGGACTCATCACAAAATCACTCACAATCTGTGTCTGTAGATTTGGAAAAAAAATGGGCAGAGAGGGAGACAGGGTGCCTAACTCCACTTTAATTAGTTGTTTCAGTTTCAGTTTCGGTTTGAGAAAGCCTCTCATACAAGTGCCTGCCTGTGAGGATCTTGGCTCTATTTACTCAGGCACATAACTTAGTTTCATATCCTTGTGTTGCAATAACACAGACAAACACTTTTAATGCTACTGCCAGCCGCCAGGCTAAGGGGGGAAACTTTGAATTTCATTGATTGGCTTCCAATGCTGCTGATGATGATGATGGTGGTACACGTTGTGCTCCTTTTACCAACACCCAGGAGCACAGCATCCTGTTTATTGACATTGAATTGACTTTAAAAGCGCTTTAAATGTCCCATTCCCACTCCCACTCGCATTCGCTTGGAGCATGAAACTATTTTCTATTGCAGCTCTGGTTACACACTTTGGAGCTGGTATCGTTAAAACAGCTTAGGTTTCATCATCAGTCGAAACCTTAGCAAATAATTTCAAAAACAAACACTGACGGCTGACGCTGGAGAGAACTGCTGGTGGCTCTTCTACGCCTCCTTGGCAATCGCACACACTTCAATGTTTATCCTTTGCGGCGAAAGCGGTGCACCTTAAAGTTTTTACTCCCACCCCCGCCACTCGTCGTTCCCCGTCGCAGTCGTCTGTGTCTGCCTCGAATGAATGAGAGGAGAGATCACTTCAAGTTCAACTCAAACAAAATGTTTTCCTTTATATTTTCCTCACTCTGGTGGTTTCGTGTAGAAGACGAAGATGAATAACAGGAGTCAGGATAAAACGTAAATATGTACCAGAGTATTATAGTTGTTGGCTTGGTGGAGATGGGTGGTGCATCCTTTCGTCACCATTTAATGTACGAGCACAGCAACCCGAACGGTATTCAAAGGTGACTGAGGCTGCACTGTGGGTGTGCGAAGGGATAAATGCGATCAGTGGGATTTAACACCCGAGTCGAATCCTTTTTCTTCTCCAAACGGAAATGATATTACGTACAAGTGTGTGTGTGGGTGAGGGAGGGAGTTTTTGGCTGGAAAATTGACACTGATGGCGAAGGATATGTGACTATGTGAGAGGATTATCGTGTCACTGTTGAAATGTGGTAGTGGGAGAGGACTTGTGCGTTTTTTCAAGGACAACCTGGAGACCTCTTCATTTAACCTTGTTGAAGGGAAGCAGCTTTCTTACAGCTATTGGGTGCTCAAAAATTTAAAATTGCTTCAAGCCAGGTGGATCGGAGTTGTTGTAGATTCACCACGTAGTCCTGCCTTCTCCGCGGGATTCTCCATCCTACGACACTATGCATCGTAAGTGACGAACTGAGGAATCATTAAAGGAAGTCGATTGAAGCTTAGGAACAGGAGCTATCATCACACCGGAGGTAGGTTAGGTTAGGTTGAGGGGAATGTCCACCAAAAAGGTGCTTAGACGGGGGCTAATTGGTTCATTGTATCAGTCAGCCGGTCCTTGCTCGAACCAGCGTGTGCTCCTTATAAATCTTGTTAACCCCATCAGCGGTGCCTGTGCCAATTCGTCCAGTTCTCCAAAGAAGCTGTTCCCGGTTTTGGACGGTTTTGGACACTTGGGCATTTGCAGAGCAAGCGTTTGATGGTCTCTGCCCCTTTCTCCAGGGAGTTTATGCCCAGCCGTTTGGCCATAGCGCCGATCGCGCAATGTCCCGTCAGTACACCTATCAAGACGCAGATTTGTCTCCATAGCTAGTAAGCATCTGGTTCTCTCCTCGTTTGATTGTAGCCATAGGCTTCGGGTTATCACACAGTCTCCTCTCGACAACCCTGGTTTGTGCCCTGGTTCTGATATTTGTTCTTTCTTTCACCACACCAATTGGAATGTCTATCTGTGTGTGGGTAGGTTCTGTACCGAGTGCTGATCCTTTCCTGGCTAGTTCATGTGCTATATCGTTCCCTTCTACATCACTATGTCCAGGAACTCAGCAGAGATTGACCAACACCTCAAACTGAAGAGAAATCCTTCGGCCACTCACCGCTGAAATGGTGTGGAATAGACATGACGAACCAATATAGCACTACAATGTGACAGCCGGCGTTCCACAAGGCTCTACACTAGGTCCACTACTGTGGCCCCGATTGTACAATGACGATAACGCGTGAGTTATGGCTGACATGGTACCAATCAACCAAATTCCAGAAGAATCCTCATGAGCAGAAGAACACCAACAAAACCTACGATACGAAGCGATCCCTAGTTACTATCAAGGACTTTTGTCCTGAAAAGTCACTCGCACAGGATGGATAAACAAAGTGTCATCGTCCCCTTAATCAACAGAAAACACGGGAAAATCAACTGAGGAATGATGCTTCAAGGGCCACCTCTACCGACTTGCGAAGGCCGATAATCCCGAGTCCAAACCGTACAGAAGCACTGACAAAGTCGAAAACGCGTAGCACATCTTGTTCTACAGCCCTCAGCTCAAAGATGATCGCCATCTGCAGGAGGACTCGGCGTGGATTTGCCTACAGACAAGCGAGGCCGATGGTCCTCACGGAGGAGGTTGTGACGAAGTTAGTTATACAATAGGAACCATCGTCAAGCGGCCCGACAGGACTAACGATGATGTGCAATCTAGGAACAGAACGCTTGGACCTCTGGAAGGCGGTTTTAGTCGACATGCTGCTTGGACCATGCATTCGGTGTCTTTCGAAGATTTCGACCTTCCAACTAAAAAGAGCAAAAATCCCCTACGACCTAAGCCATATCCCTGATTCGTGAACCGGTTAGTATCGTTCTAAGACCCCAGACTACCGACTTCTAGAAACATGCCTCTTGCCTCAGACCATTGAGCTAGAACGGCTCTCCTCACTACTGAAGTTCGTATCGTCAATGGCAGCCACATATCCCTGGCACCCTCAGTGTAGTGGTACTGTGAGAAGCGCCCAGTGCAGGTTCGAACCCCACCGGGAAACAGTATCAACAGCCACAGAGCTCGAAAGAGAGTTTCTCCAGTTCCTACACTAAAACCCGTTTACTGCCCAGACCGAGATGAGTCTGAGAATCACATCACCCCCAAGGTCTCTCCCAGCACATCCTTGCACATTCATAGAAATCCCACGACCGAAAAATGCCTTCATTAAGCAATTTTAAAAATTATTGGATTCCATTTGCCAATATAAGTGTTCTTCATCCACAGCCTCTCCATATCCACTCCACTCGACAATATCTGCCAAAAACAACTCCCGTCTTATGCCTACTCACATCCTTTAGAGAAAAGAAAAAAAATCCTCCAACAAATCATCCCACAACACACGAACATCATCCTCTCCAAAGACAAAGGCACAGATAAATAGAGAAAAAAAAAAAATAAGAAAAAGGAGCAGAAAACTCCCCCACCCACAGCATCCTGCAATCTTTCCGTTGAAACTATTCCAATATAAAAAGATGAGATATTTACTTTAACGCTTGAATGCACCTTTTTCTTCGTCTAAATGAATTTGCAAGGACGAACCAAAGAAACAAAAAAAAACAAAAAAAAAAGAAATCCCCAAAAGGATATCGGCAAAGAACACACAACGAAACGAGGAAACACATAATCCTCCCAACGTCTTGAGTGAGTGAGAAGTAAGCAAGGAACGTGTCCAGGCGCAGATAGGGAGCGGCCTTCCTCTACAGCAACTCAACTCCATGCTTTTGATGCATCGTCGAGGCCGGCTGGGTCCCGACTTTTATCGTGTTTTCCCGTCGGTTGTATCCGTTTTTCTCTCATTTTTTTTTTTGTGAGCGCGCCTTCTCGTCCATGTCGTATTTGCTGTGCAACTGTGCGGGGAAATTGATTCCCTTCGGGCTAAAGACTGGAAGAAAAAAAAAAACCATCCCGCCAGCCGAGAACTGCACAAGGAAATCTGTGCATCGACACTGTTAGGCTGGCGGTGCGCGCTCTCTCAAGGATACTACACACAGACATCAGAAGCACACACTCGTCGGAAAAAGCAGAAGGATTTTCGAATTTGTGTCCAGCACACATCGTCTTAGGCGCGCTGGTTTGTTGCAGTTGCGATATTTAAGTAGAGACCATATATCAGGATCTGTGTCATTGTAGTCTAATGCCTGTTCGGGCTTTGGTCGATGTCCAATTTTGAGTGCGGGGGTGTGGGGACTGTGGGGGCTGGTACGTGTGGTTTACCTACGACCGGAAGGTCGAAATGATTACAATCGCTGTGAAATGACTTCCTTCCTTTGACTTGAACGAAGGACTTACCACCCTTCCGTACCCAATGGTGGTCTGTGTCTTAGCGAAATATCATGACGAAGCAGTTCAGAATTTCTTTTTCTTTGTTTCGTCCAGTGAAGGTGAATGCTGTTCATTTACCCTGACAAATATTATTATCTGCCCATGGTCAGGTTGTTCCCAGCTGTAAACAGGACGAAACATTCCGGCTCCCTTCTGTTGTGCTTAAAATCGATTGTGGGAGTGTCCTTTAAATTTATTGCCGTTGTAGGGGGCTTCAAATTTACCAAAATAATTTGTCTGATTGATCCTTGTAAAACTCAAAGAATAACAGGTAAGTGGTTAAATTGGTGGGTTGGAGTCTTAGGTACGAGCACTTACTTGAAAGAAGCAACAGATGGCGCCAACTCTAGGGCACCATTTTACTTAGAATCAAAATGGTTTTCAAAAGCAAAAGGGGTGGGAGTGGGTAGTTAAATCCCGGAGCACTTGGGCTCTTCCTGGTGCAGCAGATAGTGCAGCCTTTCTGGATATTGAAGGGGCTTTTTACGATTAAAAGTGCCCTGGTAGGGATAAAAGTCGAGCATAGCATCACCAATTGGCTGTGCAAGATGCTCGTCACGACAATTATTCACTACTCCCGGACATAGTTCATTGAGGAAATCGGTGACCAGAGGCACCCCCAAGGAGGGGTCATTTCTCCCCTTCTCTGGGTTCTTGTCTTAGACGGTATACTTTAAGATCTATGGAGCGCAGGATTCAGCATCACTGCCTCTGCGGATGACGTTTTAGTTCAGGGAAAATTCCTAGATGCACTGAGCGAAAATATGGAACCTGAAGAGTGCGGACTTCACGTCAACCCGGAGAAAACAGAACTAGTGACTCTTCACCCTTCAATTGCTGGATAGGACCTTTCACTCTCGGATCGGGCAGGATATCTTGGTACGGTGCCAGATAGAAAGCTAAACTGGAAACCTAATGTTCAGGAGAGAGTCCGTAAGGTTCACGAGGACAGCGGGGAAAAAGTGGGGCTTGAAACCGGCCATGATGTTAGACCCATTTTTACTTATAGGGCTGTCGTCTGGTGGAAGGCTGCATTAAAGAAGAATGCACGGGACATGTTCGGCCAGTGTACAAAGGTGCTCTACGCACAACGCCCACAGCTGCTCTCGAGGCTCTCTTGTATCTTCTGCCACTGGATCTACAAATAAAATTACAAGCAGGCAACACTGCTCTTCAGAACCATATGTATAGGACATAGCTCTATTCTTAAGGACCTGCACGTGGCTCTAAGACTTCCGGACACATACAGTGTGTTCCAGCAGAGATTCTGGCCGTACTAAGAACCGCGGAGCTGCTTCAGATGGGATCAGTATCCACCAAAACTATAGTCAGGCTGCGCTAAAGGCGCTAGGAACTAGGCAGGAGCTTGCCGCACAATGCTTAGGGCATTATGTTAGCAGAACCGTGTCAGACCATGTTGGGTCTGGACCTGGATACTGTGATATACAAGGTAACGAAAGTGCCGACGCACTGGCCAAAACAGGAGCAGAACTCCCGGTAAATGACGTGATTGATGATATAAGAGCTCCAATGGCCGTGGCTAGGAGAACTTTTTCAATATGGCCGACCTAAGATGGTCAAAATTAGAAGGGAACAGGATTTCTAAGGCCCTGTGGGCTAAAATAGATCGAAAAAAACTGGAGAATTAGTAAAGCTCAGCAGATCCAAGTTAAGATTGGCGATAGGGATACTCTCTGGCCGTTGCCTCCTGAGGAAGCACGCTATGAGATTGCGTTTAACGAACACGGACACATGCAGGTATTGCGGAGGACATTACTCACCTACTCTGTGAATGTCAAGTCATTGCTCAGAGTCGAATAAAGTACCTTGGAAGATACTTTTTCAGAGATCTACAGGAGGTTGGTTCCTTGAACAAAAATGAGGCCACACTTAGGTTCTGCAGGGAAATCAAGTGCATGAAGGTACCCTAGGGACCGCGACGGGTCCACTATGGCGCCTAGTGTCTTATGATGAACTCATAACCCTACATAACCTAACCTAGCCTAGTACTTCCCCGGAGGGCGTCGAACTTGCATCTGCTGAGTCACGGGCAAGACGGTACCTCTTAGGTGGGTCCATGGTTCATTTCGTTTCGCTGCCGTAGTCTAGCTAAAGACCGGGCTAATTGGAGAGGCGTGTAGGTTGACAGCCAGATGTCCGAAAGCCGAATTGAGAAGGCATATCTCCGACGTTTGCAAGGCATTCGCGAGAGGTGGGGCCGTGATAAAGCTTTGTCGCGTTTTCTGGAAGCCGGACTTCGAACGTCCCACTCAGTAATCCGACTACGGACCCATGACGGTCCACTTTCTTGTGGAGATTGAAGACCTTTGGGTAAAATCCCACTATTTTGGTGGATATTCACGATTTTTTGACTCAATTGGAATCCGGGCCCGAATTCAAGAGGCTCTCTGGCAGGGATGTCGAGCATTCAAACAAAATAGTGCCACACCAGCACGGATGCCTACTTAAACCTGAAACGCAAATCGATAAGTGAAACCGAAACAAGCTGGTTCCAAAATTCGAATAGAGTTCAAAACTACAAGGTCACTCGCCCCCACCCGCAACACAAAGTGCAAAGAAGTTTTCTCGAAAACCCTCCAACCAAACAACATCGTTTTGAACTTTACACAATTCACCATCACACCATCACACCCGGGAACCGAAAACCACCTCCAGGCACCAGCAACATCAGCTCATACCACGTCATTCGCGTCATTTGGCTCACACGGTCCCGCTGATGAAGTGTAATGATTGAATTTTCATTCGCGAAATAGCCCGGTTGCATTTCCATATTCAAGCCGCCATCCAGGACCACCTCGACGCCACCACTATGACGGTAATCATCACCAAATCGACTTGTGAGGGTTTGACATCCTGTCCCCTTCCATCGCACGCGTGGGTGGTGATTATCCTCGAGTATTATAGCGACGCTTCCAACCCTGAAAAAACAATTCTCGCCGTTGTCGTCGTAGCTGGGAATTCCTAGTCACTCTTGCAACGACGACCGATGTCGGAACGACAAACTAAAACACCCCGGATCGTACCGCGCGTACCAAGGGTTGAAACAAGCCATAAATTCCATCAGAGTCCCAGGATGTGGGCATGTGGGTGGAGAGTCCCTTTTCAACTGCATGTGGACGACACAACGACGAATTGCTGCGATGATTTTCCATTTTGAGTGACGATGCAATGGCGATAAAATAAATTTGCATATGAATTGAGAATTAAGGACACTTTACACACCATCGAACGGGAAGCACTGTCGTACGTTCACAGAAACACAGCCGATGGGCGAAAATGGCGAGTTTATAACCAGGACCCGATGATGATGAGGAAAGGGTCGAAGTCGAAGCTGAAAAAGGGTTTCGCCGAGTAGTAGAAGACAAAAAAAAAAAAAAAAAAAAAGGATGTGCAGCTACTACTCGTTCGTTATTCATTTAACTTTTAAACTCTGCATAATTTGCAAGGATTAAATTATAGTCATGGCTTTGTAAGGGGGTGTAGCCAGGACATTGTTTTGAATATACTATACCGGGCCGGTTTTTTGTGTGCTACCTTGAGGCTACGGGATTGGATTTTGTTGTCTTAGTTGATTACATTCACCCTAGTGGGCACACACATAAATCAATATGGAGACGAGCCACCAAACAGAAAAAAGGATACAGCAACACAAAAACTTTGCTTAACTTTTGCTAACATGTCCTTGCGGCATTGAGTTGGGAATTTAAATTTATTACCACGCAGTTGGGTGGACGAAAGGTCAGGTGCATTCAAATGCATTCGAAGGATCGCAATCAGGACATTCGATGCAGAAAATCTCTTTTTCAAGAAACGCTGCCAACATGCTTTAAGTGCCAGTGATGGTGGTGGTAGTGGAAAATTTATGACGCCAGGATGGCATTTTTTTTTTCCCCAGTCTGACATAATTAAAGACCATTAATCACGTTCTTATGGAGTTCTCTGGCCCTTTTGGGCCGGTAATTGGGAGAGAATGTATGTCGGTGCACCACACATCCCTTTTGCAGCGTCAAACGTTTATGCAACGAGGAAAAAAAGAAAAAATATTCTTGATGGCGGCAATCACACATGTCGCCGGTCAAAAAAAAAAAAAAAACACCAGAACGGGAACGGGATCAAAAAACTCGGAAACTTTTTCGCAATTAAGTTAAAAATGACTCCACCCAGTGGAGAGCTGTTATTTTCCCCCGCGCCGTTTCTCGGGGATAGTCACAATGATTTCTCAGTTACACAGGACGATAGCCTGTACGTATCCCTCGTCCCAGTTGGGATTGCATAACTCATGAAGTGGACACTTTTAAACGCGCTTCCGATATCCATATACGAAATGAATGTGGAAAAAAAAAAATAGACATTCCCAGGGATATTCGAGGACATTCGACCATTTACACCATGGATATCCTGATGGTGTGATATAAATTGAAGCGATGTCAAAATATAACGACAGTTTAGTAAAACATTTATATTCCTGGTTGGACATTCGCTGGGGATACATATTTTTTTACATCTTTTGTTGATCCTTCCAGCAGGATGAATCGGTTTTGATACGAATTGATGCGAACGCAGCAGTTTTAGGCAACATTTACGCCAAAATGAGTGGAAAAACTGAAGGTTCCATCGCAAATTTAAGCGGGAAATTAAATGGAAATGGGAGCAGCACCTCCTTTAAGGACCTCGTCAAAGGCAAAACAATTTTTCCACCTACTATCTGTCTGTGTTGAACTCAGCCTTTGAAAAGGTTATTCCTCGCTTGACATTCTCCTACGTCAACCAAATAAACACCCTTTGCCTTGGGTCGAGAGAACGACCTCTGACTCCTGAAATGCCTGGACGAACTCCTGAAATGACTGGAAAGCAATGGGTTAGCGGATGACCTCGCAATCACTGCACATCACGAAAAGTTGGGCGGACCGCTGCGGCTTGGGTGTCAACCCCGAAAATACTGACATGGTACTCTAGGCCCCGTTTTTAGAGGGTGGAAAACTGGACCTAAAAAACGAGGTAAAGTACCTTGGGGTCATCCTGGACAACAAGTTTTCGATAAGACATGGGGTTTAAAGCCGAAGCAAGTCTTTTGGATCAACACTTGCATCGCCAGGTCCATCCTACTCTACGGCGTGGTTGTGAGGTAATACTCACTGCTATCGACCATCCAACGCATGACTTGCCTAGGAATCACCGGATCCCAATCTAGTACGCCCACAGCAGCCACGGAAACAATCCTGAACATACTTCCGGCGGCTCTTAGACTCAAAACCTTAGGACATCTCGACGAATAGACCGTAGCGGGACACAGGGTTATTTGGAAGGAGGTACAGACGACCTTTGGACTCGTTAGGCACCTTCTACGCAAGGAATACAATTTCAACACAAAGTATACAGGGCACTACCATTCGAAACAAGGACGGAAAAGAGGTGTACACGGATGGATCACATATCGGGGGTACACTGCTGAACGCCACCTCTCAATCACGCAGTCTGGAACGGGTCGATACTGTCTTTCAGGCGGAGATTCTCGCTACACTTAAGGGCGCGGAACTATTACTCAGTACCGAAACCCAAGGTCAAGCAGCCCTAATGACACTAGCAAACCCAAGAACCAACTCGAAATTGGTGAGGGAATGCAAGGAAAAACTCAACATCCTGGCAACTTCCTCTCAGGTCAACCCGGTTTGGGTACCTGGTCACTCTAACATACTAGGGAACGAAGCCCCGGTTGAAGTGGCGAGCAGGGGGGCGGGTAACACGGACACACCCACCATAGGAGTAGCCTATGAAAACCGCATATAACAGCACGTACCACGACAACATGTGGGAAGGATTGCAAACCTGCAAAGCTGCCAAAGCCATGATTGAGCGCCCCTGAACCAATCAAGCAAAGAGAAGTCTAGATCTAGGCAGAGGACAACTAAGACAGACGGTAGGACAGTACACCGGAGACATCAACCTGAACAAACACGCCTGCAGGATGGGACTAGTGACATCTAGCACTTGCCCGGGTTGCGAGGAAGAGGAAGGAAGCCTCGAGCACTTCGTCTGCAAAAGAACAAGAAGCGGGAATAGCTTTGGACAGTCGTCAACAGGGACCCATGCGGCCTTGGCTACAAAATACTGATAGACGGCTGGCGCACAGGCGGCCAGCCCAACTCTGAAGCCAGATATAATGGAGAACACTGTGAATACACTTTTCCCGACCCACCCCATTAGAAATCCGGTAGTAAAAGCTACCCAAGTGACCCAGGAGAGTCGCCACTACTCGAGGAAGATCATCATATTGGCAACTCTGGGTGGCAGAAATGCCTTTAACTCGGCCAGGTGGAGCGATATGCTGAACACCCTGGAAAATGACTTCAGAGTACCAAAGTACCTACTGCGGTTAATAAAAGACTACCTCAGCGATGGAGAGCTAATATATGATACCACGGAGGGACCCCGTAGAAAAGAAGTCACCGCCGGAGCAGCACAGGGCCGATCTATGGAACATCTCATACGATGGAATCCTTCTCATGGAGAGGCCCGACGACACGTTTCTGGTCGGCTATGCAGATGTAGTCGCCGCAGTAATCACCGCACGAGACACAGAAGACGCTAAAAGAAGACTAAATCAAGTCATGAGACGAGTTCACAAGTGGATGGACGACCATGGGCTGAGCTAAGCAGTGGAGATAGTCCTTCTATCAAGGAGACGGATACCCAAGACCATAGAGTGGCAGGTGGGCCTGGAGGTCAGTAAGATATCTTGGAATGAGCATAGACACGCAACTCACGTTCTGGCAACGAATTAAATTCGCAGCCGAAAGAGCGACAAAGACCACCACATGGCTCAGTATATTGATGGCGAACGTACGAGGGCCTCCGGCAGGCAAACGAAGACTCCTGATATCGGTCACGCACTCCACTCCATCCTCCAGTACGGCTCCGAGATCTGGGCTGACGCGCTCAAGCAAGGAAAATGTAGGAAGAAAGTGGCCTCGGTACAGCCAATAGGAGCCCTTCGGACAGTAAGTTCACATCGTACGGTGTCCGAGCCAGCCGTCCTGGTAGTCGCAGGAGTGACGCCGATTGATCTTCTGACCGCCGACGAGAAATACATCCACCTAAAAAAACCTGTACTAGGCATGCAGGTGGCAACAACAGAAGCAAAAGAGATCACCAAACAACGCTGGCAAGAGCGTCGGAACTCCAAGACCAGAGGCAGATGGACAGCAACGCTGATCACCAAGTAACGCGAAAGCGGATCCGGAGTGGATGGTGTCAAAGACGAAATAGGGGTTAAAGGTGGTTTTTTAGTGGCGTAGAGGAGGTCTCATACTTCTTAAAGGAGAGCGGAGTGGGTGCCTCTCGTGAGCATTAGCGTTTTCCACCACCCCTCGAGGTTACTAACGAGCCACAGCTCAACCTTTCTTACCGGGAAATTGTAACACGGACGAGCTTTCGAAGCATAGAATGCCTACTTAAACTGATATGGGAGTTGTGGGCATGGCCCTTGCTTGCTGTAACCTACTCCTTCAGCTTTCCCTTCTTTCTCCTTCAGATGGGCCAATCTACGTCCCAAGTTAGACGGTGCACTTGGCCTGAAGCGCTTAGAACATGTACTCCCGCTGAAAAGATTGAACACCAGCACGGAGAAATTTATCATTTCAGGGCACTGCCTCTTAAGTAAGCCCGATCCCCGGATCGCACTCCCGCAGATGCTGCATGGGCGAGGAGGAACAAGAAGTTAGCCTCCACCTTTTCTGCACATATCAAGCCCTTTCCCCCAAGACATCACCTAGGAGAATTGTTCTTCCGCACTCTCGGTGACAAATAAATGTCAAGGACCTTCTAAGCTTCATGAGAAGCTCCAAACCAGTGTCATGCCATGCAGCTTCGTACTACCGACTCTCACTTACGCGTGGACAGTTTGACTACAGTTCACGAAACAGCCGATCTCAGGATTTCCTAGCGGGAAGCCACCACGATTTGAAGCAAGGCAATCGAAATGCAGAGAGAAGTCCACCTTGGACTGCAGACTCTGTAGAGGTGAAACATTCTCAGTCGCCCTTTAAGGACACTCCCACGCGACTTGGCAACTTATCGAAAGAAAACGCCAATAACTGCGGGGATCAAGCAACCAATTTTAGTCCTTAAAAACTTTCAATCCTTCGCACATTATTAAATACGAGTCCTCACCCCACGCGCCTCTGATTTATGATCCAATTCCCAGCGTTCCCAACCCACCAACCCACCAACCACCGTGTTACGTACACTCCATCAAACATCAATCCTCATGAACGTCGTATCGCCGTAGATATCCTTTCCCTCCCTTGGCACGTTTAAGGACATATTTTTTCCAATTCAAAGAATCGTTTAGGATTCGTCAATCCAATGAAATGTGTACACCAGCACGGCGCGCGGTGAAACTCCTTAAAGGAAAAATCAATCCTGTTTCCTTTTTCACATTTTTTTTTTTTTTTCATTTGCATAATGCAAAGATCAAATGAATTTCTTATGCGATATGAATCCACCAGAGACATTCAATTTTGTCAGTTAGGAGCCATCAGCATCTCCCAGGATCTCGCTGTTCCTTACAGAAAATGTCAAATTGAGATGCAGCCAGAGGCCAATTTCGAGATGATTTTGTGGTTGCTGCCAGGAGATAGGAAAATCTCCATCGCGGCGTATCCTTTCGCATAATCCGAAATGGAAAACCAACAGAAACGTTTATTCCCGAAATTCTGCATCAATCTCGCACGCATGCAGGCAATCCTGAGCGCTGAAGGCTGCCACACTCATGGCTAAATGTATCCACCCCACCAGGGGAAGGCTGACATAACATATGCTTAATGGAATTGAAACGACATATAGCGGTATGCTGGTGTGAGCGAATATAAATTTCGAATGGAAATTGGGTGGTGCGTTCAATGATTTATGCAGTTCCCTGCCGGAGGAAACACTTTTACAAATAATCGCAAGCGTATCCTTCCTGGCAAAAGCCTTCTGCCAAGATTTCACCGCCAACCACACAGATGGCACACAGCACACAGCACACAGTCCAAACAAACAGGCCGGGATTCAACAAAAAGGATGCAAAAGCAAAGGAAAGGAAGAAAAAAAATGTCCACCACTCTCCCTTGCACATACAATATAAGCTCTCAAGGATTTATTGGCTAAATAGACAGATTTGACTATGTGTTATCCCTGGGAAAGTTCACAATCGGAGGAGAGTCGAGAGTCCTTTTGGCTTTAGCCGGTGTGTGTGTGTGTGTGTGTGTGTACAGTGCATTGAATGCGCCGCCACCGCCACGCTGCTACGACTATTGATGAATGTGGAAGCTGCCTCTCGTCCTTCTTGGTAAAGCAAAAATGTCTTCTTTAGCATAATGCCACTTTCGTTTCTTTCAGTTCAGTGGAGACTTTGCTTCTTTTTCTCTACTCTCATAGTAGACGTGTCTATTTGAGAAGGATAAAGGAGCAAGGAGCGAGTCTGGTTGACTGGTTGGTTGACTGTGGCGATACGATGCGAGATATGTAATGGCTAGCAGAGATGCCACTGCTGCATTGCTGGATGGGGTAACAATTGAAGGGTAAAGAAAAAGGATGTGTACACATCTTTTTGTCTGTGTGTCCTTGCCGTTGTTGTCTTATTCGGCCGGATTCGGATTTTACGATTTGCAATTCATTTTATGTCCGATTGCATAAATACAGTTGTTTTAGTAGAGATTTATTCCTGTTGGAATGCGGGCAGGATTTCTCTTCTTCTTTTTTTTTTGCGGAAATTCCTTCAAATGCTGTCTGGAGATGGACGGGACGGGACGGGACGGGATTAGTGTTCTTTTCTTTTTATTTCGTTATCAGCTTGTAATGTGGAGATGACGGCGTGGAGGCTTACAAAATAGACGGCAGGAGCAACATATTTGGAAGGAGATGCTTCAAATTGGCAGGCTTCAGGTGGAGGCTTCATGGCAAGCTTCGACGTGGAAACTCGTATAGAAAAGGTTACTCTCAACAGAGGTGCAAATGAAGCCTTAAAGGATTGACACAATCAAAACAAAGCTGTTCGCCGTGGAGAGGTGGAACGTAAATGCACTCTGACCATCAAGAATGCCTTTCATGCGAGCACTCCCTATAAAAATATGACAGACAGAGTACATGCAGAAGGTACTAGTGTCCTACTTCAGAAACGGAAAGTTGCTCTGCGAAACAAAGGACTCAACAAAGCAATACAAAGTCACAGACGGCGTTCCCCAAGGCTCCGTGCTAGGTCCACAACTGTGGAACGTAATGAAAGACGATGGCTTTAAGCAATCCAAGTTGGATTTTCTAGTGACAGAAACAGTGGTAGCGAGACTCATGGAAGGAATAGAGCTTGACTGAGGTTAGGCTCTCAGAATTGTGTGAACATGGCTGACAAACATGGACTGTAACAGTAAGCAGCCATGGTAACCATTTGTAGTACCCAGCTCACAGCTGACAAGGCCGCAACGTTACATCGACATTGCTGCGCATAATCCAAACCATCAGTAGCCCAACGAATGGAAGACGATTGCTTCTAGTAGGAGTAGCAGTAACAATGTGGATCTCAAATCTGAGCTGAGGTCATGGTGCTTCAAACTTGCAGAAGAAGTCTAGAGGCGGTGTCAAGGAAAACCATTCAGCGGCTTCCACAGAAAATTGCACGACGTACGGAGAGTGTGTTTCATGGATATACCAGAGAAACTAGAACGGTAGAAGGATCACCAACTGGGATCCAGCAACAAGCAAGGGCGACTAGCCTCATCGAATAGCAAGGAGACATGGATAAACGGATCTTACTGTCACCTTCTTCAATCAGCCAGCCGATCAATTATGCCAACGTCCGTAATCACAGGACACTGCGCCATCGGAGCTATGCTCAGCAAATGGAACGTAGAGTCTAACGATTTATGCAGAAGCTGCAGTGACGAGGAGGAAGTGGAATCGATCCAACATCTGCTATGCCACTGCCCTGTCCTGCAAGAACGACGCCTACGTACTCTAGGGTCCAGGTTCTTCGAAAGCATCGCAGAGGTAGCAGTAGTCTCCTACACTTCTCAAAAGGCAGCAACTGGTTTCCAAGGATAGGTTCCACCACGGGTTGCCTCCCACCTACATATAAAAAAGGGGTTCACAATGGACCATTAAGTCCCCGAGTAAACCTGATGAGTTCCATCCACCACACACCCTTCTTAACCTAACCTAACCATGCCAACGTCCTGAAGGATGTATCGCGTTTGAATCTCTCTATCGGGCGACCCTTACCACATCGACAGAAACTGTGATCTGCAGTTTAATTGAAGGACAGTGCGATGGCTGCATCTCGACTCTTAGTGGTCCAAGTGAGCCGCTGACAATCCTGTCAACAAGAGCGCCCATCACTGCATCACAGCACGACAGTTAAGGGCTTTGTCCTAGCCACCTCTCAGTGACGATCCACTGTCCAACGACCCGGAGGATTACACAGCTTTTTGATCCACATCATAGCCGGGGCGCTGTTAAATCGAGTTTACCCTATCAAGCTGTGATGAGAAAGCTGCCAAGACAACCACCAGCAGTGCTTTCTAGAGGGATGACCACAAAGCCTTCTGGAAAATGACGTGATACATGAATGCGCCCCTGCTCTTGGCTACCAAAAGAGCTTGATTTTCCCCGCGAATGCCCCACTGGCATAGGATTCTGCCACACCATCGTGGAGACAACCTTCTAGCCCACAAAAGGATATGTAACCACCTCACCTTGAGCTGCTTTTCACTCAGACCTAATACCCGGCGGAGTCTTAAGAAACATCCAAATTTAGGACCCACACTAATTGCATTCCACCTTAACTGCCGCTAGTGAGTACCTGAGGCGGCTGGAACCCCCAAACTAAATAAGAATTCTTGGCCCTGCACCAAATTGAATATAAAAAGGACCACTCAAGCACTGACTGCATGCCACTCGTGTTCCTTCCTAGCCTTAGAAAGGATTTTTTTTTTTCCTTCATTCGATGCTCATTAAGGAACGAATTTCGCTTAGTTAGACAGACATTGAAAGTCATCTCCTTCACCAGGATATCAACACAAACAATCCTTGCCTCCCCGTAATTGAAGAGGATGGATACTATTAGTGAAAGAATTCTATGCGGGTGTTTCACATGAGTGTCTCTGACGTCCTACTGCCGTCTATATTTCCCTTCTGTGTATTGAATAGTGTTTTGCAAAAAAAAAGGATCAAAGGCCAAGATGGCGAACATTACATCGCGGGGGTGGGGTACATAAAGGCGAACGATGGAAAAACCTCTCGTTTGCGAGATGGAATCTTTTCAACTGCCACCAGCATCGACGACACCATGTCTCATGTCCCATGTCCACTGCTGTCGTGTATAACTCTCTAAAAAGACACTCTCGAGCTTAAAAGGACGACGGAGAAGTATTCATTAAAATGGCATCGAAGTCTAATTGCCACTCACATACTACGAGGGTATGACGCTCCTTGGACTAGGAAGGGAGGCAGTTGAAAGTGACAGGACGGTAGTGGCGCATAAATATAGATTTTTTCTAAAGGATATGAGATGGGAGAGCAAAATGGAGTTTTTATAGCATTTTTCTACATCACTTTATGCTAAGAGAACGGTGGACAGCATAAGAATTGATGAGGGGTTCCAACTGCCATCCTGGCTTGTAGAAAGCTTGCTCCTTTCCTACAGCTACAGATAAAGTTTATGCCTCCGTGGATTGGGGCAGGCTTTTGTTTGAAAACGAGGTGTTAAATATGCAGTATGAGGAGCAACACTTATCTCTTTTTACCGAATTCAGCGTGTCCTTTAGGTCTGTGGCCCCTAAGAAGCTGTATACTTCCTTTATCTTGGAAGAAATAACGTCCAGTGGATCGGAATCCTTTGTGACAGAGCCCTGAGAAGTGGCAGAGGAAATGAGATGCATTATTGTGCTGTGGCACATGCAAATGTCGTCCTTCCTGTGTTGCGTATTCCTCGTTGGATATTTTAGCTCGGTACGTCCAATAATAGAAAAAATGGACGCAAGAGACTGAAACACGTGGGTACTTCCACTATTTACAATCCTGGCTTATCCGAAAAGCACAGCTTCTATCGAGTCTGTTAGGAGCCTCTGCAGACCACATGCAGCTGAACAACTCGCGAAAGTCCCATCCCATCGCACTTCATGGACGACGGTGATGTCTTCGATGGGATGGATCTTGGGGTTCGAACCTGCAATAGCCGAGTCACAGACAACCACCCTACCTCTGGCGGTAAATATTGCGCCAATGCAGGGGAGAACCTGGAGATCGGCTTGTTTTCAGGGACAGATCGTGAAACAAGTCTTAAGTGTTCGGCCTGTGAACGAAGGACTAATATACGCTTACGCTGCAAACAGATTTTGCAAGCTCCTGGATGAAAGGTACACCCACTGCCCTAGCCACGCGGTTAAGCTATTCCTGCGCGATAGGTCGCTTAAACTCCACCGGAGTCCGCAGCAAATGCGGGAGACCAATGGCATCGCTGCCAAAAAGCCATCTAGAGCTGATGGTCATCAACGCTCCAGCACGGAAAATCTTCGAACCCACCCTGGACCGACTGCAAAATGGTCGAAAGCCTTCAGAAGGGCCCGCAACCAACTTAACTTGCGCAAATGGAGTCGGTTACCTTCCAACTGGACTGGCTGGAGAGCTGTGTTGGTTAAGGTCAAAACCCACTGCGGTCTGTAGCGCAACCTGAGTACGTTGCGCTCTGGGCCTCCACCTAAACCATGGCCGATGCCGCAACACGAGTCTGATCTGGTACACGGACGGATCGAAAATGGATGCTGGAGTTGGAGCTTGCGTCTTTGGATCCAACAACAAACTGTCGATACCCATGGGAAAGTGTCCCACGATATTCTGCGCTGAGTTAATGTCCGAAAAGCACTGCTAGCACTGTCTTCTAACACGATAGACTCCTTGACAGTTAAATGCTGGCCAGACACAGGACTGGTACCCGGTCACCAAGGTACCACGCATGTGCCAGACGAGGCATCCCTTGCTGATCAGATGTCTAACAAGAGGTCCTCAGAAGGAGGACGTGCAGCGGACGAATTCCATCGAAGGAATCAACGATGACGTCCACAGACAGACCCAGCGGAGGTTTTACTTGAGCAACTCCGACATATTTGGAGCTCAGCTCAGTAAGGAACTTTCACGACTGAGGCAGGGTCTTAAAGAGAGATGGTGGCAGAGGAGCCCTTAATGGGCCAACGGCAGCGCTGCGAAGTGGGTTACTGGCATCTCGGTGTAACCGGCTCCTCGTCCTAGGGGTTGTATAAAGGGACCTGGCCCTGCGGGTTGAGGGTTGTGCGTCGGGGCAACTTCCCTATCGCTTAGCTATGAAGCAACAACAAGCCTCGGATAGGAATGACCCTACTGTTGACGCCCTTAAACTACTTGACGCCCGCCGTAAAAAATCCTTTGATCTAAGGATGATAAGCAAGCCTAAGGATAACCGCTGGGAGTTGCCTCAAGGTGCCTGATAAACTCAAGCCGTATTTCCAAAGTCCATGCTTCTCAAGACGTCGCAGACCAGGCACTCTGCCATGTTTAAGCCTCATCAAGGTAAAGTCTTAGAATGCGAGGAGTCCTTAAAGTTTCTTGGACTCATCCATTCAGCAGTCCTCTGGGTTTTTTAACTTTACATTCACAACCTTGCATACTGAGTGTACCCTTACAAGTCGTCGATTTAAACCTCTTTTTCGGTGATGTCCTCACAAAACCCCGCTCAGTGTCAGAGAACCACTGTCCCACAAGAAGACAGTCATTAGCCGCAAATCCATCGCAAAAAAACTATCGTCATCCTCGACACCTTTCACATTATACTCTTTAAACGTCAAGTAAGCGAAACCAATTCATTCGCCAAGTGTCCTCCAGGCGAGCGCTCTTCTCCCGAAAGACCATCACGTTCCATATCTGCCATCGCTAAGGGTGACCCTCATCATAGCACACAAGAAGGGTTGAACCATTTAAAATTGTAACTCGTTCCGCTAGTCATGTCACTTATGCAGAGTTAGCTAATTACCAATGCGAAGCTACTCGCACTCGCAAGTGTTTTATGCAAGGAGACCAAGGACCAAAAGGATCGAAGTGTTCGAGTGGAGAAAATGCAAATCACTTCGATTGATTTTCCATTTCCATTCAGGACTCGCTCTCGCACACACTTCAAGTGATGGAAAATTAATTTAAAACGAAAAGAAAATCAGGACACACACAGGGTAACAATTAAAAGGACTCAAGTGTAACATAAATAGAAACGACAACACAGAGTTCGAGTTCGAGTTCGAGGAAGAAACTACGAGTAAAGCACGTGATGGAACAATGAAAATTAAGTACAACAGGACACGTTAAAATGCCCTCAGGACGCTTTGACTCGGCCCGGTCCCAAAAGGGAAGACAAAGGATTATTTAGTCCTTAAAAAAGGATGTACATCACTTTGGTTTGTCTCATTCCCATTCACCCACATAGTACATCCTGAATATGGAAAACAAAAAAATTTTTTTTTTTTTGGAAGAGAAATGTCCTTGGAGATGTGTCCAGGCCCCGGTAGCGATGTTACTAGTGTTGGATACTGGTGATGGTGGTCAGCACCATCGTAACCATCAGAAAAGGACGTGTGTTGGCCTCTTGCCTTCTGGAATTCTGTTGTGTTTGTTCTTTGTGTTAAAACTGGACACTGATCCTTGACAGTTGTTGTTTTTTTTTTGGACGCCAGAAGCAGGGAGGACAGGGAAACTGATGCTGTCCGAGTTTATAGAAAATTTCTGTGGTTGAAAATTAAGTGGTGCACTTTTGGTGCGATTGTGGTGTCCTCCAGGAGCCAGGTGAAGTCAATTTATTTTGTTACATTCTACGAAACCCAAACGAATGGGATGCGGGGAATATTTTTCTTTCGGTCGTCGTCGGTGGGAGTGGAGAGCGAAGGGAGTCTGTGGTCCAGAGATGGAATTTATGGAAGGGTTGCACGGTCAACTTGCTTCTGGACAACTAATTTGAGAAGCACTGAGCGATCTTGGAAGCATCGGCAAAGACAGTCCTTGGGAGGCCTCGGTGAGAGCTAACGAAACCGCTTTCTGTACACTGCCAGAGTTTGATGGATTTGTGGATCGAGTGTGGATCTGCGACGAAGGTATTATTCGTGTTCATAACCCTTGCCACGTCCTATTTTGTATAACCTAGTTGTAGCGCTACTAAGTATCCAATGACGCAACATTCAGAGCCATTTACAGCTTTGTCCACAATTCACTGCACGTTTCCATTTTGGAGAGATGATAGCCAACAACTTGACACATTCCCTTGGTAAAAATTGTTTCGGAAACCTGTTGCCACGAGGTTTAAGTTCTCTACTCGTGACGTCAAAGGCGAAAGGATTTCGTGGAGAATACCTAGTAGTTTCGGACGTCCAGTACTCCCTCTCTCAAGTCTCGTTAAACATTATTAAGACGCCTTCTCTGAAACCCCCAATCATCTGTAGTTCACGTCCCTTCCCCACCCCGTTCATTGCTGACGACGATTTGACATTCGTTACCGTCATCCGCCTCCAGGCTCTCGTCCCCTTTAACCAACATTCTCAAGGAATTCCATCAGATTTAATCAGCTTATACCTCGGAAACCCATGTTCCTTCAAGTCTCTCAACAAAATTTCCAATTTCCAACTTGAGCAACCCGTCAAAGTCGAGGGTCATACACAAAAAAAAAAAAAAGAACCCCAACAGCAACGAAAAAAAAAGAAGAAAAATCAAAGGAACATCACTCGCCAAAACGGGGATAACAAAACGAAGATCCTTCTCTCAAATTTCGATACAATGTGCACACACACAAAAGGTAAGATAATCCGTTCAATTCCTCACTCCCTCCTAGAGCCGTCCACCCCTTTATGCAATATTGCAAAAGAACAGGGACACCACACCACATCGCCCAGCAACAGGGACCAAGACGTCACAAGTGCCAGGCAGGACATACTGCTGCAATAAGTTACCTTGAGGCTATTTAAGATAAATCCACATACGAAGAGCAATCTTTTTTTTTTCCTTCTCCTTTCGTGCTCTCCATAAATAGCTTGGGATTAGAGATGTATCCTGGATATACTCGTATGCAACAGCAGAAGTCAAGGAGAAGGATGCCCGGCCGTGGTGGTGGTGGCAACATTATGTGTCCAATATATTTTTGTGAATCAATGAAGCTTGAGCGGCGAATGTCGATTGGCCGGAAGGACTGAGGAGATAGATGTACTTACTGTTGAGCCGGCTGATCGGGGGAAGGACGCTTGAGGAATTACGATAGCAATCAAATTAAGTTTAACTGCCAAAAGGTAGGTTAAGCGGTGGGCAGATACAGAGATAGAGCGAGGGGAATAGAATGTTAGTACATCGCCTAATCGGTTTTTGAAGATTTTTTTTTGTTTTTATCTAAAACTCCTTGAAGGATTCGAATTACCTATAAGTTGGGAGGTACTTAGATCTGATTTGGTGTTCAATCAAAAAGTAAATTGCACATGTGCATGAACTTTGGGTGGATTAGGATTATTGGTGACTGGAAGGGGCATGTGGTGGGAGAGACCCATTTTCCATGGGGGTATTTGGATTTCCTTTTCAATTATATCCTTGAGCATGAACTCTAGAACGCTTCCACGACATAGGAAATGGTAAGGAAAATAGGCATTTGTCATTATATTGACTTCAAGAGAATGGCGCCCAACGCGGGGTACAAACATGATGACTACTCGACCATCGCCTAATCCACGAATGGATTCTTCCAAATCTGAGTCATGCTTGCAGTCGGAAGCAGCGATAAAAAAAAAGACAACGCAGCAGACGAAGAATAACACGACATCCATGGCCAGGAAGGGGAGCTCACTTCTGTTCACTTACACGAAGGGGTTTCCTTCCAAGCGATTCAGGGCAACGATGTACAGAGTTTTGCTGAGTTCACTAAGAGGAGCAACAGACAGTGAACGAGGAAGCATTTAATTAAGCCCAGCCTTAGACCACTCCCACTCCCAGTGAAAAAAGGAAGCAGGATCCAAATCTGAGCCAGTTGTGAGCTGTGAGCTAGAACCAGACACGACAATACAATATCGCCACCAACACGAAGGCTTAGCAAAAAGGCAAAGTCAAAGTTTGAAGCCACCAAGGCTGCTTAGGGCGAAGGTAGTTTAAGGCGAAGGGACCTTAGGCCAAACGTAGCCTAGAGCGCAGGTAGTTTAGGGCAAAGGAAGCTTAGGGCAAAGGTAGCTTAGGGCAAAGGTAGCTTAGGACGAAAGTAGATTAGGTCAAACGCAGCTTAGGGCGGAGATAGCTTAGGGCGAAGGTAGCTAAGGGTGAAGTTGGAAACAAAGAAAATTGGATATCTCCTTACGGACGGTAGGAGAGAAGGCTCTCAGAGCACTTCGTACAGTTTTTAGGAAGGACACTTAGGAAAAACGAAGCTTAGAGCGCAGGTAGCTTAGGAAAAAATTCTGAAAATTGGATAGATCCTGTAATCGGCATCTGCCGGCTTTGGCAATATCGAAGCGTAAATTAAGCCCAAGCCTAGGTTAGCGAAACTCCGCTTTCTGGATCGTATGGATATCGACATTTTTATGAACGCAATTTCTTGACTAGCTGGAAAATTCAGGTGATTAAAGGTGATAACACGCGAGTCTAAGCTTGCATCGATCCAAGCAAAATCAGACCACGTTGCTAACAGGTTTTCTAACCCTGAAAGCTTGAGAAATACCCCAAGAATACAATAGAACGGAACGAAATCATTCTCAGGAAGCATTAGGTAATGACCCGCAGCGTAGAAGAATATCTGAAAGTCTATCCAAGACCCTTCGCTGAGAGGTGAAAGCTAAGCCCTTTACGGCCTAAGGCGACCAAGCTGAACGAAGTTCTTTAGTTAGGGGACGAAATATGTAAATGCTTCAACGCAATAACGAGAATATTGATGGACTGGCTAGAAAGAGCTCTCGCCATGCCTTGAAAGCCTACCATAGAGCAGGAAATAAGATGCACTAAGCCAGACTTACGTACTCCAGCAAAGATACCTAACGTGGTTCAAGACTTTTACAAAGTTGGTGTTGATCCTTACACATGCTTCAAGCTCAAACAAAGACACGCCCTAGAAATGAGTAGATAAGTTCCTTGTAAAAGACGGCCCAAAAGACGTCAGTAATAGGAGTCAGGTGGCATCTTCTTCTAAGACTTAGTGAGCCTTCGTCTTAAGAGATTAGCACGGCACCTACTCATACCTCGAACTTGAAGGAAAAACGAAAGGAAATGACCATCACCTAAAGCCTTAAGAAAGACCTGTCTACAACTCAGAACAACAGGAACTTAGTCTTTAAAGCTTCACAAGCCTCCATCAAGTTGGCAAAAAAATGAAATTGAAACCAAGCTCAAACGTAATCTTTATTAAGGACACAAAGCTGCAAAAAATACATAATCTCAGCTCTCACCTCTCAGCCCAAGCTAAAGATCTTCAAATTGTTGAATCCCTTGGATTTATCGATTTTCCCATTCAATGTCCCCTTAAAAATGGCCGGAGACTTGTGTGGCAGAGTCCACTCCACGTCAACGCGTAAATTCGTCTCCGGCACATACGTCGGCAGTATTTCCTCATCGATCCTATAATCGTGAATGTAGTAGATTCCCTTCTTTACCGGACAGATCTTGAAAAAGTTCCCATGCCTCAGCAGATCCTCATAGATCACCTTCAAGATCGGATCGATCGATCTGGTTTTCAAAAATTTACAAAAGTTCACCGTTCGATTCACTAATGTCGTATAATTCCCCTCAGCTGCCTCCAAGGATATCGCAAATGTCAAACCAAGATCATCCATCTGCTCGATCACATTCATGTGACAATCGACGGTTGTCTCACCGGTGTTATTCTGTATGTCAAGTTTCACCTCAACGAAGTCTTTGTTGACCTCGAAAGGGAAACTTGTAAAGACAACCTTGAACGATCGCTGAAAGTATGACAGAGTTCAAGGGAAGTCGAACTTCGAAAAAACAAAAAGTGATCCTCACCCATCCAAAGGCACATCCAGCAAATAAGAGGAGTCCCAGCAAAAGTACGTGCAACTTCATAGCTAGCTAAATTCAAACTGATCGCATTAATTAATCCAACCTTCATGATCCCAAATGGTTTTCCGATCAAAGTGATCATTAATTGAGTGATCACCGATAGCAAGATCACTAGAGCGGGTAATGGCTGATCCCTCAACCGAAACTCTGTGCAGCTCAGTATCGATCATGCCGATCTTGGTCATCATAATTATGATCATTCATATTTAAGGTTGATTCATGATCATACCATCCTCATAGTGAACGCGATCATGGATCTCAAAATAGCTCTGGCTTCAATATTCTTGGGGCTCTTTGTGGGCCTCGGATCAACCGAGGTAAGTTGCACATTCGTTTTTTCTGTCAACAAACTGTCTGTCAACTACGAGTGTATTTGTGTAGAAAATCCTTCGTTACATGCCAACGGATTACCAACTTTGGAGCGACAATGTTGTGCTGAATTACACCTTCGCGATGGATGAGAAGGTTCCCTATGTCAACATAACTGTAAGAGTCCTGCAGGATATTAAGAATGTAGACTTCCACGTTGAGGGTCAAATCACCGGAAAGAAAGATCCATCGCACTACTTCAACTTCAACGCCACGTACAGCTTCTGCAACATGCTGGCATGGAAAAGCTCATCACCAATCGGGATGATCGCCTTCGCATACTTGAAGGAGTACGGAAACATGCCGGAATCCTGTCCGATTGCAAAGGTATGAACGCTATTTCTGGGGGAAAGCATAGAACTTGATCAAATCTAACTTTCAGGGTGAATATGGCCTCCGTCGTGTGTGGTTCCCAGAGGATCCCATTACGTCCACGCTTCCCGAAGTTGAGTTCAACTTCAATATTAAAGCCTTTGCCACCACTGTTGATGGCGCTTACGCCAACAAGATGGTCATAAATGACTTCTGGAAGGGCGAGGCGCTAGTCAGGGATGTACCTTCCGTCAAGCGCAACATGCTTTCACTCTTACCAAAGCTCCATATGGGTTAGACTAAGCGTTTTATTTGAATGAAATATATTTCAGAAGGATTAAGAAAAATCCCGCTCACAAATCTATGAACGCCTCCTTGCCTCCTTGCCTCCATCGGCCATTGACACTTTTCCCGAAAGTGTTGATGACAATCCCTCTCCTTAACGACCTCTTCTGAGTGAGTGTGGATGAACTCATTAATCACCTGCCAAACCTATTACTGCACACTTGAGAGAGGCAACTCCTTCAAATGGAATGCAAAGCAAAACTGTCGTTACGTTTGTGCACCCCGAAGCGTACATATTTTATCATTCCACGTTCCTAGAATCAAAGCTATTTGTCTTTTAATAAAAATGTCATTCATCCGGCAAAGAAGCGGCCTATCAATCTCCATCTCCTCCATTCACATGTACTCGTACTCGTATGCATGCCATTTTGCCAGGTGTAACAGCAGCTCAAGACACATATTTTCAATTAAAATACCCTCGTGTCGCACACCGCACTGCGTTACGATAGACTTCTCAGCGCCAAATACTCATCGCAGCAGTCGGAGACTATGAGACTGCGCGTCGCATGATGGTGGACGGTGGACGGTGGACGGTGGACGGAGATGGTATGGAATAAAACTTTTGTAAGAAATTACGAAAAAAAGTAAAAAAAAAAAAACCGAAAAAAAAGTACGAAAACAAACTGTCTGCGACGTGTGATTACAGATTCCCAGCACACAACCGGACTTGAAATATTTAACACGATTCTGTGCGAGTCTGAGTCATTTGTTTGGCTCGATCGAAGATCACGTGAAACTGTCTGTCAGAAGATCGGACGATTGCGACGGATGGATGTTCTTAGGAAATGGGATTTCATCAGCGATGTCAGCTAAGTCAGGGAAAGGTTTTTGTTTTCTACGAAAAGTTGTCTTAGAAAGGTCAGGTCCTTGATCCAGGATTTTGCACGAGTTCGATGGCATAGAGGGAGCTTCAAACTGTCAGACTAGTAATGTCAACTAGTAATGTCAACTATTCACTGGAATAATTCTTTGAACCGTCAGAACTGTCATTCTGTGACTGTGTCAGCAAACTGTCAGTTTATGGATGTCATTGAAGAGAAAATGATGTCATGCTGGTTCCTTGGGTTGGGTTGGGTGGACGTCCACGCTTAGCAGAGACGCACTTAGACCAAAGAAGGTCCATTGTGGTATGGCTATGAAAATTTGGACCGGGAACCTGCATGATAACATAGTAACTTCCCAGGAAAATGGGACAGGAGGCAGGGCAATCGATTTCGGTGTGAACCCATGCCGAAGAAGCATGATTCGTCGTCTAGGCATTGAACCAGTTTGACTCGGAGACAGAGCTTTTTATTTTGCTCAAGTCGACTCTGGCTAGCTCGCTAAGATCTTCGAAGAAGTATTCCCCTAGTGGTTTCCTTCTCAAAGCCGATAGGGCAGGACAAATACACAGAAGATGTGTCATGGTTTCCTCCTCTTCCTCGTCTCTACAGCTTCTAAAGAAATCTTTGAAGGGATCACCCAGTCTCCTGGCAGGTATCGGGAAAGGTTAGGTCAGGTTGATGGGTTGACGAGGATGGATTGCTCTATTTCCCATCACACTTAGGTCTGCGTAGACCCATTGTGATGCCCGGTTTAGGGTAGGACTGGTCCATTTCCTTCCTTCTCGTTATACAACGCTGTCGAAAATTCTTTAGTGGAATTGTGGATATTTCAGAAATTTCTTGGAAGAAGTAGCTCCGTAAAGATCTGTTCCTCAACTGACTAAGGCTAGGACAGTGGCACAGAAAGTAGGCTTTATCTTCGCAGCTTTCTGCATCACCACATCCTCTGCATGTATGTCGTCATTGTTGAGATTTAGTTTCATAGTTGGGGTATCTTAGAAGATATGGTGCGGGACTTATCGTAGTTTGGCCACGTTTTCCTTGAAATTTCACAGATAGGTAGTGAGTTCCATCTGTTATGTGCCTTCATACATTTTACTCGTTTCCTAAGATCACAGAGTGGGGGTTTGATCCACTGGATGGCTTGGTTACGATCCATTGAAGATCTCAGACTTGCAGCCCGATCAGCTTGTATGTTCCTGTGGTCAGGAACCCAGCAGAGTCTTACATTGTGCTGTGAGCCAAGAACCTTAAGCTCTTTCCGACAGCGCTGAACAAGTATGGACTCTATTTCGATGGCAGAAATTGCTTTTACGGCCGCCTGGCTGTCAAGAAATATGGTAGTAGACTCCTGTGGTATTGCCATCACTGACAGCAGGTTGGCTGCCTCCACTTGGAAGACTCTGCTGTATTCAGGTAGCCTTAGCGAGCTTTGTATATTAAGCCTTTCGGAGTAGAGGCCATCACCCGTGCCCACATCGATGTTTGACCCATCCGTGTAGATGGACAGTAATAGTTCTTTGAGTGGCTCCTCCGCTTCCCACTCCTCTCTATATGCAGCTGAAGGACAATACCGAAGTCGAGATATGAGTTTGAATAGTCAGAGGAGGTGTTCGTTCCTATGTGATCCTTAAGAATCTGTGCAATGCCCAATTGGGCTTGAGGTCCAGGCCTGTGATTGGCTAGATCAAAAGGCAGCAAATTGAGAATTGTTTCAAGCCCGGAAGTTGGTGTTGTTCTCATTGAGGTATCGGGAAACCATTTGACATAAATTTGAATTTGAATCCTTAGCCGATCCATACACAGCTAGCTTCCTAGATAAGGCTATACGTCAGGCTTGACTGACTGCTTTTAAGATATCTAGAGCGACAGCTCTGACGCAGTTTGTATTCAAATTGTTGGATGAATGGCTGGTCAAGTACTCCAATAGTCGCGTTCATTGTGTGTTTCCCTAGGAACCTAAAGGCAACAGCCAGCGGATTAGAGCCTTTTGTATATACAGATACAGAAATCTCAGCTCAACGTTGCAAAATACATCAAGGTAGTGACTGTCAAAGGTCCTCAGCTGCAGCATTCTTCTTCGTTCCTGCAGCTGAATAAAGTCCTTTACTATTGCAAACCTCCATTGCTAGGTTATAATTCTTGGATTCCACAAGGCATTAGCTTCAAGTCCATGTATTCTCTGAGACAGTACACCCTGAGATTCGAATGAAAATGACTTGATGACTTTTGATCCCACCCTGGATGCAGAGGTCGAAATTTCAAGCTTGGTCCTAAAGCACAGTGTGGCGGCTTCTCATCGGGTGACACGATGTCGAATTTAGGTCAGAGTTCCCGTGAGAGCTTCCTAGTGACTGTCTATTCAACAGTTCATCGGAATTTCTTATTTTTTAAGATTTCGCCAGCGTTCTGGTGGCCGACCACTTGATGTCGAAGAAAATCCCCCGCGAACCAACCAGCAACCGCTGACACATCTCACATAATAAATTCCACTATGACCTCATTCACCACCAAAAGGATGTCGAAAACAATGTATCTCTTAAAAATTGACTCATCGCTGCCCACATCAACAACAGCGGGGCACCTTTACGATTTATTTACTCTACCAGACCACCACGAATCACAGCGATACACATCTCTATAAAAATAGACCCGAACCATGTCCAAAAATATCGTGCTTTGTATGACTGAGTTGTCAGTTTAATTGGCACTCAAAAACTAGTAAAATCAATCAGATGCACCACTCTAGGATTTGAACTCGGTTCAAAATTTATTCCAATGGCTAATGATGTCCAAAAACCATAACGGATACGATATTGTTATTCAAAGTGGTGTCAAAAACCATTTTTAGCCTCAGCGCATCAGTGTCAAGTCGAATCAAAACGATCTCGCTGAAGAGGATCTCCGCAAACAAATAATTGGCAGCACTTGGCAACAAAAGTCAAACATTTTTCGACAGTTTCTGTCAGAAACCAAAAGTGTAAAACAAAGCACTCGAGTGACAGCACCAGACTACAAATTCTAGTCGAAACACCCACAGACTTCAAGGACGCCAACATGCCAACATAAATTTTACTAGCCTCACTAACTTAGATAAACTCAATTGATTAGACTCTAATAAGCGAATTTAGTAGCTAATTACGTCTAATGGGTGCCATAGAATTCCCAATCAAATGGTGTCTTTATGCTGAATGGACACCAAAAAATGAGTAAATTTTTACGACTTTACGCGCATGAGCTGCATGCCTTGTCTGCAATCATTAAACATTATCTATGCAATCCAACTGTCACCCTTGCGTCAATGTGACAGTTAAATAAAACTATCCCACGTGCAAACCTTGTAGGTGGTTAAACGCCTGTTGTCCTTGTCCAAAAAAAATGTTTAACGCCTCAACACGCCTCTCTTGGATTTTATTCGAATCGGATGAGTTCGCAAAAGAGTTGCCTTCAAAAAGTTGATGTGACACTTGTGAACTGAATATTCATTTCGGCAAGCACCTCATAAACTGTCAATAAAAACCGCGCGCATTCAAATTAAGAGCGCGAACGCGCACCCGATTGTTGTTATCCGCTGATGGATTGTATCGGATAAACCAGGCAGTTACTGCTGAATTATGTAAGAGATGTTTTATTGGTGAATTCTCGAGTACATCCCGGCCCGGTATACTCAGCTCGGTATACTCAGACCGCGTGCTGAGAATATTTCCGCATTTTGGGAAATTCAGCGACATAAAATTCAGCAGCCCTTTTTTTTATGTACAAGCGACAAAGAACACTGTCTGATCTAGTTGTTATGCTTTTAAAAAGGCTGTGTGTGCTGTCCCGATTTGTACGTGTACAGGGTTGTTAAATATGTGCTCGGGTTAGGGTGAAAACAACAAGACCTCGATGTGAGCAAACAACAGCGACCTCTACACTAGCGGAATGGGAAATGAGCGGGGAATGAAAAGTCGAGTGTATCGGTTGGTTTTTTGGTGATTGGGAATTTTGATCAGGTTTACGATGATCATGTCTGCATTTGCGATTCAATTTGACACCGAATGCTGAATATTAACCAAGAATTGGAGTACTATGGGGATCCTACTATATTCGCCGCCTGGTAGTATGGTGTCGAAAATGATTGCTGAATAAATTGATGACATTTGCACAAATATTACGGCGAAAATGGATTTCATTTGCATGATCGTTTGAAGGAGATTATGTTTTTTTTTTTTTTTTTTTTATGTTTTGGTGGTGGGTTTGGTGTAAGCTTCTTATGCACGAATCCGGATTCGGATTCAGTTTTTTTGGCAGTGGATTATTTTTAGAATTTATGGTGGGTACTTAAAATATCCAAATTTAGCTTGTGGTCAGCAATAAAGACAGAAATGTTTGAGACCAGTGAGATCTGGTACCGGTTGTTCAAGGACAAAGGGTAAAGGGTTTCCTATGTCCTTAAATGTCAAAAAATTTATCTGAAGCTTACCATTCGACGACCATTTCAAATTTATAAATTTTCGTCACAATTTTGTCTAAAATCTGACATAAATTTGACGTTAAAGTGACGTTTGTCAATCTATTGTTCAGACAGCTGAATAAATAGACAAATTCTGAATCCCTAGAGTGGCATCTGATCACATTCTGACCAAATACAGAAACAATCTCTGATTTGTGGGACCTAAAAACGGAAATCAGAACAATTTTGACATTTCTAAATTTGACATATTCGAGGAGAATTTGTTGCTTATGTCAAAAACGATTTCAGATGACTGACCCAGGAGTGTCCTCAGCATGTTTAGCTCATTACAACCGTCAGAGGAAAAAGTGTCACTTTTATCAAGGATTACACGAGGATACTTGTAGATATTTTGCATTTTGACAACTGCTTGCTGCTTAAATCTTTTTGAGACAATTTAGGAAATGACCAATACTGTCAGAAATGCCATAATTTGCTCACTCATTTGCGATTTTTTTTTATGGAGAAAAAGTCAGTCAACTGTGCGACCAAGTGCGACCAAATCAAGTTGTCACTTCAGGTACACATAAACCTGGTGGCGGTCTCCATAAACTGACATTTTAGTGCGCTCCACAATGTGTAGAAAGGTTGTAAAGAGACTTCTAGACAATAAATGCCTGGATTGTCCCGGACTTTAATGACAATTTGATAGGATTTCGCACAATAAAGTTCAACGTCAACGACACAGGCAAAGACATTGAACTCACCACTACCCACTGGAAGGGATCACTTATTGGTCACAAGCCCACTTAACTCACTCTATCACCAACGCCGTCTCAGCAACAAGCCCTTCTTAACTACACTATCACCAGCATGTGGCACATTAACGCGCACGCGTTGTAATCGTAACCCAGTCCACATGCATGTGCCGTTGGGTTACTCCCCAGGGACGCTCACCACATTGTGGAGTAAATATCATAGTAAACCGCGAGACCCGCTACTGAAAAACAAGTCAACAAGAAAAACACAAACAAACACGTGACAGTATAAATCAGCGTCGCAGCGGTTGGTCAATTTTATTAAATAGGCGAAGCTCTCGCCTCAACACATGTGTGTGTTAAGTGTGTTTACTCCACTTTGCCACTTTGATTCCGGACGAAATTTTTTATTGTACAACTAAACGATCGAAATTCTAGATAACTACTGTGTGTCCATTGTAGAATGACAATCGCGTGCGAACAAAAAAACAATAATTACGATCAACAACACAACAAAACGTTGGCGGCTTTTTCAAATGCTAACGACCTTCTGGTGCGCCGAACAAACCCACACATCTCCTCCACTCTTCCACTCTTCCACTCTCAGACCGTCAGTCAAAGTCGTCCTATAAATTATGGGATTTCTTAGAACGATTAATCAGCCGCATTCGTCTTCGAATTTTTCTATTTCGGAACTGAATCTGAGCGCTGTCAACGTTCGATAAGATCAAACACCGTAAAACTAGCGCAAAAGTGTTGAGGAAATTCGTGCTGTCAAACGTGAATACCGCTTCGTTTGCATAAACCGAAACTAAACTGGAATTTATTGTGCACTTAAACTGACCGCACTCTGTGTTGTGTCGAAAATTGCTTTCTGTGTGGGGTCAGTGTTCAGAAAAAAAAAAAAAAATAAAAAAAAATTTATCTTAAAATTTATTATCATCCCTGCGTGATGACATCCCTGGTATGCGTACGCCTCAGCGTCACCGTAAATCTTACGCAACAGTTGCCGTGTGCACCTGTTGGTGCTGCGATTGATTCGCATTTAAATGCAAATCGATTGGCTGGCCGGCCATTTAATTAAATCTGTTGAGCATGTGTTATGAATTATATCTCGCAGTTGATCAGCGCGTCTGGTCACTTTGGAAGCTATTCCGATCGCGCACGCTGCCAAATTGGCCAAATTGGCCAAAATTGGATTGGTTTCTCGGAATCGCGTCTGACGTTGGTGAGCGATTAGATGTTCGATATTTTTAATGCGCGAACCATAAATCTTGGGAGGATTCTGGTTTTCGGTGACATTGAGATCGGGAGTATAAAACGTCTGCAAAACGACTGTGTTAACTTGGCCGTAAACCATATTAATGAGCGTTTTATGTCGCAGAGAACAAAGGCGTTATATAGCGATACGGAGTGGACGGTAGAATGATAAATTCTCAAGTGCATAGGATATGATCTGCAATACTGTGTGGCCTTCGATTCTGGAGCTCTTGGGGGGTGAGAGAGTCCTTGAATCTTAATTTTGTTTGTCGGCCTTGTCTATGGCGCATCCATCAAGTCTTAAATTTAGCGCAGTTTTTACGAGCAATCAAGATCGTTTCCAAGTTTGACGCATGATTAGGCGACTGGTGGTGGACAAGGAGGAGAGCTTTCCTGACGAGTGGAAAAAGGGAATGATCGTGAAGCTTCCTAAGAAAGGTAGTCTAATGGAGTGCGGAAACTGGAGAGGTATCTGCTGTAGCTAAGATAATAGCTAAAATCATCCTGGAGCGAATCAAACAACATCTCGAAGACACACTCGATGCCGAACAAGTAGGTTTCCGCTCTGGATCCTCCTGTGTCGACCACATCAACACCCTGCGGATTATCATCGAACAGTGCGTTGAATATCGATCGCCATTTCACCTGCTGTTCATCGATTTTGAGAAGGCGCTCGATAGTGATAATAGGGAGTTTATTTGGCGTGCCTTACGCAGGAGAGGTATTCCTGATAAACTAATTGCTATTGTCAAAGCCACATACGAAAGGTCCAAATGTCACGTCCTGCACAGAGGAAGGTTGTCTGAGGAATTTGAGATCCGAAGTGGGGTAAGACAAGGCTGCATTCTTTCACCAATACTATTCCTATTGGTGATTAGCGATGTGCTTCGTGCAGCTTTGTCGACGGGAAACGGAGGAATTCGATGGACTCTTACATCCCAACTTAAACACCTTGACTACGCTGACGACGAATGCTTACTCTCTCATAGAATTATGAACCCCCACCAAATGACAGCAGATGTGGAGAGGGAGGCTGGACTAAAATTATCAGTCTTGGAACGAACTCATCGGCTCAAATATGCATTGCTGGTCAACCGGTAGAGAGAGTAGAGGATTTCCAGTATCTTGGGAGTATTGTCTCGACCGATGGTGGAACCGAACTGGATATAGCCAACAGAATCGCCAAAGCAAAGTCGGCATTCGGGATGTTGTCCAAAATACGGCGAAGCAATGCAATCAGTTTGAACACCAAGCTAAGACTATTCCGCTCCAACGTTGAATCCGTGCTGTTATATGGATGCAGCACGTGGAGAGTGACCACTGCTATCACCAGAAAGCTGCAAAAGTTCGTTAATAGGTGCCTGCGCAACATCTTAAGGATTTTCTGGCCCAATCGTATCTCTAACGAACACCTTTACGAGAGAACGGGTCAGGAACCAATAGGCACAACCATCCAACGACGGAAGTGGCAGTGGATTGGTCACACGCTCCGAAAGGGTGACAGCTCCATAGAGAACCATGCTTCACCCCTTCACTCAGGACGGCAGAAGACCTGGTGGTCCAAGGAGAACATGGCGCAGAACAGTCGAGAAGGAAGCACGGCAGTTGGGGAAAAGTTGGGGAGAGCTGAGACACATTGCCAGAAACCGTACACGATGGCGCGTAGGCGTAGTAGAGGCCCTAGGACCCATAAGGGGATACAGGACATAAGCTATCTCCACGAAATACTCCTCACGTTAGAAAAGGAAGGATACGAAGTTATAGCTTACGCGGACGACTTTGCTAAATCAGTGGTAAATATCCTACGACCTTACGAGATCCCATGGAATCAGCCCTGGCAAAACTAGTTAAGTGGACCGACAGATGCGGACTTAACGTCAACCCGGCTAAAGCGGAGCGCTAGTGCTATTTGCAAAAAGCCACAGGATTCCGGAGATCACACCTTAGTTTCTCTGAGCCTGCCAAATACCTAGGCCTTATATTAGACAGGAAACTAAGCTGGAAAATGAACGTAGCTGAACGTATTGAGAAGGCCGCTATGGCACTATAGGCCTTGGCCTACAAATGGGTAGTCCGTCCGCAAATAATGCACTGGCTGTGTTCAGCGGTAGTAAGACCAATACTCATGTACGGAATCTTAGTCTGGTGGACTGCACTGCAAAAGGTCAGCCATCTTACTGCCATAAATACGATTCAGCGATCAGCAGGTGTCTGCGTTACCGGTGCTCTCCGCACAACTCCTGCGGCGGCGCTAGAAATGATGCCACATATGATTCCGCTAGATATTTATGGCAAGGAAGTAGCAATAAAATCGGCTTTGCGACTGAAAGACTAACCACAGTGGACCAGTAGTGATACAGGGCACGCCAAAATCCTAAGCTTATTCAGCAACGTAGTAGAAGTCATTGAAAGATTCGCCCAATTCAACCTCGGTAAGGAGTATCGCGGACAAGACTGTCGAATAGTCAGGCCGCCATCAAGGCGTTAAGCTCTCATGAAATCAGGTCTACACTGGTGTGGGAGTGCCTCGTCAAGCTGAGTGGAACCAACACCCTCTGCTGGGTACGAGGTCACGTGGGAGTAGAGGGAAATGAAGCAGCTGACGAACTAGGAACGACTCAGAGATTACCTTCACCGGTCCGGAGCCATTCTGCGGGCTTGGACCGCACACGATACGGAGGGAGCTAAAGAAGGAGGAGGATTGCAAAGAGTCAAGCTTTGTGAAGAAACACTAAATCTGAGACCCCGGCCAAAGAACTTCTCGGGTCTGCATGAATGAAAACCGATTGCGCACCTAACAGGCTTCCTAACGGAGGTCATTGTAGACTTAAGGAATACCTCAGGAAACGCGTGGTATTGAGACTTTAACTTCCCGTTTGAACATTTGAGATTCCGTTATAAAGCAATGAACGAGTTCACCTTAGGTCCTTCCAAAGGTATTCTCGGACCAGAATCATATTTTATCGAAGCCTCTCGCAGTGTCCATAGTCACTGTGTATGTCAGTTACTAAGGCCCTATCTCGAACCACTAAGGAGAGTCTGTACAAGACCTTGATCATCGCAGTCCTGCTTAATGGCGCTGAAGCATGGACTCTGTCGAAAACGGATGAAGATATCCTCGGTCGTTTCGAGAGAAAAATTCTTCGCTAGATATTCGGTCCCGTTTGCCTTCACGGAAGAGAAGATTCAACGATGTACGATCTGTGCAACGACATCGTCAAAAATCCGCACATCAGTCGCTTGAGAGGGCTAGGACATGTGGAGGGAATGGACACCAATGGAATGGACCGTCAGTTTCCGAATATATCCCGAAGGAGCAAAGCAGTAGAGGAAGACCTCGCCTAAGGTGACACGCTCAAGTAGAAGAGGACCTCAACCAACTTGGAGTGCGCAACTGGAGGCAGTTAGTAAAGGGCCGGGCTAACTAAAGAGGCTTGTTGGTTGAGACCCAGGAAATGACTTTTTTTTTTTTTTTTTTTTATAATTTACCCGCACTCAAGGGGTTATGAATACCCTTTACATGTATTCACATGGTGCGGGCGTTGAAAGATAGATAGAGAGAGTGAGAAAGAGATTGGTGTAGTGGTTTGAAACTCAGGTGTATTAGGTTTCACATTAGCTCCAGGGGTGGTGTCCAGAATAACTGGGAGATTTGATGCTGTCATGTATTTTTTGCCTTCGCTTCTGATTCACCTTATCGTTCCGAAGAACTACATGCATACGAGTATATCGTCCTGCGTCCAGATTCAATGCCTTCTGCACCCCATTGCATAAGGATTCCCTCAGAACTCCACTTTTTTTGGTTTTCCATCTCCTGCCGAAATAAAAACACGATTTCAGGGATAATTTTTGGTGAGGTGGGTGTCCTGGTGAGAGCACGATCCCATGACAGTTTTTAGTTTTATTTGCATCTTGCCTGAGCCGGATTTGCTTGCTATCGTTAACCACCTTTAAGGCTTCGAAAAGAGCTGATATTTTAACGCTGGAACTGGACCAAACGGATTCTTTCTGTTCTCAGTTAGGTTACGTTCGGTAGCTAGCTTACCTAATTCGTCAGTCCAGGAATACCTTTCTGTCCGAGATTCAGCGCTTCCTATCACCACCTTAGAGCTTGTTGACGGCCAATCCTACACAAAACTGCCTATATCCAGGACAACAACCCTGTCATCTTTCAAACGCATGGACGACCTGCACGCTGCCCCACGAATTGCTGCGATCTGGATCTGGATCTGGGACTCCCACCCTCGTGCCTTTGCTGTTTCTGACCCATCAGTGTATACATGCCTCTGTTGCAGGTTCGTTTGTAACGCTATCATCATCCCAATCAACCCTGTCTGGGAAGAGGGTCTTAAACTTGACGTTGAAATCGTCGAATGGGACCAAGTAGTTCGTATTTTTCGTACTGCTTATGTCATTTAGAAGGCTCCCATGTCCAATGTGAGTATCTGGAGCTGTAGAGGATGCTACCAACTTCGCAAAGATATCAATGGAAAGGAGGTATAACGTCGTTTCCGGACCAGCTGAGGGAGTTAACCTTGGAGCATCTGAATTGCAAATACATGCAGATCTCTGGACACGACCGATGGCGTTACCAGTGCTGACCACCAGACGTCGTTTCAAATCTGAAAATTCATAACGTCAGTCGTGCACATGAGTCAACTGAAACGTCCTGGCCTACACGGTACACTAGGGATTCACTAGGGATTCAATGGAATGCGGGAGAGCCTTCGTGACGCTCTGGCACTGCGGCTTCATAATGAGGCCTATTGTGCCTTCCCTGGTTGGGTCCTAGAACAATCTTTTTACTCCGGAGGCAGTCAGGAAGATAAGGATCTTCTCTGAGTGTATGTCTGCAATGTTCGCAGATGAGATATACTTTTCACCGAAAATGTTCTTTCCGAGACGAAACAGAGCGGATTCGTCACTTTCAAGGCTTAGTCTACATGAAGGTTCCGGAGAGACTTCTGCCTGGAATATGGACGATTTTTACCAAGGCTGACGCACTAGGCGACTCTCCCTGTATACCAGATCCAGTCCCTGAATCCATATTGTATCCATATTGACAGACGAGGTCATGTTGTGATGGGTGGGGTTTGTATTTCCCCCAGTCCTCCCTAGGGGGGGCGACGACAGAGAAGTTTTTATGGAAGCTGTAGAACATGCTAAATGCGCTTTCACCTCCACGGTAGGAGTAGGGGTCCATATCATTCGAATGGAAGAGTCGATGAATGCACAGTCTCGCTTCCATTTGACTGTATGCTTGGATCGGTGTTAGACTCAGGATGACATTCCGAGCTGTGGTGGCGGTGGAGCGCAGACAACCCGTCATACAGGTGCCGGTTATGCATTGAACTCGTTCTAACTTTTTGACTGTATATCATCTTGGGTCTAAGACGCAGATTCTACGGAAGATCCAAAGGGATCTGGTGGCTTTATTTCCGGTGCGTTCTATTTGTGGGTTCCAGGACAATTGATCAATTTTCCTCCTATTAGTAGTCGACTTCATGGGATTGAGAGAGAGGCCTTCTTTGTCACACCAACTCTGTACCATGGAAGCAGCATATTGCAGGACAATTTCTACGTCGCCAGCGTAGCCTAGGACTTCAATTCCTTATAACAATAGGCTAATGGGAAACCTATTCAAAGAATATTCAAAAACTTCGTTGAGACTTGTTTTTTTTTTATGCAAATACAACCCCTCGCAACGGGCTTGGTATTCATCGTCGTACAGTTCCTGTTCCTCCTCAAATTGTGAACGTTTTCGATAAAACGAACAACCACCACCACTCTCACTTGCGTCACTCCATAATTTAGCTTTCGGCTTTCAATGGCAGAGCCATTCAAAGGTGATTCGTACAAAATTAAGACCAAGGTTAAGGCTAAACGCTTTTTGTCTCCTACGTGACTGATCGATTTCGCATTTAATCGACTCATCTACTAAATGACTCATTCACAAACTTGTTTACATAGAAACACCAAAAAAACACCAAAAAAACATCAAAAAAACACCAAAAAAACAATCCCAAAAAAAATAGCCCATAACTTCTGGATTTCAATGCCAGACGTGATCAAGGCAACCAAACACATCTCCTCCTCTGTCGTACGAGCAGTTCTCATTTCTTTGTGTGTTCTAATCAACCCGGAAACGGTGGAATTTGGAAACTCGTTGGAGGGTTTTTAAAATTCACCAGGAGAGCTCTGCCAAGACAGAAACCCGGACAAAGTCCCGCATTAAATCGAACGGAATTGTCTATGTAAATGTCCACTAATGGTGGTTGTTCGAAAATTTACTCGAAAATTTATTACGAATTTCGAAAAAAAACCGAAATGTCAACCATCAACAATCCACAGAAGCCCAACCCGATGGTCAAGATGTGAATCTCAAGCAGTCATGAACTGGCGGGATCGTTACCACGTTACCATGCGGCTAGGCGTCAATTTTCCTGCTCTTCAACTTGGTGTCATGCCTCCGGTTGCGTCGATAAATTATTCAAAGCTACGAGTGCCCAATCGATTTTGGCGATTTCGATCCGCAAGCTTAGAGACGGATTTTTGGCCGTCACCACCCTAATTGGGATGCGGGGCGTCACGACATTTATGAATCGATTAACCGCTAATTATAGACACACGCAAATAAATAAACTCAACGGGCCAATAAATCATGGTGTGCCACACTGTGTGCTGTGCACAGGGTGATTGGCTAATTGATTCTGGCCGAAGCAAAGGAGTTATCAGGCATCGGCCATCTATCTATGCGCGCCCAGGTATTAGTTGTGAATTGACAAGTGACAGTCGTCATAACTGTGCCGCTGATAAGCGGAAGCCCTACCTAGTTTTGGGGAATCCCCAAATTTGACTTATCAGCAGCAGTGTGGTCAGTGAACTCTGTGTGTGCTGCTAATAGACGCCACTTGTATGCACGAAATGATTCGCACACACGATGTTTGACATATAATTCCCTGGGGCCTCCACTTGATGCCGAGTGCCTGATTGTGCTGTGGCACCCCCTGTCTGAGTCTGACTCTCTTTTGAGTGGACACAGAGTGGTTCTGTGGTTTGGTTATTATCATTCGAATGGCAACATGGTGCTAAACACATTTTTTCAATCGTTCCTTTGGCACTAGACCAGCACCAGTTGGGAATACCCAAAAGCACAGAGATTATTCGTGGCGATTGGCATGTGGCCATGGAATTCCAATCGTGATTTTGGAACAAAATTTTCGATTTTTTTCGGTTTTTTTTTTGGTATCGTATTTGAATTTTGAACAGGAGAAGGATATTGGCTGACGTTTATGTCAATAATTTTGTCAGAGATGACATTTTTGACAGATGACAGTATGCTGTCAACGGTTTTGAGGAATTCAAATCACAGCACAGGAGTGAAGGAGTGGTGCGGGTCATAGAGTCTGGTGCTAGCCTTGGCAGATGGTTGACTCAATGCAACGAGGAATGAATTCTCAAATAAAGGGGTACGCTGACTGCTGGGGCACTGGATGTCTGGCATTTGAATATTCCATTTCCGAGAAACGAGGTCTTTTCGAATGAATGCCGTTTTGAGTTGAGGTTTGGGTGATGAATTTGTGTGTTTTTGAGGGCATAGCTACTGAAATCGTAGTCTGGAATGTTAGTCGGTATAATCTGTCAGCATCAGCCCTTCAATCGATGTGCCTTCAAGGGTAAAGGCATCGAAAACCTCGAAAACCATCGAAAATTGTCAAAGAATTCAGGTTTAGGATTCCACACGTCATTCGCAGAGAGGATACAGAGTCTGGGATGCATTGGAACAACCAGTGCAATGAGGACCACGCCAACAGCAGGACTCGGGACTATCCTTAACCATAATCAAGTAACCAATCACGTAGCTGGAAACTGCACGCAACAGGGCATGCTCAGATCCTCAATGGGTACTTGGGCAATGCAGCAACAACCGACTGCACAACGCCTTACCTAGACTTTGTAAAACCCTTCTGCAGTCTTTATCCAAGCAGAGAGGAATGGAGATACAAACAATAGCGAGCTACACTGATGGATTCAAAAAGGACACGGGTGTAGGAGCAGGCATTTTTCCGACACCTTGTGCCTATCCAAATCAGTCAGACTTCCGGACCATAGCAGTGTTTTCCAAGCGGAGGTCCTAGCAGTGACAATAGCTGCCCGTGAGACTGCGTTGGAGGCAATACCACGTAATGATGTCGCGAAGAGCTAATGATTCTTGGACCCACAGCACACACAGGTAAAACTCTGCTGGGTCCCTGGGCATGAGGGCATTCCACGGAATGGGAAGGCTGACGAACTGGCTAGAAAAGGCTCTACGCTGGGCCTAGAGCAAGCCGATCAATCAGTAAGAATCCCACCGTGCAAGGTAATTCCCGAAGCAGGGATTAAGTCCTATGCAGAAGCAAACAGACGATGAGAAACCAGCGACTACAGGGAGCGCCTCCACCGCAAAACAAGAGCAGCGATGGAGGAGTATCGAGCCAGAATAAGGAAGGAGAAGAAGATCCTGCGAAGGAAGGAAAGAGCCTACGCAGTCTCCCAGCTCAAGGATATCGAGGAGTCGAGTAACAATATCCGGATGTTCTATAGAAAAGCCAAACAACTGGCAGTTGGCTTGAGGCTCGGAACGCAAGCTCTTCGAAATAATGAGGGAGACCTAGTCACCGGAGCACAGGGAATAGTAGATGCCTTTAGGCAGCACTCCCAGCAGCTGCTAAATGGGCATCATGTAGAGAGAGAGCGCCCACATCCAGTCAACGAACAAATAGTCTCCCCCTCCAAGTACAGACGAGGTCGGCACAAACGTCCGAAAGCAATGAATCTCATGAGGAAGCTTCTCCCTTCGCCGAGAAAACACTTCGCACAACACGAGGGGTCTGGAGAAGCTAGGCCCTGGACCTCTTACGACTTGTTGCGCCAGATATTTTGTTGTTTATTGGGCCACCCTTGCAAACAAATATTTTGGCTTAAAGGCGAACTGCCATTGATTCCTTTCCGTCGTGAAGGAACGAGGTAGGATATAGAAATTGCAGTTTAAAAAGTCGTGGCCTAAGGAGTTTAGTTTAGATGGGTGGGTATAGTTGTTCCTATTCTGGCGAGTTCATCCGCCATACAATTCTCTGGAAGGTCTCCATACCCCTGCACCCAACGCAGGTGAATTTTGAGCTGCTCCGCCATCTCCGTGAGAGACGATCGGCAGTCTAGAGCTACTAAGGAATTTATAGAGATCGCGTCCAAGGACTTGATGGCTGCTTGGCTGTCTGAAAAGATGCGGATATCTCTGACAGGTATCACGTTTTTCCTAAGCCAAGATAGGGCTGTTTTAATCGCCATTATTTCAACGCTTCAATGATTTGGAAGGCGGAAAGAGAGCTTAGGATTAAGCCTGTCAGCAACTCCGTCCTTGGTTTTTGAACCGTCAGTGTAGAAGTGAATCATTGTGATTCATCTTCTAAAATGCATCGTCCTCCCAGAGTGATCTGGAAGGGATGGTGACTAGGAACAGGCATGCATCCAGAAAAATTGCTTTCCAGTAGAACGGTTGGGGTTTCTGAACAGGACTGTGTCCAAATATCGATGATGTCCATTAAAATACCGCCCTCAACTTGAAATAAAATTAATTCAAGCTCTACAACGTGATACGACATAGCTTTCTGTACCGGAATTCCTGTGGAAGATTGACTGCCATAGGAGTTGACAGTCTCGGAGAAAGCCTTGATTTGACGTTCTCCAGTTTAAAGAAATCCTGCGGCTGACATGCCATTGATTCCTTCAATTTTCTTCTACAGTTACAACGGAAAACATAGAAAATTCCCTTCAGCAGTTTAAATCGTCCTCTACCCGCAGGACTGTACACAGCTAAGTTAACTTCCCATGTCCTTAAATTTCAAACAAAAAATGCAATCCTTGGCGGTCTTTCATTAACTCCACGTAGACTTCCTTACGTAACGCAAAGCAACCAAATTCATTCCCTCCACCCGTTAGAACCACCCCTAAAGGGTGATCCACAACAACTGAGACTAAATTAACTCGCAACTTCCGTTCCTGTAAAACTGTAGTTCTCGACAATTTTTCAGTGCACACCTTGCAACTTACGCGGCCTGGAACCTCATCATCCTTCTTAATTGCGTCACTTTCGCATAAATCCTCAGCAGCAGCATATCGTCCTGAAATCCCACCTGACACCGACGAGGACGACAAAAGAAAAAAACGAGTAATTTATGTAACGCGAACCGAAAATCATCCGTTTCCCATTTTTATAAAAATTTGATTAAACCCGCACCGGACACTTCCGACAAGGCCAACCGTTGCGCCTGTAGGACGCTGGTTTTGCAGCGTTCAGGGTCCCACACATACACGGTGGTGGCTGAACGGACGGCATTGCTCTCTGACATCGCAATTAATCATCGAAGTTACAATTTATTTCCCAAAAACCACACATGCAAAATGGAGAACGTCGCGTCGAGAGGATGGCGGCGAGAAGGACATGCATACCTCTCCCCCCGACGACGACGACGACGACTCACGGAACATTTTTCGTCAGGTTGCGCGACCCGAAACACCATTACTTTTGTCAAATTGTTAACCGCATTAATTGTTGGCAGGCTGGCTGGCAGTTTGCTGACTGCAGAGGCGCTACTTCCGGCCACACCACATTCAGATTCAGTTGTGTGCAGTTTCTATGAGCGTTTGTGTGAGTTGGGAGTTTTGCAGCCGCATCCTCACTTTTGTGCTGACCATGGAGTTCCGTCGGCTCTGAAGAATAATTGGCCTCCAAGTGCATTTGGCACTTGTGATTAAGTGTCCCTTTGGTCATGCATTACACACTACGCAGACACCACCACCAACACACGGTTGTTGTTGGTTTCATTTCCTCCTGAAACCTCAAACTTTTCTGCAAGGATACCGCAAAAAAGAAAAAAAAGGAAACAATTTCAGAGGAAACAGCAGAAAAATTCTCCGGCCTTTTAGGGTTAAGAAGAAGAAGAAGAGCATCTGCCAACTCAGCAGGAGTGTTTGGCCAGCCTCCGTCCTATCGTCCTTGTGGACATGCAAACCAGACAAAAAATATGTGTATTGTCACACTTCCAACACTTGCAACAGGGAATTGAGAGAGTTCACTTGGCTTGGGAGTGCGAATGGGGCGGGGTGGCTTCAAGGGTTGTGTCTTAATTTTAAGTGTGGCGGTTGCTGTTGTTTGGCACAGGACTAGGACGTTGCGTTGCTTTGACATTTCAGCGCGCAATTAAAAGCTGGATGGGTGGCTAGGGGATGAAAGTTAAATGAGAAGAAAATCTGGAGCATGTTTCTTGAGGAAACAGAAACAGAAGAAGCGCCGGATGCAGCTGTCTATTTCAGCGGAGAGACCATCTGCTGTTACAAGAGTTAACTCTGTTTTTCCATTGTTGAGTTTGTGTGCGTTTTTTTTTCTGTGTTTTTCGGGAGAGGGATGTTACGTGATTTGGAAACTATCCTGTTCCGTAGGGTGGAAGAGACGTTTGCCTGCTGGACACGTCAGCACAAGGGTAATAAAATGAAAGATTTACGGAGTAGTTGGTGTCGGATGCCCTCGGAGGCAATAAAACCAGGACGACTACGTAAATTTTATTTTAAATAACCACTCTCACAGGGGGTAGTTGAAGGATGGGATAGCAATGACGAAGTTATTCGGAGTTCTCAGCGGTCGTACGATGCAAATGCGGTGGTGACGATATTTCCCCATATCATGAGCAGGGGTTGCCTCAAGGACACATATGTACACCATCAGAGGTTCATGTGATTGGAAAATGCAAGGAAATATAAGGCAAGACGTAGATATACTATCGGTTAGACAGGATGCCATTAAGGCAGCCCTGAGCTCTCAAGAAATCGGGGTCAAGGTAGGTAGGTAGGTAGAGGTGGCTGTTTCATTAAATTCGAAATACAATTGGCGATAGAATGCGCCGTTTTGATACCACAAAACTCACGTACTACACCCATCCTGTCGAGTTCAGGTAGAGAATGAGGGCTCCGATCCTTCTGTCAGACATCTCTCTCAGGGCGTCGAAGAAGGGTTTACCTAGAGTACGTTGTCGGGTTGTCCGCATACGCAACCACCTTGAAGCCCTCTCTGTCCAGTCGTGCCAAGATCTTGTTCATGGCCATTAGCCATAGAAGACGGGAGATAACGCCTCCCTGAGGAGTTCATCCACTTACAATTTTAGTTGGGCTATCGTTACCGAGTGTAGACTGAATGATACGTGATCCTAGCATGGATACTATCCATTTACCAATATGCTCCACATGCCCACCTCGGCAGGTGATTCTTGGATCGCTTTGGTGTGAATGTTGTTAAAGGCTCCCTCTATGTCTAAGCAGGTGGCAAGAGAGTCTATTCTTTGTAATGAAGTGACCTCTCGACAGGCGATCAACCTCGTGAAGGGCCATCTCTTTGGATCTACCCTTGAGGTACGCATTCTGAGCGTTAATCAGGGTCAAACTGGTGAGGGAATTCCTTGACTGTGCTAGAGTAAAATTCTATTGGATATTGGGTTACGTAGGAGAGAGAAGAGGGTCAACTGAGGTGCTTGAAATCCAAAGAAACAAGAGAGGGTTAGCCGGGTGGTGCTCAACTCCTAATGCCACGACTTTTTAAACTGCAATTTGTGTGACCCTTTCAGCTTATGGGGCATTTTTCGGTCACAGAAGATGGTAACGTTTTCCTGCCACTTCATCCACCCTACGCTTACGCGATGATTGATGATCAAAGGTCTCAGATGCTTGAACTTTTCGCACTTTTCCATTCAAATAAATGTCTGGACCAGGTCGGAGTGGATCAGAGAATGGGCAGTACAGGTACTCTGTCTTTTTTGGACTAATTCGACACCCATTTCCCTCCTAATCATCCACCCATAAATCAAGTGCTCGTTGCAGGGAGGTTTGATCCTCACTTCTGATGGCTCCATCAGCAAGGTCAGTCCAGGACTGCAATAAATAGCAAAGGTGCCCTGCCCTGGTGCACACCGACTTTCAGTCCCTGCTTTGGGGCATCTTAGTCTTGCCTTTGCTCCGGCATGCATATCCATGATCATCTGCACGTATGGCTTTGGAACTCCTCGAGATCTATCAAATGCTTTTCCAAATCAACCAACGCCAGATGCACACCCTTAAGGCATCACTTTGGATTGCGTCTGTGGTTACCAGCGACAAACCCACACTGGTCGTCAGATCACCATCGGCCGTCTAATACCAGCAACATTTCATAAAAACCTTCGAGAAGTTAATGGACGTCTACATTCGAAAGAGACTCGACCACAAGGTCATTTCCTCAGCTCAACACGCACCATAGAAAGTGAAGTACATCGGCTTCCCCTCGGCGATCGGCGATCGACGACATGGAAAAGTACCACGCCAGGAAGGATGTTCGGATCGGCCCCTATCAGTGCGCTCCTAGGCTAGGAAAGTCCACAATCGACCATATCTGTACAATTCTGGCGAAAAGCCAAAATGTCAAAATCAACACCCATCACCTTGTCATCGATTTCCAAGCAGCTTACGACAGCATTTATAGAGATGAGCTGTACAGTCCCATGTCTGGTTTCGGAATCCTTGCCGAAGAGTAAGGCGGCTCCATAAAGGTCGGTAATGATCTCACCAAGACGTGGGATGTCAAAATTGTATTTAGACGCGCTGTCATGTGACTTCTTCAACGCCATTGTTCGAAGCCAACTTTTACTAAGTTCGACAACAATTTGCTCTGACCACCTCCAATATACAAATGACACCAGATGGCGCTTACAATGTTGAAAGCAAATATACTTCAGTGCTCAGTCAGAAGTGCCTGTCAGTTTATTGCCCGTTACTCCCTTTATCCAAAATAAACTTACACACCGGCGATTACAAGAACGTAAGTAAGCTTGAGGCTGTTCAGTGAATTTTTTTTCAAGAATTCTAAAAATGGCACCCAAGCGGCCCGCCACACATTAATTTTTTGCTCGCACGTAAATCAATTACACACCTCCATCTTAGGACCGTGTATCACCTCATCAATCCACCCGCTGACGTATTCACAGCGCACGTCCTAGTGTCAGTACGCATTTGGAAATTACCCATTTGCGATGTAAAAAAAAAAAAAAAAAACGGCGGTCCTTCATCAACTGCACTGTTCGCTGTTCTTAATGACGTCTGTCTGACGGCTGAGCTACCCCATGACTCACTCAGAATGCAGATCAAACAAATATTCGTAGATAATCCGCCATCGACAACGACGACGACGACGACGAGGAGGGCGATGACAACGCCGCCGACGCATTTCTCATACTGAATGACAAGTGCAGCACTGTGGAGGGCGCCAAAAAGCGTGCGCAGCGTCGTCTGTCATCACACGCAGTGAAATGCAATTGAAATGCATACACTATCACATCCATCATCGTTGGACTTACAAGCAATAACATATTCAACGGGCGTTGCATGACAATTCGTCGAACTTCCTCCAAGAGCCACCACCACAGTCTTGTCTTGTCACTTTCGTTACGTCAATGCGTCAACTGGCATGCCTGACCAGCCTAAAAATAAATTCATTGGGATTCCCTAATTAGGTGGGCTTAAGCCCCCAAGAATGCGTTATGTCATCATCATTCAGCTGGGAGAACCAAGGAAGTCATTAAGCAGAAGGAGAGAAATTAAAACACAAAAACCATTCGCCAAACCTTTTTCAGAAGCTTCCCCAACGAGGTAGCCACTGTTCAGAATGGGGGTGACATTTCTGGCATTCATAAGCAGTCGGCGGTCGTAACCGTTCGAAAGGAATATATTCCCCATACCACGCAAGTTTATGTCATTTTTATTACCCTTAAAGTATTGTGTGCCTAGGTGTAGCTTACACATTCTGTCATGAGAAAGACTCGTAAACTATTGAAATCACCATGTTGGGACGACTGTCATCGAGTGATTCCAGATTCATAAACCGACCGCCCATGCTTGTCATAAATGACAACCACGTTTTGACAATTATCGGCACCGAGAGATAAGAAATTAGCTCGGGGATTTTATCTTAATTCATAGAGCGCGCGCTGTCAAAATGTCAATCAGAGTCGTCGCCTGACGTTTCTTTTTTCGATATCGAAAAACGTGCTGACTTAATTGGTCATTACAGACACAGGTGCTCTCGAATTAAGAGTCTCGACTATTTTCGAGATCACAGCACAAATAGGAACCAAAAGATGTGATATAGTAAATCTTTCGATGGTGGATTTGATTTGGTCATCTGTATTCTGTACGAATTTTGAATTTTATAACAGTTTCTTGTTTCGACTATGGTCATGAATACGATTCTTTTGATTCAGGGTTTTTTTTTTCTTGCTTTGCGTGCTATAAGACATTTTAAACGAAAAGAATAATAAAACTAATGAAGACGAGCGCTTATGAATTCAAATAAAATAAAAATGATGACTTTCGCGCGCAAAGATTAATCAATTAGGCTGCTTCGCAGGGGTAGACAACGGAGGAGGGGTAAGCAGGCAGGACGACAATCCGGAGGTGGAAGTTGTTTTTGTTTATAGTTTCTTTTTTCTTGGTTATGTAACAGTTGAAAGGAGAAGAAAAAAGCAAAAGAAATGTTGATCGGAAGGCTGCCGTACTTGGCATTCAAAGTATCCAATTAGAATACTGACATAGTTACAACTGTGAGTTCGGTAAATGGCGCGAAATTTATGCAGGATGGATTGAGGTGTGAAACAGCGGTATACTTTGAATGCGCTGTTATTTATTGGTCTGAGTTTTACACTCGACACTGGTAATCGTATTCAGATACACATTGGCAAACAACAGATTTCATGATCAACATGGTTTCGTAGGACGACGTCTTAAGTGCTTGCCTGAAAAATGTCGCCACAGAGTTCAGAAGTAAGGCGAATCTATAGGCGTCTTAGACACCTCCCAGGTTCATATTATCCTGGTGAACAAGCTGACAGGGTGTGGTGTACGTAGAATGGGATACATTTACACGAATAAATTTCATTTTCGAATATAATCCCCGGTCTGCGGTCAAAATGCTGCCTTACGGGCTACCTGCGGTGATTCATCGTCATCAGAATGCTTGCCACGTAAGTTTATATTTAAATTTGGGAACAGGTAATAATCGCTGGAGGCCAGAACAGGACTGTGAGGCGAATGAACTGATTCCTGGAACCCATATGACTTCATAGCAGACATGGAACCATGTGAACCCGCGAGTGCTTATGAAGTAAGAGCACGCCTTTTGCAAATGTCAGCCTCCTTAGAAACTCAGCGTGGAATTCGCTCTGATGATGGTGCCTTTTGGTTGACAGTTGTTGCCATGATCTTCAAAGCCAATGGTGCGACCGTAAGTTCTTGGGGACTGGATCACCCCTTTTACGCCACTGCATGGACTCCTCTAGGAACTGCTTACAACCTTCCACGCGGTATTTATGATTTTTTTGACGCGGACGTAAGGATTCTGGGCACCCTTGGGTTGATTGTTGATACCTCGAGATGGTCGTGGAGAATTTTGAATATTTTCACCTTCCACGTTAGGAATTCTGCGATCGGTGTAACTTCCTTACCACGTAAAAAGAACCTAGTTATGACACAGACAGCATCCTGACGACCTCACGGCAACACTACCCAGAACGTCAGAGGACTACGACCTAGAAGTATGCACCTGGAACGTGCCCGCACTGTATACTTCAGGGGGTGCTCACAAACTTGAATCTTGAATCCTCTCACAGTACTGGGCTACTATCACTGCAATTCAGGAGAGACGATGGATGGTTGATTGGTTGGTTGGTTGATGTGGCCCTCGATGAGGTACACTTAGACCAAAGTCGGTCCATTGTGCTGCCACAAGGAAGAGGCAGGTGGGTCACTCTGTCCACTTCGTCAGCCACGCAATTCCCCCGGGACGTCACAGTGACCTGGTACCCAGCAAAAGGAAAGGTTGTACTGTCTAGAGATACTTATGCGGCAGTTTTTCTCTGCCTCAGATGTTACGATGCTGGATATGAGAGACTTGATAGCTGCCTGGCTGTCGAATGGCAGTGATTTCGGCCTGAAAACGCTGCAATAGTTCGGAAGATTAAAGGAGAGAATGTCTAGATGCCTAAGTCTTTCGAGGAGACTCCGTCCTGTGTCGTGGACCCATCCGTGAAAATAGACAGCGTTATGTAGGACATCGCGTTGCGTCCACTCTGATCTGCGCGGTATCGAGGCTGAAATTACTTTCAGTGAGACAAAGTGAGACGATGGACAAGGAAACGGAAAGATTGCGATGTCTTGCACGGTTGCCACAAATAGTGGCACACGTTAGGATGCACATTCGTCTCGGGAAACCAGCTCAAGTCAACAGTTATTGGCTCTAAGCTGGTTAGCGATCGCCTCGCTGTGGTCCCCATCAAAGCCAATTTCTATAAAATCAGCCTGAGCCATTCAGCCGACGAGGCTGTGGAAAGAAATTTTGCGACGTCCTGGATGGTGCCCTACAAAGCCTGTCCGAAGTACGTGCTGTCAAAATCGTACTCGGGGACTTTGAGGCTAAGATCGGAAAGGAAAATGTTTTTGGCAGACTCCGAGCTCATAATACGGTAAACCTTTCACCTAGGCTCTCAGTACTACGAATCCATACAGCAACCGGCTGTCTCCAGATGGTGGAACGACCAACCAACTTGGCCATGTTCTGGCCGATGCATCAAATATTCTAAATTCGCACTCATGCAAGGGATGTACGGTATCCCGTTCGTCAAGCAAATCGTTCAATGTGAACCCCGCTTGTGGGAAAGCCAGGTAAGCCAAGCAATTAGCAGCTGGGTGCAAGGCCCAAAGGCCGATTCACCGATGCGCAGGGAATTGTTGATGTGTTTAACCAGCACTTCCAGCAGCGAGTAAATGCTCATAATGTCGAGGGAGTCATAGGGCAGGAAGAGAACCCACTTCGAGTCAACGTCTACGCAGACGCAGAATGCACTTCAACAAATCCGTTCAGTTGCTGGTCACCAGCAGCGTGCCGTAGCAGAGGCTTTCATGGCAATTGATGAACTTGAACAAGGCCAAGTATGTGCCGTCAACAAGCCAAACCCCATCCGCCCACTGCGTAGGACGAAACATCGCTCTTAGGTTAGGTATACGGGCGCCCCTTGTTAACAGGAAGCTGTCAACGGCTCACTTAGACCACCAATGAGTCCATTGTGCCCAATCGTCGCTCTTGATAGCTTTGACTGCGAGGTCGTTAATCAGGCAATGTTCCTCGGAATCAAAGTCACTGTCGTGGGGATTCGATGAAGATTGGCCTCTGGAAACCAGTGCTAGTTCGGTGGAATCAAAACTTCTTACTGGAGGACAACAAGTATGCCCTCTCCTGCCAGTTCTGCTGCACGACACCGAGTGATAGACGATAAGTAGGATAGCAGAGCAGGTACTGGGCGCTTTCGAGCGAAAATTTCTTCGTCAAACAGTTGGCCTTGAGTGCGAGGAGGGCGAGTGGAGAAGATGATACAACCGCGAACTCTATGAGCTGAAATCCGCTGAATACATCGTCTTGGCCACATCGACCGCATGAACAACAACGCGTTCGCGTCCAGTCCCACGTCCGAGCCATGAACCACACCCATGAAGATGTGAGCAATCGTCAGACCATCGCTGATTGGTCAGACGCCAGTATCTCTGCCGGTGCTTCAACGAATCTTTATAGATCCACTCGAACGTTTCGTCAGCCGATTAGTGCGAAGCTTAAGCCATCATTAAAGCTTATCACACACCGATTAGTCTATATTTACATTCAGGATCGAAAGGAGGAGAATCAATTCCATCGCTGAGCGCCTCGATCGAATCTCAATACACGTCGTCTTGTGATTTGAATAAAAATCTTTTTTTTAGACGAACTCGCGTTAGAACGCGATTGCCAATGAAAAAGTGTAATTTCGGATAAATGACATTAAATTGCACAAAATAAGTGCTGGGGATTCCGATCAAATCTCTGCTTTCGATCAAAATGTGATCGGAATCAGAATCGTTTGATGGTGGATACCAATCAAACGTGATTCCGATCAAGTTCTCGGCGAAATCAGTGATTTCGGCGAAATCACGATTTTTTTTCCTACCATCACGGTTAAATTAACGTTTTATTCTTAGCATCTACATAAACCAATTTTAGGCTTGGAATTTGGGTAGAATTCAGCAGAATATATTTGGAGAGCAGGAACCAACTGGCAGGCTCAGCAGGCAGGAATGCGGAGTGCGGTATTCGAGGACGACCAACAGCTTACAGAATCATGACAGTGGTATGGTGGCCAGTATTAGACTAAAAATATGCAACAGATTTGCTAACAAATGTGCGACGTAGGGCCTGCCTGAGAGGGACAGTCCTCACCACCAACCGCGGCCATGGAAGCGACATACTACCAGTGCACCTACAAGGTGGCGCAAAATTAATCACCCTAACGGAAGATGTTATAATTTTTGCAAATGGCGTCGTACGTCAATCATATTTGACATTTGTGGACTAGACAGCTGCAGTATACAAACAGACAAGCAATGGAGCGCTTGGTCGGTGGTGTTAGCGCAGCGTGAATTTCGACGTCGATTTCCTAATCGTGTCCTTCCGGCGCTTAGCTACTCGACTCGAACAGACTGGAACCACAGGAGACCATGCAGGGCGTGGCCGCCACCGGACTGGTCGTTCGGACGAGAAAATCGCGGCTGTGGATGTCGATGTCGCTGAGAACGAAGAGACATCAACCAGATGACGAGCCACGCAATTGGGCATCACCAGACGGATCCTACAGCGAATTTTAGTGCATCAGTGCATCAGTTAATGCCTCCTGACGGTCAGTCGCGTGTGAATTACTGTCAAGCCATCCTCAATCTCAACAACGAAGAGGACGATTTTGTGTCGAAAATCATCATGAGCGACGAGGCGCAAGCAAAATCTTCGTTTCTAGGGCACTGAAAATCCGCGTGTGATGCACGAAGAGCCATTACATCCACTCAAAGCCACTGTGTGGTGCGGCGTTCACGCGGGAGGGATGATTGGGAGGAGTGATTGCCATCGGCAATACGGTCACAGTAACTGGCGAACGCTACAGAGCCATGATAAACGACTTCTTACTGCCGGAATTGGATGAGCGGGGTTTGGTGAACATGTGGTTTCAACAAGACGGTGCAACCGCACACACAGCACGAGCCACAATGGATATCGTGAAGGAAGCGTTTCCTGGTCGCGTAATCTCTCAGCTAGATCGCCCGATAATATACCAATTGAACTTGCAACTCATGTCGAGCCATTTGTAGCCCGCGTTCCAAACAGAAGGCTATCGAGACACTAGCTGAAGACTTCAGCGCTTACCTACCGTCTCTCGTGGGTACCGGGGCATGAAGGTGTACCGGGCAATGGAAAGACAGATAAATCGGCAAGAAAAGGAGCGTGTAACAGAAGCAATAGAGGTCGCCTTGACAAGCTATTATCTGCAACAAATAGGCAGTGGCCAGAGCTGTAACAAAGCCACCGAGCAACAACAAAACGAGCCATAAACTCAGGTGAGACAGGTGAAACCGATGGTGGGACTCATAACAGGTCACATCTACCTCAACAAACATTCGTTCAGACTCGGGCCAACTGAACCAACAATCGGCGTCAACTGTGAGGGCGAGGAGGAGGAAGGTGTAGAACACTTCCTCTGCCACTGTCAGTTAAGGCAAAACCTACTGGGGTCCTCAGTGACGTATTAGAAATTGCCAGGTGCACACGACGCCTTCCCGTTCAATACACACCGCACCACACCACACCACACTACACCACACCACAACAACTCCTAATCCCCTATTAGACGAGGGGAACACAAGGGGCCCAATGGAGGTCTAAGTGAAGACCGCAAGCTCACCCTCTTAAGCCAACCAACCACAAAAATGTTCTGCGTGAAGGAATGTTTGATCAAATTTAGGCAACAGGCAGAGCCGATTCCTAGGTATCTTGATATGCGATGCCGGAGAGTGGCAATAACAATACGTCAGGACTTTTAGGTGACACACAATTGCGGCTTTCACAAGGCCGTGTACGCGTTCAAGTGCGTATTTGTTTACTTGTTGTGTACTGAGACCAATTCAGCTATCAATCTTGTTTTATTCAGCAGACCGAAGCTTGTTGTTGCAAATTGCTGCACGGTTTTCCGCAAATTTCGAGCACTGCCTCTAAATCGTTTATGACAACGTCTTTTGTACACAACTGTTAAGAAGTGACGGAATTTCGACCAGAGACCCTCTTGAGCACGGGTTTTGGGGGCATGAATATCCTTATGCTGATTTGTCAGGACACGGGCGTTTGAAAGAAGGGGAACAGAGGAGGTACCGGTGCACGTTGGCTTCAAAGTTGTAACGATAAGGAAACACAGAGCCTGGAAGATAGTTCCACATGCGTGTCGTTCGGCTTATGAACGAATCCCTGATTTTGACAGTACGTCCGAGGTTAGGCTTGAGGGTGAACTGATGTGAGGAATGCAAGTGACTAATTCGCTGGAGCATTTTTTGAGCTAAAATAGGGAACGACACGAGACATTTCTGCGATGTTCTAGTGAGTCTATGGACCTCGCAAGGTCCCTATCACTTATAAGTTTTATCGCGCGGTTCAGGTCCGTGTCTGGAATGTGCAAGACGGTCTTGGGTGCACCAGACCAGATGGGGGCGTTGTACTCCATCTTTGGGCGGATGAATGCCTCATAGATTGTGGCCAGATAGACGGGGTGAAATATTTCTTGCACCGCTTAAGGAATCCTAGCCATTTTGCAGCATTTTTGGCGACCTCGGATATGTGATCGTTCCAACGAAGATACATACCGAGAATGGCAAGTCTTTCGGTTTCTGCGAAGCAAGTACCATTCATGGATAATGGTTAAGGGTCTTGGTTTCGCTTGAGAGACAGAAGACAGCACTGCGTTTTGGATGCATTAAATTCCACTCTGTTGGTTGAGCTCCATTTGATTATGCTGTCAAGGTCGGTTTAACATGCGTTGCAGTTCCTCTTTTACGGTCAAAGAGCAGGGATGTGAGGGTCCTGTCAGCAGTGAAGGAATGGATTGGATGAGAGGTTACAGACAAGAGATCATTTATGAAAATGAGAAAGAGAGTCGGAGACAAAACTGAGCCCTGGGGGACACCAGCATTTATGTGGACTTGAAGCCGTCCAAGGCAACTTGTATTGAACGCTACAGAAGGGTAATTTCTAATCCATTGAAGAAGAGACTAATCGTTGCCATATGCACGCATTTTCGACTAAAGAGCCTGATGCCAAACTGTGGCAAATGCCTTTGAGATATCAAGCGCCGAGGTGATGGAGAGATTGGTTCCACCTCTCGGCGAGACATGCCATCAAATCACCAGTGGACCTGTTGCTACGAAAACTACACCGCCGGTCATTGAGAAGTTTTCGTGAATCAAGCTACCTCTTAAGCTGACGATTTATCAGCGTTTCCAGGGACCTAAGTGCTGTCATATGTACACACTTTTGCATGCAGTAGAACCGGTCTATACAGCACTGAGCGGACCGATATAGAGGCACCTCTGAAGCAAGATTTTTGTAGGCTTGCATCGCTCCTTCAGAACTGATAAAGGAACTTCACGTTTGAACGGTTTTAGATGCGGTGTATGATCGTTTCCAGGCACTCTTTGGAGAACACCCGGTGGACAAGTGTTGGTTCACCATTTTGACCGCACGAAAATGGTCCTAGTGGCAACGTACGTTCCAAAAAACACGCAAATGTTTTTTGCCAGAGCAGGATACTCCTAAGGCCCTATCTCGAACAATTGAGGAGACTCTGTACAAGACCTTGTACTGCGTAATGGCGCAGAGGCATGGACTCTGTCGAAAACGGATGAAGATATCCTCGGTCGTTATTCGGTCTCGTTTGCCTTGACGGAGGAGATAGGAGGAGATGATTCAACGACGAAATTTACCAGCTTACAGCTTACAGCGACATCGACGTAGTCAAAAAGCTGTGCACCAGTCGCTTGAGATGGCTAGGACATGTAGAGCGAATGGACACCAATGCTCCGGCCCGCAGAGTCTTCGAATATAACCCGGAGGGACAACGCAATAGAGAACGACCTCGCTTTAAAGTAGCGCGCATAAGTAGAAGGGGACCTCAACCAACTTAGCGTGCGAAACTGGAGGCAGTTAGCTAAAGATCGAGCTGACTGGAGACGCACGCTTGTTGGTAGGGGCTCAGGTCCACCCGGGACTGTAGCGCCGGCATCCTAGGAAGGAAAGATGTGTCACGTTTTATTTATTCGAAGGACTTTGAGGTCCAAAATGGAGTACAACAGGGTTTCCTATTTTCACCGCTGCTGTTTCTTGTGGTCATCAGTGATGTGAGCTATGTAGCACTGGTGGAATGGTTAAGGAGTCTGTATATGTCGCTATACGATAAAAGTTCGATCAAAAATCACGGAGCGAAAATAACTCTTATGTACCATCCACTAGAATCCACTCTCTCCCTAGAGGAGAATAGTGAGCCACCCTAAGTAAATGTTGCGTATAACAGTTGAGGAGGTGTTTGAATCGCCTTGTAGAACTCAGTATTTATAGGATGAAGCATTGGCGGAGCCGTATACCCCTCGAGGGGCCACAGGAACGGAAAAAAAAAGAAGTCTGCCAAGTAAATCGAATAAAGAATCCACCCAGAGGTTACCACAGAGATTGGGTCCAGCGCCTTCCGTTTGAAACGGCACCCTAATTCCTGCAACACTGAGAGGGCTGCGAAGGAGATAGTCTACAAGAATATTTTGATCTCGTTCTTTTTTTTAGGTTATAGCTCGCATACCTACTGCTTTGCTACACATGATGATGACCTGAAATACCCAGATTCTAGGCGATGTTTACTGTTTAGCGTTGAGGATTTGAACGAATTCTGCCTTAAGGGAGGCACCGTCGACCAAGAAACCACCGATATCGGGCTGAGAGGCTACATCCTTGGCATTGGCGGCGGTCACAGATCCACCTTAATGGGAGACATTGTCCACCAACGACTGGCGGAGAACTGAGTAAACAGCTTGTGCCTGTTCTGGTGCGGCAGTCTTGCCAGTACCAATGGCCCACACTGGTTCATAGGCGACCACAATATTGGTCCAGTCCTTGATGTACATATTTGGTGAGAGCAGCCATCTGTCTGAAGACAACTTCTTCTGATTCACGTTCCTGCAGAGGTTCATCAATGGAAGGAATGACCTTGTCTCCGATGAGGTCGTCAGTTTCGCCAAAGATTTGACGGCGCCAACATCTTTCAACATCGCTGGAGCAGTTTCACCAGTAAGTGCACCCTTAGCAACTTTGTATGAGTTCTGTCCAGCGACTCCAAAGGTTGCGGGCAGGAGACCCACACCGCTGGGCTACCAATGACAACCTCTGTGTTAGGATCTAGGCTCCATCTGCGAACCATTTTTATGCTCAAGATGAGCTTTTGCCTTACGCTTAGGAAATGCCGAAACAGTCACATGTATTACTGTCGAAATGGGGTACTGTTGCAAGGTCATTGGATCCCTCAAACGAGCTAAGAACCGAAAATAATCAATGGACAGGAAAAGAGTTGTAGTTTGTATCTAATGGCCGACGCAGCCTAAAACTTTCTTCTGATCACCAGGCTCTGAATAAAGTAAAAATTTTCCAAAAAAGCTGAACGACGAAATGTCAAAAATTCCCATCCTGGTGGGAGGCGTTTACGAGTATAGGTGATGGACTGGCATTTACTAACATTTAGTGTATGGAGGAAGGAGTTTTTCCTGATAAAGGAGGAGGAGAAGGCAACGTCACTAGCCATGTGGCAAGCCAGGTGGGATAGCAGCACAAAAGCCAGATGGACCTATAAACTGATTCCCACCATCGAAGTCTGGACCAAGCGAGTGTATGGGGACTGCAACTACCACCTCACGCAGTTCCTTTCGGGTTCGGACATGATAGCTCACCTCTCTGTCCACACTGTCCAGAGCAAGAGGAAGACACAGAGCACGCAATATTCCACTGCAGTCGATGGAGAAACCAAGTCCACCATTCCTTATAGACCACATGCTGCGGTCAGAGGAGAATTGGCTGGAAATCTGTACACTCATAACGGATGTACAAAAAGAGCTCCGAATAATTGAGACAGCAAGGAGAGCAGAACCCGCAACCTAAGAAGTATAGCATGAATTGCTAACCAGCCCCGCGGGAGAGTGGTACAAGTGTGCAGGGTGTGGATTAGTACGTAGGCGCATTCCTGGCATCGATCACATCCTTTGGCGCAACCAAAAAAAAAAAAAAACACCATCACAAGGCATCAAATGCTGTTGACCTCTTGTCTTGACTGCCTTTAACCTGCAGTTCGCATTAAAGTCAAAAGTCCTTCCGCTAACTACGAGAGTACCAATGAAAAATTTCATCATCTCGGTACACCCAATGTGTGTCCAATTAATTTACATATCAATAGCGCCGTGTGCCGAGGAGCAAATAATTTATTTTGGAGCAAATCCACCTTCGAGTCAAAAACAAAAAAAAAACATCAACTAATGCGCCTGTGTGTACTTGAATATCGTAATAAATCCATTTTAGCAATAAAAAAATAAAAATAAATAAATTTTTTTTCTACTTAAAACGTAGAAAAATATTTAAATTTTCTAGTGTGTCCGCAACACACTCCGCCAATTGAATTCGATATCAAATCCGATTTGTAGTCGAAAACATCGCGCTTGTTTATGCTCGATAAAACATAAATTTCGATCGCAACTGTAACGCTGCCATAACAATTAAGATTATGAACTCACCTACACTAATTGCGTACGAAACTTACCACCCAGGTGATCGAACGGCCCAGTGAAAATTTGTTGAACTCTGAAACGTGCGTACCCGGCTTACACAAGTCCGACTGCGATGTCATAAGGCAGAGGATGCACGACTTTTTTGATCGAAATGCATTACGTCAATGCCAAGTCGTGTTGGGCACCCAAAAGGGTGCTATCCCCCTGGTTTAGCCCACTAAGTACACTGTCCACCTGTCCACACATAAAACGCCGCTGAAACTACAGAAAATAAAACCAAAAAAAAAAAAAAGAGGCGAAAAAAAAAAATAAAAATAACGACGAGTGGACGAGTGGACGAGAAGAACGTTCTATGAATGCTAAGCAGACCCACAGTCGCCTATTTTGGGAGGGGGCGCACACCACTTGGCCAGATTCTTATAAAATCTAACGTCCGCCAGCAGTCAGACATCATTTGTCTGGTGGAAACTTACTGAAGCAGTTAAGTTTAGCTCCGATCAACCAAGTTCGTTGAATAGTGAAGAAAAATTTTTGCAAAAAAAGTGTCCGCTGCGCCTCCCGCCCCGCCCCGCTAACACAGTTCTCTCCAGTGGATATAAATTTTTCTCCATCAAGCCACAGCAAAAAAAGGATAAAAGTCGTGAAGATGAAGACCTGTACTCTCGCCGCAGTGCTGCTTGTCAGCCTTTTTGCCACATCGATGGCTCTGCCAGCCCGTAAAAGTAAATTTTGCCAAAGATCAAGGAATTTTCGAATTTTTTTTAATGTTTCGTTTAACCAGGGACGGCTGCGTATCGGCAGCCTTCGGCGGCCTATTACCAGCCACGTTCGGCACCACAGCGCCTGATGGTGTTCCAGAGGTACGTGCAACAGCCATCGGTAGCTCGGTCCCATGCTCGTTCGAGTGCGTATGTGGCTGGTGACAGCGTTGCTGCGCCCTCACACAGTCTGAAAGGTAAAATTTTGAAAATTTTGAAAAAAATTGTTTTCGGAAAGACTACATCCTTCAATATAAGATTGTCTTCCAGGTGATGCAGGAAGTGTTGAACAACAGAGCGTTGCCGAGTCTGTCTTGAACATTGCCGGAACCAACGACGCCGAGCCCTATCCAGCATCCGGTGGCCAGGTGTCGAGTGAATTCGAGGGAACCTTTGCCGATGGTGGTGTTGATACTGGAATTTCTGGAGCCGCTGATGTTCCAACCGCCGACCTTCCTTTATCTGGAGAAGCCGGAGAGGGTTCACAGTTCGCAGAAGGCGCCGAAGTTGCCGGAGCCCCAGAACTGCCAGAAGTTCCAGAACTCTCAGGAGGCGCCGAACTCCCAGAAGCCCCAATTGTAGACAACCAAGTTTTGGAAGACGATTCCGCCCCATCTGCTGGCATTCCAGAAGCCGGTCTATCTGCTGAAGGCCTCCCAAGTGATGACGAGGCTAAGGTCCCAAGAGAATACAACTTCGAAGTTCCATCCGCCGAAGGTGTTCCAGAGTCAGCCATCCCAGATACAGCCGCTGCCCCAGCTGATGAATCCCCAATTGCCGAAGAAGCTGTCCCTGAAATTTCCGCTGTTCCAGAAGTTCCAGAAATTCCAGAAGTACCAGCCGTGCCATCCCTCAGCCCCGAACAAGCTCCAGCTGAAGAAGCCTCAGTTGCCGCTTCCCCAGCTCAAACTCCACTTGCTGCCGCCGCTCCAGCCGCCGGAGGTGCCTCCGCCCAAGTTCCACTTGCTGCTCCAGCTGCCCCAGCTGCTAGGCCAGCCGCTGTTGCACCACCAAAACGTTATCTCCCACCCAGGAAGAAGGTCAGCGTAAAGCTCGACTCTCAAAACGAAGCCGCCAATGACGATGATGGCGAAGCCGATGCTGATTCTTACCGTCCAGCTCGTGTTCCAAATGCCCGCCGTCCAGTGAAGGGCAGTGGCACCTCAGTAGCCACCAAGGGAAAGCGAGGACAAGCACCAGTCGGCACTTACTTCCCAATCAACTTCGGTGGCACCGCTGGTGGAGCCATCGCCATCGCCAACAGCTACAGCACCGGTGAGGGTGGTTCAGCAACAAGCCATGCCATCGCCTACGGTAGCCCCGATGCGGCCAGATCCAAAGCCCGTCCATCCCGTCGTCGCCATTAGGAAGTACGTTCATTTTCAAGTGAGGAAAAAACACACCCATAACGACCATCGCAATGCAATGCATTTATCGCCCGGTACAACAAAACCCTAACTTTGTTTTTATTTTTTCTTTAAATTAAGAACATCGAATTGTCTATGTTTTTGTTTATTTTGAAATTGTAGTCCAATTTATTATCGAATGGCAGTGTTTTTTGCTGCGGAGAAATACACAAAAAAACGATTTTATCCAAAAGAAATTTGTTTCATTTCGTTCCACAGTTTGTTGTGAATGCAATCAAGTTGCTGAATTGCTGACATGCCACCAGTAGCCCCTCAGCCATTGCGTGTCAAAAGTTCAAACTATTTGGAGATGATTTTCGTACATTTTCTACATCTGTTTCCAAAATTTCAGATCATTTTGAAAATTACTGGTTTTTCGAACATGATAATCCGATTTTCGAACTACATATTCAGCTTAAGTGGGTCTGTTCAGCGCAACGATGAGAAGTTTCGACGTCGCTGCAACACGTTCGTTTGCTAGATGCCTATTTAGGCAGCGGGAAAATAAAAAAGTCTGAGGTTTCAAAGCAGCAAAGGTCCTTCTCTCGTGTCCTCGTCAACGTGGTCTTTAAAACCACAGATTGAGCCAAGCAATGTAGGGTTCCAGAGCGGTATATGATGTGTTAAACGCTACAGAATAATGCGCCACTTATTTGGAGTCTATTTCGCCAAAAGAAACGTCGACCATCAGCAATCAACCTAAAGGGTGTACGATGGCGTGGTTACAGCCAAAAGGTTGGAAGAAGTAGAACAGATTGAGAGTGAACCCGTAAGGATCATCAGAACACAGCTTACCTCGGCCTGCTTGCCACTAGCAAACTTTAAACTGAGGAGGTTCTCATAACCAACAACAAGACGATCGACAGTCGCGGGCTACATCATCCCATCTAAGTCGCACACAAATGACCTTGGAGTCAAGAGCTAGACGCGAGACTAACTTTCAAAAAACACTTGTCGAATGTTAGCGAGCGGTTCTCTAGCACGCATTATGCCAAACACCGGAGGACCAAGGCACAGCCGTACATTGTTACTTGCCAGAGGAAGTAGGGCCGGCAAAGTCCTCGTTCTAACCACGTGGGTGCCAGCCGGGGCTAGCTAAGGCCAGGAAGCATTGTATAGGATTCTTAAGTCCTCAATAGTTTAATTCGAATCGAGGTACCTAATTTCAGAGGTGGTGTGAGGGCATTAAGTCCACGAAACCGTGCCCAAGAACGCAAGGCTGGGGGTTAAACCAGTCGGTAACGAGCTCCGTCAGATGCGGTGGGAAGTCTGTCGTAATTTTGTGCCTTATCCTGGTAAATCGGCTCTGTCGGGACCTGATCAGTACCTCATCGGTTGCTTGCTTCAAGCCAAGAGGCAAGTGAACCGTCAGGCAGTGTGGTTAAGTACCAGCCAAAGTACTCTACCGATGCCTCAACCAGCCACATCCATACCTGAGGTTGCCGCTAAGGATACCAGCCATAGTGTCCCTAAGCAAGTGCAAGAAGTGAAATACACCAGTCTCCAGAAAAGAAGGCCGCGAATGAAGTGGAGGGAATAATAAATGAAAAGGACCAGCAAGACAATCTAAGGTACCAGGCCATTGTTGAACAATCAGCGGGAGCCATGAAGACGATCTCAAGAAGAGAAGGCTCGCTCTAGTAACGCAGCAAAGTCGAAAGCGGCGTCTCGAAAGAGCTCCATAAAAAGGCTCAGTCTAAACAGCAGAAGAGTAGCGTTATTGTTGCCACGCGCACCGTCTGCGAAGTGGTCAGGGACGATCTCCATGGATGAGCTGCCTAACAGCGGCAAGTCCATCATGAACGTTTGGCCAGAGCTATGAGGATTAAGTCTCACCACGACACTGTGCCTTCCGTAACCTGTTTTACAGCGCATCCAGCCTCGAATCGAACAACGAAAGAAGAGATCGATTACTGCATAACCCAGTACAGAAGTATAAGCGCGACGATAGCCCGCACTGCCCAGGATGCGCTGATTGAATCGAAAGTGTGGAGCATGTAATATTTCAGTGCCCACGTTTTCGAAGCGAAAGGAATCATTGAGATCTAGCCTTGGAATGCAAACAACTCCTAAAAACGTTGTTGGGAAAATATTTTCAAGACCAAGAGACCGATGTGACCCTGTGTAGCAATAGAATGCTTGATGCTGAATGGATCAGGCAATGATGTCGGGCCACAGAGCCATGTCATTTGGTGATCAGTACGGATCTAGAAGAAAAAAAGATGGGAAATAAGGCAGGATTCCCAGGAACACGGACAAGATAAATGCCTAGAAGTGTAACGGGAGAAACTGAATGGGAGGGTACCCAAACGAGTTGCAGCAATAAGCTATTGAAAATGCATGCCAAGAGGCGTGTATCCCTACTTTGATAGATGCAAAGGACGCCTCACCTTGGTGGTGTAGGCCATGAGAGGGCATGATCCTGAATCATGGAATGAGTATAAGGCGGAGAAGAAAGGGCTAAAAGGAACTCTTCCAAGACCGAAATCAGTGATTAGACGCATGGAGCAAACAGATGTAAATACATCCCTGGCAATGGAATGTGTTCATAAGCTCAATGAGTGCTCATCTCGAAATGAGGTGACGCTGCTCTGGGTGAATGGGCATTCTCTAGCAAAGCAAGGGTCAACCTCGGAGGTCTCTAGTCCGGAACCAATTGAACCGGCTGCAATTGGCAGAGGAATGGTGGAGAGAGGTGGTCAACCGTGGAAGGTTGTAGAAAGGCTAAAATGGCTATTAAAGTGCCCACTGGCTACACTCATAGGGAAGTTCTAAGTTTGGAGCGAAGAGCACTGAAATGGGTGGTAGCGTTATCTACAGGTCATGAAAATTTCGGGTATCACCTAAAGAAGATGGGTCTTCTGGAGGATGATACCTGTGAACTATGCCTGAACATTAAAAAAATTATTTTTAGCGATCACTTACCTTCATTTTCTTCATTCATTCCGATTGGACTTGATTGGTGGCATTTAGGCGAATTTCAGATTAATTTTCACTGGACACTGAATAGATTAATTATGACAACAGGAACCGGAAGGGCATTGGAACACAAGGGAAACTTAAAACCGACAGCGATTTAATTTTAAATGAACTGCGCAGAACACTTTCGAAAATTTCGAAATAAATAACTCGGAGGAAGGAACGAATTGCACTTTGAAAAATGAAGGGAATTTACCTTCGGATGGAGCACTCAACCGAAGTAAAAAGGGACTTTTTTAGATTTCACTTTTCACTTTTCTTTTACTAAGGGAGAGACATTAGGACACAAAGAAATAGAACACTTGGGCTTCGTAGGGATGCTAGAACCAGAAATGGAACACTTGGACTTTGTGGGGATGCTAGAACCAGAAATGGAACACTTGGACTTTGTGGGGATGCTAGAACCAGAAATGGAACACTTGAACATTGTGGAGATGCTAGAACCAGAAATGGACAAGGGGGCACATAAGCACTGAGACGGGTAAAAGGCAGCGGATTTGCATTGACTTTCACTATGAAAGGGACTTTTGGAGCAGATTTGATTTGATTTTAACACTCGAGAGGCCACTTTATGGGAGAACACTTTTATCTGACAGAAAGCAGATTACCACTTTTTGCACTTTTTCTTAACGCGATAAAAAAAAAAGAATAAATCGCCCGAGATCGACATTTTACCACGATATTACGCAAAAGCACTTCGCAAAAGCACTTCGATCGGATTTATTTGATGAAAAACGGGAAGGTGCAACTACATACATATATAATACAAAGATGGCGGAACACTTGCTTCCTTCCGTCACCGAACACGATATTCAAAGAAAATTCCGTACCGACAAATGAACGAAACATTTCCGATTAAATACACCACATCCCGATCAAATTTATGATGAATTTCGCATAAAAACATTCCGCAAACAATTTACACGCGTTTATTGTATGAAAAACAAACTAAATTCCGACCGATTTCAATAAATTTCAAATATAATTTTCTCTCGTGAAAATTTCAAAAGATCGTGAAAATCTACTTCCTGCACTTCCAATTGGAGTGAAATTCAAATTTAATTTCCGTCAACGTTAACAAACCCCCGACCGATATTTTATCGAAATAATGTGCAGAAGCACTTGAGGATCAATTTAAAAGTATTTTATTAGTGAAAAACTTACTTGTTTGCAATAAATTTGTATTTTCCACGGAGATAATTATATTTGAGAAATTACTGTGACAGAAAAGAAGAACAGAAGAATGAATATAACGGCACTTTTGAGCTTGGTGCAAGCGATTTTGTGGACGATGGTTGTTGCAACAGTGATGCCAATCATACCGGGAATTTTAATTTTTATTGCAGTAAAATAGATTTTTTTAATAAGCTTGTTGTTTTAAAGTGATTTATTTTCTTCTATAAGCAAGCACTTAAAAGTGCAGAAGAGGACTAGAAAAACACTAGTTGGAGTAAAAGAACCTCAAGTTCGATCAGATTATTATGACAATGTAGTCAAGGATCAATTAGAACAGAAGGAAGTGAAAAAACGCTTTCGTACTTTCGTTCCCTTGCTTTTACCAAACTGCCATTAAATATCCTTTAAATCTAATAAAATAAGAAATATATTTGCTACAGCGGTATTGCATAGGGGAGATTTCTTCAAAATTTCTTACTATTTCGCAAGGACAGGTCTTTCCTGACAAACATAGTGCTGTACGTTTAAGGAGAGAAATTTAAGACGAGTTGCAGAACTTCAAACACGATTACACAAAGATATTATACTTATCGTCACCTTCCTAAAGGTGCATTCTATAACGCTGGGCTAGCGCCCTAAGATGTCATGTCTGGAATTACCACTTGATTCTGCTCTTGAATCTCTGGAGAACTGGAACATTGACATAGACAGTGCTCTACCGTTTCTTCGCCCTCTAGACAAAATGCAGAGTTTAATTGGAGTTGGAGTTGGAGTTGGGAACAGATATTGACAAATCCACAAAAAAAAATCAATGGTTATTCCGAAGTCGTTAGGATTATCTGATATATGTACGTATGGACTCTTCTACCCTTTGGGCGAGACTCCAACTTGTGGTAAAAGCTTTCTGTTTTATTCTGTCCTTATCAGGCCCGTTGGAATATTACAGCCTATTTATGTCGGGTCTACCTATAACTCGACATCTTCGGAGAAATGCCAAACCTAGTTTGTCATCATTTCAAGAGTGATAGATGCAGCAAACGAACTTCGTGAAACCATATATGTCAAATTTTAGCCATATAGTGTCGACATTATCAGTCTCCATCCATTCTAACACAAAGCTGACATAGCAAATAAGCAGAAACCACTCTAAAATCTCTAACCGACTATGCTTATGGATAACAAAATTTCATCCGCATGCTCATCCCATACGTACAGACCAATAATTGCTCTTGTTGCTCAAAATGTGGGTAAAAACCCAAGAACCTCAACTCCTTTATTCTTCGTCTGAGAGCCTTTGCTCTGTTGCCCTCGTAGCACTTAAGAATTAGTAACTGGCATGAGTAATTCTATGCTACTTAGACCTCTACGTTGGGGTCATTTTAGAAGTATACAAAATAAGCCGATGAAATCATGCACTAGTAGTTGGTTTTGCACAGTTCAGTTAGGTGACCCCTTTTTAAGATCCTCTATTAAACCATGTGGTCTATGCATCTCGTTCAGCAACAGCAAGTGAATTCTACCTAAATTCATTTAAACTGTTTGTTGTCACATACAAAATTGTTTACACTCTGCAGCTTTAAGATGATGAAATAAAATTACAATAAATCTATAAAACTGTCGATATTTATCACAAAAAGGATATGAAATTTGTTCAGACACTTATAAGGTATCATTTATAAAAGTCATCGCAAATCATAGTTAAGTCCTTAAAAATTACAGATCCAACGTGACGATAAGACAAACGTGTCATTTTGGGGTGCAAACAATAATTTTCTTGGCCAATACTAAATTAGATCAACATTGCAAATCAAGTCATGAAAACATCATTTACATTTGACTTAGGCCTCAATAATAAGACTAGTATAGACACGTGTAGCTCATTTTATTTTTAGCGGTATTACTCAACGTGTAAAGCTGGCCTATTAAATTTGTTTTTATTACTCTTACAAGTACCTGTAATTTACATACCATTTTGGGTAAAATTGACGTGTGGATCCTCTATCACACAATAAAAATCTAGACAGGCTCAACAGCTTGTTTGTAGCCCTTGAAACCCTTCTTTCGTCCACAATTCCTAGCTTGACTTATTGCCAAATCCAAAATGTCCAGTCAAAATGAACCAACAAAGTAGTGCATACGCTATGCAAAGTTGCATAATTAGTTAAAAACAATTCATCAGTGTCCGGGCTCAGGGTGCACAAGCAAACTTTCGATTTCCTACTTTAATCGTAGCATTTATACACACATAATGTATAACACATGTTGTCTTAATATTTTATTTAAATTTCCTCTTTGTAATGATTTTACGATTTTCCATTCCACACGATGAGAACGTTCTTTGAATGTTAAACAGCCGTTTAGCTGCCGATTTTGGAGGGGCGCACATCACTTGGTCAGATTCTTATAAAATCTAACGTTCCCCAACAGTCAGGTATCACTTGTTGCGTGGAAACTTAGCAAAGAAGTTAAGTTTAGCTCCGATATCAAGTCCGTTGAATAGTGAAAAGTTCTCTATTGGATTTAAATATATTTTTTTGTCTATCAGAGACCCCAAGAAAGGATTAATAATTGTGAAGATGAAATTCTGTACCGTTGCCGCAGTGCTGCTTGTCAGCGTTTTCGCTTCTTCGATGGCTTTGCCAGCAAGTAAATTAATTTACCAAGGATTGAGGATTTTTCATCAAATTTGACTAACAAATGTTTTATTTCAAACAGGATTGGGCTACTATCAGCAGCCATCATTCTACTACCAATCCCATGCAGCCCCACAACGATTGATGTACTTGCAGTACGTTCAGCAGCCATCTTCGTCAAAAACTAGCGCCCGTTTGACCAATGCCGCTGCTGCCTTTGTGGCTGGAGACACCGTGGCTACAGGTACATTCCTGAAAGGTAAGTTTTAAGAATTTAGTAAATGGCTGTTTTCTTAGAATAAAAAGCAAAAAAATGGTTCCTTTAGACGATGCCAGTGCTGAACAGACAATCGCTGAGGAATCTATCCTGGCAAATACTGGAGCCAACGGAGCACAGTCAATAGCTGAAGCCTATCCTTCAGGATCTGGTGAAACTGATGATGCCCAAGACGATGGTGATGTTGATGCCGCTGAAATTAACGAATCTGTAGTTCCAGAGGAAGCCCCAGAATTGCCAGAAGATAACCAAGTTTTTGAAGATGAACCACTTGCTGACGAAGCTGAGGCAAGCGATAGCAATGATGAAGCCCCAGCTGAAGCTGATCCAGAGCCATCCGTATCACTCGCTGCTGCACCAAGTGTTCCAGAGGTTCCAGAGCCAGCAGCCGCTGACCTCCCACAAAATGACGATGATGAAGATGATGATGAGGATCAAGCTGTTGTTCCAAATAACGCACGCCGTCAAGTAGCCTCCAAAGCAGCTCCAACTCCTTTGCCCGCTGGCACTTTCTTCCCAATTGATTTTGGTAGCACCAGCGGAGGAGCCATCGCCATTGCCAACGCCTTGAGCACAGGTGTAAGTGGTTCAGCTAAGAGTCAAGCCATCGCCTATGGCAGACCCCAAACCAAATCGAACCCAAGCCGTCGTCGTCGTCATTAAGCAATAAATTTGTTGAGCGAGAGGATTTTGAACTTGTAGTCCAATTATTATCGAATGCAGTGTTTTTTGCTGCGAAAATAAACAAAAAAAAAATATATATTTAAATATTCGTTTCATTGCCTTATTTGAACTGATAGTTGCGGCTGAACTCAACGGTTTGCATAATTTGTGATTCGGCTGACACTAATCGTCGTCGGCAGCTTACAAATAAGTTGGATCGGGGTTTGCATAGTAATTTTTGTACAATTTTCTTTTTCGGCAATCCATAGGGCGTTTTCAGCGAAATGGTTTTAGTTCGTGAGCATTGAATCTTAATTTGGATTTGATGGTTAGTCACTCAACCTTATTTGTCATGACTTGTGCAATTTTTGTGAAAACACTGAACTTGGAAAAGTCTGTTCACTTATGTTTCGATCGTGAAATCTACTGTTCATAGTCAGAGTTTAAGAAATGAACTCTAAGACGCTATGGGCTAGGAAATTATGTTGATATGTGTAACTTTGTGGGATAAGAACACATGTACAAATTCTTCCACTTTCTTGAGAACTTTTCCTTTCTTTTTGTTCCTTTTAATTTTTTTTTTAAATTTATTTCAGAGAGTTGATTAGGTGATCGGTCCCTTTGTCAGTTTTCGGGAATCTACCACGCCTGCACACTGAGTTGCGTAAGCTAACGAGTATTTGATGAGGTGAAATTCAAATTTTCATTGTACTCTCAAATTTTACGAATTACTTTACTACTTACGAGACGTGTTAACCTTCCATCCGCACTTATCACTGACACGCTGCATTCAATTGTAAAGATCAAGCGCTCTGGTACCCGCGTTAAATTGGTTTTCACGGTGGAGTCTCGATTTCCTTAATCGCCTCTAACTTGGGAAGGATCCTGGACAAATTTAGAAAATTATTAGAGGAATTTTGCTTTTTGACAAATATTTGCCTGTTCTCCTTAGAAATTTCGTTGTTTTCATCGTTTTCAGATGGTGTCATCCAGGAAGTTATTCCAATGAAAGATGGCACAAAAGGAACATTAAAGATTGCTTGCGATTTCCAAAGTTCAAGTGATTTTGGCACTAGTTTTCCAACGGAGTGAAATCTTTTATAATTCGGCAGAAATCAATTTCCAATATTTGTCACCAGGAGATGAGGCAAATTTTTTTCTTACAAATATTTAAATAGGTGCATGTTTTTACTATAAATTGACAGGGCTAGACAATTCTAATTGGACGAAAAGTCTAAAATTTATTGAAATAATTTCTCTGCACACAAAGCTTCCGGAAGCTCTGTAAGAAAAAAAGATCATCTGTCACCCTTCAGAAGAAAATCAATTGATAATCGTGTCTTGAATGCACTAAGCTTTATTTTTTGAAATGTATATATATAACATATGTTCTCTTAATATTTGTTTTAATTGTTTTCTTTTTGTAATGAAAATAAACTAAATAAACTAAGAAACCTAACTTATAAGAAAAATAACAAAATAAAACCCAACTTGAATTCATTTTATTTTTGTTTCCCTTTAAAACTTTGTAAGATTGTTCTTGGTCTCTATATGCATTTTTTTTAAATAATTTTCAACTAGAACTTTCTTCATATTTTGAGAGGTTCTGGTTGCTCATTTGTTTATTCGCAATTTTCGGACTCATTTTCGATCCTCTTTTCACGAGACGTTTGACTCGTAATTGATCCTAAAAAATAATTGTTGACAAAAAAAAAAAAAAAAAATCCTGTTTTTACTAGACTGACAATAATACAAAAGAAAAAAAATATCAGTATCCATATTTATCTTGTAGCGATGACATGACGTCATTGGCTAATGTACTTAAGCGGCCAGCTACCTTTGTAACTCCTTGTCGTACACTCTCTTTGACGTCCTCCAAGTCTGGTGCATTGAAGTTTACAGCTGTGGAGTAACCTAGAATGGTTGGAAGATTGAAGGAGGCATTGAAAGTGAATTTATTTTGTTGGGTCACCTCTCCTGGAAGACCGATTTGAAGTAGTTGACGAGCTATCGCCAAAGTAATCCGACGAAGAAATGCTATTGGATCCCTGGAATCGGGACAAATTTGAGGAATTATCATTATTAGAATTTAATTCGTTGCCAAAGAATTGATCTGAGGAGATGCCTTTAGCGCTGCCGAATTTCTTCTGAGCCATATCGTCGTTTGCGTCTCCTGCTGGTTTGCTAGAGCCATATGGCTTACGAGTGGTGGTAGTCTTTTCATTGGTCGATGTTACTGGCTTATTTGTGCTCGGCGATGGAGATGCGAACATCGATGTGATGTTGGAATGATGCGAATCTATGGGATCAATGGACTCGAAACCCATCATTTCAAGTTCTTTGTCTTGTTTCGATGACGTGTACATTGGTGGGGGGTAGCCCAGTAAGGAATCACTGCCTAAGTCCCGATCAAATGACTGTTTTGTTCCCAATGATGATTTTGGAGCCGATGCTTGAGTAATGGTCTCCATATCGCTAATAGCTGAGTGCGAAACATCCGAACTAGAAGGAAGTTTTGTTTAAAAAAAACAAAAATTATTCTACAAGTTTCTGGCGAACATACCCTCTTAAATTGAATCCCATTCCAAGTCTTTCCATTTGCTTAGCCTTAACCGGATCAATGCTTTTCAACTTCTCCTCTTCCTTATTTTTTTTCAAAGATAAGTCCTGATAGGCTAATCGGACACTGGCAACTGATTCTAGCTCCTCCTCTTCAGTCAGTTTCTTCTCAGGCACTGGTTCTTTGCATTGATTAGCCAAATTGGCCCTTTGTTCGATTTCAGCGAAGTTGGTCTTCACTTTAGTCGCTCCTAGACCACCTTTACGTGCTCCTATCTATAAGATTTGGGTTGTATAAGAAACTCTTAAGTAGAGTGCCAGCAACTTACCCCAGTTTTCTTCGGCTGAATTTTACGTGCACCGATTGAAGGTGCTGGGACATCAGACATCACAGAATTCAATAGATCCACACTTGGCTCTGATGAAGTGTGCAAGCTTGATTGTTTCGGTGTGATTTCAATCTGTGAAGATCAAGAATCATGGCTTTGAATTAAGAACATAAAGCAAACAAAGAAGGACTAAAGATTAGCTCGTCAAAAAATAGCTCTATGTTTGCAGACTAAACGGAAATCGGGCTATCGGAGTGTTTCCTTTTTAGCTCGGAGACAAGCTCGGAGGAGATAATTGTCAGACCTCGCGCTGTGAGCTTATGAAAAACTTACTCAGCAGCTAGAGCAACAGAGTTAGAGCTGTTGATTTCGTAGTTTGATAGCTAACCATGGCTGCGAATTCAAAGTGTTTCTTCTCTGAACGCACTTTGAGTAAATATAGTAAGTTCAGAGCTTAAACGACGTGATGCATACTGCAGGCCGACCAAAATCTGATAGAGCAGTGTATATCGCAAGAAACTTTTGCTTTTGGTCCAATACAGTGTTTACGTGTATAGTATTTGGAAGCTGATTACAAATGTTCCTGGTAAACTTCTTGTTTATCTGATCAATTTTTGAGCACTTAAAAATCCACAAACTAAAATCACAGAACAAGTTTTTTTTATCGTAGACCCCGTAGATCCCCGGCACTCACTCTTAAGTTTCTTCAGTTAGTTGTATTCAAAATCAAAACTCTACACTCTTACGTACCTTAGATGTCTTCTCAGTGTTGTTGTTCTGTAGATTCAACGTGTCGTAACTATCATCGCATTGAGTAAAGAAATCCTCTTCTTCGGTTTTATTTACCTCATTCTCTGTCTTTTCATTTTGGTTGTCCAAATGAAGCTGGAATTCGATCGATTACCATCACACAACGTGGAGTTAGTAAAAACAGGGAAAAATCACACTATGCTAACTACTCTTAGGTTGAAACTCACTTTTGTTCCATACTTTTTCATGGCATTCTGTCCCAATGTTTGCAATTTATCTCTGTACAACTGTGCTGCCCTCGAATTATACTTCTGTTGAGCATCTGTGGTGTTACAATTATGCTGCCTAAAGAACTGCGAAGCATTAGCGTTGCCACCCAACTGCATTTGGCGCAATTGCAGCCACGTCCAATTCGTGTCGAGATTAGTAGACCGCACGAACGTTAAATGGACTCCAAGGTTGCGATGTACAGCTGAACAATCGATGCATATGAAAATGCCATAAGTGACTGAAGACCAGGTGGGCGCCTTTGCTCCACAATCGAAGCAGGACTGTTAACGATAAATGTAATTTCACAAAATTTATTTATTTTATTTGCCACACTTACTTTATTTGCTGCCTGAGAGCGTAATCTGGAGAAGACTGATTCGATTTCCTGTTTTGTAGGACCAGCGGACGTCATTTTGGTTGCTTGGAGTTGAGTGCACTTTTGTGGATAATGGGTGAAGGCAAGATTATTGGTATTTAGCAATATTTATTTCAGTTTTTTGTTGTTTTAAATTGGAATAAAAACAATAGAAACTTTTTTTTACAGAGAAAAAATCTAGGAAAGATATCTCTGACGAATAATTTTGACGTGTTCGTTCCAACAAGAAATTAGACAGAATCCAGAATCCACAAGTTTTTGCTACTGTCCACGTTCGATATGTCAAAATTTGCTTGACAGGCAGGTGGTAACACGTTCCAAAAGTAAATGGAGGAACAGTGGTATCATAAAAAAGGATCGACTTGGAAATAATTTCATATACACCCGTACATTTTCGATTCCTCTCAATTGGCCAAATTTTGCTTTTAAAAACCCTTAAGAAAACTATATTGTACCTTAACAATATATTAGGCATAAACGGACTAATGTACTAATTTGACTATAACACAAATTTGTGTTCCCTTATCTTTTGTGTGATAAGTCTCGCAAATATGGGTAACGTCATAAGACTTTTGGGCCTAACTCGCAAATTATACTTTACTTTAACTAAAAAACAAATACTTGGCGCATGTTGTCCAGGGCCTAGCTACTTTCGACCATTCGTGTTGTGGCGATCCAACGCACTAATGACTTGAGCCACGGCGCCCACTTTACTTTAACTACTACCACCCAAAACCGCTCTATTGAAAATTAACAAATTTATGCTCTCAATCAGAAAAATATATGCGTTCGCAAGAAAAAAATCCAATTAGAGCAATTCCTCTAGCCTGCTTATATGCACACATACCAGATTCAAGCATTAGTCCTCCATTGATGTGTGCTAATCGTAAGTAAAAAGCATCTGACTTCTTAAAATTTAAACTCTAGTCGATGAAAAGATTTTGGATTTCGGTTAAAAGTCAGCATGATTTCAAAAATCATCGTTTATGTCCACACTTTTACGAAAGCTAAGCACCGCACTTACGTTCCACATTCAGTAACATTTTGGTATCACTTTCTAGAAAATAAACTCAAAACAAATCTTGCCTAATGACGTTTGTGTAAATAAGTTTTTTCCCAAGTGCCAAAATAAAGAACTTCTTAAGCGGACACGTCAGTTGTAAATCCCCACTTCATTAAATAAAAACTATTATTTGTAACATATTTCGTTGAACAGTCATTAGGAAATCGTTGAACGTCTACAGTAATAGCAAACGCACAATGCAGCTGGCAAGCAATATTTTATTACTTGCATTTACAGTAACGCTGGTCACAGCGCTACCAGTAACGAAGAATAAGAAAGAGGAGAAGCAAGAGCCTACAGAAAAACCAACAGGTGCTGAGCTAGAGGTAAGTGTTGGCAATTTCCAATTACGAAATCAGTACGTGATATGTTTTAATTTTCAGAGTGTTCTCGAATATGAGAGGTATCTCAAGGAAGTCGTGGAAGCCCTTGAAAGTGACCCCGAGTTTCGTAAGAAACTTGATAAAGCACCAGAGGCTGACATAAGAGTAAGAATATAGAGTCCATATGTTTGTTTTGTTTTATTGAAATTCTCCTTTGTAGAGTGGCAAAATTGCACAGGAGTTAGACTACGTTAATCATCATGTTCGCTCGAAGCTTGACGAAATCAAGCGCCGTGAAATTGACCGATTGCGTTCACTAGCCAGCAAGCAGTTCGAACTAAGCAATGACATTGATAGGGAACATATGAAAATTCCCCTGCACTTGGACCATGGAAATGAACATACATTTGAGATTGATGATCTGAAGAAGTTGATTTTGAAAACGTCGGAGGACCTGGCCGAGGCTGATAGAAAAAGAAGAGACGAATTCAAGCAGTACGAGTTACAGAAGGAGTTCGAGAAACAAGCTGTGCTGAAGGAAATGGATGAAGATAACAAAAAGAAATTCGAAGAGGATCTGAAGAAACAAAAGGAGAAGCATAATCAGCATCAGAAGGTTCACCATCCTGGAAATAAAGCCCAGCTTGAGGAGGTTTGGGAGAAACAAGATCACTTAGATAAGGGAGATTTCAATCCCAAGACGTTTTTCATGTTGCATGGTATGTTTGTGGAGAATATTGTTTGAATTTTTGGTAAATTTTCTTTATTCTAGATGTGGATAGCAACGGGGTGTGGGACGAAAACGAAGTAAAGGCACTGTTCGTTAAGGAACTCGACAAGGTCTATCAGTCTGGTCTACCTGAGGACGATATGCGCGAGCGTGCAGAGGAAATGGAACGAATGCGAGAGCATGTTTTCAAAGAGACTGATACCAACCATGATGGCTTGATCAGCTTCCAGGAATTCATTGACCAGACCAAGAGAGAAGAGTTCCAAACTGATCCAGGCTGGGACACAGTTGACAACGAACCGCAGTACACTCATGATGAATACTTGGAATTCGAGCGACGTCGCCAGGAAGAGGTCCAACGTATGGTGGCACAAGGATTGGTAAGGTCATATATCTTAAGCGTAGGATATTCATGAAAATATTTTTTCCATTTCAGCTTCCACCACATCCAAACATGCCGCATGGCTACTATCCAGATCCCAATAGCGGATATCAAGTACATCCACAACAGGGATACGGAGGGCAACCACAGCAAATGCACTATCAAGGACAGCCGCCTCAGCAATATCATCCAGAAACTGTTCAGCAACAGCAACAGCAATACCAGCAGGCTGGGCAACCAGTGCAGTTGCATCCAAATCAGGTTTACCAGCAAGTGCAACAACAACAGCATCAATACCAACAACAACAGCAACAGCAGTACCAACAGTATCAACAATACCAGCAGCAACAGCAGTATCAACCTCCACAGCATCAGCAGCAGGTGCCTGTCCAGCAACAACAAGCTCCAGCGCAGCAGCAACAGAACTATCAACAGCTTCCACAAACGCAGCAACAACAACAGGCACGCGCACAGCAAGCTCCAGCTCAACAAGCTGCTCCTGTTCCACAAGCTGCTCCTGTTCAACAAGCTGCTCCTGTCCAACAAGCTGCTCCAGTTCAGCAAGCTGCTCCTGTCCAACAAGCTGCTCCAGTTCAACAAGCTGCCCCTGTTCAACAAGCTGCGCCAATTCAACAAAATGTTCCTGTACAACAGCAACAACAACCCATACCGCAGCAGCAAATTCCCGTTCAACAACAACAACAGCAACAGCAGCAGCAGCAACCCCAACAAATTCCAGCTCAACAGCAGCAAACACATGGTTAAATGATGTAGTCAACACGTCAGCGGTGACGATACCCAACATTCATAGTTTTACCATAAAAGAAACATCGACCTTAAAAGATACTCGTCTTGTATCGACTAACAACAACAATTCCTTTTTATACCGACTTCATAATTTGTCTCTTTGAGAATCTTCTTTTCGATTAAATGATCATTTATTTGTTGTGAAAACGGTACCAAGTGCCGATTGTATAAAAGATTGTTTTTCCATTTTCAAATATAAATTTTGTTTAAAAAAACATACATGACAAATTCAAATTGCGTAGTTATTTCTTTCACACCATGCACGTTGTGATTTAAATGAGTGTTTTGTTCGTTTTTGTTTCATTCAAATTCGTTTATAAAGAGGACATTCTATCCTATTCCCATTGTCTCACTCGGAAACTGCCAGAGATATTCCTATAAAGTCTTATTCCCATTCATATGTCAGTGATGTACATACGAGTATGTACTCTATTTTCTAAATTATGCAAGTCAGCTTGCCTCGATACTGACGTCGTTTTTATTGAAGAAAAAAAAAGCCATTTTCTGCCAAAGAAGCAAATCCAGAAGCGATCTTTCTATGTTTTCTACGTGTTATTAAATTTCGGAATTTAGGTAGGTAAGCGTATCTGACTACAAGTCACCAAGCTCTGAATCTGACGATACCCCCATACGCCAATTTTATGAAAATATCCAGACGGCGAAATATTGGCGATTCTTTCTTGTTTTACTCTACTTCCATCCCGTTTTACTCGTACAAACGCAATATGCAAGTATAACCGTTGTAAGAGAATATGCGGAGTATTAATTCCGGATTATAACTGCAAGTAGGAGAGTGGAATTTTCCTATCGATGATTTCTATAGCCGTGAGAATACAGCTTTAACTGCATAGTAACAAAACCAATCCAGAGGGCTCTAAGAGCAACCACAACGATTATACAGAAGCGTTAGATTGGCTATGAAGCTATGCACACTTCAAATGGTAAATGGCCTTGTCGTCCATGTGATCTTCTCTAAAGAAAATAGGCTCAACGCTCTAAGAAGTAAAATCGCTCTGCCGTCATTTTAACAGAACCTAATAAAGACAGTATTTATTAATGCATTGTTGGATTGAAGTTATAGTGCACCGTAACAATTGACAATGCACGTACATCAGCAATTGAATGTTACTGACTTCCTAACCTATGTACTTAGGTGGTGCCACAGTTCGAGGTTAACATGGGCCTCAACCAACAAGCCTCCGGTAGCGCACCCCACGTTGGTTGAAATCCCCTTCTACTCATGCATGCCACGTCAGGCGGAGTCGTCCTCTATTGCGTAGTCCATCCAGGTTTGATTCGGAGACTTTACGAGACAGAGCGTTGGTGTCCATTCGCTCTCTATCTCCCAGCCATCGAAAACGTCTATTGCACAGTTTTTGACTGAATTCATATATCTGGATATCACGGACGGAATATCTTACGAAAGGATATCCTGATTCGCCTTGGATAAGGTCCTCGTTTCCGCAGTGTATAGATTCTACTGAATTATTCAAGATAGGGCCAAAGCACAAAGAAACGGCGATTGGCAGGAGTTATTCTTCCGATGGAATGGTGGAGAGCCAAGTTATACAAAGATCCCGGTATATTTACATTGAAGTCCATAAAGGTTACATTGTTTACAGCATGTACATATGTACTTTGTATCACGTTTAACACTAGACCCATTTAGCCGCTTCTGTTTCATGAATGTGGTTGAAGAAGTTACCTGAAAGCGTCACTATGTCTACATCGTTTTTGACATCAAAGGTCGCAGTGAGGTTATTACCGTCCTTGATGGAGCTGCGAGCGTTCTCCATCGCAATTCTGCACAGACGGATAATGCTTTCATAAGCTGCGGATGGGTATCGATTTGGACAAACCGTTTTGATGGCAGATGAGACTTATGTATAAGCGATGCTGAGTACACTGATACTTCTATATGGCGCAGTTAAGTAGATCTCCTCTCTTATGGATCGGGCAAATGATGCTGAGATTCCATTCATTAAGCACACACTCATCTGACCAGATTGTTGTGTATGCTTTCTACCATTTTCACTTGCTTTAAATAGCCCGACAGACAGACGTCGAGGCCAGTAGTCTTGTTGGACTTAACTTGGATATTGCTATCCTCGCCTTAGTTTACTCAGGTGGACGAAAGTTTTGCCTATTCATGCTGATGATGGTCTTCGTTGACAGTCAGCAGAAATAATTTTTCCATTTTCTAAGCGCCAATTGTCTACTACAAGAATTCCTTGTTCTCTTCAGGTCTCTCTTCCGGGTTTGGTACCGCGACATCTTTCCGAACATCATTCCTTTTGAAGACGTCGATGTTCTACTCGTCTCTTCTGCTCTTAGAGCTCGGGAGCCATCGTCCTTCAATTGAATGGTATCCGGACTATTGTAATTTTCTGGTTGCACTTAAAATGTTAAGCCTCACCGAACATGTACTTATGCGCATTTCTGAAACACATGACTCCCTACGTTAAGTTTAGGACAATGCTTTGCCCGGCCCATACCTTTTCTATTTTCATATTTGCCGCGGTTACTTCAGATTACCTGTCAAAGATGCGAACATTTCACATGTAGCTCTAAAAACCATTTTCTTCATTTCGTGTGCTTGCGTTGTCAACAGAGCAGATGCAGCCGACATTTCTCGGTCTCCATGTGCCCTCATTCTGACGATCCATTGTCAAAGACGCACTTTAGACAATCAGGAGTTGGGGAGTTTGTCTGACAGTACTTATATTTTACTAGGCTATAATATGAATTTCTAATTTAATCATTCCTACTAACTGGCGCCCAACGTGTGTCCCACATGTATTCCTGTGCGCATGTTTGCTGAAAGCAACCTTATGAAACAGAAATTTTAACTCCCTGCATTGACATTCTCCACACTGTTTGCCCACAAAGGTGATTTGAGCAATGTTTCTCAAACAATGTTTAAAAAATGGCGCCCAACACAAACCCTATATAATGTAGTGTGTAATCCTTTCACCACAGTTTTCTGGCGAAGATTGTGGTAGAACTCGCTGACTAGACTAAAATGACTAGACTACAAGCTAGCGCAACTATGGTGTACAGCGTCCTTTGCTAAGGAATGCGTAGCCTTCCTACAAGTAAAACAAAACTTTTCAACTCAAAAAGGGTATCGAAATGAAATTAATCTTTATTAATATATATGTATAGGGTATATGTATGTATATGTATCTCAGTACAAGCAATTCTTTTTTGTTTTATTGACAACTATAACACAAATTAAGAAGTAGATATATGTATGCATGTATATATAAAAAAGAGAAAAAAACAAACAGAGAAACAGAAATAGCAAATTCGAAATATGAATAAACATACTCATACAACTAAATTAAACAAATATATTTGTATAAATATATTTCACTTATAAATAAATTATCTAAAATATATTATAAATTCTTGAAGATGGAGAAAATCTCATAAGCGGCAGCTAGCAATTACTGAAGAGTGTTAAAAAACGAACAATAACAAACAAAATGCCTAAAAATGCAAAGAAATCAACTTTAGAGAAACTCTCCACGAAATCTATTTGGGAGAAAATCGAAATTTTCACTTGATTCGTGTGGGAGCACTATGTGAATAGACATGTAAGGATGACAATGTTATCGAACTGACGTAACACAAATGTTATGCGGTCGTTGATAATCGAAAAAAGAAAGAGAAATAAAAATGAAATTTAGAGAGCTTATGGGAGGGGTGAGTGAGTGAGTATTTTTTTTTACAAGTTTCGCTTCTTTAAAACTCTCCAGGAATAACAAATGTGTATGTCGACAAAACAATTTATTTATTTAACACTAATGAAAAACTAATCATAATGATATATGTATTGTAGTAACCATGGTTGTTTTGTTCTTCGTATTTTGTGTATTGTATGCATATGATAGGGATTGTTGTGTGTTTCTCTGGATGAAAAACCAAACAAACCATCATTTAAGGCGCGATTCTCTTTTAAAAAAAGAAAACAAATTAATACATATACACAAAATTGTTTGTAGGCTTTTTTTTTTCCTTTGTTTTACTTTCTTAGACGTTAGTATGACGTTCTTTTGTTTAATTACAAAAAAATATTTTGTTTAAATATATTTTATATTATAACAGTGTGTTACTTTTGTTTTTATTTATTTAATTTAATTGTTTATTACTTTCTTTTGTTGCTTTTGGGGGTTGTTCAATTGAATTTTATATTAATTTTCACCTTAAACTATCGCCTAACAATACTTGCCGGTCGCGGAAGGCCACTTCTTTTTATGTTGGAAGGTGGTCGCAGACCAGATGGTTTCGGAATACCAGTTGATTTTGTTGCTGGCGGTTGAAGTGATGATGGTGGCGGTGGCATTAATGAAGTTTCTGGTAATTGTGTTGAGCTAATGCCATTGGTGAAGGGTTTACCGGTTGAACTGCCGCGGGAACTTGCTGAAGACATGCTCTGAAAGTAGAAAATTTCAACTCATGCAGGAAATTGTAATAGAAAAAGTGGAATGTAGTGATAAACGTCACTGTTATCATCATTGTCAAACGATATTTTAGTATCAAATACTAAAAAATTGACTCTGCTTATTGTGTCGTTTCTAAAACTACAAAGAAGACTAAGGGTTCGATTGTGTTCGACAAATATAGAGCACATTATACCGTCCCACATAATAACCGTAAGGGTAAGTACCAAACTAAGTAAATTCTATAGAAAAGGTGATTGGGAACCTGGTGGATGAAGCTGTGAAACTATGTCATGTATCAGCGACTTAGCTTCAATTCATGCATGCATGTGTGGTGTATGGCCACAACGTAGGGCGCCAATAATATTATGAGCGACAAAAGTACCTTTGGAACAGACAAGAAAATACGGTGATGTGTACACACACGTAACTACTGTTTAAGTCATCAACCCTCGAGTTCATAAGAAAAATTGACTTACATCTGTTGGTGAATGTCTCCCGGCGTCTAAATCCGCAGAGTTCATAGCTTCCCCCTTTGCCACGCTGGAACTATAGTAGCCCGATGATGGCCGGATGAGTCCAGTTCGTTTAGCTGACGGCGCACGTAAGCCAGACACTAGACTCGGTGTTTTAAATACTGAATCATCGGACTTCTACAATGAAAATGAGAATGTTTCTAGAAAAATGCATTTTTTTTTAATTATCAGAGTCCCTACCTCCACTTTGGAGTTCGGTTGCTTCAGATTCGTTGATGCCGGAGCAGCACTCATTCGTGAAGTCGTTCGTATTGTGTTTACCTTACCCTACAATAAAATGACAACTCAATTTCAGTAGTGAAAAACTCCCAAACCTCCCTGCATACCTGTTTCTCTGTTAAAACATTCCCCGCCGTAGTTGATTTGCGAACTCCCATTGGCGCTGTTGTTAGCACAGGTGCCGCCTTGGGTGCACCATACCCGAAATTACTCGATAAATTATGAAAGGATTTTGATTTGATGCCCATTGGACTTTTCAAATCTGACGTTGCTGTCGTTGGTTGTGTCTTATTAAAGTTCTCTCCGTCGCCTTTGGTCTTTTCTAGATCTCCCGCTGAGATAGCTTTACTCGTCACACTGAACTTCTGCAGACCACTTAAGTAACGAGGACGTGATAAAGACCTCTGTTCGGTTGGTTTCTCCACTGGCGGCGGAATAATCGGTCTATTCAACTGATCATTGCTGACTACACCCGCAAATCCACCAAACTTCCGCACCTTATCTTTTGGTTTCTTAAATGTCGCATAATTATTGCTTTCCACTTCCGCTTTGTTGTTGTTAAAGACTACCGGTGGTGTATTATCTCTTCGTGAGATGCGCTCCGTTGGTACGTCTTCTGTTTGTGGCGTTTCTTCTTCTTCCGTGGAGGGTAAATGTTCAGGCTCATGTTGCAACTCTCCATCGATACAAGGCACATTTAGTTCATTTGTTCCATCCTCGTGTCGTTTAAATATTCTAATTGTTTTGAATCGATCACGATCACGTTTTTCTAGTTTATTATTGCGTGCTGTTCTCTCTTCGAGGGTTGAAAATTCATTTGACTCAGTCGTATTGGTGCAGTGCTGCTCATCAGTCTTTCTGTGAGTTACTTCTACTTCTCCTGGTACTCCTCCTTCAGTCTCTTTTACAAATGAAATGGAATTTATTGAGCTACTTGGTGAGCTTTTTAACGATTTTGTTATATTTATGTCATCGTAGAGGCGGCTTCGCCGACTAAGTAGGCGATCGCTACCTCCGCTATTGTTCATGGATAGACCACTGGAAGCCATTTCTAGAGACAAAAAGAAATCCTAAATTAATCCACTTTCCTCATAAAAGATAATAAATAAGCAACTACAAACCTGAACTACTAATTAAGGAGTTTTCCTTAGCCTCAGGCTTGTCCATCACCCCGTAGGTGAATCTTTTCTTAATCGTATCCAGCGATTTTCGCATCTTAATTTGCTCCTCATTCAGCTCTAACTTCCCTATCTTATCCAGTAAGTTATCGAATGCCTCCTCATCGGCGGCATCCACAGATGGTGTTCCACCCAGAAGACTCTTGTTGAAAGTCTCGTTAGGGTTAATATTCTCTAGTAATTCCATTGTCTCAAAGGCAAGATTCACTTCAGCCTCATAGTCTGCATTGCGACTGCAGGGCAATCGCGGCAGCAGTTGTGGCTCACAGAACGTTTCATTGTTAATCCGCTCTTTTAGGATATTTGTGGCAACGTTATTATGGCTCTCAGGTTTGTCAAAGGTCTCATTAAAGGTTCTATTCGCTGCAGGACCGACGATTGGCGATATATTCACCTCGGCGGCTTTAATTGACGGTGTATACGACTGTTTGTGACGTATCGATGTAAAGGAAGTATTCTGTTGCGGCGTTGACTGCTCATAGTATTTTGAGTGCTTCACAGCATTTTCTGGAGTTTCACATTGAACTTTTGGTTCACTACAGTCAAATGTTGTGTTCACTACTTCAGCGACATTAAATCGCTTCACGCATACTGTCTCTTCAAGGAGTGGTTTACGGAAGGTTTCATTGTTGATACCATTAACTGTTGTCACATTTAACACGGAAGGTTTCACTATCTTCACCTCATCTACTGGCTGCACCGACACTATACTACTATCCACCAAATTGAATGTTGTATTCCCAATAAAATCCTCATCAATGTTGGGAACGATTTGCTCCTTCCCACTGGGAAATGTCTCATTCAGAATCGCTTTCTTTTCTGGGAGACTTTGCTCTTCCAATTCTTTCTCTGCTATATTGCACGTTCGGCTTGAAAATGTGTCTGAGCATCCACCAGCACTGCCGCCCATACTATCTGTCGAATTATTCATTGTGCTACACGCGGAAGTGGTTTTACTATTAATCAACGAAATGTCATCTATTTGAGCAATATTCAAATCTTTTATAAGTGTTCCTTCGCCTGAGAGTGTTAGAGACTCTAGGGCCTTGCGATCACGGATCATATCGCTGAGAGTGTAACCATCTTCGGTTGCTTTTTCGGTATCGAAAAATAGCCCCGACATTGGTTCATCTCCTCGTGTCGACTGTAGAAAATTTATATTGGTGAAGTCAGCGGATGTAATTAGACTACCATTCATGCCATTCATTGATACGTCCATCGAGGAACATATTGAGGATGGAGGTGACGTGTCTTGAAGGAAGCTCTTTTGCATTGTTGTCACTAGACCACCGATTTCGAGATTAACATTCTGTTGCGAATTCTGCTGTATCGTGGTGGCATTTTGTTGTGACTGCAGGACGGGACTCTGAAAAAAAAAAAAAAAAAAATTGTGAACAAGTTGTTAGATTTGATTGAAAAACTGTTTGTAGAATGGAACTAGCTCAAGAGATCAGAAGACAAAAAAATAATTGAATAAGAAACGACCTAAAGGGCTACGAAAGTCAGACCGTATCTACAAAATGCAACCATACCTACAGCGATAACGATGACAAAATTCTTACTACTGTTACTAACTTGATTTGAACCAGATCGAAGACCTAATACAGAAGAAGCATTAGTTAAACTTACACTTCACATGCTTGGATAGAGATAGAGAAATGTGCAGTAACACACGCAATTTCAGTTAATGCGCACAAAGCATTTGTGCACGCACATTCTAGATGTGTTTTCTCCGTGGGTAGTCGTCATAACCCAGAGTTATTTATTACTTTATCTGAGATAGGTCAACTAAATAAACTAAACAAGGTCAACTAACGGGATTTAAATACTAGTTTGTTCTATGAATCTGTTGCAGGATTACGCAGAAGAGGAAATGTTTTGATTGCTATCCTCTAACTGAAGTGTGTAATAGCGGCAATCACTGCCAACTGACAATCGTGAAATCAATATTGAAAACACCCGTTTGACTCATACTCATCCGGCACAAGTTAGAGAAATAAAAATAAAAAACACATTCCCGTGCCACCTAAACTTTTAGCAATATACGTACGCTTTATGGGCCAGTTGATGCAAAACCCAATAAAAACAAATTTTATAGCTTTGTTGAGGCAATGTTAGAGATGAAGGCAAATGAAGGGTCAACGTATAGCAAATAGAAAAATAACAGAAAAATCTTTACCGCAGCCTTCCACAAACATGGCCCGGAGCGGATCACTTCGACTAGCGCAGCCAATAGCTCCTTTGACTTTTCCATTCACAATGCACAAAATCACTGCCTCAAGGTTGGAATAAACACTGATTCACTTTACAAAATTTACTGATTCACTTTGCAATTGTAAAAATGCACCGGCGTAGTTGACACCTGAATTCCGTATGTCTACTCTCAATTAAAACCACCGAGTATCTACGGTTCTTTCGGCGATAGAAATTGACACCAAGTCCTCACATCAACACTCACCGACTTGTTCGATGAAGCAAAGCACGTATATGAACACAAGATATACATATATCAAATCCACGTAATAAAAACATCTGGAATGCTATCTAATTAAACGAAACGTTATAACAAGAGAATACATAGCAAACAATGGAAACCAAAGTACCTCAAATTGACCCCAATAAAACGCGTCTCTGTCTTACATGCACTCTTTCCGTTGATCATGTTGTCGACTGAAGATCAGGTATCTGTACCCATGGGAACAACTAACGGTTATGAGTTTTCCTTTTTTTTTCGCATCCAAAATTAGCGCAAGTTCATTCAACTCCGAAAATACAAACTCCACTTCACCCAAATGGATAACAACATGCAGCTACCCCACTCAATCCCATATAAAAGCGCATTAAGCCACACCAGCTCTTGCACAAGAGTGGCACTGACCTTATCTAGCCGCAAATGCAAACCAGTTTTCCCTTCTATTTCCCACAAATGAGATTTAACAAATAAAAAAAAAAAAAGACTTACATATTGTGCCTCCAAGTTTTGAGCCGTTTTCCTCTTAGGTCGTGTGAATGTTCTTGTATTCAGTTTGAAAGCTGGAAATAAAAGCAAAATGTTGATTAGGCAGATAAAACTAAAAAGGAAACCAAACGGCATATACACAACAAATCAAACAAAAACAAATTAATTATTCCCCTCAGTGTGTGGAAAAGGGGACAGAGCCAGGCAACAGAGAGAATAAAAGAAAACTCACGCAACTAGGCGTAGGTTCGCCCCTTACCTTGCTCCGAATTATGACTACTTGTACAATTGTTATTTCTCCATTGTTGCAATATATTTGAGACATCGTCGTGGGTTTTATCCTCAAGAAATCTGCCAATTAGAACAAATAATTCACCATACTGAGCTGAGGGGGCTTCAATATACTTACATAAAAGAATCGTCCTTTAGGGCCTCATCAATATCCAAAATATCCATAATCAACTTTTGTTTTATTATCTTTATATCGGCACTACAAAGCGGAAATTATCTTATTATTATTATCTTTAAATAAATGCAATAAAAATGCAATGGAAATAAAAAAAGAAAAACGAAAAGATGAATAAGTCTTTTTCTGTCGACCGCAAAACATCTGTTTTACTACGTAAATTGCGAATGATTGTGAATCGACTGGATATTTATAAATGCGAGAATTATATAATTAAAATATTCATTTGTGAGTTCACCTTTAAATAAAAAACAAACGTTTCGAAACTACTTTACAGGGGGCAAAATGAAATATTAAAAAATAAAACTGTTGACAAGTTACATTATTTTTCTAAATACTAGGCTACTCTCTCTCGGCGGATGACACACGAATTTGAATGTAGTAGTGGGTCTGTGCGGTGGAACTGATCTGGTACTGGTTTTGAAAATCTTGGGTCGGGCTTACATCGCATGTTTGAAAACTAACACAAGATGTATGTAGTTTAAATAACAAATTCCAAGCATTGGGAATGTGTTTGTGTATGCATCTTAGATTTTATAAAATTTAGTACTGACACCGAAATCTAGTGAGCAGTGAACTCATTGAACTTGATTTTCTAACAAATATCCGGATTAAGAAACCTTTGAATTGGAATGTCTATAACATGTCCACTTTTGATGACTTTGTATGTGGTTTTCCTCTAAAAGAACAGATCAAGTTTATGCCTTGCCTTACTTTATCTTGGGTGACTGAGTCTGTTTCGTATTCATAGTACGTGCAAAGTGATTTTTGGATCCAAAACAGGTAAGAGTTCACATGCTAGTGTCAAACTCCCCAGGCATATCGTTCTGTCATTATATCTTTTAAAACTTTAAAGAGATTGAATGATCCCAACCTTCGGAGCATCATTAACACCAAACTTGTTAAGGTAAACCAGGCGCTAATTGTCTTAATTAAACGAAAAAATTAGAAAAGCAGACTACATTGCCCATGCCGTCTAATTTCCATTTTGCCATTCTCTAAAATCAATTTTGAAACAGTAACGACAGGTTATCCGCCCTAATCTACTACAGATAAATATGACAACAACACAAGTTGCACGACTTTCTTCTCGCAATGTTGCGTGTAAACCCAATTTGTAAAATTTCCATATGTCTTCGCAGTAATCCCACCGTAAACAAGGAATTAACGATAGTGACAAGTATTAAATAAAATTATTAACAAAAATGCATATATCATGACTGAAATCACCAAGAAAACCATCCTAAACAATGAACAGTACAGCACAATCGTGGATTTCATCCACGCCTACAAGGGGCTTCCAATCGACTGTGAACTGGATTTGGAGCGGCGATTCCCCGGAATACATCGACAAACGTTGAAGAGTATTCTATTCACAGAAATGGGAGTACGCACAAAGATAAACTTCAGCAATTATTTGGCAAATGCTGAACGGCTGCTTAAAACGTTGGTAAACCTAAAGAACTACAGTGCTAGGTAATAGAAGGAGTAATTCGATTCGATTTCACTGTTTTAGATTTGAAGAGCGATCGGCACATAGCTATGATAACAGTTTGCTTTTGGACATTGCTATTGCGGAGCGAATGTCACCGGTGATACTCAGTCGAATTATTTTACAGGAAAAGTACAAAACCTTTCAAAAGAGTGATATTTCTGAATTGATGAAGAAGCCCCATCTGATTGACGATGAGAAATTGGCGGGAAATGTAAGGCAGTGTACTTTGAGTGATAATCAGGAGGGACCTGTTGTTGATATACGAAGAAGGTGCTTGGGAGAGGAGTATGAAGTTAAGGTACAGTTGAAATAATGACATGGAAGGGAAATAACATTGAATTTTACAGCTAAAACGAATGGCAACGGACGCCAAGATGGCTTATTTTGACGAGAATGACCTCAGAAGGACGGGTTTCGACAAGACACCAGATCTTAAATTAGTGCTTCCTTGCTTGTACAAAGGCTGTGTGGTTAACTGGATTGAAAGCAAGGCGCTCTTTGGAGATCTGAAAACGCATCGAAGGTACCTGTACTCACAGTTAAGTAGTTATAGCAACAGGTAGGCAGTAAATCATAGTCAATCGATGGAAAATCCCACCAATTATTGTTTCTTTGTAGATTTGGCCCTGGGATAGTCATCTATTGGTTTGGGTACCATGAGGAGATTGTCCATCTAAAAGAAAACGGTGCTGGGCTGATCATACTCGCTGATTTCCCCAGCATTGAGGACTTGGAGTTTCTCAACAGTTGAAAATAAAGCCCTTAGATAAATTAAACTAATTAATTTCTTGTGCTCTTGTTTCTTCCAAATCCAACGATGGGCATATTTCATTTGAATCTCCGTAGATCACAGCTTTTAGATTCAGGCGGAATCTTTCATCGTTTCAAGTTCTATCGTTGTCTTAGGACGCAAGGTAGTTCTTGTGGATTTCAATTTCATATGGTTTGGAGGTACTTCACTGGTTTCCCTGTTTTTCTGTTTTGTTTTACCCAAAGTAAGCACGATAGTTCTGAAATTGATCTTAGAGAGCCCAGGGACGAAGTTGACTTCATTAAGTATAGCTGCGAGAGTAAATGTATTTATGCTGCGGCAATTCATGATTATCGTTCTTTTTTTCTTAAGCCCACAAGTTTTTACTCATTGAACTTCAATAAATAAAGGAAATTATAGGAACACAGGAAGCCATAATATGCCGAAGTCTTTTTGCACACAGAGGAGCGAACTGTTGAATCATTTACATCACATAAACGAGTTTCGTAAAATAATTTGCACGAGTCCTACGTACACAAATGGGCAAACTATTGGTAAACTGTCATCAAACAATGAATCGGGATCGGGGATGGACAAAATACGCACGTACGACATGTCGGTAATCTAGATTTACGTTTGAATTTTTTTGAGTACCTCGGTTTGCATGAGAAAACAAGCTTTTTTCCATGATTTTTTTTTAGTTTTTATTTAAATACAAATTAAAAATTCACAAGTGAGTTACATATGTTTCATTTTTTTTAGGTTTTCTCTTTTGCAAAACGCAAAAGCAGTCGCTTTTTTCATTTTATTTTTTTATATATTTATATATTTTTTTTTACATAATAATAGTCAGGAAATGCTGCTGCTGAGTGTTTCATGTACACTATATCAATCTCGTTACATAATCAAAGAAGAGAAACACCATTAACATTATCTTCTTCCCCATTTAGCTGGTTTTACTGATAGAATACTTAAATTTACTAGATATTTACGTTTTCTTGATTTTTTTCCCTCTTATTGTTTTCATTTGTATATAAATCAGGATATTTGTTGCATTTTCTTTTTGTTTTTCTTTTTTCAAATAAAAAAAAAGATTACTAAAAAAAAGTTATTAAATAGTTTTCAATGAAAGAAGGACTCCTTGTTTGTGTCTAGACATCCTTCAGATCGGCAGGCATTTCATTCTTGGGATGTTTATTTTCAAAGTGTTGCTTGTACGTTTTCGGATCAGGCATTTGAGACTGAAAAGGTAAGATTGAGAAAATATGTTATTAAATTAAAAACTAGTCGACTGTTTTTTTTGCAGATTAGTCTGTAGTTTTAACTTAAAACCGTATAACCGAATAAACCAAAAAAAAACTTGCTATAAAGTTGAATTTTCAATGCTTCTGAAAGCCACATTTGTCCTATTATAGGCACGTGCCTATCGACAAGACGACGGATAAAGGCAGTCGTATTTACAATGCTCGATAATTTTAACTGAAGAACAAGTGAAATAAGTTCCGATCACCAATGCAAATCCTTATACATATTTGACGCAATAGGCGCCGCGGCGCCCAGATTGTCGCGACCATTTGTGCTGTGCGTGTGGTATTTTTTCGCACCAGTTATTACCCTTAGACTTTGGAACCATGAAAATACTGTTTTGTTGTTTTCTGGGATTCGAAATTCGAACTTTCCACTCAGTAGCCCAACACACTAGCGAATCAGCATTGTGTAAACATATTTAGAAAAACGGTCCGAAGAACGAATAGAACGGGCTTATTGCCGCGGACGTATCTTGTCTTTCCATTTAAGATTTTTGGAGTTGATGTTGGCTTCATCGGTTTTCCACGAGTGCGTTTGTCCTGAATCGTCAAATGAACGGAAATATTTTACATTATTTCTCCTTCTGCTAGGTCCACACTTGTTGATATTTATAGTAAGGCTATGAGCTATGGGCCATGGATTACATGTATTTCACAGCAGATCGTCCTTGCAGTCTTGCATTCCTTTTCGAAGAGTTCAGCAAAGTAATCGCGAGTATACCGCTGTAATAATTGAAACGGAGAAATTTAACTAGGAATAGAATCAGAGAATCATCCGATCAACAAGCAGGTACTGATATTCACTTCTATTAGACACAGGACTGTGCATAAGCAATTGAATCTGGAAGGCAAAGAATACGTCCGCTCAAACGTGGACTCGATTCAATTTTATTGCTGCATTACATGGACGTTGTCTCTGAAGCATATTTCGGGATATCTGGTCAAAATTAAATTTCAAATGAATAAAGTTTACGAAAGTTCAGAAGAATATGATCCACGAAAAACTTGGTACAGGACAGTCGAAGCGGAATCTCGTCAAGGACTGGTTTGAGTTGTGGCCAACTTAGTCCTCAATCCCAAAAGAGGATAGATCTCTATAGGAGTGTAGAGACAGCCATGATAAATGTGCAAAGCGATTCCATGAAAATAAGGAACCATCCCATTGTACTCTTTATTGCTAGTCAGGTTTGTGAATTTATAGGTCACAAGGCAGATGCAGTTTTCACGAATGACGTCATAATGACTGAGTGATAGACAGACAATTAAAAATTTATGAAGATGTGGAAATCAAAACATATGCTTCCTCTGTCGAGACATTAGTTGGTAACTTAACGATATTTCACAGAAATCATTAGCAATCGACTCAACTCGCGTGTGAAACTGTACAGCCGCTCAAAATCTCTCCCAAAAATAGAATCTTCGAATCCCAACACTTTGTTGTTAACCTTCCTATAATTTATGCTATAAACCACACCAACAATTTCTAACCAATATTAACCAAAGCACATCGGACCATGTGTTAATTAGTCAGACGTCTTCCAGTCTAAATGTTATATAGCACTGCTAACCAATACCTAAAGTTTATTGTTAATATTCTATCACAAACAAAAAAGAAGCAACTCACCTTACACACAGCACATACGTGGACGAGGGCTTTCTGTGCAGCCTTTTTCTGATCATTGGCACTGTGTCCTTGTTGTTTTTTCATTTTGGCCTGCTTTTCAGCAGCCTTAGCTTGCGATTGGATCTTCTGATGTCCGCGTGCCATTTTTCCTTCCTTTTCAAGTCTAAAATAAAAGACAGTTTTTTTTTTTAATTTTATCCAAGTGAAAGCACACCGAGTTTACAACACAACTTAACCAACAAGAGTGGGAATTTGGGTTGAATTTCGATAGGTTGCAGAAATATAAAAAAAAAACTCAACAGAAAAATGTTAACTTGTCCGTTTGGCTTACCTAACGTTCACGGAAAGGCCTTATTATCGCAATTATATCCGAAATTATTGAAATCTTGGAATGATTTTCCAAAATCCAGCCACGGGTTTTGTTTTAAAATTTCTTGGGGGGAAAATAGGGAAAATTTTGGCTTTATACTCGAGAAGATGATTTCGCACACACGAACGATACGTCGCAATCAATTCGCTTTTTTCTACTTCTTCGAAAAAAAAAACGATGACGGTGGGTGTAAGACAAGGATGGCGATTATTAGTGAAGGGGAAGAGCAGCATGACATTAACGGAATGTATTGATATAGAAACGAAACATGTGGTGTGGGTTGGGTATAGTGTTCAAAGTACCGACCTTCACTAAGGGTGGCTTTACATTGCAACCTCTTGACAGAAACGGGTTCATATTCATGACATTTTGTTGATGAGATAAATACAAGGGTGGTATGAATATTACGGACACGCACAGTTCCGTGATTTTCGAACTTTTTTCAGCCATTTAAAATTATGAACTCCACCAACACTTTGTCCTTTTGTTCTCAAAATAATCAATGAAGAAGACTACGCCTGTGAATCTGCAAAAACAGTGGCCACGACCTTTTCGGTTGATTGAAGCGATCTCATCATATTCTTTGGTCCACGTTCGACAGTAAAACCTTCGAAGTACTGAATGAGTTTTTATTTATGGAGTGTAGCAATGTATTCATGTTTCATCTATGATCGCACAATGCTACAGAAATTCACCAGCAATGACCTTAAATATGGCTGAACATTGCTTCAAACTTGCCACTTTATTCGGTTTTTTCAGTAGTGAGCAAACGCAGTATATACATACATATGCGGATAGTTTTCTTATGCTTAGTTTTTATTTTGATATTTTGTCCCAATCAGAAGGGTGGACAATGTAAGAAATGGATTGGGATTGCCCTTGGTTGTTTTGAGAGCAAAATCGTTCGGTTGATCTTCGATCCCATCCACATAGATGGCGAGTGGAGAGGAAGATATATCCTAGAACTGTACGGGTTGGCCAACGATACCGACTTGGACAGAAGAATTTGAATTCAAGGACTAGGTTGTAGTTACTCCTAGTACCTTAGACAAGTAAGGTCCCACGGTCTTGCGAATGTCTGGGAGTAATAACTGTCCAAGAGTAATAACTGCCATGCGAATACTTCTTAGTTAAAAAAAAAGCTTTCGGATATGTCTCTAAACAGTAGGTCCCTTTCATTTGTGCGAAAAAATATAACATGCACAACGCGAATGCTGACGAATGTTGCGCCAAACATTTGTACCTTTTTTTGTCCATAAATTAATTCTACTGAACTGTGATTTATCCATAAACATTCTTGTATTGTGATGCCTATAGTTTCCTACCCAGTTCTCAGATGCAGATACATCGCTATCCTTGTCAGAGCTATACGTAGAGCATAATGGTGGTAATGACGTTTGCTACTTTAGGTATCTTATTTGAGCTTGGAGCCATTCCATCCTAGAGAGTTTAGTACCATATTAAAATGCCACCTTCATCTCCAAAGCACATGTTCATCAAAGATTAGTAAGGAATTGTTAAGCTCTTCTTTGGTTTTTTTTAAGTTATCGTCCTTATAAATCCGGTTCATACATCAAGTCTATGCAATCAGCTAGGGTTGCAAGAGTCCTGGGCTGTATGGAAACGTTCTGCAGTTCCTTAGTCGATAGGGATATATTTCAACCACTTCTGTCTAACTTCTTCAGACGGTAACTAAAAATGCAACAGCTTAGCTATTAATTACTTTGCTGATGGCAGCAAGCTGTTTGAAGGAGAAGGGAACGTTTAATATCAGTTTCAAATTAAATTAGCAGTAATCAGCGGTATAAAAGGATTTATTCAGTATAACAGTATGAAAATATATGGTTCTTGTAAAAATTACAAATCTAAACAGTTTTCAGCAACTTCGGTTACACAAAAATTATTAACAAACTTAACTTAAACTAACATGCTAGCATTATTGTCACAAAACTCATAAATATTGTCAACAAATTGCATTTTCTGTTGCTCCAAAATATCATCAGAACTTTTCACTACAGGAGCATCCCAAGTGCTTGGAGTCCCTCTCTTTACCATCTCCGCTGGCGGTTCAAATGTCATCCTCTTAAGATTATTAATTATAGAAATGTCGTGTTTAATTTCATTCTTAATCTCCAAAAGCTCCCTTTCAGTTTTCAAAATCTCCTGAGCATACGCTTCAATACTATTTTGAATCTGTCCAATTGAGATCTCTAACTGCTGATCTTGATTAGTGTACAATTCATTTTGTAACTTATATTGTCTACATTTAGCTGACAGTTCTTTCAGCAAATGAGACTCTTTACTAAACAATTGATCCATTTCTGAGGTTTTTTGAGCTATTTGATTTCGAAGTAAACTTCGAATTGGCATATCTCGTTTTCTTCGATTATGATCATTTGGTTTTGCAATTTTTGTCGGTGTCCGTTGACGTTGAAAACGGCGTTTTTTCTTTGGCTTTTCCGAGAGCCTCAAAAGCCTTTCTTTCATACGACGTTCATCATTGACTTTGGATACAGTTTGATTATTATACTGCTTATCAGGCAATATCACAAATAGTAGTTCGTCGACGTCACTTTCGTTTTTAGTACACAGATAGTCTGTTTTATTGTCCATTGTCCTTGGTTCGTTTTTATTGGCAGCCTTTTTCTTTCGTGTTAATAACTTTAATAATTTATTTAGATATTTTCGGATTGACGTCAGAGCTCTTCGGGATTTTGTCTAATGGTGACAAAACGAAATAAGGAAAAGGGTGAATTAATATGACAGCTAACACGAAAAGTGATTTATTTTTACCTTTTTATTGGGGTGTGTGACAACGTCCGATTGTCGTTTTAGCGATAAACGAATCTGAAATTATATGACCATAGATACATAAGTTATTTAATGGGTTTCTTTAATAAATCTTCTAACAGTTTAAAGATTGTAATCGTAAGTGTCATCTTTTTATTTCGATATGACTAATGTTGTTTGTAAATAATTGACAAAAGCATGTCTTTGCATTCATAACACAAAATAGAATTCCCAAATTGTCAACAATCATCAATCCACTCTATTTAATGACACTAAAATTATCCTGCAATTCTCAAAACACACAAAAGCACTTCAGTGCTTAACAATTAAAATGAAATTATAACAAACAATAAAACTACATGTCAACCAAAACCACATATGATTACTTTCAGTGTTAATGAAATATTTCCTATCAGTCATCCTAAAAATAAACAACATTCACGCTTCAAAACTACAATGAAAAACGAGGCTAACAAAAATCGATTGATGACTAATCCAGAAACGAAAAGAATACAAATAAAGTCCTTGAACCCACACCCTTTAAAAAAAAAGAAAGAAAAATCGTGGAACCCAAAGCTTAAGTCTTCATGGCGCCACACGCGAATTAAAAGCCCGCTACTGTTAGTACACATATCATCGTTATTGTTATTATAATTATTATGCAATCTCACAAAAATTAAACTCCAAATGGGGTAGCTGGTAGAAACGTACAAGTATATGAAGGCAAGGACCTGGGATTAACAGATATATTACCTCATTATGTACACGACTCCATGCTTTCCAAACTGGCAAAATAGCCATGTTACCATCGTAGCTACGTTCAACACCATGCCAGCATTCAGTTATAACATAATCACTGTAGTCACGCGATCCTGCTACGCCATCTGCAAAAAATAAAAAAAAAAAAAAATGAAAATATATGGGTTTTATGTACTCTACGGTTTTTTCTTCTTTATGATAAACAGGGATATAATTTTCTAACCTCGACTGTAGGCATAATTTCCATTGTTCACTTCATCATCAATCAAAGCTTTGATAATGTCATTGCATGTTGTGCGACTGGTAACACCAGCAACAAAACGCGGCGCATTTTCAATCCAAATGGGAATTTCCTTGTTTCCTTGTTCCTATTTGACACATGGAATGTGGAATAGTTAGTAATTTTTATTAGCTTTTTCACAATTAAATTGCTTACTAGAGTACTAATTGATCCATGAATTGATATGGGTTTACTTAGTCTAGTCAAGCCATTTCCGGGGCGTAAAATAGGACTGTAATGGCGGAGTTCCTGAGACGACGGAAATCCGCTGAAGTTTTCGTCAATTAATGTTGAATTGTGTGGCGCCATCTGAGGGAGAGAGAAAAAACTAAAATCAATAAAAACACATTACAATGCATGTACATAAGAATGTAAAAATTCATTTGAAGTTCAATTAAGATCATTTGTTTGTGATAAAACTTCAAAATTACCCATGCAGGTAAATAATTGGAAAAAAAAGGGAAACGGGAAATGTCAGAGGGGTGAGGGTAGCAACGCCATTATAATGTACACAACTTGACGCGCCATTTGCTGGTATGCAAATTCGTGTTTCTTAACATGGTATTTGTCAGAACTCTACCTACATACACACGAATAGTTTTTTTTTTTATTATTCGGAGAAAAGTTTGTTTGTGGTCATGGGTACCAAGTGAACGGGTAGTACAGGTGCAATGGTTACTGACGTGAAACGGGTTGTCAGGAGGGAACAAATAGCAAATAATGCAAATGAACAAAAATTCGAAGAGAGAAATTGTCTTATTCACTCTAAAAATTTTTCACTTTAATGTCAAATCTACGTCGGATATAGAATGAAACAGGAAGAAGTGACGCAGATTTCACCGACATTTACTATTCTTTACTTTACTGGCGTTTGGGAATAAGTACAGATCTTTACATCAGTTAATCTTAAGCTCAGTCAAATGAACCTGACGTCGTAACTTCTGGCTGTTTCGACTTTTTGTAGCGTTACAAATTTGACGTTTGAGTAAAGTTCAGACTCAGACTACGTCTTCTATTATTATTTTCTTTACTAGCGCTGTACAGCAATCAAATTCATTAGACTTCCATCATTGTTTTATTAGTATCCCAAGTGGAAAGACAGATAAGGCATACCAGCTGAGTTCCTGAAAGCAGATCTCGCTTCAACGGCTAGTATTCTACTTGCGTTAATGAATGCCATTTCAAAAAATGAAATCTATCCCAGGGACTGGAAGGACGGCGTTATTGTCCTTACCAAAGAAAGGGGATCTTAAGAACAGCTATAACTGGCGTGGTATTACTGTCTTGTCCATTTTTCCAAGACTAATGCCTACTATCAAGGTTAGAGTCGAGTCGAGCCTACACTAAAAGGCATCAAGCGGGTTTTCACAGTGGTCGATCGTGCGTCGACCACATCAACACCTTGCGTATCATTCTCGAGCAATCAGCCGAGTTCAAGTCCCCGTTTACTTAATGTTCGTAGGTTTCGAGAAGGCCTTCGACCGGGTGCATATGGAGGTCACTTCTCAGGAGAGGAATCTATCCTCAAAAATTGTTGCTATTATAAAGGAGTCCCTACTGAAACGCAAGGTGTTTTATTCTGCACAATGGTCAGCTCTCAGACTCTTTGGAGGTGCAACAGGAATTGAGATAAGGAAATATTCTGTTTTTACTGGCGATAGACTCAGGGTGCACGGCGGCTTGGAAGACTTAAAACAACGTGGAAATCAATTGTCTTAGCAGAAGCAGCGACCGAGAGCAAAACGTGGCCACAGCTGAAATATCTATCCATCTAGAAAGATGGAAGAGATTTGTTGCCACCCTATGGCCCGTCCGGGGTTGAAGGAACTTGTTGATGATGAAGTGAAAAGAGCTGTCAATATTCAATGCTCTAGTTTTAAACACAACCGTTTGCCGTTCAAACAATTGTTTGAAGAAGCCTTGGAAATTTAAAGCCTTTAAGGCAGAAGCTTGTAAAAAATAATTTCATAATATATTCTGTACAAAATGAGATCAAACTCGGGGGCTTACATATGTACATACAGGTAGGTTTAATAAGAAGGTGATGTTTATTGTCACATTCGATTTTAAAGGTCAAAGCAGGCAATGCAACAGAAATGTCGAAGGAAATGAGAATTAAAGACAAGTTTTGAGACTGAGGGGAATTGGTTGAGGGTAGTAATTCTTCTTGGACCTACGTTCCGATTCCCATAACTCAAAGTCTTATTGCTTGTAGAACTGTACAACTGTAAACTTTTGTTGAACACACCCATTTAGCTCAAAGCAACTTATTTAGCTAAATATCTTTTCAAACTCGTACTCGCTTAATCGACTCCAAGTTCTTCTGTGATACCTGTTTCACTAGTCACCGAATGTTTTTTTGAAAATCGTTCAATAGCCTTGGAAATCACAACATGGTGAAAGGAGTAAAGGAGTTCACATTAAGGCAGAGGAGTGAACCTGCTTCCAATTACCTTCCAATTGCCTGCTTTAGAAAATATGAAAAAATATCCTCATCCGCTGCAATGACTGAACTGGCCAGTCGTGGTCTTAGTGGAAGCCAGTGCTGGATGGTGTATCTCGTCGCACCATCCAGCCTTATGTTGTTGGAGGAGGAAGTTTGTGTTGCTGACGTGTGAACCCCGGCGAATACACTGGAGAACCAGCTGACGAGGACGAGGAATCAAGAGTGCTAGAAATTAATTGGAGAAAGCTGAAACGTTTTAAAGAAGTGGAAACATAATGGCGCACAGGCGATTTGTGCACTCTATGCACTCTCACTTCATTTAGCTTAGACGCTTATCTCTGAGAGCGATGAAGCTTTTCAAATAAGTGTCACTAGTTCCAAAGTCTGGAGCAAAGAAAACTCCAGAGATACTTCTATGAGACAGACTAATATGCGTATGACACGCATTCCAGTGCCTAATGCATTCAGACGCTCTCCGCTTTACAAATTTAGACTACTGTACAAAATTTAATGACAGGAAATGTGTTTTATTCGTGAACAAAGGCAACTGTGTGTACCTGCTAAACTCCTTGTTCATGTTCTATTGCTTTTGGGACCATGCACACCTCCTCCGTGGTTTCATTTCCATTTTACGTGTTATTTAAAAAGAACCTAAAGCAATGATCCTTTGTAAAAGCTCTGCACATTGCTTCGAAATTCTTCAAGGCTTCGTTCTCACTTAAGTTCGCAATATTTAATGAAATCAAGCATTGGGCTGCTTTGTCTTTCCACTTTCCTAAGTTCATGCTTTGCTCTGGAATTTTCAAAACACTTTTACAACGTATTTAGTCGAACGCGTTTAAGGAACAAGCAAACAGATAGACATCCACACGTTCATCGTTGCCATCATCTCCATCAAGTGTAGCTTTCTAAGGATGTGTGCCGGCAGCTCGGTTCCTTAAAGTTTAAGATTGAATTCTTCTAAAACTCAGGAACTAAATCAAACCTTGCACGAGTTAACATAATTTGTTAGCACGTCCAACTCAAAGAAATCCCTCAAAAGCAAACCCCCATAACAACCGCCCACCCTTTCATCGATCAATCATTCTTATTGACTGCTAGCCTGCTACCCAAGAAACGAAATACAAATCGTAACCTAAAACCTACACACTAAATCAAGTTTTTTTTTTCCTTCCTTCATTGTTTACAATGGACGTCATATCCTGTTCTAAATACAATTTGCATGCAAGCAATTTATTTAAGGAAAACACATAAACATATTATGGTGACGGTAAATTGCCTACCACCCTTTGAGGGGGAAGGATATTGATGTTCGTGGTTTTATTTCAAATTGCATTTGAAAACCAAATACCGCAAAAAAAAAAAAACAAAAAAATGTTTTAAGGTAAAATTGTAATAAGACAACTAATGCCACTACACCCACAAGTCGGAGTCCCTCAGCCCCCCTCAGCGTACACACAATATGCACCCACAATCGAGGTAAAATGTTGAACCCAACCTTTTCGTTTTTCCATTCGGTAACTTGTCTGTAAAACGTCACCCTAGCTTCAGCATTTGTATCCTGTGTGTACGAGTATATCCTGTTTGTTGCATGGCAAGTGGCCATATACTTTGTGTACGTGTATGCGGCCCCAGAACCGTGGGCTGCAATTTTTTTTATTACACTCTTATCGTGGCTATCCTATCTCTCTTCAGCAATGCTAGGCAGCCAGGATAGCCACAACATACGGCATACATAGTCAAAAGCACAAAGGCAATGGCTGGGTAATGCCCCAAAACATTTTAAGGACCTTTTTTTACTGATTATTCCGTTCAAATGGAGGGTTAATTTGCTGGTGAATAAAAGGCCATTATGTTTGTATTTATGTGTGTACAGCGTATGCTCGCAGGAGAGAATGAGCATGATTGAGCGACAAGGTGAGCGAATTTTATTGGGCGAAATTTTTAATGAAAATTTAATTATATCATTCATGTCCTTCGCGGAGGGGGACGTCAGTGATGAAAATGCGACATTTTGCGGAGTCTGCCTGCCTCTTCGGTATTCAGTGATATTTTATTCACAGGTAAATTGTTTTACGGGTGGTCTAACAAGTCGGTGGGGAGTGTAATGCAGACACGTTTGACGTCACCGTTTTGCCGGGCGCCAAAAAGGTTAATGGGTGTTATGCGTAAATTTCACTTAAAGTCCTTTGAGACTTTTGTAAACAGAAAAAGTTTATATTTTAATGCTTTGATTGAGGAGCTTGTAAGAACAAAATATCGTGAGAAAGAAAGAAAAAGGAATCTCCCATTCCGGAGGGTGACGTCAGTGACTCATTTAGCTACGACGAAAATCGATGAATGAATCACAAGAAGGCAAATAGTGATGGGGATAGAACGTTTATAGAAAATAAATATTACGATTTACTGATAAATCAAGACAGTTACTTGGGTTCCATTTATTGATTGGAGAATATTTTAAAAACGTTTAACAATCCTTTAGTTTAACTTTGGGCAGAAAGGAAATTGCTGTCAGGTGGGTCATTTGCTCTTTTAATTGAAAGTTCCCTCTGTTGGTTAAAATCTGAAGCAATTTTTGGAAATAAGCTACTTAGTTGCAATCTATTTCAAAATTTAAACTCGAAACCTTCTTGCTGAATGCGCAAACGAAAAAAAGCAATTGAACAATGGCACCGTTCAGTTCGAACCTTCCATGAAGAAGCCGACTCTCAACACCAACACCGTATTAGTCTCGTATAGAATTTTGAATATTTTTTTGACTCCCTAATTTGTCTTGGAAAATACGTATTGCGCAACAACCACCTAGCTGCTGCCCACAGAATATACAGAAAAAAATCTACTCCATTCTCAACAGGCTTCTAAGGAAACATTTTCTATCCACATCCTTCTTTTTGGACTACATTTCGAAGTTGCGTGCGTTATTGCAATTATGAATTATTGCCGCATCAACAACGTTGATGACTTTTACAACATTAGTAGCATTTGTGAACAATGCAGTCATGAGGGCTTGCATGTTATTTTGGGCTTTAAGGTGGTAGGTGTAGGATAAGGGCTTGTACCCATTTTATTACGAATAAAACTTTAATGAAATTTATTGCGATGCCATCGCAAAGAATAATATAAAGGGTTGACAGTTAATTTAATTTGTTGCATCGCATTCGCAAAAGAATGCTGCATTGAAGGCTTGTCACGTAGTGTCAAAGCTGGGTGTGTACTGCTGCGTCAAGCAAAATCTTTTTAAGAGCGGTGCGAAGACTTTTGCTATAATAGATATTAAAGACTTTTTTGTCCAAGTTTTGATATAAATAAGATTCACAGGTTTCGCCCCAACTTTATCTACCATAAGACGACTCATTGCAATCTTTCTTTTTTAAGGCATAAAATCATGACGCCCTATTGACAAAAGGCAGAATAATTTAGCTCAACCCAATTGCAGAATAAAATTTGTTCCTCTTCAAAGAATTATCAGATCTGCAGTGTGTCGCATCTCATAGAAAATTTCTGCAAAAAAAATATCAAAATTTATCAGAGGCAATAATTTTTGACACTTCTCCTCGGTTAGCTTAGGCACCAACCTTCCAGTAAGACTAAAACAGAATATACATATGTATTTTTACACAAAATGTTCGCTGAATTTATCAACCTAGGCTGTGCTTAAGTTACTTCAAAATACATAGTTTGAAGCTGATCGTACTGACTTTTGATACAAGCAGGCGCCGAAATGTAGCCAGGGCCCTGGCTGTTGATGTAAAGTAAGTTGTACTAGAATAGTCGTAGTTACTTGAGCATGAGATCAATTAAAATGTTAACGTTAATTAGTTTCGCCTGTCAATTTCCAACTGAGAGCAGATATTGGAAGTAATACTTGCTCATTAGAAAATAAGGCTAGTGGAAGTTTTAGTTGGAGTAGTTCAGTTGACGTGGGTTGCCTAAGGTCTATGAAAAGACAAACAGGAGAGTGGTTGAGTTTGTTTATGCGGTAAACTTAAGTTGCGTAGAAACGTAACTCTTACCAAAATATTTTAGTCTATAAAGAGCTACGCAAGTCATTTGCATAGAAATGCCCAGAGTTTGTTTGGATTTTTCTTGTATGAGAAATCAATAAATTGGTCGGTCTTGCGTCAGTGTTAACTTTGAAACTGAAACATTTCTTGACTTAAGCTGTTGCTGGGTACCAAGAAATTAATTTCATTTCATAGAGTTTAGCCTAAAATGTGGAAAATGTTTAGAGCTTTGAGGGTTGATTGGCTATTTGCAGGGTTGTTAAGTCGACTCCTTAAAAGTTTCTCCTGATTCACACTCTGGCATGTACTACGTCTTCTACGGTTTAAAAAAAGAAGATTTTAAAAATCCAACTTGGGCTGTTAAGGCTAAAAATTCTTTTCATCTCCATTTTGGATCTATCGGTGTACAACGAGACTTGGAAGGTCTTCAATTTTTTGTACAACGAATCCGTGAATGGCTATTTTAATTTTTATTGGTACAGGCAACTCCGCATTAACATTTTGTGGTCATTGACTATACCTTCCCTCATTTACGTTGATCGTCCTTTTGTATAAACGTTTTTTCATACTATTATTATTATTTTCGGTTAACTAGCCTGCTAGGCTTTCAGCCGTCCCGTTTTTTGTGTTTGTTTTGTTGTGACTTAAGTCCTTGTATGCAAACTCGGTAAAAAAAGAGACTTAGTCTCGTCATAAGCTTGAAAGTAGACACGTTTATGTATTCAAAATTTCGTTTCACAGAAAAATCAAAATTTTGATCAAGAAGTTCCAACTTGTTAAAAACTTTTCTTTGTAAATAATTAAGATCTAGTAGACAGTTTTAAGTTTTAACTCGCTCTTGTATAGTTTCCTTCATTGAGCTTTGGCACGAAAAGATCCACAGAATTTGTAAAACTATTCAACTGTGAATTCTCCCAGTGCCAAGGTCCATCAAAGGCTGTACAATTTCACTAAAATTTAACTAAATTCATCTCTTAAACTCAGCTTACCTTTTTTTGATAACACGTCCTTAAGAAAACCAAACCAAGGAAAACTCCAGTTTCTTGTAAATGTGGCACTTAAACTCGACAAAATTGTTCTTTAACAGAATTTCACAATTTCTGTAAATCCAATTTTACAAGATCATAATTTATTTATACATTTATTCATTTCTTTTATTTAACACTCAATAAGAATGCTTGTAGTTATGTTCTTTTTTCTTTTGGTGGAAGACCCATGTTAATCCTTTAAGCTCACGTCGATAACTAAAATCAAAAGTATTTCACTCTGATTCTGATGTGTTCTCCTTCGGGGCCCACAACTACTGTACTACCACCAACTTAGCCGTCTATCCTGCCAAAGGATATCACGAACTTATGCAGGCGCAAAAAAAAGGACGACTAAAAAAAAACACGGCAAGAGAAAAGCGAATGAAATAACACACTATGAATAATAGAAAACCGTATATTTAGATTTCTGCACTAAACTTATGTTATGAGTAAGTGTGTTTTTTTTTCTTGGTTTCGTTTGTTATAATCGGCCTTTCGTTGCTATAATAAACACAATTGTTTGTATGTACACTATATATCCATAGTCATAGTGGACTAAATAATAGTTGAAAGTGGGAAAAAAAAAGAACAGAAACTTTGTTGTTATCCTCGACGTTACCACGGCGACACGCACTGTATCCTTGACTACGAATGACTAACTAAAAATTATTTGCTGAACTATAACAGAACGTCGACGTGAGTCCTTTTTTCGACGAATATCCACTTCCACCAATTCAGCCAACCAACCAAACCAACCAAATATTTTCCACCAACCAAGCCCTTAAAAAAATGTTTTTTTTTGTTTTTCGATTCTTCTACCATTACCACCAATACAATCACTTTTACCACATACGGGTAACACGATAAACAACAACAACAACAACAGCATCGGCAATAGTATAACCTTCCCCTAAAGCAGTTGACGGAAAGTACCGTGGCGCTCCACTCTTAACTATCCCTCGTAGCGGAGTAAGGGCTGGCACCACTTTTCATAGGGAAAATATCCGCGTTTTTACACCGCGCGCTACTACCAACGTAGAATTCCCCTTTCTTTCCCTCTACCGTTCTACCAAAACCGACTGAACAGAAAAAAAAACATAGTTTGGCTCAATTCCTCCTCCATAAATGAACAGAGGAAGTACAAAAAACTAAAAAAAAAAAGGTAGAAGAATGGAAAAAAAGGTGACGGTGTGAGACTACACGGTCCACCGCACGAGTCCCTCCGCTTGCCGCACAGTCCGCTAAACCACCTGGCCATTTGATATGAACCCACCTGTCAGTTCATGGCACATTCTGTCCTGAGCACAGGTAGAAATGGAAATGGAAAGAAGTACGAAAAGAAAAAAAAAAAAAACATAAAAATTACATTCGTATCCTGATGTCGCCTCTTGTTCGTAGTGTTACTCGCCGCTATTGTTGCCGTACTGGGGTAGTGTGGTGGCGCATTTTCTGCCCTTTTTGGTGTTTCTGACGATACAACGTTGACAGCCGAGTAAGCGACAAAAATTGCATACACTTTTCGAACAACACTTAATGAAAATTAAATTCTGGGAAATGTCATTCCGAAAATGCATCAAAGGCGGGCAGGACTGATAGTGAGTTTTACACTACTTTTGGCGAACAATTTTTTTTACTGTGGGTGGAATTTTTATATTAAAATCGATTTCAATTCGAGGAATTATTTTCAATTGAAATTCGAATACACACTAAGCTGTTAATTTTTTTTCTTATACATCTACATTCCTGCGTTCAGAGAACTAAGTGCGTATAACCGCTTTGTATAAATATAAGCATCGTCGATGAGTTTTTATACGTACATGGCACGGCATTTAAATAGAGAATTCTTAGACACAAGTTTAAGGGGGAAATTGAAGATACAAATTTCGTCTGACAGTGCTGTCTAAAATAAGCTCAAGACATGACATCATGCACTGAGAGAAACATACGAAACATATTTAACGTCACCGCTGTCAATGGGAAATATGGAAATGTATTTGGAAACTGAACTGTCAAAAATGCAAGATCAGAATACAGAATACAGAGGTTGGTTGGGGAGTTATAATAATCAGCAGTTCATTTTGAATATCGCTCAGATTGATTTAGGTCATCGGCCATTTTCGTTGGCTGTTAAATAAGTTTACTCGGGGTCATGAAGAACTCAACTCTCTTGCACAGATTTAGATGCTTGGCTGCATTTTCCTTTATTTGAAACTTAAATTCACATTTAAAATTTCAACTTTCGAGTATAAATAAGGACTAACTCGAGAAATTCTTATCATCGCGTGAGTGTAGTACGGAACCAATTGATTGTTGATTTATTCGCCCGTTTGAGTGACTTCAAATTACTGGCACTGCAGCTGGTTGCGTCCTTTTATACAGAGGCTCTACACAAGGATAGCCTAAGCATATACAAAACAAAATTTAAAATATCTGAAAAGAGGAAGTGGTATCTTATGGGAAAATCCTATCCAAATCTCAATCTATCTCTAGCTGTACACGGATGAAGAATTTTTTAGAATGCGTTGCAGAAGAATGACGATGTTCACTGCAACGCCTTTATGTCTATCAACAAAGATGTTGATCGATTTCGTTTATTGTTTATATTTGCAAGGATCCTGCCTTATTTTGGACTAAAGTCTTTAGTAAAGGGTTCGCTTAAATCTTCCCCACAGCTTTAATCATTAAATTTGAAACGCTTGGTTTTCCATCGAAATCTGTTTTGTGGATATCTACACGAAGAAGGTCGCTAGTACAGGGAACTTTCTAGATTTTTCCCATCAAACTATAGCGAACTCGTCAGAACAGAGTAATCATCCCATTAACAGGCATCAGGGTGTCTTATCCTTTATTTTGGATGTCAAGTGTTTCACGAAAACTGACATGTGGGCTTATTGCAGTGTTTTCTAATTTTCGTCCTTAAAAAATCTTTCAATTGGAATTGAAGTTGGTATTTTAAGGAGCCTAATGTGAAGCCATAACTATAACGAAACTACCGTATATTACCAATCGTCTTGTTACCAGAGTAACACCAATCTGAAGCCTGCTAACGTGCACTAGTTATAATAAGCGACTGTCTAACCAATCGCCGCCTATCTGCACGCGATTTGGCCGGAAAGGGCGACCTTGGATGCAAAACACTTCTGGAGATCCTTTCAACGTTTTGCTTAATTTTTACCACTGGGATTACCTGCTGGAAAGACTGAAATGAAAGCAATATCTGACACGAGAAACGTGCTGAATAGGGTTTCCTGAAAGGAATCTAGTTTGTCCCACTTTGATTCTCTGCCTCACGGGAATCGAAGGCAATGAGATCTGTGACGCGCTAGAAAAGAAGGGCTTGGAGAGTACCCCCTTAGTCCGGAACTAATAATGAATGTTAGTTTGGCGAAAGCTTTGTATTAGATCGACTCTTAGGTGGTCTCTTAGAGTCTCTAAACAGAGATGATCTAGCATCTAATTTGGCGCAACAGACCGTATGTGGGGGCTCAGATTTGGGGGTTATTGGTGTTGGAGAACTTAGCTTCCATATCATAATAAATGGAACTACCTCTGGACTTGGCTTTGCTAAATGTATCAAGTCCGTCTATATAACCTTTGCCAGATAACTTCTTGACAAATTCTATTAATGGAAGCTGTCCCATGCAGATACATTGGTTCTATCATCCTTGGCTTAGAATGATATATGATTCATACCACCCGATGAAAGCGAAATTTACTTACTTACTTAAGGTGGCGCTACAGTCCGGGGTAGACCTGGGCCTCAACCAACAAGCGTCTTCAGCCAGCTCAATCTTTAGCCAGCTGCGCCTTCAGTTTCGCACGCTAAGTTGGTTGAGGTACCCTTCCACTTGCGTGCGCCACCTGAGTCACGGTCTTCCTCTACTGCGCCGTCCCTCGGGAATGGATTTGAAGATTTTCCGGGCCGGAGCATTTGTGTCCATGCGCTCTACATGGCCTAGCCACCTCAGTCGTTGGACCTTCACTCTAAGTCGATGTCGCTGTACAGCCCATACAATGCGTCGTTGTATCTCCTCCTCCACTCACCCACCGTCTATGAAGACGGGACCAAAAATCACCCGAAGAATTTTCCTCTCGAAACAGCCAAGAGCGACCCCATCTGCTTTTGGCATAGTCCATGCCTCTACCCCATAAAGCAGGACTGGGATGATTATAGGGCCACTTTAGTTGTTCGAAGGAGGGCTTTGCTGTTCAATTGCCTTCTTAGCCCAAAGAAGCAGGGATTGACAAGAGTTATTCTTCGTTTGATGTCAGCGCTGGTGTTGTTGTCTGAGTTCATAGCGGAGCCTAGGTAGATAGGTTAGGTTGAGGTTAGGTTGAAGTGGCTGCCAGCTAGGAGTCGCCAGCACACTTAGACCAATGGTAGGTCCATTGTGATACCACGTGGATATTGGGAAAAAGTTTCTCTCTACCTACTCGTTAAAACCAATTTGAGCTTCTTATGAAGCGTAGGAGGCTCCTAATGTCGATATTCATCAGGTCGCCTGTATCGTTGTAATAGGGGGCTCCTAAGTGAAGCTTCCTTCTACGGGAGAGAGCTGGGCAGAAACAAAGAAGGTGAGGAATAGTTTCCTTCTCTTCTTCATCCATGCAGCTTCCGTAGAAGTCGTTTGCAAAGAGGCCTAGCCTTGTAGCATGCTTGCCTATTAGACAGTTTCCAGTGATGACACCTATTGTGGTGCTGATATGCAATCTATTGAGAGAAATCAAATTCCTAGAGCTTTGGCCAAATCTGTTTCCTCGCTAGACATGTTGATCCACTTGTCCACTTCTCGACAGCATCCAGCTTAAGTTTAAGTTTGCGAGCAGAGATTGGAATACCTAAGGTGCCTTTATCCTGCAAGATGGGTGGGTATAGTTGTTCCTATTCTGGCGAGTTCATCGGCCTTACAATTCCCTGGAATGTCTCTATGCCCCGGCACCCAACACGGGTAAATGTTGAACTGCTCAGCCATCTCCGCAAGAGACGAACGCCAGTCTAGGGCTACTAAAGAATTTATAGAGGTCGATTCTAGGGATTTGATTGCTGCTTGGCTGTCTGAAAAGATGCAGATATCTCTAACAGATATGTACCACGTTTTTCTTAAGCCAAGAAAGGGCTAGGTAAGATTGATGGGTATTTTCCTCACTATTTATAGAATAATATTCATAAGACAACAGTAGCCATTCTAAGAGAAATTCGTGCCTTCATGGGAACCATTTATTTGTGTTCCAATTATTTGCTAAAAGGCTTATCAGAGCCACTTTGTCTTTCATTTGACCGCCTTCGATGCCATTAATTTTATTTTATTTATATCCGCGACAAACTGACCTCCGCATTTGCCTACATACGAGTATTTTTATTTAAGCAACACTTTCCCACACAGATAACCTCCAAATGACATATGCTTCGCGTTGCCTTCAAAAGGTGGACTTAACTTTACCCTGCGTAAGCAAAAGGACAAAGAAAACACTCGCTGTTGTATTTATGGGTCACTGATCACAAATTGAAAAAAAAAAAAAAAAAATTATAAATGTGTCTAAAGTCGGTATTATCTTGCAACAGGTTCTTTTTTTTTCTGAAATGGACGTTACAGGTTAACGTTCCGCTGAATGATTCGGTTGCACCTGTCATTACAGAAGGGGCACGTGGTGAACCGATCAAAAAATATCCGTTGCAATTGAAACATATGTAGGCACTTATAATGTATCTTGTTTTTTTTTTTCTTTCTTATTTCCATTTGCTTCCTCGTTCTTCTCCAATGACCTTCCATTTATGAAGAAACCTGTCGTGGTGAGATCCCAAAATAGCAGGTAAGAATGTGGAGATCCTTCGAGAGCGATTGTAAACGTAATTTCAACATTTTGTATGCAGTTCTACTGCAGGTTGTCGACAGTGTCAAAGGTTGTCATTTCATTCACCTTTCCTTTAGCAGGGCGTCTGACAAATGACGGTCGCAATTATGTAAGTCCTGTCATAAAATTAAAATTTCCTTTTGTGTAAAAGCCAAAAACCTGCATCGTAAATATCCACCTACTCTGACATGCAAAACACGTGAATTTGAAATTACCTAACTTGGGGAGGGAAAATGGAGTTTTTTTTTTCAAGACTCTGTTCCATAGGGTAAGGGCAGTTTAGTGGGCACATTGCAACAATATGAGTTTTGTAGACACGACTGACTCTACCGATAAATGACATAATAGACGCCTTAAACTTTACAATCAGCACCGGTGTACGAGTAGCTAGAGAGCTAGGAAGGTAGGTAGATGAGTGCCACTAACACCCCTGGAATATACCAAGGAAGTGTTAAGTAAGTCCTTCAGTTCCGTGAAGGAATAACTGCCAACAGTCCACATTCTTCCATCAGAAAAGGGAGGACATTGAGCTAGTTAATTCCTATTACAGTCGTAAAGCATAGGAAGTTCTGCTACGCTCCCTAACTGTCCTGCGCTAAATTTGCTTAAAGTGGCCCTCTGCGCTGTGTCCACTTACCCCGCTAAGGGGATCTCTTCATACCAATGGGGTGGCCCCCCATTTCTTTATCCAGGTGGATATCCACTTATCTAGGTTGTTGTGCTTGTTAAAAGTACACCCATACATCCGTGACAGGGCTAATCCACTGGTGGCAGTTTGGTTGCCACACGTGACTGCAATGTATTTCTTGAGATAATTTCTGTTCATGCTAAGTTGGGCAAATGGACTCTGGAGTCGGCGCAGGAGTTTTCTCAGATGAGCTGAACGTCTCGAAATCTTTCTGTCTACCGAATAACTCCAGTGTTTTTTAAGAAGAGCTACTCGCGATTCGTGAGGCCTGCCGATCACTGAACTCTCTCTCAACGCCCAACGGGAATCTTGCTATCTTTACTGATAGACAAGCTGCTATCAAAGCCATTGATTCAGGTATCACATCCTTAAAACTGGTAGAGCAATGCCGGAAAGAGCTGAATAAATTCATCTGGGTCTCCGTACACAGTAACTATGAGGAAAACGTGCGGGCAGGCGATCTGGTCAGGCAGAGGTCAGCCCTTAGCGGCTCCACTAGGAGTCGTCAAGAAAGACATAGCCCAGCTATAGCAAACCTAAAACAAATGAGCTACTAGGCAGATCAAGACCAGACATTGCCAGAATTGTAACCATAAGCACGGGCCACTGGCCGATATGAGACCATGCAGCCAAGCTTGGCATCCCCCACAACTGCCGCAGCTGCAGAGATGCTTTCTTCTTCCTTTTTGTTCGGCGAGGTTATGATCAGGATTATAGTTATCACAACCCTCTCACTTTACTGCATCCTAACTGGTCTGCCTGTGGGGTTCGAGAGCCCGACAACGTACTCTAGGTAAACCCTTCTTCGAAGACCTGAGAGATATATCTGACAGAAGGATTAGAGCCCTCAACTCGACAGGATGGATGTAGTATATTTCTCAACCGTAAACAACATTGCACAACTAGGTTACATGAGTTTTGTGGTATCAAAACGGCGCATTCTAGTGCTAGTTGTGTTTCAAAATAAAGGAAACAGTCACCTCTACCTACCTAAGTTGGGCATAGCTTCCGCCTGAATGTGGGCGTGGATTTCCGCCTGGAAGATGCGGACAAATTTGCACATTGGTACCGAGTGTCTGGTTGTTGGTTTAAACACTCCCACTTCATCTGTATACCAATTAACGGCGTATACCAGATTCGTTGGTCCCTTAATTCTTTGTGCCCTGTTACCTTCCTAAGTTGATTTTAGCACATAAATTCTAGGTGTCCAGCACCCAGCCAGTTCCAGTAAAATATTTTCTATCCATGACAGGATATTTGTATCTGCGATGTCTCGTCGTTGACATTTAAATTCTACGTTTCCTACGTTGATAAGGTAACTACCATTAGACCTTGAGGAGAAACAAAGGTTGCAAGGAGGTTTATCATCTGCTATGTCCAGTTGAGACTTGTGCCACCTTAGAGTGCATGATACCACGTTATAAACCATCCTAAGCTTCTCTATATATTTTCTTATTTTCTTTAAGGCTCACTAAAGGCAAAACTTGGTAAGGTTCGTGCCAACTTCGTCCTTATAAATCCAACCAATTCCGAAAATTATTGCATGCCCAACACACACACAAACACGTTGAAAGTCGACATACTTGTATCTAACGCTAATGCGGTGTGGGTGGAAGGAAACCCCCCCCCCTCCCCCCCCCCCAAAGCCCCTAGATCCTGAGCTCATGATAGCTACACAAACTTCACTTGGTTCTGTGTATATATGCTTTGATTTCGTTCCTTCGATACCGTATGAGGAAGGAAATTACAGGTGAAAAATTAAGTGCCGAGGGGTGGCGTTCAGCAACTAAGGCAGTAGCTGTATAAAAAACAGCATTGATTCATTTACACACGTACGTACACATAATTACATATACATTAGTATGTAAGATAAGAATTGTGAGCGGCTAGGGGCGGGCCGACGGCCTAACGGGCTAACGGGCGAAGGAATTCCTTAAGTGAAGTTTTGCATTTTTCGACTTTAGTTAGGTTAGTTTCGATCTAACAAATTTTATTCCTTGGAAGCATGTGGTCGCGTGTATGTGTTATCTACCAGAGGCCCCCCTGTAATTATGTACACAGGACTATTGGATGATTATACATACATATATGGAATAATATGTTCGTGTGGGTTGTTATTGTTGTTTTTTTTTTTTTTTTTTTTGCGTATAAAAGTCTTGTTTCCAGCTAATCGTTCGGATATCAAAGAAAAGATCTAGAAAAAGGAAGTATGTAACGTCGTATGTATAAACCTGTACACATGGGAAAGCAGTTTCGCTCGGACACACCCTGTTTGAAAGCATGTTTGTGTATGGAGAGTAAATAACAATTTGTCAAAGGACTTCCAGAAATGAATAATGTTTGGATTGAATATTCTATTGCATGGGTATTGGGTTTGTTTTCCAGTTGTTTCTAAACGACATGTTTAATTAGTGCAACGGTGGAGTAGGGTTCCGCTTTTAACCTCTGACGTAGCAAGTGAATCACTTTTAATTGAGTAATTGAAGGAAGCACAATTGGCTTTAATTAGGGTAGACAAAAATGTAGTTCATGGCACGAAGTACTACGAAGGCCTATCATGGTTGCAGGCAGTGTCTCAAGACACAGATTTTACGAGTATATGTGATTTTCTTTGTCACTCGTGTGTCTATTCTTTTGAATTTCAGGAACAGATCAAGGTCTAGCAATTGTTGCCTGACTGTCTTGTAATTTTTGTCGCTAACCTGTCTATTTTTGATTTGGCTCCGTGCGAATTTCATTGTAGATGAGACATGGGCAACAGTTTTGAAAACCATAAATCCGTGGCGAATAGTAGTGAAAATTTGTACAGCACACTCAATGCTTTAGGGCCTAAATTATCGCATGGTTTACAGCACAGAAGGTTCTCAAGCCAGCAAAGCTTCGTCATACATCTGAGATCCAGGATTCAACGGAAATAAAACCTGACTTCTTGGCTAATGTTATTGTACGAAGACCCGACTTTCGCCCTAACCTTTTTGCAGTGCCAGGAAGAGTTCATCCAAAAATTATCCGACAACCCCTAATCTTGCTAACTCGACGAACATCTGTATACCTGTAGATAAGCCTTGCCTCACAAAGGAGTCGCAAAACTTTGTTAACAACAATCCCAGAGTCAATGTCGCATTGTGGATCTCTTCCACTCGCCTATCAACGTACCTCTCCCAGAGTCTTATGTCACAAGATTCTGTGATCCTATACTTAGCATTTTAGAGGGAAGGTATCCCGGTAACCCGGAAATGCGAGCGATGTCGTGATCAAAACATGGCGATTGTGTCAGAGAACCAAGCTGGCATCACAGCGTGAAATTCATGGACGGATAACCCTAAGAGTAGGTCTCGAACTAGGATAAAGTAGAAGATAAGGGAAATGACGAAATGCTAGCGAAAAAAGTAATCCCAGAATCCTTCTGCGGGATAGGAGATAAACCATCAGGAGTAAACACGGGATGAAAACAAAAGACGTAGAATCTGTACGAGAGAAGTGCCTACACAAATCACAGCCACCGAACATAAAAGAGAAACGACTAAGACCTTAGTGCCATAAAAAAATGTGTTCCTGCTCTGTAGTACAATGAAACGGATATAGTCTGAGTATTTTTAAATTTGGTTGCCCTTGAAAAACCCCCAATGAAATGTACTACCACTCCTGGGAAATTGAAAAGAAGTAAGAAAGTCTACAAATAGGACCGTCCTAGACCGTACACAATTGACCTTCGGAAACCACCAGTCGATTCTATGTGAGATTAGATCTAGACAAATGTGTGAACGATTGTCGCCGCGGAAAATGGAATCCAAGTACATTCGACGAGGAGTGGTTCTCATCTGTGCTTATGAACGTAATGCTCTCGGACTCGGCTACGGATAAGTACAGATTATTACCCATATCATAACAGCCTGTGACGCTGCCATGGCACGAAGCAAAGGTATTCGTCATTATTCATCGGATTACTGGAAGAGTGTATAATTGTGTTCCGAATGCCATCCAGATGGCTGTATCAACGCTGCAGGGGAGAAGGAACACTTTCGCTGAACTTCAAAGGCGGTACAAAGCAGCACAAGAAACAGCGGAGAAGCTTCAATCAACTCTGCAGTGAGCTCTATGAAAAGTTATGGCTTTAGCTGCCACCTACTATAAATTGCTACAGAACGAAGTCGACGGACTGTTTTCAAGGCAGGAAGAAATCCTATGGAAGAACGAGAATGTGGAACTCATACCTGATTGAAAAAAAACTTCCAAAAGGAGTCAATAACCCGGGGGATCCATCATCCTTTCGTCCGCTTTGTACAGCTGGTAAAGTGCTGGGATGTTTCATCTGCAACATACTGGAAGCAGCCATCAAAATGCAGGAGGCTTGTCCAGACATCAATACTTTTCAATACTAATTTCGCAACCAGAGCGAAAAAAGGCGTTGAAGGCAGAAGATGGAGGGGCGCTGGACGACATTGTTCTGTGTTGGCAGGCAGACACGGAGACGGAGTGAAAAGCGTATTTCAGAGCTAGAAAGGTCGGTAGAAAGGTCAAAACTGAAGACCCCGTAGCGTGTGAAAAGATATTAATTACAAGCGAAATCATGTGAACGCTTAAGCTGCAAAGGTCGAACATGAAGCAGATCTGTGCGACAATAGGACCGTTTTTGCTATTACAAAGGAACTCATCGGGAGACCGTTCCTTATTAACATCGGATAGGGATTAGCTCAGAAGATGGAGGGAGTATTTCCCGAGGGTGCTAAGTCATTTTGGCGATAACGCCATGGTCCCGAATATAAATGAGCCCTTCGTAGCAATAAATTCCCGCATGCGCCCTAGACCGTCTAGGAATACAAAGATTGCAGCCGTGATTTGAATTTCGACTTCAAGAAGAATAAGGCGCTGAGCGTTAATGGAATCCCTGCTGCATTTTTCGGAACTGTGCCAGTAAATCTGTAGAGCTATTGAGTCCTTTCATAGGCTTCATGAGAAAATGAGAGTGAGGATGATAATCTAGCAGCCGGAAAAGGCATTCTGATGGACAGCAGAAACTGGCGAGGTCTACGCGTTCTTTCTTGCCGAAACAGTACCGAAGATATTCCTGGAAACGAGCAAAGGTTATCCGTATTCAACTCTTGATGTCAAAGAAAAAGACTTTCGCTCAGGATCCCCCGGCATCGATCGTCGACCTTGTGGATCTTAATAGAGTGATGCGTCTAGTGTATGTCTCCAGTTTATCTGTTTTTTTGTAGACTACAAGACTACAGCTTTGCGTAGGAGAAGCACTCTGGAAAACTAATCGCTTTTAGAAAGGTATGAAGAAAATGTTGCGTTCTTTCAAAGGCTTTTGAAATGCAAAGCGGAGAGCGACAGGACTGCATTTTATCCGCGCAGCATTATTCGAAAGAAGAAGAGTAAATTAATGCACGATAACATCGCATCTGACACATAGATTACGCTGACGATGTCTGCCTGGTTTCATGGAGGGTTATGGACCTGAAATGTTTCACAATCTTAAAGGCGAGGCAAGCATAGTAGGTCTGAAGATAAATGCCAGCGAAACAAAAGCCTTAAGCCTTTAAAACTCGTTTACCCAACTTAGCATTGTTGGACAAGATGTTGAGAAAGTTGATTGCTTTCCTTTTTAGGAAGCATCATCTCGGGTGATTGTGGTACCGAACTTGAAGTTGGTAGGAGAGTCGGGAAAACAATCGATGTGTTTGTCTGCAATCCAAAGTCTGGAAATGTGTTATATGTACATGTACAGAACTTAGACCAAGCTGCGACTGTTACGCTCCAATGTTGGGTCAGTACTTCTATATGGGTGCAGCAGTTGGAAAAGGACCGTCATAGTCACTCGAGCGCCGCAGACCTGCGTGAATCGTCCTCGCATCATGAGGGTGTTCTGGCAAAATCGCATTTCAAACGAACAGCATATGAGACCATGCCAGAAAACAATAGACATCACCATATGGCGAAGGACTCATAGCTTACAGTGCGAAGACAGCTCCATTGCGAATGTGAAGTGTGCTACTCAATGAAATCCATTTGCCCAATCTGGTGCAGGACTGTTGATGAGAAATCGAGGTCACTTTGGATGAGTTAGAGAGAACTCAAACCTATTGCAGAACTCCAAACATGATGGCGCAATGGCGTTGTGGACGCCCTCTGCCCCCAAGTGCTAACACCACTTAACTACCCATTAATGGAAGTCAACCCCATTTTGTGAAAAGAACAACACAAACAATTTTTTTTTTAGATTTATTTTTGCAAAGCTTTTCGTGTGTGTATTTACATATATCCTTTTATAATTTTTTGTTTTGTTTCTTTCTCGATATTACAAATACGATGTTATGTACTGTGTATTTGATTAATTCGAATTCGAAATCGATTTTCAATTTATTTTTATATATAATCATAATTTTTTTATTTTTTTCATCTACACTCTTTCTTGTAAATAAATCTATCTCTTGTTCTTTTGTGATAATAATAATAAATAATGTATATCATAATAATTAAATTTTATTTAGAATATTATGTACGAAATAAATAAATTACATCTCTCTTTTGTTTCATTTATAATAATAAATACAACATAAACAATAAATATCTGTAAGCATAGAATATAATGTAAATACGATAACGTGAATTTTAAATGGTTCTCTTTTTTTTTCTTCGTCAACAGATAAATAAATTTTTTTATTTTTAATTTTTTTATCATCATGTGTTTTAGTCAAACTTAAGGTATTTTTTTTTTTTTCAATAAAGTTTTCTTTTTTCTGTCAATGAACTTACAATAAAATTTGTTTTAATTAATAAATAGTAATAAAATGTTATTTACAATTTCGTGATGGTTTTTTTTTTTATTTATATATATGTTTAGGTACAAACTTTTGGTTGATGTTTATTTTAATTTTATTTTTTTTTGAATATATGAAGAGATTGCTAATTTTTGGGTGAGAATTTATTGAAATTAGGTGGATCTATACATTTTTAAAGATTATCTTTAGGTCTACTATATTATACTTTGCTGAGTGAATTGCACATTTAGAGCTTTAAGAATTGGTCGGCTAAATTAAATTGTCAAATGGGTTTTGGATTTTCGAAACTCAAATAAGAGGCAACAAAATATTGTAGACAGTACCCTCATCCTTCAATCTCTCCATAAAGTGATTTTCTATGGTTTAAATTTATCTAGTTCTCAATAAAATAAATGTATCTCTCGATCTGAAAAAGCTTTTAAATACCGTCCTAAATACCTTGTATATACATTTGTTTATAATTTTTTTTCATGTATCGCATAAGCTCTGTGCCTTAACCCATAAATTCCTAATTTGTCTTTTGATTTAGAAAAAAAGATAAAATTTTCTGTGATGAATTTTTATTTTGTTTATATTCTAGGGAACAAATTTAAATGAAAAATTAGTTTAGTAAATGTGATATTCTTAAGTGCAAATGATAAATTTTTTTACTATTTTTATAATAATGTCTTTTAAGTCGAGTTTTTAGTATCTGTGTGTGGTTGATAGTATACGTATATTTTGGTTTTATGAAAGCAAAAATTAAAAAAATTAACAAATAATTGAAACAAAATTTCTTGAAAGGCACCTATCGATTTGTTTTTTTTTTTTTTAGCATTATCTACCAACTAATTGTTCCTAGACGTTATACTAAGTATGTTTTTTTTTTATTATATTTTCACAGACTATTATTTAGTAATTTATGAAAATTATTTAACAGTTTTTTTTTAGATTTAGTTATTTCTATACCCACAGGCAAAGGTTGTTAAATTTTATTTTATTTTTGTGATGATAATCAAGCGTTGGCATCTTTTGGATTTCTTTTTGTTTAAACATTTTTTTTTTAAAACTTCGTTTTCTTAATGTGTGATTATAATTAAAAAATAAATTTTCTAAAATTTTGATTCTAATAATAACTATGCCTAGAGCATAATTTGAACGGGATGGGGGGTTTAAGTGATAAATTTTAAGTTTGGCAATAATTACGTTAATTTTGTTTTTAAATGTACTTATCAATATAAAAAATCTACTTAAGTGCAAGTGAAGGCAATAAAATAAGACGTTTGTGTGAGTTTGTATATGACACACATTTTTTTTTACAAAATTGCTTTCGACATCAATGCCATTGATTTGGTTTTGTACAATGTATACACGATTTTATTTTATAATTTAAGGGTTTCAAAATATTGAAGAAATGTACTAAATATTTAATGGAAATCAGAAATAAATTAGAGTTAAACATTGCAACCCATCTACGGTTTTTGAAGTAATTCAAATCGAAGAGGAGCTACATGGTATGAAAGCTAAGGACGACTGGATTCTTACATTTATCATTAAAGTGAGCAAGAATTATCCGCTTAGTATGTATGGTGTAGGTCCCTCCATACGTGAAAATTTTTTTATTCTTATGCACAATTCGAATGTCTATGAGAGGCTAGGCCTTATGTGGAAGATTTGAGCCAAATATTTATGCATACACCCCATCGCTGAACAAAGCGACCAATAAAGCCTTGACAGTTACCTAGGTTTAAACCCAACTGTCATAATGGACCAAACCCAATCTAATTAAAGAAAACTTTAAGGTAAATGACGCCAGTGATTCGGGTTTTTTCATTAATGGTATCACAGTCTTTGATCCAAGTGCACCTTGGGCAGTCATTTAACCTATTTCAACCAAACACGGACAGAAAATAGCCCTAATCTGGGTGTAAACTCCATGAATAGAGACCTATTTAGAAAATACAAAAGCTACAAAAAAGCCCTAAAGTTTAGCTAAATAGGAAGTCAAGCTGGCATTGTTTGAGTGCCTGGAATTAAAACTTATTTGGCCATTGCTTCTCGATTGGTTTTTATAATCTTCTTACGGAAGAGGCAAGGCTATAGCGCTGGGATAGCGCTCGAGATTCCTACAGAAGACTATTGATTCTGTTCTTGAATCGATGGAGATTGAAAACTTTCAGAAATATCTCTGCCGTGAGTGAATTTTGGTAGACAGATGTTGGTGCGCTTGGTAATTGGTCACCCGGGCTCTGCACTCTTGCAGCCTGTCTGGCAGATAGTCCAAATATCTGCAAGACTGACAGTCATTCTCGTTATGCATGTGCATGTTCCATATTCGAACTCCGGAAATGGGAAGCTTCCTTGAAAGGTATTACGCACATTTACCAGATTGCTTACAAGCATTCGAAGTTGAATCTCCGACAAGACTATGTACGTATACAATGTCCTTCCTGGAAATTCATGATTATAGGAGTAACTCAAAGGACCACGTCGGCACCGAATTGAATGTCAGACTAAATAACAACACAAATGCCTTTGGATTGAGTATGTTTTGATTCGAGCCAGTATTATAAATTGTAGAGTTCCACAGAACCAAGGAAGCCTTCGACTCTCTTTCCTGCCAGGGATATTGACTTTTTGGACTGTAAAAAAAAAACTGTAATGCGGACAATGCGGAAGTCTCATTTATTCACTTGAGTAAAAAACTAAACAATTTCCAGACAGATAGACAAACAGAAGGACGGAGTTTCAAAACCATACTTATTCCCCTACGAAGTCCTCGGTTACAAAAACATCACCTTTTTACCAGCGAGAGTTAGCAAATGAGTCATTATTAGTGGCGCCAAATGTGCGGATTAAACGACCCAATTGCGATCTCTTAAATGTAAATGAACAACTTTTGGGCAACGTTGGGATTTTGCTGAGAAAGAGAAGTGCACTTACTTATTCTTCACGAATGCATAGTTTCAGTATAAATATTTTTGAGAACAAAAACAGGTCAGGGATTACACTGGTCCCGGTATTGATTCGGTTCTCCAAGAAGGGGAGTAAATCTACTCCAATTGGAATAAAAGCAACATCCATCCAAGCTCTCTCTTGTACATTTACAGGTGACAGCTGTATAATCGTCTCAACTTATTTACTATTTCATGTCTGTCTCGTTAAATGGGACGAATTGATGAAACTGCAAAGTTATATGCCAACAAATTGATAATGTACGTAGTTCCATCAAGTTTGAATGCTCTTCAAATGATCAATAACCGAGCGGGGTATTTCACAGTCTAACCAGAAATTCGAATGAAAGAACAGACGATTGTCATCGATAACTCGATAACTCGAATTGGTTTTAACCCTAAAACAAGTCCGAATAGCAAGCTGATGCTCACTTTAAAACGCATTTCAAATTCGAAAAGATGTCATTGTAACCCTGTAACCACTTTAAGATACGGTCAAAGAACTTTCTGATCTCCGTTCCCTACTGCAGAAGGGCGAAGGATCGTTTCTTTAACTGATTAGAGGAAATGCCTACCGAAGTGCGTCCTTTATAGACCATTGTAACTAAATGGGGTCTAGCCGTAGAGGAGGGCACAACGAAGTATATAATTTGAACAAGAAGGGACACGCAACATCGAAGAATCGGAAAAAACGTCTCAGTGGACAGCTTTAGCTTGGAGGTAGTAAGGTATTTTGCTCAGCTATTCTATTGAACAGTGGAGAAATCAAATGGAGCATAACTTCTGACAACCGCTGTTTCTTCCGGCTAAGAAGACAATTCAGTAGTCGAGCCGTTTGTCGAACAACTAAGCAGACTCTAAGGGTAGAAGACCCTTATCATCCGAGTCGTACAATATGATGGGGTAACATGAACTGTATAAAAGACAGATGAAGATATCCTTGGTATTTTTGGACGAACATTTTTTCGTAAGAAATCACAGGCTTTGTGGGAGAAAGTTGAGATATACAAGCTGTACGACAACATCGACCAACGTATTTTACGTTTGGCATGGCTAGGGTATGCAGAGCGAATGGATACAAACGCTCCGGCCGTAGAATTTTTGACTCTAATTCGGAGGGAGAATGCAGTAAAAGAAGCCTTAAGTGGTAGGAAAAAGTGGAAAGGAATCTCGATTAACTTGGAGTGCGCAACTGGGGGAAGCAAACTGAATTCCAGCCTAATAGGAGAGGTTTGTTGATTGGGGTAACATCTTTGTTCATTGCCCCCAAGTACGCAGAGTTATTCCCGCCGGCGATTGGTGACTTTGTATACATCACCGATGATACCTACAAGCAAATACGTGTAAGCAAATATATTTCTATTGATTATGGCTTTCTTAAAGTATAAGAAACGTCAAATGGAAGTAGCTCCTAAATAAGTAATTATAAAGTAATTTCTCAACGACAGCATTTAATTTTAATGACAGTACAAACCACAGCCATTGTCTGTATTTTTTTTTTTCAGAAAAAGAAAATTATTTAAATGTAAATAAAAATATCCTTCATATGCATATGGCTTGTACTAAAATCATACAAAAGAGTATAGACTATCGGAGGATGATAGGACGGACAATGTAGGTCCTGGTGTAAAATTTGTGTATTATTCACGTGCAGTTTATTTAATTAAAAATAAATAAAATGGGGGATATACACCCTCGTGGTTTTCGTGAATAAAACTGGGGAAAGAAGTTAAGTTTTGAAAACTGGACCATGTCAAAAACGACAATCGGTAATCGGGATCTAGTACTTTCAGCAAACTTAGCCCTTTTGACAACTCGATGCCTCTTGACAACTCGATGGATGAAACCCCTGAAAGTGCATATCCCACATAACGCAAAACTTGAACTGGACGGGCAAACACAGGTGGAAATATTCTCTCAGAGTATAGTACAAATATTCTTTTCTTATTTTTTTTTTATGTATAATATTGCATGTAGGTATAGCGATTGTCAATATTGTAAATATTATATCGAGTAAATATATTACATTTTGATGCAAGAAAACATTTTAATAATTCAACAGGCAAATAAGAGTTAACAAAAAAAATTCTTTTGCAAAAATTTACAACATCAATTATAAACATTTAGTTCTTTCTCTTAAAGGCAATATATCATTTTGAAAAATAGTTTATATCGTGTAAATATTAATACTTAAATATTTTGCTTAATGGTTCTTTTTGTTTTTTTTTTGGGTTTTGTATCAATTTATATTTTATAAAAAGCACTTATGTTTCAATATTTTGTTTCTTTTACGTTTTTGTTTTTTCTTATAATAAAAAAATGAGTTTGAATAAATATACGCATTATTGGTCTTAAAAATAAAATGATTTGCTTAACAAATGTAATACCGAACAAAACTATCTTAAAAAAAATTGTGTGTTTATTTGTGTACAGTTTTAGTTTTCAAATAGAAATCATTTCTTTGTATTACAGTTTGCAAAAACGATTTTAATTACTTTCTCTGCTCATAAGAATACATCGATAAAATTTGGTTTTTGATTAAAAATTTTGTCTTATCTACAGAAAAAGAAAAGAAAATAAAAAAACTATTTTGATATGTATTTTCAATCCGCAAAGGATGCATAAGTTCGTTTTGAAAATCTCAAACAAAGTTTTTTTTAATATTTTTTGTGTGTCGAAAAGAAATAGTCCAACCATTCATGTGTTCTCTTATGTGTCGTTCCTTGAAATCGTGTAAGCAAACAAAAGAAGGAAAAAAGAAAACGAATTTCTTGTGGCTTATAACTTTCGTGTTTTTTTGTTTAAACATAATTTACTTATTGTTTTTCTCACACGCAGATTTTCTTGGTATTTTTAAATTTATTTTTATTAAAACTATTTTCTATGTTTTTTTTATTTATTTGTTTTTTTTTTTTTGCAGATCATTGTGTAGTTAATTATTTATTTGTTTATTAAGCTGGCAATACTGAAAAAAATAAATTATAATTAATTGCTTACGTTTTTTGTTTCTTTTATTAGAACTACAAGGATTTCGAGTGCGTATAGTGTCCTATTCTTAAAAGTAAATCGTTGTATATCGAGAATTAATTTTTAAGCATTTGATTTTTTTTTAAATAAATTTCAAAACAAAGAAAAGAAAACAATCATTGCCAACAAAAGTCGACTTTATAATATACTTTTTTTTTTAAATATATTTTGAATTTTTGTTTTTGTTAATCTTAAGAATATTTTACAGAGCAATAATTTGAAACATTGCCAAATCTAGAGTGCCTACTATTTTGTTGTTTGTCAATTTTTTTTATGCAAATAGTACAAGAAGTTTTATGATTGAGTTTAATATTAATTTTACTATAACTTTTTATCCATTTTTTTTTTATTTTATAAAAGGCAGTCAATATAATTTGTTTTTATGTAAAACATTCTACAGAAATGATTTTTTTTTGTTTTTTTTTTGTTTGCTCTAATATAATTTTTCTATTTATGCATTTAATTTAAATTTATCACTTAAGTGTTTCCCTCTGTTATTTATTTATATATTAATTTTTTTTTATTAATTTATAACTAATTTATTTCACAGTTTTGACGATTTCTTTTCAAGTATTGGTTCTATAACAAACAATAAAACAAATAAAATAAATAATATCAACAGAAATATAATAAAAATTTGACTAAGAATCACAAAAGTTTTTTTTATTTTTATTTTTTAATATCTATTGTTTTTAGCGTACTTTTTTTTATTAAAAAAAAAACTTTGTTTTTATTTTCAGTGATAGATTATCCTAGACTAGCGATTTTTTATTTGTGTCTAATCCGTTTTTTAGCGGTCGTGTAAATATTTAAAGTAATTTCTAGGAGAATCCCTTGTAGTGAACAAAGAAAAATATTAAAAAAATTGCATAAGCTGTTGGAAATGTTATTCTTGCAATGACATCAATCGTTTTAGCGACACGAATCGGATGCGGTGGTTCCTTTTTCCGGACTTGGACAAAGCACGTCTGTTGGGGAGAAACAAGTTAGAGAGAAAGTTTTATCATAAAATTTTAAAGAAATTAAAAAAATATTTTTTTAAAATGATGTGCATACAGTTTGTTACCAGATTTATGAGAGATACATTGAATAAAACTTATTTTTGGCTAAAATAGTCGAAGAGGTTAAATTAATTGGTCAACTATGAAAACATGACTACGTTCAGACTTTGATTGCAATTTAATATTATTATCTTCCACACGAAGAACTAACTGGGCTTTCTTTGAATTATTGAACTGGTTTTTATTGAATAAAATAAGGGATTTTTTGTCAGAGCCTTGCCAGACGCATGTAAGAGCAGTTTGTGATAAACTATCTGTTGTGAACAAAACTATGATATCTCAAAAACTGTTTCAGACATCAAGATCAAATATATTTGACGGTATAGATCCGAAAGAAATAAGAAACGAAACCACTGACGTATAAGCATTCTAAAGCAAGGAACATATTTTCTGTTACTGTCGGACGGTTGTCATTTTTTGTTTTTGTTGAGATGCGAGTGAAAAAAAGGATTCTTCTTCAGGAAAAGGAGAAAAAGACAATTGACAGCTAACGTAGAGCACCATCTAGTAGTAGAAAATTGCTGATTGAAAATGAATGTTTAAATCTAATAAAAATTTAAATTCGAACTTTTAACCTCCCGCCTAGTAGTCCCTTACAATATAACAAAACCCATCCCTTTTTGAGTAAGCGGCTTATATCATTTATTTAATTGCAAATCAGGAAATCCACGATAGGTCCTTAAACAAATTGTCTACCAAATGTATGTATCTGTTTGTGCAGTCAACACTTATGCATTTTTGGTGAAAGTTTTGATGACCATTGCACGGCTTAAAGCTTTGGAATTCTCTACGGTTTGCTGACATTAATGGCGCAAAAAAAGTGGCAGGGCGTCAAATCGTACGATGCTGCTGGAAAATTGTAGTCGATTCTTTGCAAGATGAATCTCTCTCTGCAGTTTATGTCATCTTGTTGGAATCCCAGTTCGACGAGATCCATGTTTAGCAGTATTCGTCATAATAACTCGGTAATCTCGCATTTCTGGCATTATCTTGGAAAAATTAATGACAAATAACTCCTCCCCCTGGTTATAAGCTGCTGATATAGTAGTCCATCCCGATGCATTAGTTTCTCATTGATCACTCTAGGATTGATTGATTGTTTGGGAGGCGGAAGATCCTTCGTGAGGCTCTGGCACTGCGGCTTCATAATGAAGCCTATTGTGCCTTCCCTGGTTGGGTCCTAGAGCAATTTTTTTACTCCGGAGGCAGTTAGGAAGATAAGGATCTTCTCTAGGTGTATGTCTGCAATGTTTGCAGATGAGATGATTTTTTCACCGAAAATGTTCTTTCTGAGACGAAAGAGAGCAGATTCGTCACTTTCAAGGCATAGTCCATATGAAGGTTCCGCAGAAAGGTTTATTCGATGTAGGTGTTTTTTCAGTAGAGAGGGTGCACTGATGATTCCAGTAAGGATTCTTCGATTGTTCCTGTCTAGGTTAATCAGGAGATTGGATTTCCTGGGAGAGAATTTAGGAAAAAATGTGAGTTTAGCCAGACTTTATTGGATTCGAGTAGGGACAGCGTACTCTTGGCGTAGTCTTTGAAGTGACTTATGCTGACGCCGCAGAAGGGTTCGGAGCCGACGAGAGGTGTTACTGCGTCAATTTTAGCTAGTGAGTCAGCGTTTTCATTTCCAGCAAACTCCATACTCCAGGATTGTCTGTGTGTGTGAATGTGTGAATTTTCTTCCTGTTTATGGAACAATTTCTCTGCAAAGTCGTTGTCCACGATCTGGTTCAACTGTTGAACTGTCATCGCTTGCTACGATTTGCTGGCTTGTGCTCGTGTATCAACTCAATTTTGCAAGCACTGACTTGGAGGTCCTAACGCATAATAATCGCAACGACAGCATAGCTTAAAGACTAACAATTATAGTTTTGCACTCCGGATGGACCCCTCTTTAGAATCATTCAATTTCTTATAAGCTTCGTTAATATTCCCAAATTTTTTTTATACCCTTTGATACCTCAAGAACATTTAAGAACTTCTTCAGCTTGCCCTGTGTAAAGTATCAGTTATGGAATAAAGGACCTCGAAAAGATATCGATTACTTCACAATAAAATTTTTTTTCCTTTGAAATCATACTCTCTGTCCTGTAGCAGGTACTCGACCCCACCCTTAAGAAAAAAAAAAACTCCACATGAAACCCCAACCCATAGCTCTCAACAATTTTATTACTCTCAAGCACCAAGCACTGTGCTTTATCCTCACGCACACTCATCCGTCCACGTTTAATACAGTTAACCGGCCATAAAATAAATACGGTTTTAAAATCACCTTTAACCTTATTATCCTGCCGCCGCAAAAAAAAAAGAAACCAAACCTCTGTTACACCGTAAAAAATAATTCCGCATAATGCGATCACATTACAAGTCGCATGCACAACTGAATTTGTCGTGTCCTTACACTCTTGGTGAGCAAATGAGTGAGTAAGTAAGTTTTCAATGTGTCGTAAGGTATCGAATTAGCATTCTAAACTTCTCTGAGCACGTAACTCTCATTTTTCCCTTTTTAATAAAACATCAAACGTGTGTGAGGGATATGGTATCCTTTTTGTTTTCCACCGACCTAGCAAGCATCACAGATTTCTCCCCATACTCACACATAGACTGGTGTCCCTATTACTTATACAGAACCATGGAAGTATGGCAATTTAAGTGAGATGGTGTCACGTGCTGAAAGTTATTTCGAAATAAATTTTCAAATAAAATACCAGCACACAGACCTACTTTTAACTTTGCAAAGTGTAAACTTTTCTTTCACTTTCAAATGCATACACTCGTTTCCTTTTTTTAAAATTAGATTTTTTTTTGTATATTCACCTCTGTTGCACATCCATTGTTAGCTGAATGTGTACACGGACTGCTGCCTCCACCACAATTGGTGCATGCGACTATTTCGTTTGGACCGCCAGTTTCACGTTTTTTCTCACCCTGTAGGCGAAAAATTAAATTCAAAAATTAATTTCAAAAAACCTTACAATCGCAACAATATACAGAACGAGTTAAAAACAAAAAAAAAACTTTAAAAACTTTATGCAAAAGCATTCTAAATATTTACAATAGCGATAGTCCTACTCACCGGCTAATAATCCAACCAGCAGCGGGCAAATAAGAAATTAAATAACGGAAAAAAATAGAACCGATATTTTCATCAAATAAAATTTCAATATGCAATAAATACTTTTTTTTTTTTGTTTACATAAATTTTGTTCAATTTTTGTGTGGTGGATATGCAATGAACAAATGAAAATGAAAAAAACTGAAAGGAAATAAAAATAAAAATAAAATGTAAGAAAAGAAAAAAATTTAAATTAAGTTTAAGAGTACGTTTATGTGTGACAGCAAAACTTAATAATAAATTCGTGATTATCTATCATACGATCTAGTATTTTTTGGGCTTTTAGTGGATTGTTTATTTGAATAAACGTACTCAAGGATGAGGTTGATGGTGCGAAATGGTGATTTGTCAAAAATGCTTTCAAGTATGAAAATAATAAAATAAATTCCAATATTTTCTTGACGGGGGTGATTTGAAGCATTTTCATTGGAAAAAATGTAAAATGTTTATGCAATATTGCTACGTGGTTGTAAGCTTTTCTAAAACTTAATTTTTTTTATGAATTTTGCAATTAAGACTTCTTATTCTTATTTATATATTTTTTAAAGGCAAGAAGCTACTTTTTAAATTTTTTTTTAATAAATTGTTTACAATATTTAACAATGGAAAACTATTTAACAATTTAGAGTCGACTTTTAACTAAAAAAAGCTGCCTTTAAAGGTGATATTCTAGAAAAAATAATACAACATGGCAAACAAAAAGGTTGTCCACAAACATAATTACAATACAAAATTGAGATGGGAGGTATATGTATTATTCGTTGGGGATTTAGAACTTTTAGCATGCTTAGCTTGGGCAGGACCTATTATTTACGAGATATCCCGCTGTAAGAAGGTATTTACAGGTCCCAATGCCAGAACGCATAATCTTACAAGCTATGTACAAATATTATACAAAACCTAAACATCGGCTTATGTATGTAGTACCATACACAGACTTTTCCTTATTCCCGGACGACATGAGTGGAAATCCAATACATTAACCAATGTACAGGATCTTCAATTCTACACCGACGGGTCTAAAATGGACATAGGAAGTTTTCTGCGCTAGAGTTTTCTGCGAATCACTCAATACCAACGATTTATACAAACTCTGGGACACCTGCAGTTCTTCCAAACCGAGGTCTTCGCCATTGAAAAAGCAGCACAGACTATACACGCTAAGGAACTAAATCCATCCAGGATTACAATTTTGTGGTTAGTCAAGCAGCACTCAAGGCAATTGACAGCGACAAAGTTAGATCAAAAACAGTCGCGACATGCCGACAAACTATCAACGGAATATGCAACACTCACGAAGTCACTCTCTGTTTGGTTCTCGAAGAAAGGAAACGAAGCAGCAGACGAACTTGCATGAAAAGGGTCAGCATTGAATGAGGATTTCACCCAAACATCAGTAGCCATCCTAATTGGTGTACCTTAAAGGAAGAGAAATGATCAACTCCTCCTGGACAACTAGAGGAGACTGTGTCATGTCTCGCAGTTTATGGCCAATACTGAACCATAGGAGGCTTTTTATCAATGAACAAAAAGGAAATCAGCTTACTGACAGGAGTACTAACTAGACACTGTCCGTCAAACTGGGTGTCAACTTACCAGAAGAAACAGAACCCATTAAACGCCTGCTTTGTGACTGCGACAGCCTCCAAATCCATCGCTTCCGCTATATGGGAAACAGACTATTTGTGAAATTAGAGAACCTGGTGGAAGTCCCACTCAGGACCATTATGAGTTTCGTCAAGAGTACATGTCGGTTCAACCGAATCAATAGAAGTGAAAGTCTTAGTCACTGCTTTGTGAAAGGTGACTCGTCCAAGACCCACCAAAGACCGCAAAAGGATGTCAGGCTTTGTAAAAATTTATAATAAATACAAGACATCGAAAAAAAATTAAAGAAATTGTGCAAAAACTATATCGTATTAGTCCGGACCTCAACCCATAGCGTAAATAGAACCCAACAACACCTAAGTGAGTGTAAAACACTTCACCACGTTGAGCTTCGAGATAATCTTCTTCTTCTTCTTCCTTTTGTTCGGCGAGGTTATGATCAGGTTTATAGAGATCATAACTCTCCCACATTACTGCATCCTAATGAAAGCCATAATTACGGCTGCCGAGGAGTTCCTTAAGTCTATTGGAGAAGGAAGGAGCTTCACCTAACTCTGCACAGAGCTACAGATTCACATAGAATGTGCTCTGCAGTTTCGTCCTCTTCTAAGCAGAGGCGGCAGGTGATATCCTCTGTAATTCTGATTGACAGTGACCGGTAGAGAAGCTCACAAGCCTTCTAATGTCATTTCTGTCATATTTTACGATATCAACTGCCTTTTTTTCGAAGGGTTGGACAGCTATTTTAGCTTGTCTCAGAGTTTGGGAGTTATTCGAGTGGGAATGCACATGTTGTGTTTCCAACTGTTTAGGGCGAATTTAAAGGCAGAAGCAGACATTCCGCAAAAAACGTTCAGGTCCAGTGAACAACTCAGAGGAGCCCTTCCTAGCTAGTAGGTCTGTAGTTTCGTTACCGTCAACTCCTATGTGACCCGATACCCACCACAATTTTACTCTATTGAATCGAGCCAGGTTTCTTTAACTGTCGCAGCAGCTTAGAACTAACTGATTTGGAACTGATCGAGTGGGAGATCAGTGCTTTAAGCTGATTGAGGTAAATAAATAAAAAATTCATAAGAATATTCACAAAAAGACAAAAAGGACTCGCATTCAATTCTTAAGAGAACGTGATCAACTAAAGGGTGAAGCGGAATTGTAGGAGGCTGGTGAGCGGGGAAAAGCGACTAGTGCGTTTCAGAATTTTCGGTATGAAAATATATTTTCCCTGAGGTGTACTTGACTTTTCTTATGGTTCATTCAAACCAATAAATATTCCAAGTCTTCTCAAGAAGTTGGATGAATGAGCAAAATTACTAGGAAAGGAATTGGCCGATGCCTCCAATCAATGATCTGATTGTGAAACTACACGAACAAGTTTGTGTAACTTTCTCCGACTTACAAATAGACACAAAGGATAAAGTCATTGCAGTGACAGAGACACTTTTACTCCCTCTTTCTTGAGAAAAACACGTTCTACAGATGCACACTTTCCTGATAACGTCGTTAAAGGATTCCCTTTAGCAATCGAACCGTTTCATAACTCCTGAACACACAGAAACTTCTCCCTCATCATAAAATCGTACTTAAACTTCTAACATTTCATACTCGTATCTTTTCCATTTGCCACTACGCATCGCTTTTTCTATTCTTACGCAAGTTTGTCCTACTTTCGTTCTAGTTTGTTAAATAATAGTTATTTTTGAAGTGCGTGCACATGTCATATTTGTCAACATCATTATAAGTTATTTTTTCTTTTTTTCTAAATGTAAGCAAATGCAAATTCCCCACCCTTAACAAGAATGGAGAGAAAGCGTAGCACGAGCAACCCCTAAGGTTTATTAACTACACATTCTCATAGTTTTTATGTATTTTTTTGGTCTTTCTTTCTGACTTTGTGTCATGAAAGTAAAAGATTCAATTTAATTTTCTACTGCTGCTGACTTGCCAACAACTATTTAACACAGAAATAAAACAACAAAAATTGGATCACTTAAGTTAGTAAGAAGCACAACAACCATAAAAAAAAAAAAAAGCAGAAATCTTCCCTTCCCCGTGCCATTATTAGTTCAAGACACTCATTCCTTTCGGGGGAGGCAAGCATTATAACCGTGGGTATTATACAACTAAGGGGTGGCTGGTTGGTGAAATAAAAGCTTCAAACACACACGTACAAGTCGAAAAATTTAGGTTAAATTGCTCCCGGAGGTGAAACATCACTTTCTCTTGCAAAATTCTTCCGTTAGAGAACAAAGAGAACTTGAGAATTCAACTGACCCCCTCACACATATTCCACGTATGCCATGGAATCCCCCCTCCCCCTTTAACGATGTGTTGTAAGTACAAAATATAAGGAAAAAAAAAAAACAATTTAACTGCAAGTATTTTCTGAAACATTCTCTTAATTCACCCCTGAAGCTAACACAAAAAAATACAAAACGAAACACCATGCCACGCCACGTCACGCCAAGTTATAGTATCGTCCTTACGATCCTGTGAGCCACTTACAAGATTCTCTGTCATTTTAATCTGGCCAGCTGTAGCTTCCACATCGTGAATGCCCGATGGCGTTGTGGAGCGACTTGATTTTCGCCTCGGAGGTTTTACAGGCAATTGACTTTCGGTCATTTCAATGTCCATTGTGACTGTCCGCGTGGCTGGAGATACTTTACGTCCGCCAACAATAAGCGCCGGAGTATTGGTCCCCATTGAACGTGATTGTCGGTGGTATGGTCCAGTTTGTGATGCACCAACAGTTTCGACATAGACAGGCTCCCGGATACTACCAGGAGGATCAACTCTTCCACTAATGGCAGTCAATTGTTGCGTGTGCCGTAAATCAGCTGGAAAATGCATGGCCGGAGCTGCTGTTGCGATTGGCGAAGGCGGTGCTGTTGCTGCCTTTTCGGATGACAAAGCAGCGTGAAATTCTCGTTCGATAATTTCCTAATTATTACAATTATTGAGAGCTGTTTTTTTTTGTTTGGCTTTTTATTTGGAATTGTGTAACAAATAAGAGGGAATGGAGATGTTTTGAAGAAACAAGTATAATTTGTAGTAAAAGTGAGTATTTAGTTATAAGGATTAGTCGGGGGTTAGGAGACATACACACGTGTGTTGTTAGGCGTCAAATAACATGAAATTTTAGTAAATATTTGTTATTGAATTGAAATTATTTTACTTCCCTCAATGACATGCCTGGACAAGCAAAGTGACTGTCATAAGAATTTTGACATCAAAATCATTCAAAAGGGAAGCGTTCAATGAGGAAAATCCTTCATTGTAATAAAAATCATGTCTTCCAAGTGATTGATTAGACAGTAGAAGTACTTATCTCGAGTAACGCGGAGATAGACATTGGACAATAACGGTATTTTTTTAAAAAAAAACCTCATTAACTTGAGAATTTTAAAAAATCTGATTAAAATGATGGTTTCGGAATCACACATGGGGCATGTGTGAATCATTTTAAACCACAACTCAGGTATATTCCTCAGATGGGGGTAGATGGGGGTAGATATCCGACAGTTCCAACCCTCATTGTCTCTCTTAATGAGCTGCAGCCAAACTTCTTTGCACGTAACCGAAAAGTTTTAAATGAATTGTCGCTGCTACCCCCTCTCGTCGTGCTTTTGTTGACCCACTTTTGAACAAAAAATTTTCTGCAGTGAATGGTGGAAAGTTGGGAGAAACCCGAAATTCTACTGGAGGGTGACGATAGCGACATATGTGGCGGTTCCACTCCACCAATCCCATTACCGACTGGGAGTTGATGTTACACTAGATTCACTCTTTTATCTACCTCGGTAGGATTTAAATAAAATAAAGGAATTCCTGCGACCGACTAATGAAAGGTTAAATGGGTCCTCATAGAAACTAGGCTAGGGAAGAGTCGCTGGCTGATATGGAATTGTAGACTGAGAACATTTCTGCATTTCTGCTTTCCCAAAAAACTTCGGCATTAAGGGTAAGAGCTAAGACTGTTTATTTCAAGCCTTTACGAATCGCGAACTTATGAATCGTAATGACTCGTATTCTCAGTTGATCCATCATTCAATCAGTATTTCAAACCCCTAATCCTGATCCTTACATAAGGGAACATAGAAAAATCTCTGGCTTAGCAGTCTTAGCTATCTCTAAATCTAGTTAGATCAAAGCATATGTGAGTTACTATCGAGTAATATGGACGAACACAGAACGGTGAAGTGGATGAATTTCAATATCCGCTTATCCCTTCTCTGGAAAATAGAAAAAGGTTTTTTAGGTCTACCAGGTTCTAGAACCGCTAAAATACCGCACTCACTATGCGTGATTGCTTAGCAATCTTTTCAACTTATTAGGATTTGAGGAATGATGTCGACTTCCAGGACTTTATGTTTCGTTAAAACTCCAATATGCTTAGCAAAATTTCCTTCAACCAAGTGTAGACTTCCTTTTTCTCCAATAAAGCAAATTTTCAGGAAATCTCTCTCATGGCGTAGTTTCCTATAGTCGTTCGTGCTGCGCGTGTTTAATTTCTGGAATGTTTTAAAAAGGATTCCAACGTTTATTGTCGTCTTCGAAAGAGAAGTCAATAAGTTTCTCATGAGCGGTGTAGTCACGTTTTTCTTAGGCTTAAAAATCAGATCCCCTGTTTGTCAATGCTATGAATTTACTCTTTGAACTCAGATCGTTCCGGGATCCTACACGTCCAGGTGCATGACTTTGAGGAATTTAGATGAATTCATTTGGGAACTTTAATCCCGCTTGTTTTCCTTTTTTATAGCTTTTAGCAAATAGAAAAAAAATGAATGTTTCTAAAAATCTTCGAAAGTCTGCCACTTAAAACTGCTAAGGATTGAGGATCAAGAATTTCGTCAAGAACTCTACCGTGGAACTGATTACAAAGAAGGAATGGGCCATGCGATGCATACTTTTAGCAATCACGCTATAAAAAGATATACCATCGGAATTCTTGGACGGATCGAAAAAAGGCGAGAACTTTTGGTGTAGTAATTGGGAAAACTCCCATTTTATTCGTTTCTCTGATGTACTTGATGGCTGTGATTTCTGGGTACCTGGTGCCGCTTGAACTTACACCGGCCAGGTCACAAGCAACCACACTACTTACTACTCAGTGTCCACCTCTTAAAGGCGAGAAAACTCAGTATGTAGGACATTTTTAATAACTTATCATTCAAGATTCACTCATTACTTCAAGTAAGGATTCTTAGCAATATATTCTGTTAGGATACAATACTTGGGAGCTCCCTGTTGCTGTAAATGTAAATTCTTACAGTACGATTTGCTATATTCTTTAAGTGATTCTAGGTGCTCCTGTTTTTTTTGAACGACAAAGTTTGGCAGCTTTAAATTATGATGTGATTGTAACCAATCTAAAGCTACACGAAGGAGCAACGCTTCATTTGAAAACTTTTTTCTTTTCATTTGAAGGCTTCTAGTGGAGTTTTATGCAAATTTCTGTCTTAAGCCAGCAAAGGACAGGTATTTCCTGAGCTCGATTCTGAGAACCAATGTGTGATCTGAGGCTTCAACTCTCTACGAACCTTATCCAAAACCTCGGCAAAGAACACAGACGTGCAAACGCTTAAATTGGAGATTTCTGGTTTGAAAATTTTGAGCAGAACGTGTCCATTTAGAACGAAACCATTTTCTTCTTTTTTTTTATTGCCGCCAGAAGGATTACGATCGTCCTAATGTACCGGATTTTGAAGTAACCAAGAATATGTGAAATTTAAGTGAATTGAAACCCTTAACATTTTGAGCGTTTCTCCTCTTGAAATTATGAAAACTAAAATCACGTAAAATTGATTTGAATTTTCGACTAGACAGTACTAAGCCCAAAGTTCGCCTTCTCAACTTAACAGAAAAACTAAACTAAACCAAAGAATATAACTAAATTTTAAGACAAAAAAACAAATTATTTAATGAATTATTTACTAAACATAACTTTAAGTAAGGCAGTCTCAATATAAATACATTTTGTTATTTTTGTTTACAGAAAGCATTTAACCTAACAGTTGTAACCAAAATAGCTGCTTATTCTATGTAATTAGTTGCATAAATCTAGAATTTTATTTTATCTCCATTTGTCAAAACTTTTTCTTTTTTTTGTTTATAATAAAAGCTTAAGCAAATTAAATACTACTCAAATTGCGGTTGGCCTTAGATTGTCATTATAATTTTTTTTTTTCTAAATTTGCTTTCACTATCTAATACGTACTTAAGATTTTAGATAGTGTTGTACATTTTTTTTTTTTTTTTTTTAATCTCGTTTCCCACACAATGTAATAGATTGTGGGTATTCGAAACATTTTTCCCAATTATTTGTGACCTTAAAGTGTGTTTTCAGTAACAAAGAAAATGAGAAATAGTTAAATACAATCAGCAGCACAACGTAGATTGTAAATTTTAAATTATTATTATTTTTTTTTTATAAGCAAACTTAACAAGAAATTTAACTTTGTTGGTCACATTCAAAAGCGTGCATGAAGTGGTTCTCTTGCCATGTACAACATAAAAAATGAAAATTTTTGTGGAAATACAAAATTTGTAGCACATGCTTTGGTTAGTTAAAGAAGAGACAACTTATGAACAAAATTAAACAGAAATTAATAAAATTCCTTTTAACACAAGCATAAGCAGGTGATAATGAATGTTTTACATAAACGAAATTTAGTTTTTGTTTTTTAATTATTTCAGTTGGGTAAACGTTTTGAGTTGAGGTATTTTTTGTTTTGTTTTTGTTTTGTGTATTATGTGGAAGGGAGTATTTTGTTGTTGTAGTTGGTGTTGTGCGAAATAGCTTACCAAAGGACTTGCAAGAATAACTCCGATCCTGCTTAGAACCGCTGGAAGACGCTGGAAAAATTTACACAAAATATGTTCATACTCAAAACACACTTTAAGATTGTTTTTTTGTTTTGTTTATATGTTTTTTTTTTTTGGATTTACTTAATGTATTTAAATAATTTTAAGAGATTTGTTTTTGTTATCATTTAACTTTTTTTTTTTTTAGGGGAATTTTTAAGGTTATATTAAAGGAAAAGAAACATAACTTTGGAGGTGCGATTAGTGAGATAACCCATGATACGAGAAATGTTTGTGTTAATCACGAAAATTGGGAAACAATGTTTTCGTAAATATTTTCGAAAGTTTACTTTAAATATAATTTTTTTTTAAATACATTTTGGTATATAATAAAAGTTCTCTACATCATATACTTAACAAAAAATTCATTACTTTTTAAATTACTTCTACAAGTATGTAGGAAATATTTAGTGAAAACAAATATTATGAGAGATAGGACACAAACGTTCCAGGTACATTCATACGCACTTTTCTAGAATAGAGGGTATACCGACTGATTTAGGGACTTTCCTCCATGGCTACAAAATAACCCGGACTATCTAACTAAACCCAAACTTATTTTACTTTCTAAGCAGGTCCATTGAACTGACATACTCGTATCTATGAAAAGAATCGCCAGGTGGGATTGTCAGAAACGTTTAATTACTGTCGGAATTTTGTACCTAATCCTGCCATAAGTTCTGTTACACAATTCCAGCGCTTATCGTTTGAAACTCCTTACAGGAATCATTAGCTTGTTTTCCAGAACACATGTATTGTTCAGTAAAGAATACTAGGCAGTTTGGTTTCAGCTTGTGATCTATTGGCTTGGAGTGGGGTGTAAAAGAGAATCGAGTCGCGGTAATAGCGTTGCATAAGTGCGGAAAGGAGCCGACTAAATTTTTGGGTTGCTAAAACCATATTCGTAGTGGTTTTAGCAACCCAAAAATTTAGTCGGCTATATATATGTTTATAGGGCTATAGGTCGCTTTGGCAAATTGTTTTTAGTAGGCGACAGACCAAGAAGTGGTCGCCCGCGCGTCGTGCGTACGAGTGCGGTAGTAAAACCCGTGCATTAACGAATTCGAAGAAATCCACTTAGGAAACAGATAATCGTGTCCAACCAGACCATCAACCAGATATATCAACCAGATCCACTTCTTGGCTGATTCGGGATGATCTGCATATGAAGGTCTATCGTCGGTCCACGGGTCGTCTTTTAACTCCTGAATTGAAAAAACGTTAGACTGGAAAGATGCAAGCGACTTTTGAAGTGGCACAAGCAAAATGAAAAAAATTTGTGCTACATCATCTAAGGAAGCGAAGAAAGTTGTTCCAAGGGTCCAACGTTGCCCTCATCCCGCTTCCGTAATGGTTAGGTGAGCAGTCTCTCGCAAAGGTGTGTTGAACTGGTGCACAAGCTTACCAACAAGATGTGCTAGAGGGTGTTGTTAAGGGTTTTATAAATGCCCTTTTTAATGGAGGTACGACTCTGCTCCAGCGCACAAAGCCTCACGCAGAAGTGGCTCATGGTCAATATTAATAGCTTTATAGCAGCAGAAGATTGGCCGTCGGGCAGTCCAGATTTGAATCGATTACGGTTTCGAAATTGGATAACATGGCCTGCAAGAAATTTGGAAAGCCTCAGAGCAGCATTGACCGCAGGAGCGTCAACGATGTCCATGGAAGCCATGCGCGCCACTATAGCGTGATGGCCACAACGTTAAAGCAAAAGGCAGGCATTTCGAGTGAATTCATTTCTTTTAATATAATCAATATCGTGGTATAATAAATGAAACAATATTGAATACAAAATATTCGCTTGTTTTTTTTTTATGGCGTTTTATATTTGTAACAGAATTTATGGTAGAGCTAGGTAGTTTAAAGCCATCACTAAATTTAGGTTTCAAGTAAATATTTCTTCTTTCTATTGCTCCTAAATATTTTCAAGTTTTCATTTTCGAAACCTAAATACATCTGGACATCGATATGAACCCAGTCGTTCGAAATTCTAACCAATGTGGATTTATGTATGTATCCCTCACAGAAACTGGCACGCTGTAATTATTTCAGGTGAGTCCTTGAGGCTCTAACGTTCTATTTTGATATCTACTACTTATCTCATCGTATGTACGTACGTCGACTGTAAGAAAAACACAATGCGCAATCCCTATTTATTTATATAGCCTCTATCACATTCGTTAGAATAGGTTACTATTAATTTACACTCCTTTTATATAAGAAAATAAAAATCATAGTCATGCAATTCTCCATTCAAAAGTGAGTATTTCAAAAAAATAACAAAATTACTACACTAAACGATTTATTATTGCAATTCTTTCTCCTCGTCGTTAATTCAATGAGTACTCATTCTCAAGTGTGCATTCATATATCTCATTCAAATCCTTTGCTAAAAATATACACACAATAACCATCACCAATTGATTTTTTTTTCTCTATTCGGTTTTAACGTTGCCTGTCTGAGTGTGTTATTTGGATTAATTGGCTGTTTGAATCAAATATCGTATTGCATTCATCATCATTAGTCGTACAGTATACAAAAAACAAAGAGTAAACACGTACAGATACATTGAAAAAGAAAACAAAAAACGAATTTGTACGATACGATGCAATACAGTGAGACATAAAAAAATTAAACCAACAGAAAAGTACACAAATTTTTTTTTGTATATATATATTTTTTTTTTTTTGGGATAACTGTACAAGGAAAACATTGATCTAAGACCTAACTTTACATTAAATAAGAACAAAAATATTTGCTTTAAAAATTACAATACAATATACATAAATAAAAAAAAAGTTATCCTAAAGGACGTAGTCTATCTAAGAAGGGTTTTAAAAGTATGACACAACAAACAGAGATGATAGTTCGAAAAAGATTTTTTTTTCTTAATTTTTTTGCTTTTATAAATGAACACCAAGGGTGCGCGAATATATGTTTGTTTCGAAAATGGTTTATTTTGTTTTTCATTATTAAATTTAAACTATAATGAATCTGTAAAGGAGTATGTAATATTTTTTTTATATTCTTTTTTTGTACAACTCAAAATTATGTTTTTTTTTTTATAAAAGTTTTTTAATTGAAAATAAAGTCTATTACCTGTGTGACTGGATTTTCGCCAGGACGATAGACGACATTGTGCAATGGACGTTTTCGACCAACGTAGTTAACGCACACAAATTCCAGCAATGAGGCATAAATGAAGCACATACACACCCCGTCCCAGACATTCATAGCCGTGAGATTTGAGACGACAGGAAGTGTACTTCTGAAACCGTTTGAGGTTGTGAAAAAATTCAACATTGTTGTTACACCTATTGGGAATGGAAATTCGAAAATATTAGTTATTGTTATTAAATAAAAATTGCTGTGACAAATATGAAGGGAAAATGAAAGTGATGTTGTATTTAAAAAATGATTGGAGGACGTGTGTGTACATCTGAGTATCAAGCATTATAGTTTTTCTTCCAGTACCTATATGTAACGATTCGATAAATGTTACAAATTCAAAATAGAGTACAATAAATTTCAAAAATATATCCCGGACACAAACCATTCGTCAAATCTGCTAGAAATATTCCTATAGGAACATAAAAAAAATGGCGTTCACTTTCCTTATAGGAAGTTTGTAATCAGTCAGCAGAGTTTACGAATTTTTTCAGTAGTACTCATTTCTATAAGAATTTTTGGAAATTATTACCATAGCTAACCTTTTATTTAATTCGAGCGTGTACTTGCCACAGAAATTGATAAAAAAATTATCGACAGATGTTAATAGTCAACGGTGTTTGCATAGATCGACTGCCAGCGTAGCGCTTAATATTTCGATTTCACTACACAGGGGTTATTCACGATCACCACTGAGAAGGACTTCAACTTTACTTTGATATTAATTGTTTCTATTCACTTACGTCCCTCTAACTAGGGTTATTATCCTTCTACTGTCCCTATATCTAGAGTTAGGTTCATATCCAAACAAGTCTTAAACCTCCACTAATTCATTTTGAAAGACTTATAAAAGCACAAGGTTCTAAAAATATGAACAAAAAGTTCTGGCTTGACTCATTACCATCCCTGTGCCTCTCTTTGTCCTCTTCTGAAATAATTTAAGGAAAGGAAAATCTCGAGACCGTTGGTGAAAATTACATATGTTCTTTCAGGGCCTTCTGACAGACAAGTCAGTTAAAGGTAAACTTTCATATTCAAGCCCGGAGAAGCCAGTTTTTTCCTACAACTTTCTAGTGAGTTACTCCATTCTCAAATTGTGGCTCCATATGTACATATGTATATCTTAAATCGTTCAATCCCCTTAGAAAGTCTTAAGTTTCGATACAGATTTGCACAGTTTTGAATAATTCAGCAGCCAACCAGGGTTGTTCTCAGTTTGATTCGCACAGGCACGCTACTAAATAATGCATTTGCAAAGGAAATTAAATCCTCTGTTCTCCTATTTATCACTAAAAAACAGAACGCCAGACAAATTTGTGATTTATTTAAAATGTTTGCTACTCAGATGTACACACACAGGCACAAACCATAAGTCTGTGTTCTCATGTGATTTCAACTGATAAAAAGTAGGAAAAAAATAACTCTCGTCTCAGATGAGAAATTATGTTTATACACAAAAAAAAAGAAAATGTTTCTTCTTACACAACAGATGAAGGAGAGAAATAAATATGTTGTCTAAAATTTAAGGGGAACAAAAAAAAAAAAAAAAACAAACTGAAGAGGGAAACAGGAAAGAGAAGATAGAAAAATGCATGCAAATATATTCAAAATCCAAAAAGTGTAACGTTCCAAGTGGGAGAAGCCGAACTCTCATCTAACAAATATTTATCTTCCGCCCCGTTCAACACACGCACATACTCGTACAGCAATCACAGAAATCCACTTTAATCCATAACTTCAGCTCCACACAATTTCCTGTTTTACATGACATAAGAGCGCAGAACGACGGCAAAGATATCCTTTAAGCGGGATGTACTAGTATTTAAATGAAATTCATTTGTCAGGGGCGGTTCACACTGTGTGCGCCCCCTTCTTTGTTTGACATTGATTTATGAAACAAAACCGATGGTTTGCTAAGACAATTAAACTGTGAATGGTAACAAATAATAGCATAAAGTAGCGCAGCGACATTACAAAAAAAAAAACACATCTTTTGCGTTGCATCTATGACAATGTCATTGCAAAGGATATACATACTTTGTTTAAAAAAAAAAATAAAAATATACATTATCTTCCCGACGATGAAATATCATCGTTCTCATCTTTTCCAAGAATGATGATGGAAAGTCACGTCCTTGATTTACACTGGAGGATCAAGGGTTACCACACATAAGAAGCCCCGCGATGAAGATGGTGAACTGAATAAATCTGCATAAAGAAAATGCGGGGTACAACAAAACATACGTATAGCATAGTTTGAATAAGAATTTATATCGCACACAGAGGATTATCTATGTGTGAGTGTGCGGAAGTGACTTTTCTTGTTGGGAATTAGCCATTTATTTTCGCAGAGTTTATGTTTTGTTTTTTGTTGCTAAAGGATGAGAAGTTTTGTTTTTTCTAATTTTTTGGTTTTCAACAATAAATTGGTCTCTTAGAGCGACGGAAGAGAATAATTCGAATTTATTTTTGATGATAGGACCAAGATTGACGTCATTTGATAGTAGACAGTTTGGATAGAGATGTCACCCTGCGTCACACTAATTGACAGTAGACTTTGGTTTGAGTAGGTAATATATTTACATAGCAAGTTTTCAATACATCAATTTCGGGGAAATAAATGACATTTTGACACATTAACGTCACTTATTGTTTATCGAAAAATAAGTCACATTTTCATATATGTATGGATGTATGTGTAGAGTATGACATGTTTCAAATCGGTCAGAAAATTGCGTTTGATCAAGTGGATTGCCGTTCAAAAATGTTGAAAATTTAAATTTATATGTTACGCTGTCAGATAATGTAAAGTAACATTAACACCCTGGAATGGGAAATGGCGTGGATTTATTGTTTATTTCAAAGATTAATTCATTGTGTAGCTCGTCATGATTGAAATCTGTACGACTTACAGAAATTTGTGTCACCGTTATGTTAGCGACGTTATATTTATGTAATTTTTTTTTATTTTGTTTAGATAATCATTTCAGAAATTAGAACGAGCTAACGAGGTATATCACTAGGATTTTCTCGCAAAACATTGCATCGGCGTTTGGAACAATATATCTCACGCGAGTAATGGCAACAGGATTAAAATGGGCTTGTAGCAATGTGTTCAACCAACGATAAATACCAACATTTTCAGAAAGTGCAACAGCTTGTCGAGAAGGCCAAAGGTCAATGTGTAAAGTTTCTCTTTCTTCCCGAAATTTGTGACTTTGTGGACAGTCGTCGTAAAGAGACACTTTAACTTTCAAAGCCTTTCACTGGACCAACGGTTGCAGCTTATATACGTAAACCTAGGTAAAAAAATATTCTATGTTGCTCTCGGTTGGTAGTAAGACGACCGACAAGATTTACAACACACACGTGATATGGCGATATTGTCCCAGTCTACCATAAATTACATTTATTTGACGTCGTTTCTCCAGACGTTCGATTCTGCGAGCCTGATGTTGTAGCACAAAGTCAATGCTATGTTCTAGCTCCAACACAATTTGGGTCACACAATACTAAAGCGAAAAGCTATGGACGTGGTCTCATTGTAGATCCTTGGGGAAAAATTGTGGCCAGCACCGGATATCAAGAGTTAGACATTGCTACTGCAGAGATAGATATTATTTTTAGTGTTACCAAAGTGCTGCTTCCCAAAATCTATTTCTCTTCGGCAGAAATACTAGTAGTTTTTGAGGCTTGCCAGCCATATGATACTGAGACGACAAAGCAGTGTTCAATCCACTATCGAAACCATGCAAATGTGATATTGTTTGGTAGTCTATAGGATGGATCTAGGGCCTTGTTTAAAATTATGTCCAATGACAGTCAGGCGACGTCAGACATGGTTCCAAAACGCCAAACTAATAAAGCTAAGACAGTCCTGGGGGGGAATAAAATCAACCCACTTGAATAGAATTAACACTTCCATACGACTCCTTGACTTGTGTTAACCCCAAATATTCATCATCAAACTCACTTAAAGGCGAAACTAACTATGCCTGCCTCCAAAGAAAACTAGAATAAGTGCAGAATCCAACAAAAATACGAATATAAATGTCATTCATGTTAAGAGGAGTGATAAATAAATAACCCCGCAGCAAAGCAGAATCACTTGCACCCATTTTAACCCCTTCGTTCTCGGTGCTTTTATTCTATCCACAAATATTCCTGTGCTTAGCTGACGGATATGACATATGTATGCCTTTACTGCTGCGGTTCTCGAAACTCTTTGAATTAATATCCGCAATACACATGAATGCACAATTCTCTTATTCTACACCAACAAAATGGGCTCAAAAAGATATCACAAAACTCCACATGACAAAAACGTTAACTTTTGTAGGTGTACAGAATCAGCGGTGTAGCATGCATACAATTGTAAAAAAAAAAACAACAACAGCAGCTACACGCTATTCATATATGCACTTGTAGTAGCACCGTCTGCCACCCTTAAATGCCGCAGGGAACCTAGCTTTTTAGAGATGAATTGCACTGAATTGCTTTCGTCTGCCCAGTGTTTACAACTCATTTGAAAGCGCCCCACAATTTCTGTAGCCCTACAGTAGATCTGTCATTGTTATCGAAGGCGTAACGCTACATAGCGCAAGCAATTAAGCACTACATCTCTGTACATTTGTAGTCATCCGCTTAACCTGGTTAATTGTTTTCGACCACTTTTTTGTCGTCTGAATAGCTTTTGGAACTCTTTTTTTTGTACACTTGGTGAATTTGAATACTTTTGTCATTTTTACAAAATCTAATTAAAATTTTTTGGGATTCTATGGAGGAAGTTGAAAAAGAGAAATAATACAATATGCGCATGCAAATAAACAGCTTAGTGCACAAGAGTGAATAAAATTTAGGTTTTTTTAAAAAAAACTTTGCAAATTACCTACTTCTACTTGGAATTGTGAAAAAAAAATTGCAATTGAAGTGTAATTCCTAAGATAAGACCTGCATACATCCCTGACATTTCAATCCAATTCGACAATGAACGTACTAGATTTTTTTTTATTTTTTTTTACCATGTTTACCACGATTTTATTTACAAAAGATATTTTAGAAATTTTGCAATCTGATGGTAGTTTTTGTTTGATTTTTTTTTTGGTTTTGTTCATAGAATTTCCGGTATTGTTTTATGGTTTTTACATACCAATCATTACTCTGGCTGGTACTGCATTCCATTCTAGCCAAAATGTGATAAACGATGATGTCACCAATATGATTCCAGGTATAAATACAGTTGTGAAATAAAATGCACGATCCCTTGTGAACATTAGTTCAACTTTCAGGCAACTGTAATTACCTTCAAAGAAAAGCGAGCAATTCCCATTGCCTTTTAGTCAAATTTTGTTAAAAAAAATTGTTGTTTTTTTTTGTTGTATACATAAATTTTGTTGTTTATTTCTTGCAAAGTATTAATTTTAAATTATTTACACATATGTAGGTTTTTCTGATTGATTCTATTTTGATATTTTTAACCGAATTCTGACTAGTCAAATGCCTGAACTGACAGCTAAACTAACTAGGGAACTTAGTCTAAGGATTTTCATTTGAGTGAATGTGGAACATTAGCAGTTATGCAAGCATTTTATAACCTAAGGCTATCTTTTTACTAAAACGCACTAGTTTTCTGTCATTTCTTCCATCGTCCTTTTGGCAGTGGACCTCAAATGGTAAAATGTCACTTACATGAAAGGTCATATCACAAAAATTGTACTAAATTGTACTTCTTTGCTGTTCTACTACTGAACGTCAGTTTCAGGCTTAAGGCTATCTTTTTACTAAAACATACAAATCAGCAGTGTTGACCTTATGCTGCCCTTTTACCTCCTTTCACAATTTTCTTTTTATTTTAGTTACTCTCAAGGGCTTTGAGGTATTGCGGCTTAAAAGCTTTAAGACAGCTATAACGCAGGAGATGTTCCAGCTCTATGATGAAGTCCTAGATCACGAGGAAAGACCAAGTTGTTATGTATATTTCCGAAAAACAATTGCTTGCTGATTAGTGATATTATTTCTTCCAAAAAAAATCTGGCCAGAGCTGGATTGTAGGAAATCCAGTAGACTTATTTCCGTTAATACGACAAATCTTAGGAAGATAGTTGGAGCCCTCACGGGACATTATCTGGTAGGCAGACATGCCAGAAGACTTAGTGCTCCCTTCAACGATTTCTGTAGAAGCTGTAGAGACGAGGAAAAGGAGGAAACCATCGGCTTTGAGAAGGAAAACCCTAGGGGAATATTTCTTCGAAGATCTTAACGATTTAGCTAGACTCGACCTGAGCAAAATAAATAGCTCTGTCTTCGGGTCAAACTGGTTTAATGCCTAGATGGCGAATAATACCTCTTCGGCATGGGTTCACAACGAAATCAGTTGCCCTGTCTCCTGTTCCATTCTCCTGGGAAGTCACCATGTTACCATGTAGGTCCCCGGTGCTGGTAGTCCTTCTTTTGGTTTAAGTGTGTCCCTGCTGAGCGGGGACGGACACCCAACCCAACCCCAACCAATTTTCTTTCCGCAGCAGATTTTGACAGATTTTGAGTTCTTTAGGCGAATTTTCCGTCAGCATGCCAATGGCGTTCCTCTTTATTCCAAAGTTAATACAGTCCAATGCTTCCATGACGTAAAGTTTACACTTCTCACAGCGCGGCACCCTGGATAATTATTTTGAATAAGTGTATAAGGACTTGTAACTGAATACTTAGTCCTGCGCAAACATGACAACTTCATCTCATGACAAAGTGTAAATAAATCTCTTGTTGAGCGTACTCGTCATCAGTGCCACACTTAGGCAAGAAGTCTTCAGCTTTAAGCACGTTGATGAAAGACTGACCTTAATTCAAATAGAAGCGAAATTAGCCAAAAATACTTATTTGCCCACAAAATAAGACGAAGGACTCCTCAAAGACGAAGGAGCTCCACGATGAGGCATGTGAGTAATGCTCTAGATTGTCCTTGGCGGGACGCAATACCATCGTAGCAAGCAGATATTTTTTTCACCTCAACACTTACTGTAAGCGTTGTGAGCTGTGTGGCAGAAGTTATTAATGAAAGTGTTACTGGAGTGAAACTTGGATTCATTATAATGAGCCTTAGTCCATCTAAAGGCGTAAAATTGGCGATTCGGTCCCAAGAAGTATAATATTGTAACATCAGCAGGAAAGACTCTTAGGGACTCAACACAAATCCTGTTAATAGAATATAAACCGAAACCAGCATCGCAGGAGAATGCTATGCTAAGTCTCAAGGGCGCTTACGACAATTTATTAAGGAGGTGGGGATTCGCGAAAGGAGAGAACTCTTTTTTTATAACAGCACTCTGGTTTACAAGACTTAAACTTCTATAGCTGCTATGAAGGCGTTCCTGGTCTGGCACCCAGTCATTATCTAACCAATGATTTGGATAGCGAATAACTATCCTTAGTTAGTATCGGATATCACCTGCCGCCTCTGCTTAGAAGAGGACGAAACCGAAGTACACATACTAAGTGAGTGTGTAGCTCAAAATTAGGTGAAGCTTCTTCCTTAAGGATATCATATCTCCAATAGACTTAAGGAACTCCTCCGCAGCCGTGATTATTGCTTTCATAAGGGAAGTGGAAGCACTGCTGCTCTAAAAAGTGGCCTTTGGGACAATAGATCTCTCTGGTCGCAGTGCCTACCTGCCATTTGGGCGTGGCCACTAACCTATAAAAAAAAAATATCCTTAGTGTAGAGATCTATGGTTCTCTTGAGATACGAAAGTATGAAGGAGGTCAGATTAATCGGTCTAGGTCCTCAGGATACGTGAGATTTTGTCTGCTTAGGTATGAGAAACGTCTTCATATCCAACCGCGTACCTTGGATTTTTCAGAATGTCAGGCTGCCATTCAAAAAACAGGCAGGATAAGTGTATATTTAGGTAAAAGGCACGTTGAATATCTACCACAAATGAAGCAAGGAGGAAACTTTTGACCACAATTGCAAAATGTTTATTAAATCTTATTTAATGTCAGTATTGTAGTTGATATGCAACTTTAGTTTCCAGTGCACTCTCAAGTTAAGGTTGCTACTCTAACTATGTGCGGCCTAACGCAATTATTTTATTTTATTTATTTCTACATATATGTACAAGGACTAAGTATAATTTAAGTGGCGTAAAATAAAATCATTCTGTGTTTAATGCTTGCATTTTTTACTGCACACTACTACTTATAAAGTACAAGCCTAAGATCTATTCCCTACATAGTCATAAATCTATCACCTAACCTCTTAAAAATAAGCTTAATGTATAGTTAACTACTAAGTAAATGCAAAATAAAAGAAATATATTTTTTCAATATGCGCATTGAAACTGGATAACCATGCACAAACAAGTTGAGTGAATTTATTTTTATTTTTACTATACTAATACTCTATCGAATTTTCTACAACTTAAAAAAAAATAATTATATTTATGTAAGTAGTTTATAGCAGTCCAACTGGAATAAAAAAAATTGGATTAAATAAATTAAATTAGCATTCATCAAAAGGCAATCAGCTACTGCAGGCTTTCAATATTATTTCAAACTATTTATGTATAAAATTTTTATTTTATAATTAAATTTTATTTTTTACAAACAAAATGCATGATATAGCTTGCTGCTTTGTCAACTTGGTCAACTGCAGGATTTAGCCGAAGAGGAATAAGGACTAAATTACAAAAACCAAAATTTTACTCAAATTAATTGGGATTTGAAATTTTCTCTAATATTTTACGAAATGTATTATGAAATGGGGTGGAGGGTACCTTCTTAAATAAAAGAAAAATAAATCGAATTAAATTATTTTTTTTTGTTTTTTTAAATTGTATGGGATTAGGTGGTTGAATGGTGTTTCTTGCGTCGGATTAGCTGATCTATTTGGAATTTGTGTTTTGGATTGGATTCGTTTTTTTTTTTATTATTTTTACCTATCATGGATCTAGCAGGAACTGCATTCCATTCAAGCCAGAATGTGATAAACGAGGACGTCACCAATATTATTCCAGGTATAAAAACGGTGGTGAAATAGAATGCTCGATCTCTTGTAAATATTAAATCGACCTTAAGACAGCTGTAGTTTCCTACGATATTGTGTTTATTTTGTTTGTACTTTTGGTTAGTTTTATATATTAGATATATTTACTTTAAATTTTTTTTAGATTCTTGTAAATATTTTAATACTATACAAAGATTAAATTAAAAGTTTTAATTAACATTACACATAATCTTATTGCTAAATTTTAATGCAAATGATTTTATAAATAGGTGGGCTAAATAAAAAAAATTAATAGAAACATTGTACGTTTGTATATTTCTTTCAAAGAATTGTTAGTTAATGTAAAACACAAAACAAAAATCAAGAAAAAAGAAAATTATATTCCTTTGCAATCTTTTGTAAGCATTTTAGAATTGAACCAATTCCGATATGAGGAGTTTAAGGCGTTTTGAATTTAACAAAGCTGCTAAATGTCATCCTCTTCCTGCAATAGGTCGCTCTTTTGGAGACATTTTTGTCACATTTTCACCAACTAGTGAGCAAATGCCGTTTTTCAGTTCGTCGCCTCATGTGGATTGTGAAGAAAAAAAGTTAGCACTTTAGGAAGTAATGTGGCTAGACATTCGTCATCATAAGCCGCAAGACAATATCGGCTTTGTCAAGCATCTAACGTCATACATGACATAACCTTATAGCATATCTATATGGCGCCCGGTGCGCAGCTTTTCCTCTTTTCCTCCACAAACTGCAGAGACTTACAGCTTTAATATACCGTATCAGAAAGGGGTACTCTGCAATGTGATTTCCAAAAATTTAAGGAAAGAAGAATATGCCAGGGATACAAGGCCCTAGCAGGAGTCTGCAGATATTAGCGTTTAACACAATCGGTGTAAAAAATTTGAAAAGATCGCTTTGGCAGACTGTTAAACGGTGGCGATAGTCAAGAGCTCACTGTGAGACCGACTGAATCATTTAACATTGACGATGATAATAGAGTACACCGTAAGCCCAATCAAAATTAAGTGAGGATAGTAATATCTAAGTTCAAGTCCACCAGAGCTGCTGGAACTGACGGCCTAGTTCCCCAGCTTATGAATAAGGTAGAAGATGACTTGGTTCGGAGCGAAGACCAACTCATCTGTAGAGATTTGTCAGACGAATGTAATGAAATCCCAATATTGTCGAACCAATCTTATAGAGAGGCAAACCCTGCGAAGAGTCGTCTTTTGTTATTTCCAGGACTCTGTTATCTCCCAAATTCGTCTATTCACAGCCTGCTCGCTTCTTGTCAGTATGTTTTAAGGCATGTAAGTCCACCATTTCACCAAATTTTCACACTTTGGGCAGTCTCAGAGAAAAACCCGGAAATTCCAAGTCTATACTCATCTTTTAAGGTCGGAGAGCTAAACGGAGCTGTGTCTAGTCTTGGCTTCTTGCGAAAAAGTTGCAATAGAAACCTAAAATTTCAGACAAGCAATTGAGGGGTTTCCTCTAGCACATTCATCCTTCCATTCCTGTCTTACGCACAAAAGTTTGTGTAAAATCCTCTAGCGTGCTTAAAAGGAACGATTTTCGGTTTCATTTTGTAACGAAAAAGTGTAAAGACGATTTAATGAATAACAGGTACATCGACTTCGTCAAAACGTTCCGAAACCACGTCTAGAGACGGAAAAATAAGGTAGGACCACATCTAAAGCAGCACAGTAGAAAATGGCCCATTACAATTTTTGCGTAGGTAACTGGAGAATCCCCTTCCTCGTGCCCAGATTTAAAGTAAAGTCAAGTATGGAATACGTTCTAGAGAAGTTAAAAGGCAGTTTTGTAATACAGTGTACTCCGTCATAAGCGAACACCGACGGTTCCGAAAAATGTGTTTGCTTATGAGAGGTGTCCGTAATGAGAGACATCGTGGCGCCCCCTTTCTCTTAATGCTTACAAAAGATTGTCTTTCTAAACTCGATTTGTTAATAAAAAATAAAATAAAACAAACACTTCAAACTATTCAACTAACATTTACAACGTATTTCATCTAAAAAACACCAAAACATTCAGACCAGTCTGCACCAGACGGATTTCCACTTTAAACCAAAAACTAAACAAAAAAAAGTTTTTCCTGATCTTATTATCAACCTTAACTACCAAAAAAACAATATCCTACCCAACCTTAATAAATTATTCAACTATACACCACTAATCTCCAACTAAAACTGTTAAATTTAACAAAATTTTAATAAAACTTTAGTTTTAATCCAACTAACTATCAACGAATTAAAAGAAAAAGTAAAACTCACCTCTCCAGCTTTTAACAGAACACGTTACGGTTGCGTTTTGTATTAAATATGCGTTCAGTGTTGTTAACGAAGGACTTTTACGTAGCGTATCCTCATCGTTTTTCCACACATATTTTATATGCGATAATTCGTACGAAACTGAAATGATAAAAAAAAAAGTAAAATTCAATTTTTTCCCTTCAAAAACCCCATCAACATACACAAGATAAATATTCTGTCCTCGTCCCTTGGGACAGAGCAAAAGAAAAAAAAAAAAAACAGGCTCTTAGGCTCTTTATCAACATCAAGCAACACACAATGAAAAACGGAAAAAAAATTAAAAAAAAAGGAAGAAAAAATCTCATTGTAACAGTAAACTCTAATTAATGCAAATGGACAGACACCACTTTCTCATTTGTCCTCAAACATACATACACACACGCACAGTGTACACCCACAAAAAAAAGAACAAGAAAATCCTACAACACACGACCATCCCAACCATGGGGACAACCCACGGGTACTTACTGCTTTCCATTGAAAATGAACATTTAGGATCATCGAAGGGAAATATATGCAAACTTCCTTGGCATGACAGGATTAAATGACGTCTGAAAAGAAAACAGAAATACAAATTCAAATACAGGAAAAACCATAAAAAGGACTTTCGTAAAGGACACTTGAATACAAATTGTCGGATGATTGTAAAATTTTCACATTAAAAATGACAGAAAGGAAGAGAAAAAAAAGAAAAAAAATGTTAAAAGGATGCTTCGCATTGAACGGTCCGATAGTCACAAAATGATATGCCAACTATCTCCCTCTCTCTCTCTCTCTCTTTGAATTCAGGAAAAAGGATTCACAACTCAAACTCACCTCATTGCGTACGTAATGGTCCCGTTCCGGTAAATTCTCAAAGCGAAATGCATCGGAATGATGGGGTCCTTAAAGTCACCGTGCATAATGAAATACGTATCTGGTGTCCAGATATTGTCATGATGATGCAGTGCATTTAAATAATCATATTGCGATTTATTACCGTATTGCAGTCGAGGATCATTCCATTGTTGATTCAATAGGAACTCCACTTCATATTTCTATTTCAATAGCAAAAGAAAATTACCATTAAATGAAGTGATACAAGGATTCTGCTGTACATTCTCCTATTCACCACACACTCACCAAACTAGATTCGTCGGGCGATGCTAAGCTAAGGAGTAATACGTTTACATTAACTGTTAATGTACCTGCAAGCAGAGAGAACAACAACAACGAACAAGTTTACTTATTAAGCCATAAAGATGGGATTTAATGAGGCAATTTATAAGTAGGATAACGTATTTACTGGCTGTGCCTACAACATGCTGTGTGCAAGAAAAAAAAAATTTGATTGCGAAAAAATGTTACGTATACGCCAGCTGAAGGATTTTTTTTTTTGTTCAAATTGGTTGCGGATGAAATCTAAGACAGTTTTTTGAGCTTTAAGGATTAAAACTAAGACAAGGAGAGCTAGGAATTTAAATTTAGAGATGCGTAGAGTTTCTTTTCCTTAGTTTAGAGCTTAAGTGGAGGAAATATTGAAAATGCTCGACAATGCTGGGTGGTTCCTGCGTCATGGAGTGTAAATTAGTAGGAGAAAAGGCGAGAGAAAGTACCACCTACGCACACACAGAGGAATAAACCTGGGAAAGAAAAAAGAACAAAGTATCACCACTTTGTGAGCCTGACACGCGTGAGAAGTTTTACATAATGGACTCACGTGCTAACAAAAATGGTCGATAAAAATCGAATTAACGTTCACACGAATACGATTTAAAGACGAACAAAAATTTATAGCAAATAAATTAAGTTTAAGTACATAAGTTCTCCAAAATGGTAGGTTTCATGTTGGTAAATCAATGCCTTCCATTTTTATGGACGTTAACTTCAGTTGAATTGCCTTGCAGGTCATTATTTTTCTTTCTCTTTAAAGCCTTGATTTCACTCCTAACTACAAGGTGTCTCCTATATATGAAAACTTCAAGGAAAGTTCTGGACGATTTTTCAATATTGCTATTTTTTCTGACAGCCAATTCGGTATCAAAGCCATTGATGCCGTATCTATATCCTCAAAACTGGTAGAGCAATGCCGTTTTGAACTCAATTATGTACCCACTTAAAGATTACTCCCATCTGGGTCCCAGAACACAACAATTTTGAGAATAATGAATGCGCTGGCCAGGAGATCGTCGGCCCTTAACGGCTCCCTAGTGGAGGCAGTCGACATTCCGCTGATTTTCGTTAAGGACTGCACTCAACTTCACTTTCTTCAGCCATGCCAATCGCATGTGGAAAAATCTCACTAATGGAGCCATATCGAGAAAGACGTGGCCCGGTTATAATAAATCAAAGTCAAACAAGCTATTTTCACAAATCGAGATCAGATGTTGCTAGAATTATAGAGCTATTATTACAGGTCACTGGCCAGTCGGAGACCACACATCCTAGTTTAGTATTCCCCACAACACTTTTTGTAGAAGCTGCAAGGACACTAACGAGAAAGAATCTGTTTGCCATTTCCTCTGCAGATCTCCGGCCAGACGGCTTACTCTCGGCAAACACTTCTTCGACGATCTCAGCGAGATAGCTGGAATAGAGATTGGAGACCTCTACGGGCTAGGTTAGACCAAAAATATAAAATTATAGCCAATCAACGCACCTCCTTCGCATGAGGTTTTGTGGCAACAAAACGGCCCACTTCATCCCTAATTGGGTTCTCCTTGAACTATCACTTCAACCAACCATAGACGATTTTATTTTCGTCATAAACCCAACCGAAATGGGATAAGATTCCAAGCACCATTCCATACAAGCAATAAACAGCGTCATCATTGGTCACTGCATCTTAGACAAGAATTCTCAAACACTGGGCTTCAAAGTTGAGGAGATACTATAGGTATGTACATCCCCTTTTTTACCCCTACGGTAAATCAATTATCAAGCGCTCGTCTTCGTCCCTGCAACTTCTGCAGAAGTTGTTATGCAGCACTCCCAGTCGCTCTACGTTAACGCCAATGGCACAATGTGCAGTAATTATGCCGGAAACAACTCGTGCGTTATAACGACTAAGAGCAGAGAGGTTGTTATATTCTTGCTGAAGGGCGGCCATAGCGCCCACACCGTTCCGCATGTTTCCAGATGAACCCAGCATTTGTTTGCCCGATCGGTGGCTTTACTTTCTATCTTCTTCCGTAAGGAACTGATTGGAGTTACTACAAAAGAGAGGGCCTGCGATAAGTGCAGCACCGACCCTTTGCTAGGGAGCTCGTCAGCCCCTTCGTTTCCTTCGATATCCATATGCCCCGGTGCCCAGCAGAGAGTAAGCGCATTGGCTCTAGATATCTCGTTTAAGAGTAATTTGCAGGTCCTCGCAAGCCTGGTCCTGATTACAGCAGCTTCCAGAGCCTTAACGGCTGTCTGACTGTCTACGATATTACTCTCGCGCATAATTTCAGCAGTCTGTCTGATGGCTGTGAATTCGGCCTGAAAGACGCTGCAGTCGTCGTTTATTCTAAAGGAGCGGTTTGCAAGACACTCAGCCCTGTTAAGGTTGACGAGCTTTGTAGGAAAATAATATAAGCTATGCAGCGACATTATTCGAGTAGCAAAGTATAAATCGGGGCATTGGACATCTTAGATGGCTAGGACAGCTCGAATGGGCACCGGCGCTCCAACCCAAGCTTTCAGCGTTACTTATGTGAGTAAGAAACTGCCTAAATGGATATTTCCGATGCTGAAAAGTTTAGTTTGATTAATTTAAGAAAAACTGCACACAGTTCTACATCGATTACTCTAGGCATATGTACGCAAGGATACTGGATCTAAGCAATTGTTTCAAGTTGAGCATTTATTTAGGGATTCAAATATAAAGTTTCTTTCAGTAGGCTAACACATCAACTACTGAGTGTCAGCGACCTTGTAAGTTTGGAACCAAAAACGTATTTATGATTATTGGAGAAGAAAAATAAATGATTCAACCCAAAATATTTCGACCACATTTACCTTAAAAGTTTCTACGAAAATTAACCGAAGTACTTTATCTATTTGTAGGGAAAACTTACCCAAGGCTTCTCCTTAACTCAATCAATCCAAACCACATTTTGTCAATGTATGGTTGTTAGCTATTCCAACATAATTTTCCACAATTACTTTGGCTAAGTTTTTAGCTCCTAAGGCAAATGTCACCCCAAAGTTTCCCTACGGTTACAGTGATGCCAAAACACACTGCAGGACCCGCATTGACAGAGGGTTAACAATTCATTTCACTTCCTCCGAACGCTGAACGCACCTATTCATTTGAATTCAAAACTCGCTCACGTTTCACTGAAACTTGACAATGAATCAATTAAAGTTAATTATTTATCAACATCACTGTATTTACCCTGGAAAAAAGCATTAAATCACTTGACATATTTCCATTACTCAACTCGCTATGAAATCAATAATATTTTAAAATTCAGTTAGCAAATTGGCACTAGTCCGGGTACAATTGATTATACCTCTAACGCTGATCTATGGGCCTACAACAACAGCCTTCCAATCATAGCAAAACCTTCCACTTTTCATCCCCTCAAACCCCGGCACAAGTTTCAACAATGCAACTTCCTATTATTTGCACGGGAGCCTATCATTGTTCAGCTAAGCTTACTAGCGAAGGGTGGGCTGGGTGACCCATTTTAGGTATTCAAATCGTTCCTCTTGTCTACTCCGATGGACTTGTGCCCTCTGGGGAAATTTACTTCCTTCATAGCTGTACGAGTATATAGGGCTGCTGCTGCTGCTTGCAGGATGGACAGTACCCGGTGTATTGTTGAAAATGCATAATAAATTCACAAGCAGTCAGCCAGTAGTGGTAATATCCTGAAAAGGATTTTCACCTATTTTTCCTGACCATTTGCACGGCAAAGTACCGGTAGAATATAAAAGAATGCAAAAATCAGTTTTCATGCTTTTAATTCTTTTTTTCTTTAGAGAAATAAAAATAGCAATAGTTCTCCCTCTCTACAGTCAGGCACATAACAATTGAACCGTAAATTTAATATCGCTTAAATAAATTTTCCTATTCTGTCTACTTATCTTAATGAAAAAAGAAAGTACTACTGTAAGCAAAAAAAAAAAATAGAATTAGCAGGGTGGGCATGTCTAAAGTGCATCAAAGCAAACATTATCCGCAGTGTATAACAGTTTATAGTTTTTTCTAGATGTGTGTGCGCCTTAAAAAAAAAAAAAACATAAAATAATGGAGAAAATTTAGAATTTCAACTTTTTTTTTTTGTTTTGTTGTAATTTTTTTTTTTAACGAACCGCGATGATGTGGTCTCATCGTAGTCTGGTTTTTTGCCATATCCGGCGATGACAACCCACAGCAGAAGTCTTCATCTGGAAAAATGTTGGCATGACATTAGCAATGTGAAAAATACATTTGAATGCACATGGATTATGTTCGAGTCAATAACTAGGAAGAAACGAAACATAAACAGAATTCAATTCGTTAGGGATTACTATAAATGTGATGTTTTCGTTTTTTTTTTGTTTATCAACCAGACTACAAACGATTAAACAGAACAAAATATAAAGATACGAACATAAACACTGTGGCGACTAATAATGAATCTAAACAAAAATAATCGAAAAAATCTAAAAAAATGGAAGGTTTTGCTATAATAAATGGAAAATCTACTACATTTTGTTTGCTTACACCCAAAATAATAAAATGTCACTTGACACAACACTACTAAACAAAGATATGGTGGCGGAAAACTCTATAAAACATGACAAGAACAAATGAATACGAAATGGAATTAAGAGATAATAAAAAGGAAACAATTTTTCAAGTGTTACTCGTTTCATTCCTAAGATGATTTTATACGACGTCATTATATTTAAATCTACACGTATAATACAAGAGAACATTTATAACATTTATGAAAAGTAATCTGCTTGACTTAAAACTCACCATTAACTGGCGGTAGGAGTCTTTTATCGTAACGTGATTTCTGCAATAAATGGTCCAGAATTTCCTTATCCGAACTTGATTCGTCGAATCTGTAAAGAAAGCAAAAATTTGATTCTACTGTCAGTTCTGTCAAAGTTAAGCAAGCACACTATTCTTGCATTTGTCACTTTTTTAAATTGCAGACTTTCAGGAATCGATTTCGATGGGAAAAGTCAAAGTTATTGGCGAAGTTTATAGTATAAAAGGTACTTTTGGTTGCGAATAAAAATTTCATAAGGAGGCATTAACATGACAATGTCGAGAAGGGCAAACTGTAAGACAAATTCAAATTTTTATTGGATTCATTCAGATGGTTTTGTCATGGAAGCACTCATAGGTGTGTGTATGGAAGTTACTTTTTATTACTTTCTGAGTTTTATAAGTTTTAGAGCGTTTAAAAAAAAAGGATCAGCAAATACAGCCGCGCATTCACTGTAGTCGTAAAACCTTCCTTATTGTTACCTACTTTAGAAGTTCTGTGAACCAAGTGGAAGCCGCTTTTAATGACCTGGAGGATGCAAGTCAAACGGAATTTTATTTGACCCTTTCTATAAAGTTGTCATGGCAAATTCTTGTGGACTAAAACTTTTTCTACTTATACTTGAAATGAGTGTAACTCGAGGTAACTTATATCACAATATTCCCCTTATCACAGCTAACAAAATGGTTCGACTAACGTACATTGATGCATTGGTCAGTAGCTAACAGGCATCTCCATTGAACGGCGGAAGTGACATCTGACGTAATCTTTGACAGCGGGTGGGCCAGAAAGGAAAAGCATGGAAATGACAGTCGATAACTCAAACTTTTCAAATAAATGACAGCTCCACACCTGCCAATATTGAAAAACAGTTTATTTCAGCGTTTAAAGTGATTGAGCGATTCGCTAGAATTTCATTAAAAATTTGAAGCGGAAAAAGGACATTTTCGGCGATGTGACCAAATGAACGAGCCAAATGCATGCAAAGCAACACGTGGCGCAGAGGAGTGGAATAAGAATTTTGGCAATTCAGAAGGAGTTTGAGAAAAGACACTCAAATGACATTTGAACACTGATATTAAACATAGTCGGGGTCTTAGGAGCTACAAGGGGATTATTCAGAAAGTACCAATGGATTGGTTATCCTCTTGCGATCAACACCACCAACCGTAGGCGGACACATGGCACCACTTGCCTCATTACTAGACAGATTTAGCCCAAAATGGGTCACAAACGCTCGCACTGAAAGCACAATAATTGGTGTTATCACAGGATACTACATCCTTGGCAGCCACGCCATTAGGCTAGGCCACTTCTCAAATAACTTGCAAAAGCTGAATAGACAAAGAAGAGGAGGAAGCAATACTTCTGTGCCAAGGTCTTTCTTTCCAAAGAAGAATATATTAGGAGCCTACTCCTTGGGTAACTTTGGCGAACTGGAAAACATAGACATCAAGCGCCTCTAGAGCCTCATAACAAACTCCATATGGTTCGTCGCGTAGTACTGGTCTAAATGTGGCTGTATCTTAAGGAGCCTACCACCAGAACCTTACGTCAAGTCTTGCAATCGAATCCACTTATCGAGGACTTAGCAGGTCCTCGAGGTCGAAGATTAGTCCGGCAATTTAAAAAAAGCGGGCCTGGGGCTGATACACATCCCCGTTCGATACATAGACTTAGGATTTATGATAAGGGACAAAGAATGTAAGGACCTAAGCAATTCAGTCGACGTACAAGTGAGGGGACGTGGCTCAGAATCATGTTGACTGGAAAGTCGTGCGACTATGCAGGATCTTGAAACTGTTAAGCTCGCATAGTCCCTCCAAAGTGTGGCAAGTGTACCTACACGCACTTCACACATTGCAGCAATTTATTCGATGACACTTTCAAATCAAATCAATTTCACTTAAGCACGAGTACTTACATCGGATGATCAATTGCGGCAGCCGATGTAGATGATGTTAAGTAGCATAAAACTAATATTACACTAGACGCGGCGTACAGGCTAATTGAGTTTCGAATTGATGAAGTTGTTGCTGTGGCTGTAGCCGAACATGCGCTCCTACTATGATTATTTAAATAATTATTTGTATTCCTAGAATTTAATAAACTATTGCTTGTTCTGCTGTTGCTGTTACTGCAACTGCTACTGTAGTTAAATAATCGTGACGTTATGTAATATCCGGCGCGTATATAGTCGTCCTTGGTGCACTTGGCCGACGACGTCGTCGTCGTCGAGGATGGTGAGGCTTTTGTTGTTGCCTCAGCATACTGCTGCCGATGCTGGTGCTGGTGATGATGACGTTGATAATGATTTTGGCGATAACGTTTTTGATTATTTTCCGATGATGATCCTAGACTTTGGAAAAAGTTTTGACTGCAATTGCCACAGGCCGGGGAGGACGATGACGATGACGATGACGATGATGGGAAATACTTGGAAAAGGATTTAATTTGCAACTCAATAGGATCAACGATTTGTAATAGTGACTCGCTTTCGTCAGTTAAACTTTCAGTTGATGCTCCTTCTGTAATTGTTTTTGGTTTTATTGTTGGTATTAGTGTTGAGTTTGTTGCTCTTGTTGCTGCGGTTGTTGTTGTGGGTCGTTTATCCTTGGATATAATCTCATTGCATTGATTCCTCTTGGCTGTTTCGAACATACAGCCCATGTTATGACATCTGCAAGGACATAAAATAAAAGAAATGTTTTATTTTTCTGTTTTATAATTCTACATAAAAAAAAGGACATCAATCAGCACCCACTCAATGACATTACGAGCATGTATCGCGCTATAAAACCCAAAGATATCCACTGAATTTGTGTCAAAGGAGTGGGCTGTCATCAGACAGACAAAAGGCTTTCTCCTTCTGCTGTTTTCGTATTCCATCCGAGATGGAGATGGGAGCGTCTAAATATTTGAATTAGCTTAAAGGATGCTGACAGTGTTTACTGTGTTTTCGTGCGTCTCAACGAGTATTTCCAGGCAATTGCCTGCGATTTTTGTCGTCTTCACCCCGAACTTGTTGAGGAGAACATACTTGTACTTATCATTTTGAATTTGTATTGTAGCAGAGCTAATGATTTTCTACTTAGTGAAGAGTTTTTTTTTGCAAATTATTTTTATTTTTTCCAGTAAATATCACCCGAAAATATGTGCGCAAATATTTGCACATCTTTTGAGACTTGCTCTCTAAATGTCTCGACCTAGTTTAAATGAGGGGATGTTGAATATTGCCAGAGGGTTGGATGGGGGGGTTGGTTTACAATTTCGAAATGACTTTATGTTTTGTGTGCGCATTGAAACTTTGTTATAAATTTTTGAATGGGCCATGGTAAGGGGAGATTGTTCAGCTAACCGTGGACATTTTTCGTACATGTGATGTAAATTCTTGGAGTTTTTTTTTCTTAAATAGAATACTTATGTCGAATACTTAATTGAGGTCGTGGAAGGATGCAATAATTTTAATAATGTGCTTCAGACATTAAATTAAATTAGGGGCTTGAGAGGAGTGGAAATTTCCAACAAACCAAAGTTTTGCTTGACTGTTTTGGAAGATATCTGTTGAGTGAATGATTTGCATTTGGGAAGGACTGCTTTGAAAATATTTACAAACCGGGAACACCACTTATTTCCGGAATTCTTCATTTCTTCATCATGCCGAGTTTTCTTAAAGACGACGCGCCGCAAGGAGTACTAAGTTTCGAAAACTCCGGAACACAACCTTTAGGCTAATCAATGTTTCAAACAACAATGCCAATAAGACACACTATCGTTATGATAAGTGGGGGAGCTATTTGGCAGCTCTAGCAATGTGGCCTTGTTAAGTGCCAAGTCTTGTAGGTTTTAGAGAAATTTACTGACTCCATAGGGCATCAGCAAGTTCTCCTTGGCAATCGCGGCGAGGTTGATCAGTTTGGCACTGTCTAGTGCCATGCTTTCTAATGTGAATGGATGGATGTGTCTTCGTTACTTTCAAGGCACAGTCTGTGGATTGGGTCTGGTGAAAATGTTGGTCTTTTTAGCTGGTAGCCACCGCTAAGGTGTTCATTTTCATAAGACGAAGAGACTTTATTTTATGTGTTGCAAGGAAGATATATGTATCTTATGCAGACCCGCCTTGGGATGCTCACCGAAATGATGGCAATTATGAACTCGCATCAATTGATGTGATTAATGCCATTTTTATCGTCACAAGTCTCCCGAAGATATAGACAACAATAAGTTGAAGAATTTTTTCCAATACAGCGGTGGGGATTGTGTATCTGTCACCCGATTGCAATTACTTGACCGAGGATTGCAACTTATTGAAGCTTCAGCTACTTTTCAAACATTTTAACATTTTCGAAATCAGAAACGTGTCGATTGGAGTCGAAGAAAAATATTAAAAATTATCCAAAGTTGGACCAAAAAAGCTGAGAAAAACTGTCCGAAAACACTTCGTAAAGTCAAATATGTACCAGATCCGTTTGGCATAACAAGAACTCATGTACTCACTACACATGGAGCACAAGAGTCATCACGTTATAAAGCACCATTAATGAGCACGATTCAGATACAAACTCTATCGCAATATCGAATATCTGAACCAATTAGTTGGTTTTGCAATGTTTTCCGTGAGATGTCACTGATCACAGATGGCAGATTTGTTTTTATATTTTTATCTAACGATGGCGATGGCGCTGTATTTATTTACTTTACTATAAAAGTTCTATAAAATAAAAGAATTCTCTCACGAAATGATCTAAAACCATTCCTGAAACCGACTGCCAGCACATAACGACACATAAAATCTAACTTAAGGCCACGTAGAAAGAAAAATAATCCCAATAATACCCCATCGTACATGTGAACAACATGTCTGTTGTACACAAAGGATGTCCCTAAAAGTAAATAAACGACATTACATGGTAAAGGAAAATGGCCTGCCGATAGATACAGATATGCCACTTTGCTTATCGATAAAATACCACAACACAACCACCAACATCAAAATGTCACTGAACTTTTCAACATAAAATGTCCTTACATCTACATACATACATACACACAACCATTTTAGGGATACCACACTAAACGTTAGCACATTTCAATTTCACGAAAAAAAAAAAACTCTTCCAAAGGACCTTTAAACTTTGTCACAATTTAAAGGGAAAAAGACTTTTAATGAAGCTAGAGCCTCGCTTAGATTTTAAAGAGGTTAGAAGGTCCTTTTTTTGAAAAGGTAAAAATTAATTTATATTCCATAATTTTAAGTTTAAACTTCTCTGAAATTTATTTTTATACTGCTCGCCTTGACGCTTGGCCAAAGAATTATTTCAGGAACGTCCCATGACGCACCATTCTTTTTTTTTCTGCACCGCAAGAAATATCCTTTTCTCGCCTTATCTTTAACTGCGCACTTTCTTTGCTTTCCCTTCCCTTAACTAATATTATGTAGTAACTATTATATCCCTGGCATTTTGAGAAAAATAATTTCCTTCGGTGTTCTTTTTTTTTTCTTGCATGTATTTTAGTCCTGCCTGGTACTAGGATAGTGTGCGACAATGTAATATCTTATTTTCTCTCAGTCAACTGTCATTAATGGGTAATTTCATAGCTCGCACATTATTGCAGCTACCCCAGTGGTGGAGAGGAGCAAGGGAATAAAAACCGAAATTTAAATAAATTTCGTCCTTAATAATAAACATAATAATAATAGGTTGCCTGTAGGTCGTCGTCTTTGGAGCTTAATGGTCATCCTGAAGGCAATTTATAGCTGCCGCAGTAAATGAGCATGTTGCTCTAAGTGCCCCTGTGTATGTGTGAGAGGGGTGGCGTTCGAATTTAATTTGCGTGAATTTTTTTCCTTCATCGATAGTATTTTTCTTATAAGGGAGAATGGTATGCATGGGGTTGTACATAATTTGCTGTGTATTTTTGAAATATTGATGTTTCGATGGCGTGAAGCAAATTGTGTTCGGTCAGTTAATGGAATGACAGACAGTTTGGCAAATGTTGTGTGTAATTTCAAGCCGTTAAATATTGTGGCCTTGTGGGTCCGCAGGGGTAGGGCTTTGGGAGAGGTGCTTGGTGTGGATTTAATGGGTGATTTTGATATGCATTTCCTCAATCGAATTAATGCTGATGACCTGAATAAGAAGTAGATAATAATTTTGACTATTGTGCTTGACACGTCCTTGGTCTGAGGGTATTCGGCTGTTAATTTGGAGAATGCCGACATTTGAGGTATGCAACTTAAACGTGATGAAGACGGACAGGAATCGAATTAGAAATTCAGAAGGAGTTGCTGGAATACGAAGGAACCTAAAATGCCAAAAATGTTCGCATTTAGGAGAGAGGTTAAGGTGTACAGGATACTTTAGCTGCAAGCGAAGTAAGATGTTTGGTTTTTCCAATGATTCAACTCTTCTTTGATCGTGGCTATGACTTAAGGTGTTACTGGGAGGACCAGCGCACATTTGAGTGCAGATAGCTCGTGTGGATATGAGTTTTTGGAGGTATTGTTTGTGCTTGGTGCTTGGGCTACTAAGCGGCTATACGTAGAAGAGTGGATGGATATCTAATTCCGAACATCCTCCTGAGTGTTTGTTGAAAGGGAATGAAATTGAAATAAAAATGAACTTGCTCTCCAACAGCATTTGCTTAAGAGAGAAAAAAAAATGTGCGAAAGGCTGCAAGGCGGAATGAACACAGATGAAGGTGGCATAGCTCTCCAGGATGTAGGCAGACTAAACGAGTGGTCCCTGATTTCTATAGGAAATCGGCGGTTTTCTTGCTAGAAAAGACTGCAGACAACTTACTGGCTTTTTTACGGGCCACTACACCTTTGGCAAACACCCTAGTGTGCTAGGTTTAAGTGCTACCTCTATCTGCGGAACATTTCCTATGTGATTGTCCTGCCATTGCTCGGATAAGGAGGTGGATTTTTGATGCTGATGTGGTGAGTGCTGATGATGCAAGCTCCTCATCATTGAAGCTCCTTCTCGACTTTCTATGAAAGACGAACAAATTATAAAGCAAAATGTGGTTCTCTACCTGGTAGTACAATGGACTAGTATTTGAGTCTGAGTGCTCCAGTAGGGTGTGCCCGCCCCGACAAAAAAGGCAGACGTAAATAAGATGGGCTCAAGCCTAGCAATATGCCTAAGTAGAGCTGTTTAATACTTTGGCATCTATTACAAACCTTCAATGAGCTTACGATTGAGAATTGGACCGTAAGATGTTTTTCGTAAGCAGACCTCTGTGCTCTGCATAATGTTAAGCAGATGAGACGACCGATTTTCAGCGGACCTTTCTTTAACTATTTGATGGAGCTACCCACGAGCTAGGACTGCCATTTGGATAGATAGAAGGGGAATATGTTTTCTTACCGACTTTCTTGGGTGCATACGGACCCATCATGAACCCACTGATAGCCGCAAAAAAATGCAAATATTAGCAACACCTGTATACAGTTCAGGACCTACCTCGCGAGCATTCGTGTATTGCGTGTTACATTTTTACGTACAAACCACTGAGTCACGACATCCACTGATAGTCGCAGTCATGACAATATTTATGGTTATAAAATCTACTTTTCCACAAGATATTTTAGCATACTGCACTTTACAAGGCTCCATGGCTTCATGGCAGAAGTTGATGTTCCTGTCGATGAAAAGTCATATCATTATGAGGAAGCCTTCACGTCAAAGAACCCATTTCAAAAAAAATACAAGCACGACCGTCTCAGTTGGTATTCTCATATTCAAAGGAGGGATCCTGGATCACCCAAATGCAAAACAGCCAGACCCATTTAATTGGCCTCAGTGAGGAAGTGTTCGGAAGCCGGGAGGCCTACAGATAATTTTTGAGGTCAAATCGGCGAACCTCACGTGCGGAACAATAGGGATGCAGTAAAGTGGGAGGGTTATGATCCCTGTAATCCTGATCATAACCTTGTCGAACAAAAGGAAAAGAAGATCATCACGTGGTATTGCCTCCAATCCAGTCCGGATATCTGTGTGGTTTCCATTGCACCAGCTATGCGAATGTGTGCCGGTCTTTGTACCTTCATGATATAAGGTTATGACCTTATTTCCAGTCTAACTCTCTGTCAAGCTAATTCCTGCAGTCTGTCAAACAGATGGCATTTTTCACACGCTTTTTACCACCGACACACCACACACAAGTGCACCTTTTCAAAGGCCACCCACTTAGCAAACTTGAGTGCCGATCTAACCAATTCCACACATGACTCTCTTACATATTTGATGAACATGTTTTCACAATCTTATTTATATTCGCCTTCAAAGAATCCCATTTTCTATACTCTCACAGGCCAGCTCTTAAATACATTTATGACATACAAGAGCTCCTAGAAGCATATAATGGCTTTGCCTTTCAATCCTTAATCCCCCTTTTTTTTCATCAGTATAATGGTATCGATTAATCACTTAAACGTATCAATTCCTTCATCACGTTTCCCATCTGCGGTGGCATAAGTATATGTGTAACATCATTTAATTAACTTGAGGACATGATTGTATTTGCTTTTCCTGTCATGGGATTCTTGGCTTTTTTTTTTCTTCCAGTTAATCTACCATAATTCTCAGTGAAGCACTTTAAAGTCACCTCGTACAACGGACTTGCTAAATAAATAAAAAATGAATCTCTCTCCACAATTTCCTATCGTGAATAACTTGAAGCGGTGCATTAATAATGAAACAATTAATTCAGTCCTCCTAGTCACATATACACATGTAGAACGTGTACTGGAAGGATATCTCACCGAGTGTACTCGTAGTCCTGGTGAAATTCCATGGTGTACTTCACGCCCAAATGCCAAATAAATAATTTTTTTGTCGGTCATCCATTTAAATGCCATAATCCTTGCGATTGAATACACTATACAACTACAACCATCGATCAAGGTATCCTATTCATGGGACTGTTGTTGATATGATGGATGAGTTGAAGGATTTTTCCCCAACAGTAAGCACGTTGAATAAAATACTGGCCGACCCAACCTTTTATTAATTTTTTTTTTTTTTAAATCCTTGCGAACGCAACACATGTCACTCGTGACAGTTTACGGTCAACCTTGTACACGTATGTGTATGAAACCCGATATCTTACTATTATAAATAACAATTGGAAATTATTCACCGTTATTATTGTGTCATGCATGTTGTTATGATCCACAAACCACAAAGGAATACAAGAAAAAAAAATCCGCTGCACATGCAAACTAGAAATCCTTAGCCGTGTACTGCAATTAAACACGAATCGCCGTGGGCGGACACACAATCTCAACAGCATGAGAAGGATTGTTTGTTTTGAGGTCCTTTTTCCTTTTGCCGTTAAGACGAGGCACGCGTGTGTGTGTGTGTATTGGTTGTTATCGTCAGATAAATATTAACTAATTGAGGCAATTGACTTACAAGGAAGGGAAAGGAGAATGATTAAAACTGGTGGTTAGATGCGGGACGCCAAAGTAGGGCAGTTAATTGCTTTTAGGGCGGAGAAAGCTTTTAATTATCTACGGTTTGGTATATGAGCTTAAGTGATTTACTGCCGAAGGAGATTATTTGCGGAGGAATTGCTTCGGCTACTGTAATGTGCACAGATTTGTGATTGATGTTACAATGGGGTCACATGCCGGAATTAGGTCTCAGAGCTGTCAAATACAGTGAGTAAACAAATTACGTTAAGCCACTGGTGTAGGTAAGGGAATTTTGGGGTTCGGTTCACGTTGGAGAGGTGAGTTCCTGGGGATAGGTGTGTACCATAAGGTTTAGGTAAAATATTTCCGGTTGATTGAAGTTAACACAAAGGAATTTTAATCATGATAGGAGGATGTATTTGACAAGTCATAGTTCAGCTGGAGAATGCCACTTACGAGGTGTATCTTCCAACAAATGTACTTACATACAGAGCATCGGCTGTTGAGAAACATGACTATTAGCGTGGACTAAGCTTTCATTTTTAAGTAACTCTTAGGATATCCTCCCAAAACTCGAACAGGCCCTCTAAAAAAACAAAATTCTTCACGAAGACTGATTCTTATGCACGAGGCACAATCGTAGCTATCTGGTGAAAGGCTTAGCTAAAGTTATCTGCTTGGCTATTTCGAGAGAAAGGATCTTGAATTGATCCAACAGGCTTGTTATGACAATAGGCACTTATTTTTAAACAGCCAAGGAGTAACTTACTGCAACATAATTCCAGAAAGCTTTGTGGACTTCATGTTGGGCGCCATTTAGTAACTCAACTTCCCACCTGCATGCAACGTAAGGTCCTCATCATATTCCCATAAATCCACGACAAACTGCTACCCCAAAAAATCTCAGCCAATAAAATTTAGAAGAATATGGCGTCAATGAAGCGTTAAAATGCTGTCAACCATAATTTACTATCACGTCCATCGCAGAATTGAATCAAACAGCTCCATCACACCGGATGACAATATACCTATACAAAAAGATTCTCTAAAGACTGCTTAAATAGACACCAAAATCCCTCCATCTGCCATCGGAGCTTTCACAATCATTTCACTGCACGCCAGACAAGTTCCATTCATGCCAACATCACTCATTAAGCTGCAAAGGAAAAATAAGCTGCCATCAAAATCATCTGGACAGGTTAAGAGTCCCTTTTAATGAAAGATAAAAAAACGAGAAACGAGGGCGAAGGCATTTCTAAATAGGTTCACCTGCCTCATTATGCGCTTATTTAGCGATAAGTAATTGGATTTTGTCTGGATAGTAATCGTGTTTTAATTGCAATACCTCTCCCCTCATGCACACACTTGCAATGTGTCTAGAATACATTCAACTCAGCGGATACGTATGTATTTCGCAAAAAAAAAAAGAAAAAAAAAAAAAACAGCAACTTACACTAGGATGTACCTACTCGTTGAGGCACAGGAAGGAGGCGCGCTCCAGATGGTGACGCTTATCGATTCAATTTTTTTGACAGCTATAAAGTATAGAGAAGACGACTTACAAGCGAAGAGGTGATGTAACACAGTTTGACACTGTTTGTCAGTTTGTCACTTGTGTCACTTGTGTCAAACTTGTGTCACATTTTTGCGACACACAAGTGGTGTGCAATGTGGGCAAGGGCTCCTCATGGTTTTGTAATAAGGAAACGAAAACGAAGAAGAAAAAGGAAAGTTTTCCATTTTTTTTTGAAAATCTTTATCGTTTCCCTTTGTTGTTGTTTTGACTTCAATTTGAAGTAGGCGATGTGGGTGGGGGGGGCGGGTGGTTGCGAAAACTCTTTAATGGGTTTCTTTATGCTGGCAAAAGTGGGTAAATTCCATTAAGTGGATATTGATGCTGCTTTAGTATTTGAAGAAGGGTAGAGGAGAGTCGTTATGAATTCAAAATTTCCGGCAATGTTTTGTCAAGATTATGATTAGGTTGTCGGCCTGAGTAGGCTTAGATCGATAATGGCACTCGCTTTTCATTTTGGAAGTTTTGAAGGAGGATTTCTTGATGCGTGTTGTAAATTAGCTTTGAAGTGACAATTTAAGGGAGTACGATAGAGGGGAGGTTCTAATCTTAATTTGGGGTAATTTACATTTCACTTGGAGTTTATTAGCTAATCAACGAACAGAGAGGGGGAATGTTTCACTTATTTTTAGCGGAAACATAGCCTTGGACGTTATTTTTGATGAGTTTCGTTGAAAAGCGTGCCTTGAAGGCTTTTGAATTTCGTTAAAAAATGTTAAAGATTCCCTGTTGACTGTCGAAAATCCCCGACGAAGTAATGTAAAGTTCTGCGATTGATTTGAGCTCTGTTACAAAAAAGATTCTCACATGAATTCACGATCTTTAAAAGCGTTTCCTATAAATAAACCCATTTATCATAATGAATTGTCAACATACATGATATTGCGTCTATGTTTTCGTATACTACGTCGAATGTAAACATTAAATACGTTTAAGTGACGTAAAGCATGCGAAAGACTTGGTGAAAAATGCGACGCACAAACTTGTATTTACTTGAAAAGTTTATTTACCGACGTTCACTCCTGGAAATCGTGACACGAACGTCAACATGTATTGGAAAATAATTCCAGGTGGACTTAAGATTGTAGCACTTTAAAGGAAAAGTTTTATGGGACATGCCACTAAAGTGGACCATTAAAAACGAACGTGGTGGGGGTTCAATATCGCTTTATTGACAGTCGCATTGCAGTAATATCGAAGTCGTCAAATACATTTTATTTTTTGTTTAAAACCTGCTACATTGAGTTTGACCCACTTTTACGACTACCTGTGCCATGAAATGGCGCCCAACTGGAACCAAAATGAAGCAATTCTGAAGTACTTTTGGTTTTGTTACATAGGTAGTCCAGGGTAGAGCTTATCGCAACCTTTCTTGATGTTCATGTTATATTTTGAAAGGAGCAGTTTAAAGCCATATCCGAAAGGCGAATTGAAGAGTCTTAATGTCGGACGTTTTCCAGACATTCGCAAGAGATAAGATTGTGAAAAATTTTTTTTGTGTTTTCGGGGATTCTAACTACGAACCTCCTGCTCAGTAGTGCAACGCTCTACCCACAGAGCCACGGCGCACATCAATGATGGCAATGGTTCCTAATTGGGTTCGAAGTTTAAAGGCTTGCGCTGCCACATTTTCATCTTAATGTTGTAAAATACTCGGTATAGTCGGTTTCTGTTTACGAATTGTGTGTTTAAAAACCAATCTCTCAAAGGTCAAGGTAATCCAGGACTCGGTGAAGTTGTCCAGCTGTCCTGTCTTACCTAACCTTAAGAGAGGTGGTCTTTGTAAAGTAGAACCAATGCGGACCCCGTCGGGGAATACCAAGCAACCACTTTTACGTAAAAGGGAGACGAATAAAAAACAAGTTTTTCCCAATGGGGCCTGGTAGTTTTGCAATGAAAAAAAATGTCGGGCTTGAGTGCTCTTAGATTTGACTCTCCTATATTTAACATTTTTTTAATTCTTGACAGATAACTCCTTATGTGTACTAGTATAAGAAGTGTGGAAACGTAACAGATTGTGTAGTTTCGAACAAGGAGGAGGCTTTCAGCTTTCAGAGCTTAAAATTTGTAATTTCCAAATTATAAATCATTTCTAGAAGAATTCATTAATTCCTTGCTTACTTTAAAGGTCATTAAGAATCCTTCCATTAGCGGAAAGGAACTTTAATTTGAAGTCGAATAGGTGCATATTTGGCGCCCCACTTGGGCTTTGAATACGAATCGCCTTTGCTTGATGATCTAAAATCCGTAATCAAATCTATTCTATGACTTCCATACAAAATCCAATTTCTAGTGCCGGTTTCATAGGCAAGTCATTTCAGTAACTAGTTAATCAGAATTTTCTTGCACTCCCTGCATTGGGCGCCTGTTTAATAATTGCAAACCTTCTGATGTTCTGATCAGTGTCCCACACCAATACAAATTATAATAAAAAAAAGTAAAAGTGTTTCAGCAAACAATCCCCCGGAGAAGTCTCCTTTAATTTAGTTCCAATTCCTTTTGTAAAACTTCTAAAGTTTTCCACGATTACGAGACAAATGATTCCCTTCGTCACGAGCCTAAATCACACAAAGCTCCATGCAGAAAAGCCGACTTAAATTTCACTCAGAATACATTAAATTTTGAATTCCTTATTCAATTAAATCGAAATGGAAACGGAAAACTCCGTACAGTACTCAGTTTATATTCCAATCTTCTCGGTTTGCGGATTATGGTTTCAAAATTCTTCAATTTCATGTTTTTGTTTATTTGCTTGTCTCTCGATCCCCACAATAAAGCAATTTTCTTTTCATTTCCCTGTTCTTTCGTTTTCATGTTGTCAACTTCGAATCCTATTTTTCGCATACAATGTCCACAACCACCAACTGTGCACCCAAGACAAAAGTCACCCACTGTCGACGTTGACGAGAGTTTTGTGTTTTGTTCCTTCTGTTTCTTTACATTCAATTTCTTTTTCTTGTTTTTTTGTTTTAGTTATTTTTGGAATAAAGTAATCCTTTTCTCTATTTTTTTTTTTTTTACAGCTATAGGAATATTTTATGCTCATAAAATAAGGTTGAAGGATCCCTCATCATTTCAGTCATGGATGAAAATGAAGAGGATAGTCGTATCTACGTAGCAACCTTCTGCTGCAAGTTGATTCGTTAATGTTATGCAGTTTTCACAGCTTCATTTGAGTTGAAAAGGATAAAGTTTTTCCCCTTTGAGAGGAATTTTTTTCTAGGAATTCTCTTTTAAAGTCTTTAAGGACACCAGAGCACCTTTCTGCTTTTTTTTCTGTAAAAATGTCGATGAAAATAAATATAGGAGTAGTGTAGCATTTATTCCATTTCAAAGGAATAAAGTTTCTAGAAAAAAGAAATGATTCCATTCGCTACAACAACGAATCCTTTGATGAAGGGCAACTAGAGCCCAGGGATAAGCCCAATGGCAAAATCAATAACTGAGCCTACTTCCATACCAGCAGCGCCGCTATTTCAATGCCCGTTGTGTCGCTGATAGTCATTGTCGTCATCGTGTCGGTTTTTGTAGCGCTGTGTCGTTATTGATGTTTCCGTTCGTGTGTTTTCTCCTATTTTTTTCTTGTTCTTTGTTTACTTCTGTAGTTGTAGTATTTTTTGCACTGAAAATCATTTCGATTTTTCTTGTTTTATTCACAGCTTTTGTGCCTGTGTTGATCTTGCTTTCATTTTAGGGCATTTTCTTTGAAATTGTCGTGCTCTGTGATGATTGAGAGCACGTAGACGTCATGTGCAGTTGAGAACCTTTTAAGGCAGCACCTCAGAACAGAACGTTTTTTTTGCCATCTTTTATTTGCTGTTTTATTTTTCGTAGAACATTCATTTTTGGCCTTCGTGCTGTTGGCTGTGTTATGTTGAGGTTACACCCTTCCATTTCGGCCCACTCCCTTGACAGCGAAAAAAAAAAACAAGCCTCAAGTATACATCATACTTACGTAAGTCGTGTATTGACTCATAACTCTATTACTGTGTTGAGTTTTAGGCCCCATCCTGGGACTATGGGTGAGTAAATGTTTGCTTCTGTGTATTGCTTGGTACCGAAAATACTGAAAACTCATCGGAGATGAGATTCCCAGTCGGGCAATAAAGCGTTTGCCATAAAATGTTAATGTGGTCATCATCACCGCGGTGCCCTATCAATTTAATTAAAAATTTAAAAGCGTTACACTTAGCTGTCAGGAGTTTATTTGAACTTCCATCATCGGTTACATGTCCAATCATTTTTTATCTGAGATTTCCGCATTTTTGTTTGCTGCTTCCTTAGAGATACTAAGCACGGAACACGATGCTGTGATTGATTGGAAAAGCGAGTTGAAAGAAGTTTTCCCTCATCGAATATCCTATTCTGTGGGAGAATACACGCTGAGCGCTCTATGTACTTAGCCTACATGCAGGAGGGGGTTCCTTGCGGTTGAGGTGTATTGCACACATATATGTATCTGTGTGCCTTGTGAGGGCTTTGAATTATTTATGAAGTTTTCCAGCACTGGTTAGCGCGGTAAGAAGTGAAGGGAATCGCTTTCAGTTGTCAATAATTGAAATTGAGAATCTTAAAACCAAGCGATGAATAATGTTTTTGCTGGCTTTCCTAAGGCGGTTTCGTTTCATTGGTATTGGGTATTGGGAATTGTCTGTGTTCCTTTCATTTCCAATTAGGGATCGTTTATATCTTGCCATTTTGTGTGGCACACCTTTTGCGACTTGTTGAAGTGAAAGTTTGCCAAAATTGGATGGCATTGTGTGTTTTTGAAATGTTTTGAACAGAATACAATTTTTTTTTTTGAGGATTTCTTATTGGTTCAGGCGGTTGGGGGAACCTTTGAAGAAAGAAAGAACACAAAATGAACTACTTAAGTGCCTTGTGGGGGTTTTTTTTTATCAAAGATTTATTAGGTAGTTCAAAGGGCCTCTTATATGCAGGCATTCTGGGAGTAGTTTAAATACGAGTACCGTAGTACACAGCAGTCTTTAAAGTGATGGTCGATTTATGAAATTGTATACAGAAAATTTAGCATTCAAGGCAATTTTAAAAGAGTTTAACTACTGATGTACATATGTCACAACTCTTATAGTAGTTTAAGAATTCTATATCCTTCACACTTAAAATGAAAGATCAACACTGAAGCACAGGTGTAAGAATGTATAAAAAAAATCCACTCAATGAAATTGAATTTTACGGTCTTACTTACGGTGTAAGTGGTGTTCCCAAAAAAATTAATTCGAATGGTTTTTCATAAAACATGGCGCCCAACATAGGGCCGAATAGTAAACAATAATAATTTTATTTACTAATTTAAAACTAGACATCGTCGTTTTAGCGATTTTATGGAAGCAGTAGGAATATGAGAAAAAGGATAATTCATGCAGCTAACGAGATTTTGTCACTGAGCTTAAAAAGGCAAATGGCCTCTGGTTTCATAAAGGATCTATTAAGCCATAAGCACCTTACAAGCGTCAAAAGAAGTACTGAAAATAATTCCCTTCGCATCAAACAAGGAATATATATTTACTGTGGATCGAAGAATCAGTCCTTTGGTTGTCCTTCCTAGATTTCATGTGAAAATCAATAGAAGTGGATAGAGAAGTCGAGATAGCAATCCACCTTTCGCATTGTTGATATAATATCATTCTTCTACTAAACTCTAGCATCTCTTGGACGAAACGAAAATTGGCTGCTACTTTAATTATTTCGATAAAAACTGCATAATCTCCAGGCATGCATGAGCTCCAAGAATTTGACTGTGACGAACTAGAAGAATCCAATAAAAAAAGTGTGATGAAGGACGTTGGCAACCATATTGTCAGTGAGGAGGTTGTTATACCTTTAGTAATGATTTTCTTTTCATTTTGAGATGCTTAGACAAAGGCAATTATATACCCCTGATAGTTAAGTCTGATTTTATTTAGCTTTTTGGTCTTGACCTTCTAAACAGCCCTAAGCTAGACCAGAATTTTGTGCCAAATATACTGAGCGTCGGAGACTACAAAAAATTGGTAAAGAAAAGGTTGAGTTAATCAATAGTTTGAGTTCCGCAATAGAAAGGATCTTTACAGCATTGATTCTAAGCCCACAAAAATCTTGAAATGGGAAAAAGATTTATTCCCTGAGATTACAGGAGCTATGAACATGGAAATTTCTACAATTTCCAGGTTTTCTACTATTTTTTATGAAATTTTAAAGTTGCCAACTATCAAAGGGAACGGCTTATCTAATTTTCTCCTATCACTCTGCGAATGAAATGTTTCTATTGCCCTGACTACACCTTAAGATACATAGTATTCGTATCAACAATAGAGGAATAATTTGTTTGAAAAATCGTTTCTCTAAGTCAAAGATTTTAGCATATTTGAAGACAGTACAGGCTACGATGAAGAAGAGTCTTCATTACAGTCTTCAACACCCGATACCGAGTGTTATACAAATTTTTGGTTTTATTTCCGAAAACTTACTCCTCTGCGGAGGTATATACGAGTATGAAACTTTATCGGGAGAAAATTAATCCTAGAAACCACCCGGAACACTGGAATTAAACGAACATCCTTGATCGTTGCGATAGAGTCCCGAGATTTCTGCAGGTGAAGTTGTAATTTCTGTTCTTCCAGATTCTACTATTAAATTGCTGGAGATTGAAACCTTCTGAAAAATCGCTTCGGAGAGTGAGTCACAGATTGCTTGTATTGTAGCAAAATTTTGTACAGAGATGTTTGAGAGGTTGCCAGGTGGATGTTTTGGGCTTGCAACACGTACGATAAAACTTCCAAACGATCTATTGCTGTTGATCATTGTATTTTGTTCTTGGAAATATATACATTGGTAGTACATATCTGTAGTATGGGGAGAAATTAGTCACACACCTACAATCGGTCAATCTCTAGAGGCCCATTATTTTGGGTTTTCTTAGCTGACGAATATATTCAAAAAAATTTTCTGCCAACAAGCTCCAAATATGACAGTTGTACTCAAGCCTCTATCTTACTTCTGCTTTTTAGAAATCAAGAAGTTGTGACAATTTGAAATATCTCTTTGCTCTGATTAGGTAGCTCACCTTTATGGACAAGAAGATAAGTTGGGTTTGATTATTTGGTGGTCCTTTAAAATCTGACTATGAAGGGGAGAAAACAGAGCTTCATTTTATTCTATTGCTGGAAACGGATCATCCCAACCGTCGAAAAAGCACGTTTATGCCGCATTCAGCTACGGTTTTCTTGGGTAAATTGCATAAAGGACCTTTAAAGGTATAAATGTAAGCCAGTTTGTCATACACTTGCTCCAGTAACCAATATATTTATGACAAAGTATCTCCCCACGTCATTGGAACCAGACATTATGTCTCCATAAATTGCTGCCACATTACTCACGTGTTTCCGCCATACCACTGCCATAGTAATGTCAGATCACATGCCACTTTTCATTGGAGCCTTCGAGCCGAATCAATAACATGAGTAATAATGAAAGGTTAAATAAATTTGATGACTTTCATATTTACACAATAAAAGAACCTATTGAACCTGCAGCGGAAGGCGTTCACGTTTTTTCATGATTTATTTAACTTTTTCTACCTCAATATGTCGACGGAAAATGCTAATTCCTTTAACCTGTATTGTCGTGGATTATTTCTCACTATAGTCACGCTGGTGTCACGATTTTCGGATCAACTTTAGTAAATAAATTGTGTCCTTCGCATGCTTCATGCCATTAAAACGTGTTTTAATATCCACCTCTGACGTATTATGCGAACAGCAAAACGCAATAGGTACTGTGAAAGCCAGCTACGTTTCGATAATTTGCATTGGTGTAGGTTTTGGTCGATCTCGAAAGGGTAGGTATTCGTCCTTTCTTAAGTTGGAGTAGAAATGCCGAAAGCTTTGCTGTTTACTTCGACTTTTGGGAGTACAACCAGGATTTAAAATCACAGAGACTAACTGTGGCAAAAATTTGTACGTCAAAAATTTGTACGTCATTTGAAAAGACTTGACCTCAGTTGGGAGCAACAAAATGACTTAAAAGTTCATTTAAATTAAGAATGCATACAGTGAAAGCCATTTAAAAATTTTATAGATACAACCTTCTTAAATCTAGATTAGCTAATTAGCTGGCAGTGACCGTGCCTTTCAACATAATTACATGACTCCCCTTGGACCGGAAGACTTTATATTTTTTTGGACATTTTAGGTGTAAACTTTGCCCCATATGACCTAATTTACAATTCTCTTTTCTAATTATTAAAAATTTGTTCGCCCATCAGAGATTCCCTCTCCGGAGGATAACGATAAAACGAAGGACGAGAGGCGGGAAAGAGACGTTTAATTTTGCAAAATGTGCTGTGTCATTAAATTAGCACATTTGCAGCTCTGGAAATATAAATTAGGGGGCAGCTCACTGAGCTATAAACATCAATAATTTGTGTAAAGCGCGAGCACTTCAACTTCAGTTTCGGAAAGTTGTTTCCTTTCGTCCTTTCGTCCTTTTTGTTTGTTTTTTCCCATTTTGTGAGAGACGGAGCCTTTTTTTTGTGTAAATGCACATTGTACATAATTTCTTTCCTTCCAGTTGTTTTGCTGTTATTGGGTTGTGGGCATTCAATCGATTTGGTTTTATTTCCAATTCAAAGGACATCGATGTAATTTTGTAGAAAAAAAATAAAACTTTCTTTTGGCATAGTCCTGCATTTATACAGTTTTTCTGCTGTTTCATTTTTTGTTGTTTCAGGATTCAACTCGGCGGAGTACTTAGCTACGTTCTTAAGGTGAAGTACTTCATGCAGCTTGGGTTCGTTTTAATTCTTTTTTTAAAGTTGAAAATGTTTGCTCAGCTGAAATCCTTGAAAACAAAGAAAAAAACTTTTAATTTGATGGTGGATTCATATCTGATTTTTTGTTTTTGTTGCGTTACGTACTATCGCAGAGGGTGTTTCGTGAACTTATATTTGAATTTAATTTTTCGCTATTTAGGGAATTTTTAAAGGTAGCAGGAAACACTGTTTTTATCTTTGTTTTTATTAAATATTTGTGCTTCTGTTTTAAGGATATTTAAGGAAAGAGGAACTTTCGTTTCCTTGTTTACAAATTTTTCATTTAGGTGTGGAGCCAAACGACAGTCTTTGTGATGCGTAGCACCATTTACAAGCGTAGTTTAGATTATAGACCACCAAAATATAAATTTGAAGCTTCTGAGCTCTTGTGATTATTTTTGGAAATGATGTACATAGACACCTCCAAACAACAACAGCATGAAAAACTAACCAACCGAAAACAAGCTGCTTAGTCACTATAGAAACAGAAGTTGTTAATATAAATAGGATGACATGGTACCATCCCTTCCAGATCACTTGGGGGGGACGATGCATTTTTAGAAGACGAATCAATTCTCTTCCAAGGACGGAGTTGGTGGAGGTATTTTCTACAAAAGTCTTAATCTTAAGCTCTCTTTCCGTCTTCCAAATCCTTGTGGCGTATTCCAGGCGGAAATAATGGCGATTTAAGAAGCCCTATCTTGACCTAAGAAAAACGGGATATCCGCATCTTTTTAGACAGCCAAGCAGCCATCAAATCCTGGGATAGACCTCTATAAATTCTTAAGTAGCTCCAGACTGCCGTTCGTCTCTTGTGGAGATGGCTGAGCAGTTCAATATTCCCCTGTGTTGGGTGCCGGGGCCTAGAGACATTCCAGGGAATTGTAAGGCCGATGAACTCGCCAGAATAGGAACAACTATACGCATCTTGTCGGACAAAGGCGCCTTAAGTATACCAATCGCTACTCGCAAACTTAAATTTAAGCTGGATGCTATCGAGGTGGATAAGTGAACCAACATGTCCAGCGACAAAACAGATTTGGTCTAAGCTGGATTCAGAACGCTCTAAGAATTTGATTTCTCTGTACAAATTACATAAAGGGGTTATAATAGGTGTCTGCAAGGCTACAAGGCTAGGCCACCTTGTAAACGACTTCTGCAGAAGCTTTATGGATGAAGAAAAGGCAGAAACTATTCCTCACCTTCTTTGTTTCTGCCCTGCTCTCTCCCGTAGAAGGAAGCTTCATTTAGGAGCTCCCTATTACAACAATATAGATGACCCTGTGGATATGGACATTAAAAGCCTCCCACGCTTCATAAGAAGCTCAAAATGGTTTTACCGAGTAGATAGAGAGAAAGTTCCTTGCATGATCCACGTGGTATCACAATGGACCTACCATTGGTCTAAAAGTTATGGCGACCTAACCTAGCCCCTTAGTAGAAATAGGACGACATGGCACTGCGATCAAAGAGATCTTCTTGCCTTTTTAAGGAAGTATCAGACGGCTCTTTAGTTTGTTTAAGTCCTTGGATGTTATTCCAGTGGGAAAGGTACGTATTACTATCCATCTGCTTGAGAGCCCTTACATTCTCAATTAGAGACTAATTGGTGTGATTTTTGGAATTGTAGTACCACTGGTTCAAATTACTCTGAAAATGAAGCTAGCAGCAACGTTAGGGCGAAAGCAGTGCGCTACAGAGGTTTGATAACTGATTTTGTGAGAACGAAATTGGAAAATTTGGACATAGATGGGCTTTGGCCGGATGCCGCAACGTATCTTAACAGCCGTCAAACCAAAGATATTCTGCGCACTAAAGTAGATAATCGTATTATCGATCGTTTCGGAGACGTGCCTTGGCTATCAAAACAAGGAAGCAAAGTAAATGATCGCTAGTTCGGGTGCCGGTGTATTCTGTGAGTCTCGGAACACATATCGCTGAGGCTGAAGCTGCTACAATAAAACAAGCTGCAGATATAATTACTAAGGAAAATATTTCAGGAAAAATGATCAGCATCTATGTCGACAGTCAAGCACTTCGCAATCCACATCGATAAGATCCAAGCTCAGCGGTCAATATGGTGACCCTGTGCTGGGTACCTGGCCACACGCATATCTCCGGTAACGAAAAAGCGAACGAGAAGGGTCACTTAGGAACCCATCACGTTTACCGCTCAGCACGCTGCAAATGGAGATAGTCATTGAGGCTAATGAGGAGGCTAGAAAACGCTGGTGCCGATTAGATACATGCGCAGCACCCAAATCATTATGGCTAGTCTACGGCAATAAGAGATCTATTAATCTTACGGAACTAAATCGTAGGGATATCCGAAAAGCTGTTGAGGTCGTGACAGGACACTGTGTGATGGGAAATAAAATCCGTTCGTCACCCCTTTGTGACTGTCCAGCGCTGGGAACTCAAAGAAGACGTGCTCTTGGCAGTTACTTCTTTTCAGAACTGGACGAGTTAGGCAACATTGAGCTAAGCAAACTCCCGAGATTCATACATTTATCTGGCTGGTTCAACTTAGCGGTTGAAAACTGAGATTTGGGTTCCCAGGGCTTTTAAATATTGAGCACAATGGACACTTAGTGGTCTAAATGAGCCGTTGACAATCCTGTCGACAAGGGCACTAGTACCAAACGCTTATGGCACGTGCCTGGCTTGCTTGTAAGGTTTTTTTTTTTTTCTTAAAATTGGTCAATTTTATTTTCTGGTCAACAGATGGTCAACATGAAGGTCTTCCCAGCCTTGTTAAGTCGTAGTTCTATTTTCGATATTGAACTTCCTTAGCTGTGAAATTTTCGATAATTACCTTATCGAAACAACGCAATATCGATCGATAGAATTCCTTTGCACCTTTGTTCCCCCGAAAAACAAACGAAAATAGTTCAAAAATAAATAAATAATCCTTGTGGAGCCTTTGACTTAAAAAATGCATCAGCTACGCTCACTTTAATCCATTTCGCTGTACATTCTGTCACTTTATTTATACTTCGTTCATATAGCCACCATCAATCAAAAATTAAATAAATATTTTTTTTTCCTTCTACACATCCCCGATGCATCTATACCTAAATTACAAATCAATTTTGGTGTCGTTTTTATTTTTATCAACAGAAACACGAAATCTATTTCAACTCTGAGTACACTCGGTTGATTTTCTGTAGATACTCATATCTGTTGTATTTTTTTTTTCAAATCGCGTGCTATAGATACATTTGTGAATTATTTTCTATTGCTTTGGCTTGTTTTTGCTGCAAAACACATACACACATGTGCGTGTTATTTAGTGCAAAATGTAGTAATTACCATTCAAACTAATCCTAGACATTTAGATATGCACTAATGGCATAGGTCTGGCAATGAATTTATTTTTTTTGTTTTTCTTAAACATTTTTATTGTATCTACGTTCGCTTATATTCATTGGTTGTGTCTGTTAATAAATATTTAATTAAAATCTGGTTCATCTGAAAGTATTTCAATGAAAGAACCTGTATCTCGTTATTTGTCACACAGAGAAAAAATATTTTTATTTGAGATTCGTTCGCTTTTAAATTTTTTTGGCAAGAGTACGAGTATCTATGCCTCACGTAAGGGGTGTTTCCCCTCTTTTCATTGATACAATGGAAATTTGCATGAAATTTCATTCTATTGTGTTGCAATTCTTACAACAATGGCGGCAAGGTGCAAAAGATATCTTTTCTTTCAGGCGAGTGAGTTATAACTTTTGACGAAGTTTATGCCATCCAGCAGTTGGCAGAAATTGAGATTGTTTCGTGCAGGGGCGTCGCTATTGTCTAATCAGCAATTTGTTGGCTATAATCCTGGGGAGATTAGAGATAAGTGCAAATTGTCGTGCAAAACAATTAAACATGGTTTACAGCTGCAATTTGCTGGATAAGTGATTCCTGACGGTGAATTTATTTTAATTGCCACAAAATCGATTCAGTTGATTGAGGCTTACAGAATATGGGATTTAAATTGAAATACATTGTCCAACGATACAGCCACTTGGTGACGTGTTTTTTACTTTGACATTTATAGTGGAAATGTTGTGCACATCAAGAGCCTTTGCAGTGAGGCGATTGAAGACTCTTGCAGCGACATCACTTGTCGTTAAATCTACGATACTTGAACCATGAATGGTTGTAGTGGCCATGTTAATGGCGAACATAACTTTTTTTAAAGTGTACTCACAAGGCAGGACGCCATGATAAAGGACTCTTTAAACAGGACGTTGTTGACAACTTAAATTTAAAATGAACGCAACTTTAACTAAATTAATCGCTGAATGCTTTCATCTTGTAAAGTTGGCAAAGAAAAACTTTCGGTGGAAGGTGTTGGGAGTTTTAATTATAATGTCGCTAGCAGCTAAAGGAAAAGGACGACGGTGCACCACTTTCAGTTTAAGTATTTCATATTCAGTGCTGTTACAATATATTACTAAAATATTCCTGAACAAAGTTAACTGAGTACTTAAAAAATTTACTAGAATTCGAAAGTCCTTTTGCCGCAAAAAGTTACTTGAGGAAGCATTGGTTCTGATTTCCTGTTAGCGAGAAAGGACTCATTTAAGTGAGTGCTTCGCTGTACTATCCGATCAGTGAATTAATACGAGTAGATGCGAGTTGTCCTTTGAATTGTTGAATTCATTAAAATGGAAAATGTACATCACTGCAAAATACATTTAGCAACAGAAGCTAAACTCTAAAGAACGGCTTATCTCGTCTGCAAAGGAACCTTCCCTAGCATGCATGGCTGCGCTCAAGATAACAACCCTTTTTCGTCCAGATCTATACCGTGGCACACAGCCATCCCTCGTCTAAAAAGAGGCGGTTTTTGAAATCCTACGGCGCCAGTCCAATGGATTTGCCCTCTGATACACTGATACCGGAAATCCAATTACGACTGTCGACATTCATCTGACGCCATTCAGCACAAGAATGCTATTGCATCCTTACGGATGACTATAGAACTAAACCGTCCCGAAACTGGTGTCTTTGTAGAGAGCGAGAACACTAGATTCCATTCTCCGTTAGGTCAATATGTGCTTGTCTTTCAAGAGGACCCCAATGGGCATACGTACTTGACTGAGAAGAAAACGTGGATGTGTCTGCAGTGGTAGCCAAGCTGCACTCAAGGCGCTGCTTGGCAGTTTTCCCAGTTTCAAAATAGCAATGACATCAAGATCCCTCTGAATCTGGTTAGAAGGCTAAATTCATTGCATCTTCTCTTGTGTTCACACTGGAACCCAGCAAAGCAAGTTCACAGGAAGTTTACTAGGTCTCAGGACATAGGAACATTCCAAACAATTACAAAGCGGATAGGCTAGCAAAAGAAGGTGCTTGTAAGAACGTCGTCAAAGCTTCAGCTGCCGGGATGTAATTAAGTTAGATTTGAAGCTTCGGAAAGGAACAATAGAAATACCTGTCTACTGTCTATGCAAATGTATCATATCTGCACATCTATCAAATCAAAGCTCTCTCTCTAGGTCAAACTGGTTTAATTTACCAATTCTATCAGGTCGAAATAGCCTGCACATGTCTCGTTTTCTTGAAAGAAATATCAAGGATGTGGTTTACCCATCAAATCTCGTAATGGAGAATAAGGTGTTATGAGTACTGGAGGCTCCGGCACTTATTTAGTGAATTACGTCGTTCAAATACCGACAAATATTTCATGTTTTTGACGCTAATCCTTATCATACATTCAAAATTTATGAAATTAGACTTGTGAACGTCATCACGTCACGAACGCAGGATATAGAAATAAAATACAAAATTTTGTTAATTTTCTTAGAAACTGCTCATTTGACGTTTCTGACGGAACAGATTTCGAACTAAGGAATTATTTTGGAACTTATCACAAACAAGAGAGTGCCACACAAATTTAATTTACAGCATAGTGTCCTCAAGTCCGTCTTTTGAACCCTTGAATTCACTGACATTTTGAAGGTTTCACTAAAAAAAAAGAACTTGCCAGGCTGATTTACGAGTTCTTCAAAAGCCACCCTTCCTCGATTCAAATGCATATATTTCTGCCCAGTTTCTCGCAGTCATTTGTGGTGTTCCTGATTTATTTCACGTCTTTTGTTGTTCATAAGGATTATCAGATTATTTAAGAAACCGAACACCAATTAATTTTCCAAAAACTAGAGACGCAGAAATTTAAATCGTTGAAGTCTCCTAGTGTCGCCGCAAGCTTTAAAGCCACCGAAATCACTTCACCAAATTCATGTGTAACCATAGCCTAAATTTAATGAAAAAAGAAATCAGGACTTTGTTGACATTATTTCATTTCATATTTGATACACACGATAATGGAAATGAGTAAGGTACGGCCGACAATATCCAATTCAAATGGGAGATGGAAGGGTATGCACATAAGTAATTTATTAGCAGAAGTATCGGAGCCAAATCAGCAGAATAGGTTACGTGTGCTGTGTACAAATAGGCTATTTTAGCTTTGTCAAATAATCCCATCTGACTGTCAAACCTGTCTGTCGAAGCTGATTGACTATTACGAGTACTGCGTGTATCAATCAATTTTCAACCATTTTCGCATATTTCACAGATGGATGAACCTGAAAAAATTGCGGAAATGAAAAGTGCGGAACTAGATCCAAGTGTCAAAGTACTGCGATTCTGATTGGCTGTCGTATTTATCATATTTCCATTGAACTCTGACCTGTTAAACTAATGTCACATGAGGGTAAATGACTTGGAGAAATGTAATGGAATGCGGACATGTGAAATCGTATTATTTGCTCCCCTCATGATATAATTTTATGGCCAATATCGGCAGCCATTGTCACTTTATGAGCTATTAGATCAGTGCTGCCAGAGTTTTTGACATGAAAATAATTTCTATTCCATCTTTCATTTTGCTTTCCTGTCTTTCTGTGATTTTTATTTAAAAGTAAATTTGGAATATTTTTAAAAAAAAACGTATAATTGCACAAATTTTACTTCGTAAAAAAAAAGATTCGAGTTGTTTCTTCCTTCAAGACACGGCATCTCGATTTCAGATCCAAGAGAGTGTGCATGTGCGTGGTTAAAAAGAGGTTAAAAGGAGGGAGTGGGAGTTTTGCCAATTCACCTCAAAAAAGGACTACAGTAGGACGTTTTAGTGTATCAATTAAAACCTTAGACGCGCACAACAAATCCAGGTAAGTAGGCAAACGATTACTGTGGAAATTTAAATAGCTCCGGGTAAGAGGGTCTTTGAGACAGCTGTAAGGCTCCATGCAATTAATTAACTCAGGAACCTTAAGCAGAATAATGTCAAGCAGTATAGTGAACTAATAAGCATTTCTCTTTCCAACGCCGAGCTGAAGTAGGTATGTATGACGGGATATCTGCGATCTACTACTACTCACACAGGATATTTCTGAATACCTATCTAGGCCTGAACTCCCAGAATCGAAGTTAGGCCTTCCTATCAAAATGGAAGCTATGCTTAACTTATATACACTCTTGTACTTAGATAACATCGGCTTTTGGTTCTACGAAAACGGTCAACTAAATCTGGTAGAATCATTGTTTCAGTGAGTGAGTTCAGCATGCTTCCCAAAGGCTGTTTCAAGCGAAATTATTTTGAGAAATTAACAAACTCCGCACATCGAGCTTGGATCACCATTGGTTCCAAGATGGACGATCGATCTCGGTCTGAAATTTTTAATAAAGCCACCGATGTTCACATCACTGTGAGTCTTAGCACAGGAAATAAATTTGAATTTTTTTTAGAATTCACAGAGTTCTTAAAAAAAATGACAAGACTGCACTACCAGGACCAGGAGGTTGGTGCTATCTGCTTGCGCACTCAGATTTATCTACTGGTCCATTGTATCCACCATGCAAACACTTCAGCTTAGAAAATTGTTCCCTCTTTCGGAGATGGCAAGATGGGTCTTTACCGGTGAAGAGTTTGGGTAACCAGCACTCACCACGTCAGCCCCAAGGATTCATCTTCCTCACGTGAAACGCAGATTTTTGACACAAGTGGATTAGCCTGTAAGGAGACCTACAGTCAATTCTCCTGAGGACCACAGAGATTTCTGCAGATATCCGACAGAGTAGACTTGGTTTGTCTGCATCGAGTAGAGCTGTGTCAACGACTATTGTGTTCACGAGAAACCCCAGTCGTCGGTGGAACTACCAATCGCAAATGTAAACAAACGCAGCTTTGGTTAGGGTCCCGAGAAAACCTCCTCTGAGTCTTGTCTTGCAAGTCAATGGGAGATCTCGACCTAGCATCCAGATTCATAGGGATATTGAGTTCAAATACGAGTACTGCTTTAAAAATGGGAAAAGAGTTAAGCACCGCCGTGCATCGCAGTTGGATTTCCGGTGTCAGGGGACATATCCATTAGACTGCAGTTGCAGGGTATTTCTCGCGCAGGAGCATGACCTCCCTTATGGTTTATTACATTGAACTCACTTGTCAAGCCAGATAACTTCGAATCCCAGTCAATATATTTTAAAGTTTCATTTAACGAGTTCATGTCACACAATCATTCCAACTTGTCCACAACTATCTCAAGTTATCTGTCCAAAGGGTATTCACAACAGTGTTGCAGAGTGGCAGCAAAATTCTTTAACATTTCTTTGAAAACTTGCAAAAAAAACATCGCAATCCAATTATTGTCGTTACTTCCTTTCATCACATAATTCCGAGCCCTTCAACAAATGAGTAGAAACAATAATGACACTCGTAATCAACAGCGCAATGTAATAAGCCATTTAACTTGTCCGAAATTGTTTTTTTTTTTTTTTGTTACATGAGGTCATTAGTTGCGAAATGTTGTTTTTTTCCTCCTCCTCTACTCCTTAATTTCAGAGTTGTTTTCCCTTACACCCTTCTTTTGTTCACGATGTTTTTGTAAGGGTTGCAGTATGGACCACTTACACAAAAAAAAAACACACACACACACAGAGAACATAATATTCTTGCAGAAGTGCACAATTTCTGCAAAGTTCGTCCCAATGGTCTCGTTCTAGATTTTATTTTCTTTAATTTCATTTTTTTTTTCTTTTGCTTTTCTCTTCTTACTTCATAATTACACTTGTTTACCCAAGTACTTTGGCTCGGAACGTTTTTGTGTGTTTAAGTTTTTTTTTTCCTACCCCACGGAATATCTATGTACCTACATACATAGCTGTGTGTTGCGAGAGTGCAGAGAACTGCACCAATACATATTTAGGGGTGTTTCCCGGCTCCTTTAAAATAGGTGCATTGAAGGTGCAACTCACAACATACCAGGCGACACGACCTAGTGAAAGCTTTTTTTGTTGCCTTTTTCTCTACTAAATTGCAAAAAATAATTTTCGATGTTGACAATAAAGTCTAAAAAAAAAAGAAACCAAATATTCAGCGGAGTGTTATACGGATACGTCGCGCCACTTACAATAATGGCTAAGAAAAGTTTATTTATATCTGATTTTGGCATCTACCACATCCACCACCACTCACCACTGGCTGCACACACTTTTTTTTTTCGCAAAACACATACACACGCTATGGTAACCCAAAAATGTTGCAATTTAAATAATTGCATCTTGCGTAGTAATTTCTTAATCGCTTTTGTTTTTTTTGTTTTTTACCTGCGACAAATTTTTTTCAATAGCTCACGAGAGACAAAAGGACACAAAGGGACACTTTTGTATCCAGGGGCTGTTAAAAAATTACGACCAACAGTCATACACACGGTCGAAAAAAAAAAAGATCTCAACTCAACTCAATATTATTACCTAATTGGCAGAAACTCGTTCGCTATTTAAATCCTTCGGGCTAGTTTTTTTTTCCCCACACACTCTCGCCAATTCTCGTCCTTTTCACTTGGCGTTCTCTTTTCCGTTTCCTTTTGCCTACTTTCACTCCAGTAGTGCAGTCGTCGTTGCTGTCGTTGTTGCTGTTGTAAGACTGTGATGATAGTGGGGGTTAAGTGTCGTATATCCTACCGCCGCATCCTTACTTTTTTTTTTTTATTTTTTGATTTTCTTTTGGTTCCCGTTCCTAGTTGACACACTAAATGAATGCTACTTTGCACACTTTGATTACACTTTTTTCTTTTCTTTTTCCAACTGAATTTTCTATTTAAATCGTTTTGCTGGGTTGGTTTGCATTTTTTCTATTCTTTTGCTGGTCTAGTACCCTTAACATTGAAATGAGGTGGCAACACTTTTTTTGAAATTTTTTTTGAAAATCAAAGAAATTTTTGAAATTTTTGAAATTTTTTTTTTTTGAAAAACACACTCACAGAGGGACACAGAGGGTAAAGATTTTTTGATTTTTTTTTTTTTTGAAAAATTTTGGGCACTATTGACCACCTACAGGAGGACAATAGAAGAGAAAGAGGCAGGCAGAGAGAGAGAGAGAGAGAGATGAGTAAGAGACAAAGAGAGAGAACCCGCGACCAACAGAAAAAAAAGAACCACACACGAAGCACGCACACCGAAGGCGTATATTTTAGTGGGAGAGATGTTTTTGAAATGCACACCCGCTGCGGACTGAAAATGCAGAAATTCTCCTACGGGTTGGTTTGGCTTGGAAAGCAGTGTGTTGTGCTGAAGTTCTTATGCAGCTTTTTCGGCGAAATGTTTTTGTTTTCAATTATTTTTTTCTTATGGTGTAGTTTGGGTGAGATGCGCTATGTCGGGACATGCGCTTGGTTACGCGGAAAAGGATTTTTCTTTTTTCTTTTCCTGTGTTTTGGTTGAGCTTTCGAGTGGTTGGGCTAGTAACGAGGAGATGTCGCTGAGATCCCAATTTATTCCTTTTATCTTGGTTTTTAAGGAATTTCAAGAGATTCGTGGGCATGGTGGCGTCCTTAGGTAGAGGAGTAATAGTAATCCTTAGGAGATCAAGTGGATTTTCGGTGTCGTACGTGCATAAGGATATTTTTCAATGCATGAGAAATATTTATGGTTTTAGTCTATTTTTGTTGTGGAATCCCTTGAGTGGGATTGCGGTGGTATGAATGTACTGACATAGTTTTTACGTTTTTTTAATATTCGTGGAATGGATGTGGAGTGGTGTCTTGAAATTTAATAAAACAAAAGCAGACATGGATTCATTTTAATCCATTAATTGTAGGAATTTATGCATTTTTGAGCACGATGAATGCATTTCTCATGTTAGGATGGAGATATGTACGTGTATAGACAACTTTTCAAGAACTTTCGCCTTTGATTAGGTGTCTGGAGGAGGTGCGCTATCTCTTGTAAGGTTTCGATGCACAAATGAGTACGTACACTCTTAGATACATTGACTAAAGTGCATAAAATGAATTCACACTTGCTTTGAAAACTAAAATTTCTTTATAAAGAGTGAAAGCACAGTGCATACTGACACCAAAAATTGCTTATTTATGCAGTATTACCAGACTTTCCCTTGTAGATTGTAGATTGGTTATAGGGGTATAGGCTCACCGCGACCTTAAAGATCCATTGTTCTACCCTGACTTGGAGCTCTAGTCGATAAGATACTCGACTTAGAGTACAACTTCATGTTCGATTACCTTGATGGATCGGAGCATCTGGAATGGATCTAGCAATGATAGATCTTCTTCTAAAAGTTGGTAGGCATCCCGGTGTTTCCTTCTTTTGTGGATCAATGCTCCACATTCCCACTTTGCTCAATACCCAGTTTTCTGAGGTGCTCCTTCAGTCTACAGTGACCCGTTGGGAAGCCTGTAAGGATGCGCACCTGGTTCTTGCTGATGCCGGGAAGTTTGCCTTAGTCTAGAGAGTTTCCCCCAATATTCCGCTCTTTTACAGTCTTCTCCTTTTCTTAGTTTTTCTCGTATCGTATGCGGCCCCAGCCCACAACATGGTTACATGCCCGTGATCCTTCTCTAGCTAGTTTGTCAGCTACTTTATTCCCCTTTACTCCGACGTGACCTGGTACCCAGTAGAAGGTGTCTTTATTGTTCTGACTTAGTCGGTTTATTTTGTTAAGGCACTCCCACACCAGGATAGACCTGATTTCATAGGAGCTTGAAGCCTTGATTGCGCCTTAGCTATCCGACAGTATCAAAATGTCTTGCCCGCTATACTTCCTATCGAGGTTGAGTTGGGCGCTTCTTTCAATTGCGTAGATTTCCGGTTGGAAGATGCTGATACCCATGGCTTCCGAATGATTGATTCTGGGCCCGTATACACCTACTCCGGCTACTATGGATCCGTCTGTGTACCATTTTATGGTATTTCGCCCGACTTCACTACTCCATTCCCTTTTGCTATTCAGCTTCCAGTTGAATTTCCTCTCGACCGGGTATCGCTTAACCACATCATCTCTGGGGTCCAGTCCAGAAGGGGGACTGATTTGCAAAGGGTTTCTCGCTGTCTGTGTGCGATGCATTTTCCTTTGATTATTGGTTTCTTATTCAGAACTATGAAGAAGCTGAATGCTTACATGAAAAGTATCTAAGCACAGGAACTTCGTTTCATAGAGAAAGCGGAGTACATATCACAATGTTTTTAAAGATAAATGCATGTAATGCTGGTGACTCCAATAACATCCTTCAAGCAAGACCATGATTTCTGAACTAAATGTCACAAGTATCTGTAAACAAAGATATGGACAGCCACGTAGCTGTTACGGCACTGGGTTACTAGATATTAGACTCTGAACTGGTTGACTCATGTATCAATATCTTAAAGATTAAAGCTCTGGTGAATAGTACGTTGCAAAGGCAATGAGAGAAATGAAAATGCTGACAAATTGGCAACAGTTTAGTCCAAGAAACACATCACTGTAAAGAAATTGTAAACAAAGCTCTCCCTTGCGATGTGATATGATAGATGCACGCACATGTTTGCTTGGTGAATTGGGGCTACCTTCAGACCTAGAATTAGCAAGAAAATCAAAAGTGTCACATAAACCTTACAACTCGTAGACAATGGTCCACTTTTTCATTTAATTTTAATGCCAACGAGCTTCTGAACGCATGCACATCAAAATCAAATATCCGAGTCTACTAAAATAATAAATCCAACCTGTTGTCTGGTTTCTATTAAAAGATCCATGTGCTTGTTTATTTTTTTTTTTTTTATTTGTCAGATACATACTAGTTAGCGAATACGCTTGTCTCCTTTAAATTACGCGTTTGGTTAGGATCTCTGAATTTAGATTTAAATGCTCTATTTGATCTCCACAAATGACCAAATATTTTGATTAATCATCCGGTAAGAGGTGGAATTTCTATTCTTAGAATCACCAGTTCTTAAAATATGGCAAAGTATTTTAAGAGATTTTAAGTCATTTAAAGCAAGTGTTTACTGCACATTAAATCTGACGCGACTGCAATGAAGGCGAAGTATCGCGCACACTTTTCGAATAGCTTTGCACTTCCATTCAATAAATTTCGAATAATATCACTGTTCTGAAATTTTTAAGTTACATACGAGCATTAAAAAGCTGTCTTAGCTGTTTTGAAAAGATTGGCTATATTCAGTAATCACCGCCCTAACTTGTGCGTCATCTCTGATCCGTCAAGGTTCTTGGAATTGACTCAATTTTCTTTTGAAGTGCTGAACTGAAGTATTGACCATAGTCGAAAAATGCTGTCCTAACTTTAGTTAATTCTATGTTTTTTTTTTGAAACTAAAGTTCCTGGTTGTTAAGCCTTTTAGACTCGTTTAATATTTATTGTGCTACATAAGTCCAAAGGTTCTGTCCTTACATGCACATACATAACTCCTTTAATCCCTCGGGGGACATAGGGCGTCAACAACGCCTGCGCGCCATCTTGTTCTAGTTTCAACTCTCTCCAACTCATTCCTAAAGAGCTCGATTCCTCTTCGACTGTTCTGCGCCACGTGTGCCTAGGGCGTCCCGCTGTTCTGCCAGCCTGGGTGAGCGGATTCCACTGCATGGCGTACTTCGCAATGGAATTGTCTTCGCGCCGTAGGGTGTGTCCAATCCACTGCCACTTTCTCCTCCGTATAGTAAAGTTTATAGGTTCTTGGCCCGTTCTCTGATAAAGCTGTTCGTTGGAGATACGGTTCGGCCAAAAAATCCTCAGGATGATTCTTAAACATTTATTTACGAAGACTTGCAGCTTGCGGGTGTTAGTGGTGTCCACCTTCCAGGTACTGCACCCATAAAGCAGTACCGATTCTATGTTGGAGCGGAACAGTCGCAGCTTGGTTCTTAAGCTGATCACATTGCTTTTCCAGATTTAAGATAGCATTCCGAACGCAGCTTTAGCCCGATTCTGCTGCACACATCCAGTTCGGTGCCACCGCGGTTAACCGAGACCACACTTCCTAGATAAAGAAAGTTGTCAACTTTCTCGACTTCCTGTCCGGCAATGTTGAGTTTAGCGCGGGTGACAGAAGTACTTAGGGCTTTTGTTTTGGCTGTGTTTATTTTGAGCCCCACTTTGTTTGCCTCTGCTTCTAGATTGTGGGCCATCATATGAAGGTCCATTATCCGATGTGAAAGTAGCAAACATCGTCAGCGTAGTCTAGGTGTTTAAGGTAAGATGTCATTGTACAACGAATTCTATAGTTGCCTTCCGTCAATGCTGCATGGAGTACATCCCTGATAACCACCAAGAACAATAGTGGTGACAGTATGCACCCCTGACGTACTCCACTTTGGACTTCAAAATCCTCCGACACCTTACCATTGTGTAAAACGTGACACTTACCACCCTCGTATGTAGCCTTGATAATAGCTATAAGTTTTTCTGGAATGCCTCTCCTGCGCAAGTAAAGCTGTCGAAAGCCTTCTCGAAGTCGATAAACAGTAGATGTAGCAGAGACCTGTACTCAACGCATTGCTCTATTATGAACCGTTAGGTGTTTATGTGGTCTATGCAGGAGGATCCAGCGCGAAAGCCTGCCTGTTCGACGTCGAGAGTTGAATTTAAATGCTGTTTGATTCATTCCAGAATTATTCTAGCTATTATTTTAGCTACGGCCGGAGAACGCATATACCTCTCCAGTTTCCACAGTCCTTCAAATTTCTCTTGTCCTTGGTACAATAAAATTCTTTCTTCCACAATTTGTCCATCTCATCGATTGCTGGTGTTCTATTTTCGATTGCAGGAGTTCCGAGATCTCTGAAAACGGATTTGGTTTCACTAAGGGCGATCCGCCAGGCACACACCTTGTATGACATCAAGAAATGCGCTTCAGTAAATCTTTTTTTTTTTTTGTAACGAGCTTCTCAATTATGTCAGGGATTGTACGCACCTGGTCAGTGGTTTTATGCTTGAATCTGAACCCAAAGTGATAGGACTGGTGGCGGTTTTTCCTCAAGAAGCTGATGCATGCGTTTGAGTAATATCCTCCCAAAATTGTTGGATATACATAACACGACTTTTCGTCATTCGGAGGTTTTCCTGGTTTAAGTACCATTGACCTTTGGAGCTTTCCAATGATTCGGGGTATATTCATCTATCTAAGGGCAGCATTTCTAATATAGAGGAGCTTCATTAATGCTTTCGAAGCCAATATTTTTAGAACGCACCCAGGAGTTTTCTTACGCCGTAATGGTCTGCTTAAGTAGGTTACGCAAGTGATTCAAATGTGTTCCATGCTGTAGAGCACGACCTTGTTGCCCTTCATTTCTCCTTTATTTTAAGTGGATATTTTCGGCAGCAATAGGTATTACTTCCACACGATTTCATCTAGACGTTCAACATCGACTTCAAAAACTTTCTGTCGTGAACATTTTGAACGCTATTCTTAGACTAGTTTCCACTAAACACCTTTTTGAAATTTTCAAGTAGGAAGCACTGTCAAGCATAAAAAAACTGAGCGAGGAAACTTTCAAGGTTTACGTCAATCTATCCTTAGACCCTTACAAAATCCTTAAAATATGTATGTTCAACTATGTATAAGGAGAGGATAACGATGTTTTTATCGCAAGCACTTGTCCACCATTGTACTTAACCGAAGTGAGAAACTTTTTCTTTTTCTTAAAAATAACGTGCACTTTGACCAGCGATTGAGAGTCCTTTCCTAAGCTATGGAACCATCGTAGTACGCAATCTCACTCGCGAAATCAAAACAATGACCGAGAAAAGTGCTGTATTGCATCGATTTCTAATTAGAAAATGCACGTTAGGTCCTCAGTGATTCCCATTTCGGTCACCCAGATTGAGAAGAAATTATCACGATACAACTTTGGGGATAGACCCAACGTTTTATCACAACGATCCGTACAGGTCTGCACGGCGTTGGTAACCTTTGCAATTTTGTTTCTAATGTAGGAGTTCCAGTCAAGTTTTACGCATATCGACGGCATATTCTCAGATATTTAACCTTGCCGAAAAGACTAATAGTTGCACTATTTAGGGCCACTAAACTAAACTAAGGTTAAGGTTTGATTGGCTGCCTTGCTAGGGTCAATCGATGGACCTTCTCTACGGCACCCTTCAAAAACTTCAAGGAGGATAGCTTGCATTGGTTGACACACATTGTCTTCATGCCTTTCCTTGACTATGATAGCATATGTATACTTAACCTGTTAACGTCGTATGATCTGCTCGTACCAACCTCAAAACTTACCGAACAATGCGGATGCAATTGTAAATTATTCACACTTCCACCCATCCACAGAAAGATAGTGAGCCCAAGTAAAGCATTAAATAAATAAAAACTCAATAAACTGCATTGCAAAACGAGTGTGATTTGAAAAAAGCTTAAAATATATATTTTTTTAATTATGTATATATATAACAATTAGCACAAAACCAAACAAAAAAAATATAAATAATTTGTATTTCATTTTTTTTTCTCACTTAAAATTTTTATATTGTCAAATATAACCTATTAAAAATAAAACTGAACAAAAATAATATAAATCATAATTTTATTTATATTTTTTGTTTTTCATTTAATTGTTTAAATGGGATTAATGCTTCATTATTAATATCATATACATTATACATTATACAAGTCCGTCGGTGAGCATACTCGAAAATATTTTTTTTTTTTCATTTTTAATTAGGTTTCCTTATGTGATTGGTTTTTTCTTTCTCAAATTTAATGTTTTCTTATAATTTTCATATTTACTAAAAATTAAGAGAAGTAAATAAAATTAGAGGAAATAAATATTTATAAAAGGAATGTGAACAATTTACTACGTTCATAGATGGTGTCGTTATCTCCAATTTGTGTGTGATATTTTTTTTTTTTTTGTATATTAGTTATGTATATTTATATTTATTATATGGTAGGACAATAATTTTTATAAGTTTAATTTATATTTTTTAAATATTTTACAATCTTATTCAAAAAAGCTAACAATTTCAATTTTTTTTCTTTTTTTTTGGTTTTCTTTGGTATTTTTTTGTTTTTTGTTTTTGTGTAGGCATTTAACTTTTTGTTTTTTTTTTTTAATTTTAATTTCAATGCATGTGTTGTGGTTGTGGTTAAGTTATAAATATAATTTTTTTTATTTTTTATGTAAAAAAATTAAATGGATTTCTTGCAAATATCTCGTATGATCGTCCTGCAAAATGTTTTTTTTTTTTCAAAATTTTCCTCTGTAAAGCTAGCTCAATGCAAAAAAGATAAGAAGGTATACAAAATATATTCGCCACCAGATAGCGCTTTATAGTTGTTTTCTTTTTGTTTTTGGATTAGGTAGTGGATAAGTTTTGAAATTTTACAGGGTAACTCGGAGGTGAAGGATTGTTAAGAAGCGGAAGGATAAGAATGAGAAAACTTTGAGGATACAACTGAGTCTGTACAAAAAGTATGAAAAGCGAAAGAGGGATTGACGATACGTTAGCTTTTGATATTAGGTTTGAAAATAAATTTTTTTCTGCATGTAAGCCGATTCCAAGAAGCGCCTACACCTTCGAGACACCCTGTCGTCTACAAATAGTTTAGGTAATATAATTAATTTTTGTTTTTTTGTTAATACTTTTCATTCCTCTGACTTTTCTATAAACGTAGTAAAAGTTCATTATAGCTGCCGTCGTTGTTAGCTGGTGTTTTTAAGCTAGAGCAGCTATCATGACTAGGATTGGTGGTGGTAGTAGTAGTAGAAATCGTCTGAGTGCATCTAATGGGAGTGGTCATAGTGGTGGGCGTATAAAAAATGTTACTAATACTTTTAAAATTGGCGGCAATCATAATTATTATAATTACAATAGTTACAGATATTATTAGAAGGAGATAGAAATAATAAAAACGCACAAAGCCAATGGAAGCGTTTAGGACTAGGTTATTTGATTGCTGACGATGTACTTGTTCATATTGCTGCTGTTGATGGTGCTTTTTGCGACGGCAATGTGCTGTATTTATACGAACAGTATAATTACTTTGATTTATTGCTGCTGTGGTATTTGTAACTGGTATTAGAATATCTGACGGAGTACTATAATCACTCCCATCCTCTGACAATACATCCATTTCGCTAGCGATGTAATGACGACGTCCAGCGTATTTACGCGATTGCTTTGAATGCACTAAATTACTGTCATGTATACGTGTCCGTTTTCTAGATTTTCTAACGCTGTTGTTGCTGCTGCTGCTGCTGGTGTCTGGCTTTCTGTCATTGTGAATGGTAAGATTCTTATCGCTGATGTCAATGGTATTGTTGTTAATGCTATTGTTGTTGTTGTTTTGTTTATTTGTTTTCCAAAATAATAATTCGAAAAGTGAACTAAATCAGAGAAATAATTCTCATGCTATTGCACTACCAGACATTGTTGTCGCCTGACGCTGTTCAGTTTGATGATCGCGATTTCGGTCGTGTTCAGCGGATTCAGAACTGTAAGTCAATCGAAACATGGAAAATGAAATCAAAATATGACGTAATTCTAATGAATCTGTCAAATAAAAAGCGAAAACTTCTTTTATTTTATGCTAAGTCTATTCGCGTACTTTTATGCCAACGTAATACTATACCTGCAAATCCAATTGGAATCGAAATTGAAAATTTTCAGATGAAATAAAACACACAACTACGTTTGCATACAACAATGTGAACAACGTGTTCTACAGAAGTGACAGTTCCAGAGAAGTGACACTATTTGAGTCATATTTTCGGAAATCTATTCTAGACAGTTGACCAAAAATAATACAAATATTTGTGGCCCATGTGCTAGACAGTTGACGGCAGATAAATATCAGTTTTACAGGAGTGACATTTCTAGCAACCTGTCAGCATCTGTCAATCTCGCCAGTATTTCTATTTACTATACCACGAAATACAAAAGAATCTATTCTATCAAGTTCATTTCCAAACCAAACCGAGTGAAATTTCGAAAGATGTGACGTTTTCAAAAGCTAAAAAACTGGCCCTACTTATCAAGTTAAAAAGTAAACTTACTTTGATCTCACAGCAATTGGACTACCAGGTATATCTGGATTGGCATTATTATTATTCGTAGTCGATGCTCGTCGGCCATTTCCAGATTTATATGTGAAAATGTTATCACTTTCTAGTTCGTTTTCAATCTGTCAAACCATAAAATATCAAACTAATTTTATTATATTACAAAAATTTTGAATTTTTTAATTTTACTAACTTGTCTCTTAAAACACAATCGTTCGCTGGACACGGAACCACATGAGGAACTTTCCGATACAGCCTGTGTAACTGTTGGAATATTTGGTGGACTACTTGGGCCGGGAAATCTTTTAGAGCACACTTGTGATTGGATGTGTTCACAAATTCGTCGAAAACGCCGAATGTTACCTGAAACACGTTCTTTAATTTTTCTAATTTGTTGAATGAAAACTTAAATATTATATCACTTACCGGATAATAGTGTAAACGTTAAAGCAAATAACATATCAGCAATATCACCTTGCTTACATATGGCACTTATATCAACCTGAAATGAAAGCTTAATTTTTTAGAAATGTTTTGGTGGTTTTATTTTGAATAAATTTACCTGAAATTTGACGTGTCGTTGAAACATGACAGGCCCATTACCATTTCGTTTATATTCAACTCGAAAGGATGTTGGCGACACAACGCTATGGGAGAGTTCCGCCATCTATGAGTGGAAAAAAGAAAAACAAAGAGAACTGTCAATCAATTTAAGGCTTTCGGTTTTGGGTATCATTGACTGGAGCGGAGATTCTGTTTTTACTGCCCTTAGTAAGCCTCCTTCCTCTAGTTAGATGTATCAGTTACAGTGAGGATTGTAGGAACATAGGTCATGGCTAAAGATGTGCATTCAAATGGAGCTGGACAAATGCTTGCGAGGCCAGTGGACATAAGTCACATCCTACCCACGTTCACTGTGAAAAGGAGGCGTCGTAAGAACAAGTTTACATCGAAAGAACAGGGGGCTCTTTTAGTAGGAGAAATCAGTGCAAAATAACCCACAATTGCACACCTAGTGTCCTTTAGAACTAGGAGAATTTTCCATACTTATTGAAACGTAGAATTTTTACCAGACTCTGTTAGTTCTTAAGATACATATACGAGTATGTGGAAACCCATATTTCTCAATATCGTTCTCGTAAAAAAAATACATGCTCGTGTCTTTCGTTAGTTGCCTTCGACATCCCTATGGGACCAAACTCGAGAAAGTTGGCAATCCCATCCCGTTTATTCTTCATATTCTAGAACAATTTCTAAGTGTTTTATGGGAGTCTCACGTGCCTTCAATGCAGCCTGACTCTCACTATAAACTATCCGAAGCTGCCGTTTGCAAGAGAATCGTCAGCCAATTGTATTTCCATTGCTATGACCGTCAGCTAAGAAGATTCTATTGAAGCTTTCAAGTAAATAATGGAAGAAAGCAGTCCTCCTTGTGGAGAGAACAAATTAAAGAGTGTGGACGACTACATTCATACATACATTCTCAGGTCCAAATCAGTCTTGATCAAGTTTAGTGTGACCCGACGTATGACTCTAGAAATACTCGTAGAAACTTTAAGACTTTATACCCCAACTACTTCGACCTACAGCACTCCTTTTAGCTTGAGGCTATATTCTGCACTAAGTTTGATCGCTACGAATACTTTCAGATAAAAAAAAAGTGGCACGGCTTTGCAGATGTCTCAACGAAAAATTATTGAAAACGTATGTACGACATATTTCCGCCTCCCTGATCATTGTAGCGTTTTTCAGGCGGAAATCACGGCGATTAAGGAAGCCCTGTCCTGGCTGAAGTGTAAATATTACCATTCTCACTGACAGCTAAGCGGCAATCAAGTCTCTGGAATCGTGCTCGTTTACTTCAAAGGCCGCTCTCAAGTGCCGTTTATCTCTTATGGAGATGACGGAGAAGTTCAATATTCACCTATGCTAGGTGCCAGGCCATAGAGACATTCTAGGAAACTGCAGGGCAGATGAACTCGCCAGACAAGGCACTACTCTAAGGATTCTGTCTGATAGGCAGTCCGCGGGTATGTCCCTAGCTACATGTAAGCATCTACTAAAGCTGAATGCTATTAGCACGACCAACCTCAGATGGGAAAACGTGTCAACTTGTCTCATCTCGAGACAGATCTGGCCTAGGCTGGATCATATACGCAGTACCGAGTTGGTCAAACTAAAGCGATCACAGATCAGCTGCGTTGTTGGTGTTCTCACTGGACACTGCCTTATAGGCCAACACGCCAAAAGACTTGGCCTCTTTTCAAACGACTTCTGCAGAAGCTGCAGGGACGAGGAGGAGGAGGAAAGTATCCCTCAGCTCCTATGTAACTGCCCAGCTCTGTCGCATAAAAGAATGGTCCATTTAGGGACCCCCTTCCTTGAAGTCCTTGGTGACATAGCGTCCTTAGACGTCATGCGCATCTATCGCTTTATCAAAAGCTCCGGTTGGTTCTGTTAGTCCATGAGTAGCAAATTGGTTTTGATCCATGGTATCACAAAGGACCTTTATTGGTCTAAGTGTGTCTGCACTCCCGTGCGGACAGCCAAGCCAACCTAACCTATGTACGACATATTGCATTCCGGTTTGTCTAAATTCTTCGAAATCTTAAAGAGAACCTTACAGTCTCCCTTGAGAAATAGCAATCTGCAGAAATTCCCAGCAGAGAACGCCACGAGTATCCTTTCAGGTTTGACACAGTCGTGGAGATGCCTTAAGGAAAACTGGTTGACCGCATTATCCTTTCTTTGCTCTACGCAACTCTATGAACCTAAATTATTGTAGGTAACTGGGTATCAGCCTCTCGAAAAGAACAGTTCTAACCAAAGCTAAAACATAGAAGTTTAAATCGCTTAGGAAAACTCTGCGACAGATATGCTAAGAACATAGCATCATCTACTGGACATAGGCTTACAGAAAAAAAAAATAAAGTGACCCTCTTTCACTCGCTAAAACATTCCCGAAATTCACTATCATACGAGTATCTTTCATACTTACGGACAAAAATGCATGAATAAGGTGTGCCTTAACCGTCGCTATAGGTTTCCCTTTAACCAAAATCGTAAAGGTTTCATCCTTTTCCGTTGTTATAAGATTTCCGAACCATGATCGTTTCGTTAATTCCGGTGATGATTCCGGCGTTAAATGGACTTCATCTGCAGAGACTTTTCGAAAAATGAGCAAAACGTTCGAAAACCTTTGCAAAACCCTGTCATACCTTGTAATTTTCTCCGGTGAAACCTTGGGCTACCTAAGAAACTATTTTTAATATTCGTTAACCGAGTCTTCCACAATTGACCACCAGGCGAATTGCATCCTGATCCGGGCATCACTGGTGAACTATTATTCAAAAGGGGTGATCCTGTTGGATTCATAACTGAAATAAAAAAAAAATAAAAACTATTTCACTGCAAAGCCTTTCCAAAGGTTTGACTCTAACTAACCACTATTAGCTTCTGGATCTTGAAAAACACTGATGGCAATTGTCGGTCCAGAATTGGCACGATGATGTGCATTTGCCTGTGCTGCCGCCGCCGCTTGTGCAGCTGATACTGCTGCTGCAGCGGCCACTGCTGCTGATGTCGGACTACCACCACTGCCTGGTGGACAAGAAACTGTCGACGTCTGGGATGGTGTTCGATTGGCATTAGATGACTGCGATGAAGACGTATACGATGAATGCCGAGACGAGTGGGTGCCCGCAGCTGGTGAGGACGGCCTTGAGATGACATTCGCCTGTGAGGAGTTTATTGGTGAGCTACACCGTGTTGGACTGTGATATGATGATGAGCGTACAGAGGAAACCGAAGTTGGTGAGCGACGCTGATGATTTCTTGAGCTGCTGTATGAGCGGAAGCTGTAAAAGGAAAGTTGAGACTCCTTTCGACACCCCTTTGATTAGTTTGACGCCACACTTACTTGAAAGCTTGTCGCCTTGGAGTCAGCGGAGATCCTTCGCTAATCTGTCCATATGTCGGGGAGTTCGTTCCATTTATACGGCATGTATCCAAACGTTTTCTCGGCGGATCCAGTGTATCCATTTCAGCGCGGGGTTTCGCCAACTCTTCATCGTCCTCCAAAGCGGGACGCCGTCGCTTTCGATCCAAAAGCAAAAAATAAATCACCTTTTCCGTATTATGACTGCAAAGTGAAAAGCAAATCCCTTTGAAATAATGTCACAGAATGACACTCGCTTATCTCCTACTTAGCACTCAATAACTCCTGGATGAGTTTGTCCTTCTCCTTAAAACAACCCAACGAGCAGATGGCATTTAAAACATCCGGATCCACTGCTGACGCCGAAGGTATAACATGTGTTTGCACCACCTCCATCATGGGTAGCTCCAATTCCAGCTCACCCTTTCCGCCAGCCGTTACCCAGGGATGTCGATTGATTTCCGACAACTGCCAGCAAAGGAAACTCCATTATTTGATTCTTCCACCCACCCCCACCCTGTTCTTCCAATACTTACAGTTAATCTCCTCTCAGGATTTATTTCAATCATACCCCGCAACAGGCTCTGACAATCGGGCGGCACAAAGTGCGGTATGTGAAACACACCGCGTTTCACTTTCTCCAACAGTTGACGTAAGTTATCATCGTCGAATGGCAGTGCTCCCACAAGGAGGGCGTACAGGATAACACCACATGACCAGACATCCGCTTTTCTTCCATCGTATTTTTCACCCTTTAAATAAAAGACACAAAAAAAAAAACAAATTCTCTATTCAAATGCGAGCTGGATGGATAGATAAAATCAATGAAAAATAGTACTTCAAGTGGAATGCTTCCAAAATGTACGGCAACGTTGTTGGAATTGGAAAACTAAATGTGCCAGCAATTTGAAGAATTCACCGGAAGAGAGGATGCTCATTGATTTTTCGAGAATTTCTTTCCTCTGGGAATTGAATAATTTGTTAGTTTGTGGAAATTGGTACACTCACTCACTCTATTGTGATGTGTTTTGAAATCGATGCACATTCTGGAGAACTTTGGAAATTATTTGAACAGTACTGACTTTTTTGGGAGAACGGACCCAGTTTTCTACTGGGTATGCAAATGCATCACAGAGCAAAAGAATTCAGGTTGTTGCATAAATTCCGTAAGGGGTAATTCGTATGCAATTTCAAATGCGAAAGATGGAATCTTGGTTATTTATGTTTGTCGTGAAGGAATAAATTCAGAACGATAGAGAACGAGTGGAAATTGTACGAAAAAGAACACCAACTTCCAAGTACGTGCGTTGTTTCTCAGAATTGTTTTCGATATAAAAGGACCCTTAGGACGATAGAACTCTTGTCTGTCTGAATGTTTTCCGAAAACTCGTTAAAATATTTGGATGAGATATCATAAATATGGACACATTCTAAATTGATGCGGTTTTTGTCTTACTAACCGCAATCCCCTGGCACGGTCATAGCTGATGCACTTTTTTATGACTAACTCTTACTCCTGGATAACAACTGCTTCGATAATGGAATAAGCTACTCTATTTTACGATTTAACGAGATGAATGCAGCGCCTTTTTCCAGGCAGACGACATCGCGGTAACTATTTTGCACAAGTTTCTTCCGACAGTAGGGGTTCTGATCGGAACAGCTGTCAGAAGGCTTGATTAAGGCTGGTCTTATACTCAATTATTTCAAGACAGAGATGGTACTGTTAACAAGGATGTACAGGGTAAAGGGTTTCCAAATAGTATCGCGAAATATAACAATTTAATAAAATGCAATACTTGGTGACTCAGTGAGGGGTCAACTGCCATTAATTTTTAAGCAAAATCTTAGGCAAGTGTCCTCTTTTCATGAAATTTTCGATGATTTTTGCTCAGGCATGCGTTAAAATATCACAAATCGCTCATTGAGCTGGAAAATTATTCGTGCTTTGCTGGCCATAAAACGGAGTTTTCACAAAACTATGTGGCACGGCGTCAAATCGCACAAACTTGCTGTCTGTCTGGGTATTGTTAACGCATTGAATCACATGTTATCCACTTCTCAGGTCATTCCAAAACCACATATCATGAGGCTTCAATCATTTACAGACCACCTGAACTTGGTTATCATAGTTTGTTAACAAAATTACATCACGGTTACAGCTATTCACCTCCATCTGCCTATAATCCATTGGATCATAGATCGCTTAAAAATTGTCTGTGACCGGAACCCAGCAATTATGTTAACAAAGACAAAGATTTTCGAAGTTCGAATCCTAGACACCAAAAAGTTTTTTCAAAGTTCCACTTCTGTCTGACAAACATCCGAGCGCAATAACTGTCATGAGGAAACTTTTCAATTCGTCTTTCGGAAATGGTTTTGGTATGGGACCTTTTAACTGTAGGTCCCCCTTCCACTTGAACGAAGGATTATATCACGCACAACACAGATGGTCGCGAGAAGCTAGACCCTGGACCGCATATCAGCTGCGGCAGAGTGTGCTTCCTGAGCAAATGTACTGAGAATTGCCTTACAACCCAAGTCACGGAAACCATAATCCTCAATTCTAAGCCGATTTCGTTGATTCAAAATATTTATTTTTCTATCTCCAAAAATGCCGACGTTTTGAATGGTCTATTGGATTGAGTTCCTGCGTGAGCTCAAATTTGTAAGCATAAAGTTGGAGGTCTCTTAGAAAAATTCGTTGGTTAACCACCAGCTCAAGAAAGTTTTCTCCCTCCGCTCCTGCTTTGAATGCAGAGACATGTCCAGTTTTGATATGTTTGCCACACCCTTCAGGATGACTATAGAAAATTCATAGAAATCTTCTAAGGTTCGCAATCTCATCACTGAAGTGCCATGTCATGAGCAAGGCATTGAGATGCCTTTAAGTTTTCTTCAAACAATCAAATACCTGCGGGAATGTAGTAACCTTACTGCAGATGTAAAGAGGTCTTCAGATAGGTAAGGCAAAATCAACAAAAAAAGGAACTGCAATACCGGGGACGCAGTCATCAAGCAGACTCTATAGACAGTGGAAGATGACAGTATTTTTTGTATTGATAAAGTGTTAAGGAAAATATGAACCATACAAGCTATACAGCCTCATAAGCTTAGCCAACCTCGAGCAGGCAACCACACCAGATTGAAGCACCTTTCCGTGATAAAGGAGCAGTGCTGTAAAGAAGGATCCCAACTTAGATACCGCTCATGAGTATAATAGGTTTAATAAGCTTGTGCGTAAAGTGTCCCTCTTTACAAAGAAACGTGCCAGCTAAACCCGTCAAAACCGTGCTGTAGAAGAGGTTCACGAACTGTCCCATCATAAACAAGACCCATGTGGGCACACAGCAAAAACACTCAAGTTTCTAAATTCAAATTTTATCCTCAATTTAAATCTTCTCTGAGGACCTTACCTAATCGATAGCAAAAAACGATTACGTCGCGTGGTCGGTGCGCTGAATTTCTTGAGAAACCAATCAAAATTAAACGACGTTCTTGAAAGTTGTAAAGCCAAAAAAAGTATCTGCGAACCTCCTCAGTTAAAAATAAAATACAAAAAATACATCATTAAATCTCTCTCAAGTAATTTTAAAATTCAAGCGCCGCCGAAGTGGAACCATAAATTCCACAGAACAAAACAATCTTCAATCGATTTTATATTAACCTTAATTATAATAGCTTAAGGGTGCGATATCAATCTATTTAAATATCCCTTCGCCAGGCATTTAAATTAAGACCACTGCAGAAGGCAATTGCATGGTAAAGGTCATTTCATTATACCTATCGAATCTAATCTTTTATTCATCTTGATAAGAACGAGGATATTTCTTTAGCTCCAAAGGAAGCACTGTAGGCGGAACACACCTTAATGTTGTTGTTGAGGAACTTTATCACGCATTGTCATTATTGAGACAAACAATTCTTATGAGTTGTGTTGATGGCTTATGGCAAAGGGAATCGAATGGAAATGTCCTTGTGGAGAGTTCAGTGCTTTTGGTCAAACATAAAATCAAACAAATCGGGAAGATAGGGCAAAATAAATAAAATACGAGTATCCTGAAGCAGGGAATTTTTTATGAAGCAATAGAGTGTCCTTGGGGTGCTTTAGAAATCAATCTTTTTTTGTTATGTCAATGTAAATATGACAGAACTTTTAATCTAAGTATCAATATACCATTAATCAGGAAATGTTATGATGAATTTATTCCTCGAAAGGACGTCAATCCATTCAAGATGTCATTAGAAAATGGTATTGGAATTTCGAAGTCCATATGTCACTTAAGGCGGATGTCAGTAAGAAGCGACAAACGCTCTGCAAATCGCCCGAGCGGGCCCAAAACGATTGGAGAAGAGAGAGGCTTACAAAAGTTGCTCGACAAGAGCAATGGCTGCAAGAAGTGTTAACTTAAAAAAAAAGAACATCAATGGTACACGAATGAAATTCGAAGCGGGGCACCACAGGGTTGCATTGTATTACCGCTGCTATTTCCAGTGATAAGTGGTGACGATAAATGGACAGTGACGTCGTACCTTAAACACGTGGATTACGCTTACCATGTCTGCCTATTTTGACATGGAGTTATGAATCTATATGAAATGATCCACAATCTAAAAGGCGAGACACGCAGAGTAGGGCGGTAGACAATGCAAACAGAACAAAAGCCTTAAACCTTTCACTCAACGTAGTCGAGAAAGTTATATGGGATCTTGCCTGCATGTGATTTCCAATAACTGCTAGTGAACAACCTCATACATATGTAGGTCCTTATGAGTGTAGGTTTGAATCGGGAAAGTCCACCCTTGACCAAAACTTCAGACTACTCATACACATGAAACCCTTACCTATGGTATGTACATATGCCCATGGTAGCGTGAATAGAGATGGGCTGTACCCAGCAATGCCTGGTCTTGACATATCTGCTAAGCTCATTCATCTCTTTGCGATGACGATGGACAACTTCAGGTGCTACATCGAAGTCGGTAAGGGCAACACCAACCCCTTTGATGTTAAGAAAAGTCGTAGGCAAGGTGATGTGCTATCATGGGATTTTTTCAATCAGACGAAGGATCTCTCTTGCTAAAGACAATTAAGTCAGAAAGCCCTCATTCGAACAACTAAGACAATACAATGCAAAGCCACATGATCCCAGTCTTGCTATTGCATGGTCATTGTCAACTATGATTGCTTTGAGAGAAAACGACTTCATGTGATCCCCGTCTACATAGGCTGTAAGTGGAGATGAAGATACATCGACAAGCTATACGGCTTCCACCTCGGCTGGTATATGTAGAGCTTAAGCCAGTTAGAATTGGTCGCGTTGCCAAAACACCACAACCACAGACATTTTTTAACACAGCTTAATTGAGGGGCTCTTCAGCTATTCCCTAATCAATAAACTCTAAATTATATCCTGTCTTGAGTATTGTGACCCAAACCACGGTCTGTTTTTAATAGTGAAAGGACTTATCCTGGAGTTCTGAGAGTTTGAGAACGTCCGCAATCAAACCTTGCTCCGTTTGTGGTATAAAAGCAACAGATGATACCTTCACGATTGCCTAAGTAGCAAACAAAATAAAAAAAATAATAAGAATCACACATAAGCTTACGTCCCTTCTAAGTTCATAACATTCAACAAGAAATTGTTCAACTCACCCTTATAACCTCTGGACAAGCATAGTGTGGTGAGCCGCATGATGTCTCCAACATTGATCCGGCTGGTTGCAGGGAAGCCATTCCAAAGTCAGCAATCTTAATGTTATTCTTCTCATCCAACAACAAGTTTTCAGGCTTCAGATCCCTGTGACTAAAATTTCCATACAAAATCAATTTACATAGCACCCAAATACATACAAACAGAATAACATAAAAAAAAAAAGAAGATTGCCTTACCAAATCGAATGTGAATGACAAAAATCCAGTGCCGAGATAATCTGTCTAAAGAACTTCCTCGCCTCCTTCGGCGTTAAACGGCCCTTCTTTACCAGATAATCGAACAGCTCCCCGCCAGAAACATGCTCCAAGATTAAGTACAGATACTTTTTATTCTCATAGACATCGCTCAACCCCAAAACATGCGGATGATCTATCAGTTTCATAATCGCTATCTCACGCTCAACCTACGAACACCGGGGGTAGGTATGGGTAAAATTAGTACAAAATAAGTTCATTCAAGGGGATCGATAATTAAGGAAAAACAATTCGAAGACAAAAGGGATTACCTGTCTAAATATAGAACAGGCATTGCGTGATTAACGTAAACTTTGTCAAAAAAAAAAAAAAAACACACAAAATCACTAAAAAGAGGTTAGGAGTAGAGACTATAAGGCGGCCACAACTCACTGGCTTACCTTCATCAGCACCGATTCGCTTAACTTCTCCCGGTTGATTATCTTTATGGCAACTTTTTTACCCAGCACACAGTGTACACCCAATTTAACCAAACCTGCAAAACAGATACAAATAGTTTTTTTTTGAACATTTTAAATGAATTTTATGGTGGGAGGCCTACCAGTTTGACCCTTGCCAAGGGTTTTCTCCAACCGGTACGGTCCGACAAATTGATGATTCTCCGGGGCTGAATTGTTTTCCTTTTGCATTTTGAATTGTAATTTTTCCAACCGACTTATAACCACCACCGAAAAACAACACCAATTTTAAAAACAACAACAACAACCTTTCCATACAACAGGGTTGTGCAATCTAACCTAATTTTTTTATTTTTTTCTTTTTTTTTTTTTTTTTGATTATGGATTTGTGTAAGTACTGTTTTTTTTTTTGTTTAAGTCTCTATGCAATATCACCAAGCGGTCTAAGTCATTAATGTGTAGCGAGCTTTTAGTATTATTAAAGTCCTTAAATGTCCTTTTTTCCTTCGATTATTAGCGTAATATCAATTAGTTTGAGTATTTTATGTGTTTTATCTGAAAAGAGACAGAGAAAGAAAGAGAGACAAGAGAAAACTCAGAAACCATTCATAGTAATGCAATCCTTGGAGGGTATTTAAATTCTCAATGAATGTAAAACTGTTATTATGATCCGGATCCCATAACTGGCCATGAAGGAATTACCATACACCCAAGACCCCATCAAGTCTGCGAGTAGTGCAATGGCATTTTCTTATACACAAAGGGCGAAGTAAATCACTGGCAGCACCCCCACACATGCGTTTATTATGCACGAGTATGTGCCTTTAGGGGAATGAAACGATGAAGATATTTGAAAAAAATAAGAAGGAAACTACTGAAGACAATTCAATGTTGGCTAGCGTCTAGTCGTGGTGTACAGTAGCGGTTGTAGTTTGTGTAACCAATTGTTTTTCAGTTTTCTATGTTTTCGATACGTACTGCGAGAGTAGGTGATTGTACAGTGACTGTCGACCAAAAATCTTGAAATCTGCTTCTACGAAGTATAAGGCCCGACGAGATTGTGGAAATTGTATGCAAAATTCAAACAACTAATGGCTTGCAGTGTAAGATTCATTAGTTCGTCAAGAGAAAGTGAGCAAGCATGGACATCCAATCGATGTCATCGGAACAGGACGAATGGCGAGCTCTAGGATCCATTAAATTTGACTCAGGTTAAAAGTAATGCGAACTGTAAGCTTTCGAAGCGTCAAAAAAATGGGTCACAAATAAAAGCGTAAAAAATGGGTCAACCAAACGAAGGCTATTCAATAAGGTCTCTCTAAGTAGTCCGAAAATGTGAATATGTGATACAAGGCAGACATCTATGGAAGAAGGTTAAAGAAAATGTCTCGACGCGGAAGAGTACACCGAGTTAGCATCGAACAATACAGTCTTGCCTTTAACGCTTGTAATCCCTCGTAAATCCGATGACAGCTCGCGAAATCTCTAATGTCTTAGAAACTGCCTTACGGGTAGATTATAACTGCCACATTAAACATCCTAAAGCTAAAGCATCGCAGAAGCTGTATCCCAAGAATTCTCTAGTAGCATTTGCAAGTACTATTCCAAATAGTTTAGGAACCTGCAGGTTGTCAACAAATTCCTTAAAAAAGTAGACCAAATCAGCAGTTCTGTGTGCCGAGCACAATTCACCGTAGAGCATAGCAAAGCTAAAAAAAATATTTCGATAGTCGGAGGTCAAACAGAAACAGAACACAAATATGCAGATACCTGGAAACGGATGGAAAATTCTCTTTAACCTAATTTTCGATCTACAGCTACTCCAGCATGCCCCATGAAAGTGAAAACTGTAAAGAGTGGCCAGAAACATGACAAGCGTTGCCCTTTCAATGCATTGCTTCATCAGGAGCTTCTTAAAGCGTCTGGGCAAAGGCGTCATCTTCTCCAACTGAAAAGAGCAAGTACCTGAATGCCGAGTGAATATTCAGAAGCCGTGCCTTCTTTTTATAAAAAAGGGAGTTAAAACAAAGAGGTAGAACCTGTCCAACGACTGCTCTACTATCGACCCAAAACCGGAGAGTATCCTACCCTTGTTCAATACAAAGAGGGAAAAAAGTACGAGTTCAGCACTTTGTAGTGACAACAAAACTTTTTTAGATCTGAAACCATAATAGCAAACAGGTCTAGTATATCGTGGATCTTACAATGAGTCTTGGAAGAGTTACCCATAATACAGTCTTATGTTGAGACGGTTTCGGGGCTCAGACCCCACGTCGTTGAATTGAGTAAGATTTTTCAGGCTAAAATCCCAGGACATACTCTGTTTTAGTGGAAAGACACCATCGGTAACTTCAGTATCGCTATAGGATGCAAGCTTCTGATTGATGTCTTTAGCAGGAAACTATTGCCTGAGGGACTTTCGCAATTTTCTGGCAGAAAGTTCTTGAGAATCGTGCTTTCTTTGGGTAATAAAGGAAACTTAAACGTTGTAAGACCACAAGCTCCTTGCAAGATCTCTACCTCAAACTTAATGAGGTAAACAGTCATAGCCTAGTGGATGACTCCCTAGAAATGGTATACGTCGAAAAGAATACTTTAAAGACTTATAAGGTCAACAATGTAAGTCTCTTACTCCATCCAAAGGATTGTTTTTCTGGAATAAGGTCGAAATAAGCTCAAACATTTCTCACCTATCAAACTTCCGTCCTGGAAACAAAGATTGATGGAGTTTACTGAATACCTACGTAAAAACAAGGAATTATAATCATTCGCTTACAGCAAGATGTAGGACGCCTTCTGTAAGGATACCATAAGAACAGAAACAAACTCTATGACATGTATAAAGAACTAATGAGGAAGTCACTGCCCAGACCCCTACCACTTAAAGTTCTGATTTCTTGAAAAATATTTCTTCCAGGAAATCTACCAACTATCCGTAGAGCCCGTGAGTCCTACACTGACCTGGCTGTTGTGCAGTGGGGATTTACCACCCCTAATGCAACATTACTCTCTGGGAATAGATTTCTCCACCCATCTCGTTAGCTTACTATTTCCCATAGGGATTAAACCTCTGTCCCCAATCGAGGTACTCGACACCCACTTCCACTTCCCTCCACATGAAGGTAATCTAAGAGTGGGAGTTAGTTAATAAACGTGAACTGATTTTTATCCATTTCCAATTAAATAACAAACGATATAGAACTACTAAAGCAGAGGTAAATGAACTCCTTTGAACCTCGTTCACATAAAAATGAGCAACAAACACATTAACAACTCCTCATCCCACCGAGTAGTCCTGGATGACATTCATAAGTGCAAACATAAAATTTCTCCTTTGTCAGTTTGCCTGCAAAAGGAGCTCGACTTTGTGTACAGAGTTCGCTTTGAATGGAGGGGTTAGGTCTCCTAATATGACTTCTCATTCAATATCTGTGTTCTGTAAATCCTGATGAATTTGAATGCCCCTTTGAGGGAGCCCTAAAATTGATCTCGAAACTTCCAGCCAAAAGCAATCATAAGCAAAATTACATTAACAATTTCCAGCCATTACTGTACACTCATCCTTTTCACAAAGCAGATTCTCCACCTTCGAAAAGGAAAAAAAAAACCTTCCGGAAAAACGAATAAAATCCAGATGTTACGAGAAAATATTACCGGAAAAACAGGAACTGCATTTAAATCACACTCTACACTCTAGGTATCCATAAAAATAAGAAGAAGAAGCAAAAAAAAAAAAGAAAAAAAAAAATCAATCACACCCAAACCTGTCTAAACATTAGGATCACGTTTCGTCCTTACACGGCGGCTAATTTTCTCCCATCCCAACCGTAACGACCGAGCCAAAGAGTGCACCCCGCACAAATCCTTTTACGTAAGATGCTCTAAGCACTTCCTCTCGGAAAAGTGCATTTAACCATGAAAAGAAAACGGTCCACATTCCTTTCTTTTTTCTCATTAATGCATGATGCAAAATAAACTTCACTACACCGTTAAATAGCTGTCGCGGAAACCGCACTGTACGACCACAATTTGATTTGGGATTTCCGACATAGAAAAACGAAAAAGAGAAAATTGGAAAACCTTTTACACTTTCTAGTGGAATTTATCGGATTTTATCGGTCCAAAAAAACGTTTCCCTCTCTCTTTCTATCCAACTGGGCCATATATCCGCCATATTTTTGTGAAAATCGATATACCTCCTATTAGTTGGGCGAATTTTCTTCTTTCGTGTTCCCTGCACCGAGATTGTGTGTTGTTTGACCGAAACTCACACTTCCACCGACGAGGACGACGACGACTCCTGGCCACTTGTGCTTATTCTAATTAACATTGTTTAATTTTTACAGGCTGAATAAACATTTTTTTTTCTTGTTTGTATCCTGTTAACTGCTGTAGAGCGAGGAGCAGCACTTTAACACTTATTTTAAACTACACACAACACTAGTCACATAGTCTATTATTATTTTGCTCGTTTTTTTTTTGTCGGGAATGTGCATGAGAATCGGTGTATTTGTACAGAGAGCAGCAAGGACTAATCAACTATAGGAGTGTAACTGCTGCTCGCTTTGCGTTTCTTCTGTCTTGTGGGGTCTGTGTGTTGAATATAAAATAACATTTCACTCTGTGTGTACATGTGGGGATGGATGTTTGTAGGTTTTTCCCTTTTAACTACATTTGTTCTTAAAATGCTTGAACTTGCTCTCGCTCTTCAACTAACAAAAAGCAAAAAAAAAAGAAACTGAAATGTGCACGCAATTCAAATTCAACCCTTAAACCAGGAAGAAGAAGACGGACATGGAATAAAGAAAGGAAAGGAATTGAATTGAAAATGATTTTGACAGGTCTTCGTGAATTTAGTGCACATGTGCAGTGTGAATTCACCCCTAAATGTTGGAAGGGTGGAAGTAAATGTGTGCGTTGAGTAGCTAAGATTGAGGTGAAAATGTGGCACTAAAGTTTAAATTAGACTGTTGTAGCAACCGGAAGTCTCATTTAGGTGTGGGGAGTTGCTGAAATGTTCCGTTGTACCTGCAAGTATGCAATGATCTAACTGAATTCTCATAACGGAATTATGTTGCTCAGTAAGTTTGCTGTGCCCAATATGACAGTAAATTGGTTTAAATCTGTACTACGAGGGGTGAGTATAAGAGCCACTGTGCGTTGTTTTTGTGGTGAATTGTTCGCTATCATTTTTTTTATTCAATTTAAGACTTGCAAGTTGGTTAACTGGTTTGGATAATTCGGCTTTATTCTTTAAGAGCCAGTCCAAACGAGGTTCGAGGTTCCTTGTACCTTCCATTGACTTTCTGGACTGGTTCTGGTTCTCATCGGAAAAAACTAAATTGTTGTGGAGCCACTTGTCATTGCATAAGACTTATGAACATCGAATTAGTAGTTCACATACTTCGAAGTTCCTTGCAATTGTCATCATTAACTTTCCGGAGTCCTGGTAATCAAGTTGCACTTGTTCTAGGCTTTTCTTTCCCGTCCAAATGGGTTGACGCAAAGCTTGTAAGCTAACGATCGGGTGGTTTACAAAAAGTGCGATTAACAAGTGTCTTTTCTTTTCTTGTAGGGGTATTTATCTGACCTTGTACCTGGGGAAAATTTTAACGTGTCTACTATTTTTTGGTACTCTACTTACGAAGCCGGACGGCTCAGCTAGCTATCCGATTAAGTTATGCTAACGAGTTACTTTTTTTACCGATTAATAATCTAGAATTTTTTTAGCGAAACGGTTTGAAAATCTCTTTTGTACTACTTGCCATAATCAAATGTCAACTAGATGTCGTCTCCGCGTCCCACGTCATTCCACCGAGAGAATCCGCAAAACACCCTTATATTCGTGCTCTCTCTCAACAAACAATTCGTAAAAACCAAAACAAACTCAGCGCTGTTCAAAAATAAATTTCCTGCTTTCATTTCAAATTTATTTTAAATACAGATCCACATCATCTTTGAGGGAAAAGATAAAATACTTTCCCGACTCTTAAGTAAACGACAGTCACGTTCTGTCGTTAGATGTGTTGTAGTTAAGTTTCTTTTGTGTCGTCGGTGTTTCTTCTTTTTTTTTTATAGTTTGTAGTGCATTTTCAAAATGCAAGTTTCTTATATGAAAATTGCTATCTATGCATTGACATTCCTCACCTATGCATATTCCGGTTACGGTTCGAGCACAATTGTCAGCCTTCGTGATGCAATAATCGCTGCAGAGGCAATTTTCGGTGATGTGTTTCACAATCTGATTACTGTAGCCCGGAAGTTCAAGGTGGTGCATGAGGTATTCGATGCGGCTGTTGATGAGAATTGCATATTCACCTGTCCTGGTGGTAATTATCTTAGAATAAATTGTTTTGTTTTATTTACACTCGTGTGCTATCTAAAGGTATTTTTTTTAATCAGCTAAATGACATTCTGTGTAAAGTGACAGTTGAACTGATGGTTACACTCTCAGACATAGTAATAGAGACATGAGAGAAAATATTTATATTTAAATGAAACAAACGTTAAAATCTAATTGGAATTTAGTGGATGGAAGTGTTGGAAAGGATGTGTGGTTAAAAAACATGTTTCCAGCAATTTTTTGTATAAAAAGAAGCCATTGAATATATGTATGTACACATTTAAAAAATGAAAGAGATAAATTTGAATGGGTTTAAATATGGAACTGTGCTGTAGCACCGTCCTCTGGCTGCTTGTGTCTCAGGTGAAGTTGAGTGATGTGGACCAATTGAGGTGTAACACGTCATCAAATTTTGAATGATGAACTTTTTATTTTTAACCCGTGTGAAGTATTTTAGTTTTATTAGAGCACATTTCAAAGAAACAAGTTTTAGGTATCGACATTGTGTTGTTAGCCAGAAAAAATAAGTCAAAGCTTAGTAAAATGGAAATCTTTGTCGCAAACAATTTATTTGATTTATTTATTTGACTAGATTTCCATCTAGTTGGCCTCTGGTCGCATCATTTTATCGACAAGGAACTCTGTCCGGTGAATGCTAGACAGTCTTTGAATAGAACGACTGCCTCGTCCGTGACTGTGACGGCGACGTGACAATCTTAATCGTCACGTTAAATAGTAGCTCACTGGTCTTACAGAATACCGACTAACTTGATTGGCACAATTTTGTACACCTAACCGCCAGGCTAGCTCTTCGACTTCTATCTGTTCATTCTAATAAATATTAGGTCTACCCAATGACAAAACCACTCACATATGTACATATGTAGATATATATCACTTCGATTAGATGTCGCTAGTTGGATTAGTTTGAATATTTTCAGCAGTATTAATCAAAATGTTCCACAAGCTTGTAAGAGCTCAGGGCAAACTATGTGTGTGATGCTCATTTTTTCTTTTAAACCTATGCATTCTCATTTTATACAATGCACACCTTCAGTTTATAAAACTTCCTTCTTTCCATTTACAGATGTAAAAGCCGTCCAGAACAAGATGTACACCCCCACCTCAGATGGCTGTGGTTCCCTTGGTCTCACAATCAGCACAGAATATCTACCAGCCGCTGAAATGGGTGCCTGTTGTAATGCCCATGACATCTGCTATGACACCTGTAACAGTGACAAAGAACTCTGCGATCTCGACTTCAAACGATGTCTCTACAGGCACTGTGAAACCTATGACAAGACAATTGCCAGCGATATAGTAATGAAAGGATGTAAAGCGGCTGCTAAAATGCTCTTCACTGGAACTCTCACTCTCGGTTGTAAATCATTCCTCGATGCACAAAAACGAACGTGCTACTGTCCTCCGCCCAAGGAGGAACGCAGCAAATATCAGAAATCGAATCAATACAACAACAACAATAAAAACTACAAGGACAAGAAGCACAAGTTTGGCTGGAAAGATCCAAATGATATGTAGTCCAAATCCAGACACATGTTGCTGGAGTTCATTTTTTGTTTAGAAACATTTTTATAGAAGAGTGCTGTGCTATAACGAATTTATTTGCGAAAGAAATAAAATTAAAAAAAAAAAAACACCTGTGATAATAAGCTTTCAATCTATTGGTTAAAATTTGTTAAAAAAAAGAGCCACTGATGTTTGCAATGAGAAATTTTCCCTCCAGTGGTTCCAAGGTTCTGTGAGTTTAGAGATCCCAATCTTGGTTTGAATGAGGGTATTTCCCCTTGAACTCGTCATCGGCTTTGAAAGGGGGGCGATGAAAGCACACGAAACAAGATCGTGAAAAAAAGCGGAAAACAGAGTATTTAACCAACTCAATGTCGAACAAAAACAAAACCATCGGTCAACAATTAACAAATTGATGATTTTCCATCAGCATAAATATTTAACTTCATGTCATTTGCTTTTTTCTGATTTTTTGATAGATGCACATATAAAAGTTTTGGGGGTTATTCTGATTGATTCATTGTTAGATTTTTCGTTGGCTGGGAATATGGCTAAAACATCGTTATTTTTCTTCTGTTGCGTGGTGCTGTTTATTCACGCAACGATCGCGCAATATGGATACAATCCGAATGGTTATGCTGGATATCCTAACTACAACTATGGATATGGAAGTTATCCTTCGAATGGATATCAGCAGAATACTGGTTATGGATACTATCCAGGGTATGGATATTATCCGAATTATGGGTACCAGCAAGGAGGATATCCATACTATAATCAGAACCAAGCGGGATATAATCCGAATTCATACTATGGAAACGGTCTAAGTAAGTAGAGATCTATAGAATTGTTTTATGGGAAAACGAAAAGCTTAGTGGAATTGTTAACAGTGTTTTGGGCTTGTTTCTTCTAGATCAAGCTTATGCGAGCAGTGCTGGGGGAACAGCGACAGCTCAAGCAACAAGTGGAGCTAGCGGAGGTGGTTATTTTGGTTGAGGTACGGATATGAAGTATTCTATTGATGTGAATACTCAGACACCGATGGGGGAGGGGCGTAGAACACTTGTTAGCTTTAAGGTTATAGTTGTTGTAAATATATTAATTTTTTATAGAAAGTAAGAGTGTTTCTTTTGGCAAAAGTATGGAGGTATCTTAACTGGTTTTAAGACTATTTAACTTCGGGTATTGATGCTGCTGCATGTAAGGTGTTTGGTGTCATCGGTTGGTATTCGCAGTCAGAGTATCCAAACAAGAGTGAGCTAAGGCATTCGCTTCGTGGTAGCAATTTTCGACTGCTTGTTTCTTGCGCCAAAAAACAAGATTGACAGCTATACAAAGCGTAACGAATAAATTCCCACACTTGTGTTCATTAACATATGACATACACAATGCGGACATACTCTAATTACAACTTAATTTCAATCATTAAAGTTTGTAGATTTTGATCAGGTAGTAAATCCCCTGAGATATACACACATATGTATGTATGAATTGAAATGGCGCTCCATAACTTTAATAGCAGCTCCAAACTATTTTTAGACTCCGGTATTCATTGAACGTAAATGTTGGTGTACGCTTTAGTGTTTTGGTTTCGATTTTTTATTTTGCTATTATTGAGCGCCAGCTGATGACTTAAATTATTTATTTTTTGCTTACTTGGTGGGCTCCCGACCTGTGAAGAAACTCTGCCTGACACAGGGTAGCCTTCCAGGCCGAACTGGGTACGCTGTTGTCAAAACCATGCGCTCTGGTAACCGTGATAGCCTGGGCTTTGAAGCCAAAGTTCGGACTTGTGGTCGGCTCGAACCTAGGGGCGAGGATTGTTGGCTATAGCCAATGTCGTCGATGTATCTTGGCCTGTTGGACTATATCCACATCTGTATACAGATAGTAAAGTATGGGGCATATGCAACGGATGTTCTAGTCATGGGACATATCATACTTTGGCTCATCTGTACCTACTTGATTAATGATTTGATGCACTAACCCTTCCAAAACAACATCAAATAGAGAAGCAAACTATTGAAGGAAGGTTAGCTCTCTTTAATGAACGAATAATCATTGGAAACCGCGTAATTCAAAACCAAAAATCAGATTGCCCACTTAGTGTGTAGATGTACGAAGAATGGGCTAATAGAAGAGTTAGAGCTTACAAAGCCCCAACTAGGTTAAGTAAGAGTTCCTGAGAGTTTTCTTTAAGCCACAACCATCTGCTCAGTCTAAGTTCGTTTGTTATTTACTAGACTTCTTTGCCATAAAAACTAACAGTTACCAACCGACTTTTGATTGTTTTCATATGAAGCCTCAAAATGCCTCTAAATACGTCAAAATACAACACATTTAACCACTGCGAATAATTGTCTGGTGTTTATTATTAATACCACTGAATATAACCAATAAACAAACAAAATGCTTACGCCAATAAACCTCCATACTCTGTGCAGGCATCAATTTTAAATGAATGAATGAAATTTAAAATTCACCATCGATAATTTTCCCCTGCAGACCAAAATACCATCCCCAATGCGCCAACTCGAAGATTTCCGTCCGTCTCACCCCCCAAACCCCGCCAAAAAAAAAACAAGACAAAAAAGCACCCCAAGATAATCTATTCATCCCTTTCTATGCGAAACTAAAGGATTCTTGAAACTCCTCATGTGTGCATTTGCATACAGCATGTGTTCCATGCCCCCAAAGACGCCGCTCAGAAGGGATGCCACGCTTTTTTGTATGGCGCACAGAGAGCTCACTCGTCCGTTCCTCTTACGGAAGTTCATTTCAAACTTTTGCGCACTGAGAGCTGCCGATGCGAGCGGGAAAATCTATTTTCCTCTTCAACTAGACATACAAAAAATACCATAGTTCATAGTACTTAATTTAGGTAGGTGTAACTACAACGAGAGAGAGCAACACACAGTACCGTGCCGCTTGAAAGTGTGTGTATACCCATCGCGTGTGTGTACGTTTATTGGGAAAATCAATCAAAAAAAAAGGGAAACTGAGAAAACTTTTTTCCCCAATCCAACCCCCATCATCAACATCATCATCATCATCATCATCATCGTTTGCTCAGAGTCTCGGTCCTCCATTCCTTTTCGCTAAAATCTCTTCAGTCTTCAGGGCAAATTAGAACAGTTCGGGCCGAATTTTATTTGAGCGTTGGAACGCCGCAACACAACACACACATTTTTTTCTCTCAAATCCGCCATTTAAATCCAAAATCTCTCCCTTTAAAGAATAAAAAAAAAACACAAAAATTATAACAAATCCTTACCTGGAAAAATAAGACCACAGTCACAGCCTAAATAATTCTACCAGTAAAACCACACATATCTATCCAAAGGAAGGTTTTTTTTTCCACAAAAAAAAATCCTTAACCGCTTGCATATATATCTGTAACTGTCCCAGTATTGAGAAAAAAAAAATACGAACTTCAAAAATCCTTCTTTTCTATCGTTAACTGTGTGATTCTACGTAATTCTACGTTTTTTCCCGCATCCTTTCGATTGCCATTTAAAAACAAAAGAGAAACTAACAAAAAAAACTTTCAAAAACGAGGAAGCATATAGAAACTCAACACGGAAGTGAAAATCAATAAAGTGTGGTGAAGCGAAAGCAAAAATAATACAAAAACAACTTAAAAAACATAGAAAACGCAAAGAATATTTGTTAAAAAAAAGAAAAGAAAAACAAAACAAACAATTTTGTGCCAAATTTCAAAACTCTACTTTATTTTTTATGTAAATTTGCAAACCGATGAAAAAAAAAATAAATATTCTATATTTGGAGAAAGAAAAAGTTAATTAATGAACTATAATTAAGGTGAACAGTTTATAAGAAAAAAAAAAAGAAAATCTCTCGCGTTTTATTTTTTGCATATACACAGCAATATTTTGAGTGCTGCGCCAGAGTGTAAGTGTGTGTGATATTTTTTTTTAAAAATAAAATAAAAAAAAACAACAAGGACTTTGTGCCAGAGGTAGGTAAGTTTAAAAGCAGAGATGTAAAGCTAATTCATTTGCCTCCATCATCACCCCCTTTGAGCCTTGCTTACCTTCCTAAATGTATCGTTTTCTTAACTTATATAATAAAATACATGTACATGTACACATGTGTGTACAAAAAACGGTTTTTTTCTTTTTTTTTTCATGGGAAAATCTATTGTCATCTTTGAATGGAGATGTGTAGGTAAAAACGTAGGTGCATTGAAAGAGGTACGGATAGCCATCGTGTGTGTGTGTGCCTATGTAAGAGTGTTTTCCGACGTATGTTCGGAAAATGTCTATCTATTAGTTGTGTATGACAATCCGTAAAAATGTCCTAATGTCATGCATGCATGCATGCACATCATTTCTCATTGCATACTCTGTGCAAATGTTTTTCTTTTCTCTTTCGTGCAAAGTGTGAGGGACATACACCAGTTTGTACTTGTACGTACGTACAGTAATGGGACTAAAAATGGTACAAATTCTTATCTTTAGGATAAGAGTACATAGTACATTGCAATGTTGAGTCAAAATTTACTTTCTTTTACATGAGTCATTTCGTTGAGAGAACAGGAGACGGCATGTTAGTCATTGGGTACAGCCCGTTGTCTGGAGGGTTATGTAAACTGCCACAGGTAGCAAAGATTGATAGAAAAAATGTTTGTTTTTGTAGCTTACGTTGCTTTGCCTTCTAGTTGATCAAGACTAGTAAGAGGACGGAGAATGTACTTCAACTGCATAGCATGATCAAATTCCCACGTTTCATTTATTTAAAACAACTTAGCACCAATAAGACACATAGAAACGCAACTAAAACCCTTCTGCTGTCCTTCATAATTTGTGTCATGACGACGAGCCAAAACTATCATACAGGTCTTACTGCTGCACTTACACCTGACGACTCGATTGCTTTGCTTCTGTAAGTATTTTAGAGAGTGCACTACGGCCGAGTGTTGTCTAGCTACTCGCAGCTCACTACCCTCTCGATAAGCAATTTTTCGTTTAACCGCACGCTTAGCAGCAAATAGATAAAAACAGGTCAGGGCCTAACTTATTGCAACCATTCATCTTGTACTTCGCACGAATGTGAAAGACCTAGCCGAGAGGCTGGCTTCTCATGCCAGTATTACTCTCTGACGTTTTTCCTAACATTCGGAAAAGGAGGAGCGTGGCTAAACTTTTTGGTATTTTCAAAAGTCAAACGTAAATCAGTAGTTGACTCCACTAACCTCTAAGCCACAGCCTCAACTTATACACACGCTTGGAGTGTGATCTATAAAGCTTCTGTGAAGAGTTTTGACTGTCACTGGTATACCATTACATAATTTAAGCCCCCTACACAAGATGAGGTGATGGGGCCGATGATTGTGCACAGGTCTCATCTGTCAAAATCATTGTGGTTAAATGGGTCAGCCAACTGATCTTTTGACAACGGCAGCAGTGTCGTGTGGTTTTCGCTGCTCCAAATTTTGCTTAGTTCAGCTATAAATTCATAGCAGCCTTTCGGTTGCTAAATCGACAACAAGTTCTGTGCAATAATTCTAATAAGTGCGTGTACATTTCGTGTCTTATGTACATATGTCGTATACCTTATGAAACATCTAGAAAGATGCTTCAGGTTTAAACCTTCGTGAAGTCTAAATAAGTTCAACACGCCCAGGTGCTAAATAAAGATTAGATCGTGGTATCCTACACTGCTTGCCGTCTGAAGACACTGCTTCATAGCCATGTTTTATGTAGCATACCTAATACAACCAACAATTGTGGCAGCATTCCTCCATTTACAGCGGATGCTATTGTAGTTTTCACTGCAAAAAAACTAGAGAAAGGCTCTAGTTGAAGGGAAGAAAGGAATGAACGGCATCTTCCACACCTTGTCAGCGATTTTCTTCATTTACCTATTTCTCAATTCTTTTTCGACCTAACATTGGTGGAGTTTAGTCTGGCCAAGTAGATGGGTAGTCTGTGACGACAGACGAACATTGTGCAAATGCAATTTGTCAGCTCTTTCACTGCCCATGACATTCATATATTGCGGTACCCAATATGCGTAGTGTCTGCTTAGATCTAATTCAGGAAACTTTTGCAGAGTCTGACTTACCTTCCTTTGATCGTTGGCAACAGCCTTAAAGATCGCATGGTTGTCAACACTCGACTGATAGTCTTCCCAACTAAGTTGCTATACCTTGATTAATAGGTTGTTGTTGTCATTAATGCATCAGACTTGAAACTGAGCAAGCACAAGAAAAGGAGGATTACTAACGTTTTTCTTCTTTCGCCATTTGTCGCGACTTCAATATGATCCTTAGTACATCGGGCTCAAAACGGATCAAAAAAGAGGAAGAGTGGTGCCTAACGCCATCTTACTATCTTCAAGGAGTACGAAGACCGACATCACTTGAATTAAAACACATCGCTGCTCACCGTCATATGCGCCTGTCATCATAAAGGTCTATATCCTAAAAATAAACAAATATAAGCAGATCGTATGGGTCCAGGACCTAGCTTCTCGCTACCATTCGAGTTATCCATGTAATAGAAGGACCTACGTTTAATACCATATCCGAAAGGTGAATGGAAAAGCTCTCTCATGATTGTTGTTACTCTCGCTTCTGAAACATTCGTGAGAGGTGGGGCCGTAAAAAAACTGTCTTGGTGTTTTCTGGGATGCGAGCTTCGAATGTCCTCTCAGAAGTCCAACCAACTAACCACTGAGCCTCTAAGAATTATTCAGGCATTGATTTTCGTATTTCTCTAAAGAAGATTTCATAAACATTCGGGCTTCTCTATTTGGACTGATATCCGTCAGTCCTTATGTAAATTTGACTAAGGACAATGAATTTGTCATGTCCAATTGGTGTACAAAATAGCTAAAGAGATCCTCTCGTGCTATGTTGCATAGTTCATCCTGCCATCAACAGCTTCCTCAGCTGTCATTATTTACGAAGGAAAACCCCAGCGCCTTTTTGGATATGCGTGACCAAATTTAATCAACGAGCCTCGACCGCATTCCCTAGGAAATAGCGTCACATTTTCCCTGTTAGTCACCACGCCGTTTAACGTGACGATAATGGCTTACATTCAACACGATTTGGCCTATAATTGGTCATTGTTTCGTTATCCTGACAAAGAGTCATAAACTCTCTAGAATTTGGTATTTACAAACCCCAACGATCTGGCACTTCACCACACACGTGCAACTATGTATACTTTCACTTCAATTCAAAGTGTTGCAAATTATGAACATATGTATATCCACTGGGGTTTTCCGCTTTTCTCAGCCGCTACTGTATAATCTTAATCTATGCTTGCATGTGTGCCTGCCTGCATGCAAAGCGCATTATCCATCAGAGTACAACGGGGGGGCCTATTTTTAAGTTTGCTTCCCTCTCAAAGTGTTCGTTGCGACGTGCATTTTCCTTTTATTTTTGCACTCGTGTATTTTGTTGTTTTTGCATTCTCCTTCGAATTCGTACACGTTAATTTCTTTTCTTTCTTATTTTTCTAAGGATGCACTTACTACTAGTAGACTGAAGCCCGCTATCACTGTCATTGATCTGCGTGTTTACAATAAATTTTTCACTATAGTTCCCTTAATGTATCTCGTCAGAGTTGAGATAGAAAATTAATTTCACGTTACCATGTTGTCATTTGATTGGTCCTTTTTTCGTAATGTTGCCATTTTCTTTTTTCTTGGACCAAAACCATTTTTGAAATGTATTTTTAAAATAAAGCGGCCGTTTGACGGTTTAGCAACATATGCGCAAAAATGAAATAAAACCAAGTCGTGGTAAAATTCTTATTTTGGTTAAAAATAGAAAAAAATAAATAAATTGCACATAGAAATAAAATTTAGCTTTTGGGTATAATTTGGTCTGTCTACCTCTTTAGACAACGACGAGGACGAGTACTCGTTCATGGCACATGCATGAGAATCCTATGAGTGGAAAAATTGAATAGAATTGCAACATTTTTCGAATAAAAATTTTCAAAATAATTGTCTGACGGTGGGCTTTTGTTTTGATTTTTTGGCGCTGTGTTTATTTATTCAAAATCGTGTTGTTATAGGTTTTTTTTTGCATTTTCGGTTCTTGGCAAAAGTTTTACAACAGCGGTTACTAATAAATCAGGAGTAAGAAAAAAAACAGAAAATCTTTTACATGTTGCATTTGATTAAATCGCCGAAAGATTTATAGTAGTTTACACTTTTCAGTTAATTAAAGATTCATTTGGATACGATTTGTTGGGTAGACAGACGCAAATGTGATTTTTAGAATGTTTCACTAATGAATTTTAAAATAAATTTGTCACATAACCATTCAGGGTTTTTGATTATTTTTAAAAGTAATTTATTCCTCATGAAATGATATAATATGCACTAAAACTGATGAAACAATTTAAAACAGTTGTCATAATATAATTATTGTCTTGAGATTTGAACAAAAAGTATTTTAGGCATTTGAGAGCTGCAGCTGTTTGAAGGTATCGTCTGGAAAGTGCTCCTCTCTGACGCCGACTAGTTAAGCGTTGCAATATCGAAACGGTAATTTCCATATAGTAGTCCTGTTTCCTGTTCTAAAATGCACAATTGTATGAATAAATATTAACACGAAAATCAAGCTTTATGTGGAACTAATCTCTCCATTACTTCGGTGAAACAAAGTTTGTCCTCTGTCAAAGGCATTTGACAGAGCTTGGCATCAGGGTCTTTTGTCGAAAATGCGTGCATGTGGCATCGATGAATCTCTTCTTCAATAGATTAGAAACTACCTTTCAGGGCGTTTTCAATACAAGTTGTCTTAGACGACTTCAAGTCTGATATTCAGCACATATATGCTGGTGGCCCCCATCTCTCTTTCTCATTTTCATAAATGATCTCTTGTCTGCAACCTCTAATCCAATCCATTCCTTCGCTGATGACAGTACCCTCAGTTTTTCATATTCGTTCCCTAACTCAAGTCCCTGCAACGTATGTTAAACTCATTAAATTTCGACTTTGACAGCATAGTCAAATGGGGCTCAACTAACAGAGTGGAATTTAATGCATCCAAAGCTCAGTGTTGTCTTCTGTCTCTCAAGCGAAACCATGACCCTTAACCATTATCCAAAAATGGTACTTGCATCGCAGATACCGAAAGACTTGCCATTCTCGGTATTAACAACGATCTTCGTTGGAATGATAACACATACGAGGTGGCCAAAAATACTGCAAAATGCCTAGGATTCCTTAAGCGGTGCAAGAAATACTTTACCCCGCCTGATCTGGCCACAATTTGTAAGGCATTCATCCACCCAAAGCTGGAATACAACGCCCACATTTGGTCTGGAGCACTCAGGATCGTTTTGAACATTCTTGACAGGGTCCAGAACCGCGCGATAAAACTAATAGGTGATAGAGACATTGTGAGCTCCGAGAATCAACGACCTGAATTTCAAGGTACATAACCATACCCAGGCAGAAATCATTTGAGAAGAGACCCAGCCTTTGTGTGCGTCTACCTTGAAAGCAGTCCTCGATAATGCCCACCCTTATTCTAGTAATATTTAATATCTTCTAATTTACTTTTGTTTAGACTTACATTTGTTTAGTTTGGCGATTAGTATTGTTGATAGCATTCAGCTTACATGTAGCAAAAGGGGTTCCAAGATTCCTTAACTCCTTAACTAGTAGAAACCGGTAAAGTGTTACCCAGACCCAAACCCAGAAATAGTTTAACTCCTTAACCAGTTCGCAAAGAGATTTGGGATAATCTAAGACGGTCGTGAAGTTGAAGGTGGCCGATTCGTGGGATTTAACTACGGCTTGGTTGGATGAGAAAATGCAGCAACCGCCTTGATATTACAGACCCCGCCGTCGGTTTTGAAACTGGCCATGCAGAGGCTCAGTTTTTGTGAAGTTAAATTCTTCTGTCTTCTTCTTCTGTCTGGGAGGGATGACTTTGAACTTTTAAGTGAGCATGTTTTTGCGTTTGAGGATATTAGGTTTTCAAAAAAATTTTTGTCCAAAATAAAACCCACGTTACCATCTTGCTGGATTTGTGAAAACAAGCCCGAAAAATTTAGGACGGCAACATGAGCAATCTTATATTTCCCGGGAAAGAAAACTATTCCTGTTTGTGTGGCTTTACTACCAGTTCACAATTATCAGCCCATGAAAAGAGAATAGGGAGTTTAGGAGCTCTCTAAGTGTAGTTAGGTGCACAATAAACAACTTTCCAAACTTCCTTTCCAAGGTCGTTTACCAGTTGGTTTCAGAGAAGAGGGGATAAAACCCCACTTTTCGTTGTGCCTCTCCTGGCAAATCTTTGTGCAGAGGCACCATCCAGTTTTGTATTAATGATCATACTCGTGACCAACTGATTGAAGAGTGCACCTTGACCTCCTTGTTAAAAGCTCGCTTAATATCAAGAAACGCAACCATGGTGTATCCCTTGTATAGTGCGAAGATGTGGGTTAGGGACTACTCTTAGTGTATATCTGTCTGTGCTACAGCGAGTGTGGATATCTATTTGTCTCTCTTAGGTTTTCCGGGGATGACAGATGACAGATATGTTGGCCAGTAATCTTTGGCATGAATACCATACTGACCTGCCTCTACATTCTGGGAATGTGAAGAAGACCTGCGTATCCTATGAATGTGATATCTAGCCGAGGGAGTATAACAGCTGAAGTCTACTGAATTTTGGCAAGGAGTATATTGTCCGGTCCTGGCCAATGTTTTGAAGCCTCTTGTTACCCTTCCTATTTTATTCTTCGTGTTAAGACGGTTGGAGCTCTCTGATGAAAATATGGCTGCATTTTGTGCAGGTTTCTTAGCAGCAAAGGAGCAATCAGGGATGTGAGTATTCACGACGGGAACCTTTTTCTTTGCATCGCTTTTAAAAGCTGCAAGTGTCACTCTATAGAAGTTGTACTCTTTCACAAATTACAATTCTGCGTGGCGATTACGTACAACTTCGTCAAATGTTGCAGGTCATAAAAAATTCAGCCAAAATCTGACAGCAGAACCACCCTTTTTCCAAACAACATTTGCGATACCCTCTTTCAGTCTTTCTGCACAGAATACCACTAGAAACAAATTCCAAAAGCCCTCAATAACAAAAGCAAGATAATTTACATAAAATTTGTCAATGAACCCCCCTACTGTCATGAACTCATTTGAAAACAATACGCTACCAATTCTAGAACTGAAGCCCATCATTAAGCCGTAAGCAGATGTCCACACCTAGCCCCATTCCACCTGAACTTACCACCACTAATGCCGGCAACGGCATGGTGGCTGGTTAAAAGAAATTGTCTGGCTTGTTGGAAAGCCTTACTACTTCAGTCTTTAAAATGAAAATGCGAAAGAAACGGAAAAAATTCAAAACACTTCTATACACACATTCAGCCGATAAATATGTAGGCTGTTCCTAATTCAGCGCACGCCGCCCAGCAAACCAGCAAACCATTGAACCCCCAACTTTCAGCACACTTAACCATAATAATGCAATAAATGTGTAGAAAAGGTGCAGCCAAAGAAGAGTTCGCTCAACTTTTACCCACAAAACCAGGGGGGGTTGGTGTCGGGGTTTTGCGCTTCTGTCAGGGTTGACGGCAAGGGTTGTCGACAACGAACGAGTGCACAGAGAAAGAGAAAGAGAATAGCGATCTAATGGAAAACTTTCTTTTTCATAATTTGATTTAAAGTTTTCCTTCCCCCCATTTCACCCAATATATGCGGCGGCGGCGTCGGCAACGGCCTAAACAATACCAGAATGTGTTCTGTGAATTTCACCATCGGCTTCATTGAGTTTAATTGTTTACAGGCTCTTAGTGCGCGGCGTTTAGTTATAATTTTGTTTGAGAGGCTTTTATCCATTTTATCAGGATGCGGCAGGAGGGCCTAAGTAGCTGAAAGGCGGTTTTTTTGGCTGTCAAAATGGTGAAGAGCGACATTAAAGCAAGCATAAGGATATTTTCAAGATGAATCAACAATGAAAAGCTTTTTTTTTCTTTTTTACACACAAGGATGACATAGAAAAAAAATAATGTCCTCAAAGGATGTACCCAAAGCTATCTAATGGACTACATATTCTATGTGAAGATATGGTATAATTATGCTCAAGGCTTTTGGCCTTTTTTGTAGGTTTTCTCCTTTTCCTTTTTTTTTTTTTTTAGAAAAACCGTAAAGTAGGTGGAGGATGAGAAAATGGCCATCGGGGATAATTTAACAATTATTTACAAGGACATGCATTTCTACTTGAAGGGGATATTGAATTTTCATGTAATTCAAAGAAGGTTGTGACGTAAGGATTGGCATTTTAAATTGAAATGGATACAATGAGACACATAAATAGGATGTGTGTGACTTTGTCATTTGCATTAACAATAAACGATGAATTTCGTGGAATTGACGTAACCACGGTGCTGTACTGGCTTTGTCTTGTCACGTTTTTCGAATCCTGTTACTGTCAATACCACTGAAACTCATAACATGCATTGACGCAACAACTTTAAAAAAAAAACGATGAAGATTTCAGCGAACTAGAAAATACTGCAGGATTCCTGTACTTACACGTGTTGCAGGATGTCGAAAATATAATTCTTGGATGAGTTATTCTGTATTTATGGGGTCTACTCACAAACGAAAAAAAAAGTCCTGAGCTGCAAGGTTAGGCATATGGAAGCCCTTATTAATGCGTATCAACGATTTACTTACGATTAGACCAAACAGAGTCCATTGTGGGTACTTTGTTAAATAATCCAGGAAACCTTGAGGTTCTGTTCGCAGATCCTGAGAAATGAAAAACTTTCTTGCATTCTTCGGTCATAAGAAAGAGCTATGCGTCCTTTCAAGACTAGTGCAAGATAATTACAAAGTAGGTGATGACTAGATTCTATTTCCTTTTCATCTCTACGGCTTCTACAGTAATTATTGTGCACAAAATCAAGCCGTGCTGCATGATTGCCCATCGAGCATCTACCAATTAGTATGAATGCACTCAACGCAAGGAGTTGTATGTAACCATCCGGGGAAGGGTCTGTAGAGGAACCCCCCAAGGCGGAGTTCTGTCTCCTCTTATATGGCTCCTTGTAGTGGATGAGATCTTGGTAATACGCAACGGCCTACGGCGACGATGTGGTCATCGGTCTTTCAGGCCGAAGTCGCAGCCATCATACAGGCTGCTGAAATTATTCGCGAGAGTAATATCGTTGGCAAAACCATCACTGTCTATATAGATAGCCAGGCAGCCGTTAAGGCTCTAACTCAGCTGTAATCAGGCCAATGCTTGTGAGGACCTGCAAATCACTCTTAAACGAGATATCTAGAGCCGGTGCGGCACACGGATATCGAAAGAAATGAAATGCTGACGAGCTTGATAGGAAAGGCACGGCGCTGAAATTATCGCGGGCCCCTGCCTTTTGTTGTAATCCCAATCTGTTCCTTGAAGATGAAGCCACCAGTGGAGCAAACAGACGCTGGGTTCATCTGGAAACATACGCAACGGCCAGGGCGCTATGGCTGGTCTTCAGCAAGAAGAGATCAACCTCTCTGGTAAAACTTAGTCGTTATAAGGCGCACGGGTCATTTCCGCCATAATTACTGGTCCTTGCGCCACTGGCGTTCACACAGAGCGACTCGGTTGCAAGGACGAAGAAGAAATTGAATCTATCCGTCACCTGCTGTGTGATTGCCCTGCCCTATCCGTTATAAGAATCAGGACTCTCGGAAGTTACTTCTTTCTTTTCGGAATTGGAGGATTTAGGTAATGTAGAGCTGACGGACCAGGGTTAAATTATTGGCCACAATGCTCCTACTGTTGGTCAACGTGAGCAGTTACTCTTTTTGTCACAAGGCACTCATCTATCTAACCCATGACTGCACTAATTTTGTTACGATTAAACCTAACTGGGCTGATGGACTTAATAAATAATGTTACCGACTTAATGTCCAAACTGTACACGATTCTATTCACTTTTTCTGTTAGAAAACTGGCTTTAATAGTCGAATGGCCTCTGTTTCACATTAAGTTCTCTCCATTCTGAAAGAAAACAAAACACTTCTGGAAACCACTCGTCCAAAATATTTCTTGTCATTGTCACTTTCATGACAGTTTAACCATAATCTGTAAGAACGAACAGGAAAAGAAAACATTTCAATCCCTAGGCTTCAAATTTCCTCTATCAAAGGTCACATTCAACCCGACTTCTACCCGACTTCTACCCTTCTCCTCCATTCAATATACCTAATGGATACCCTTGAGCTCCATTAATCAAATTTCGATTCGGCTTTTTGTCAAAACAAACCGAAACAAAAAGAAAAAAAAAATCTTATACATCCCTACCTATTCTCCCACCTGCGTCATCATGGGAATGCCCTAAAAACAAATTACTTGTTTGTACGAGGGAAGGAAGAATAAGTTCCGAAATATTTACTGGAACATCCTAAAGTATCAGAGTGCTAGCCACCACCCGCATGTCTCTATTGTCCTACTGACATTTCCAAAAACGACCTCTCAAAACCACTCGGAAGTGATATGTGTATGTACATATGTACACTTGTGTTGATAGTACAAATAGAGCAGCGCACATACACACGAAACACATGATACATCCATTGAATTGCATCAGAGATCTACATTTCATAAAGTCCCCAAACCCCAGCCAACCTAACGCCCCCCCTTGAAACATGTCATCTCCCCTTTAATATTTCACAAACATACTGGGAGAACAAAAATATTTGCCACCTCTCTTCTCTGTATACGACCGGGTTCGGGTTCGCCCCTTAGCATTTCGATTTAAATTGAATTTTTTTTTTTTGTGTTTTTATTTTCGAAAGGACAATGCACATACACAGGATACGTGTGTTTACACTTTTTTTTTGTTTATATTCAATATTTAATGACTGAAAGGAACTATGTACAACGGCAACGAAAAAAAAAAAAGAACCGAATACTCGTACACTCGTAGCATATTCAACTCAACTATTCTAGCGAATAATTGTGTCGACTGTCAGTTAATGAACATTGGGTAGTTTAGTGGCGGTAGTGCTTCCAGGATATGTCAGATATGCGGAGAGATAGTGTGAGGCGGGGTGTCAGGATGATGGAAGGATGAAGGATATTTTCAATTTTACCAGGATCCATGTTTGTGTTTTGTGGTCGTAGATTTCGCTTCCTTTTTTTTTAAGCCAATATTGTTCATTTGTAGTCGTATGTGCCATGCCGCCTTGACAGTTAACGATTCTGTCGGTGATTAGGGTTACCAGTTATATAATATTTGACTGTCCTTAAGAAAGGTGAGTTAAGTAAAGTTTTGATTATCCTGGTATATATGAGCTTCATTTGTGTGTTGAGAATCTTTAAATCGTTTTTTTGATGGCTGCGTATGTGACATATCAACGGTATCTAATGCTCCAAAGGTAGTCAAGATTTTTGACATCATTACCCGAGTGGTTAAAATGTCGGGACATTATGTGTCTGAAACTGGAATGATAGTAAAGTTTATTAATCCATTACTTAGAAACCCACCTGATGTAGGGTTTTTCATCTGTTGGCAACCAGGCGGTGATAAAAGGACTTGTGTCAGGGTGCTATCACAGCGTCATAGGTTCGCCTCTCTGGGGGGAAGATGTTTGGCATTTATAATTACTTTTCCCAGAAAAAACTGACTGTACGTTCTATCACCCCTTTTTCCATATGACTCTTGAACTATTGAATCGATTTTAGTGAAATTTTGAATTGAGAAGAGCAAGGGATGAAAAGTGGTCCGATAGGGATTTTTTGTCCGTCGCTCTTTCAGGGTGTGTGGCGAAGTATTTTGAGATAAACTATCTGTTGTGAACATATGTATAAATTGTGATATGTCGAAAACGGTTGGAGATTTCAAAATCCCACATATTCAACAGAATGGAAAATGCTGTACTAGTGTGACTTTTCTCAATTTTTTGGGCTAAGCTGACGGGGAACACATAGAAAATGGAATTCTACGCAAAGAGCTCTTTACAATGATATATTACGTAGTTTATTCCTATGTTATCCACTCTGAGGTATAGGGCGTCTGCTCTTCAGGTCTCTCCAACTCATCTTAAGTGACCTCGATTCCTCCTTAATTGTCCTGTGCCACTTTTGCCCTTCTGACAGACTGGATAAACGGATTCCATTGAACGGCATACTTCACTATGGATTTGTCTTCATGCCGAAAGGTATGACGGATTCACGGTGACTTCCTTGGTCAAATTGTGTTGTCTATTGGCTCCCGACCTAGGGCTATTCGTTTCAGATACGATTTGGCAAGAAACCCTCAATACGATGCAAAACATCTACTGACGAAGGTCTGCAGCTTATGAGTGACTATGCCGCTCACTTTCAAAGTGTTACACCCATTTAGAGGTACTGACTCAACGATGTAGCGAGACAGTCGAATATTGATCTAAGCGCCCTATCCATTGCTTTTCTAGTCTTTAGATAGCATACCAAACGCAACCTTTACTTTTCGCATTCTGATGCTGACATCAAGTTCGATGACACCGTCAGATGAGACGAAGCTTCCTCAATAATGAAAGCTGTAAAGTTTGTCGATATTCTGCCCAGCAATGCTAAGTTGAGAGAACGAGTTTGAGAAGCTAAGGGTTTTTGTTTTGCTTACGTTTATCTTCAGCTTCGCCACGTCTGGCGACCAAAGTCCATTGGCCGTCTCTGTAATCTTTACCGTGGACTGTGCCATAGGTACCCATGCTGCCTGCAAAAGCTGCAGAAACGGGTAAGAAATGGAATTTGTCAGCACCTGCTGCGTGAATGTTCTGCCATCACCAACAAAAGTAGAAGGACTCTTAGTAGCTACTACTTCTAGAGCTGGTATAGAGCGAGTATGTTCTGGTTCAGCGGCTCTTGGCGCAGGTTACTGAGGGTACTAAACAAATTTTTCAAGGTCTCACCTCAGTCTGTCAAACGCCCAAGAATTGTGTGAAAAATATAACACGCCCAACAGGAATGCTCACAAGAAACTTGGTCCTGTAAACTATACTGAGCAGTAAGTCATCTACGCAAGTACTTGCGAACCTACCTACTCTTCTGTTTAAACTTGTAATCTGCAAAGGTTCAAAAATAAATCCTCACCGCACTCCCTTTTCTTCTCAATCCACCGCTTCCCTGTACCACTTATTTCCAACCCGTACCTGAGTCTATAATTTGTTGTGTAGAGCATTGAAAAAAAAAGTCGCTTCCATTTGTATGAAACATGTAACACGCTGAACATGAATAGTTGCTAGACACTGGGCGCTACGGCCAATACTGATACCCCTTCCTTGAGCTGTACTCATTTTAGGTGGTCTTTACGTTTTCAGTGCTAAAAAGGGCACTGGACTGGAGCATGCTTTTAGACTTTTTCCAGTGAAAACTCCCAACTAGTCCCTTGAATACCTAATTTTTTAAATAAGTACAATTATGTGCTCTAAACACATCGGTCACTATTGCCTTCCTCGAAAGGCAATGGACAGTCTCATAAATATTTAAAGGATTCAGGATTGAAACAGTTTAAGCGTTTCGTTGCTAAAGCCTGAAATTTCATCGGTCAGGTTTTCATACAAAATTAGTTCGCCTCCCGTTAGTTCACTAATCGAATCCTGCCATAAAACTGCTCAACAATATTAGCAAAATAATGCACTATCAACCACCAACCATAACAAAATTACCGCATCCATTAAAAGAATTTATTAATAGATTAGGATCTGGGTAGTTCCAAAGTTCCATTTAGATGGCAACTCTTTTATTAATAATTCGAATGCATCCTCAAGCACCCGAGGATATGTAGCGGGCTTATTTTTAATTTACAATCCTCCAGCATCATACCACCATGAGCCCACGTATAGGATATGAGCTGGTTAACTTGGTTCGTCGGTTGGTTTATTCGAACGGCTGCTGGTCCTTAATGGATAAGAGGCGACATGCAGCTCCTTTTATGTGTGTTTGGCTGTACGAGTATGTATGTGTGTATGTGGTGTGTGCGACGCTCTGTATACACGATGTGGCACGAGGAGTGCCTTGCGATTGGTTAGTCGATAGAGGTAATTCAATTAAATCTACTTCAATGGTCAATTTGAATTTTCACCTCAATAGCTGCACATTCACACGTGTATATAAACAACTAGAAGGATATGAAAAAGGGTTAAACTCCAGCCGCGTTATCTAGGAAAACGGATCACCCAACCTTTTTGTGGAAAATAATGAACTTATTTTCACATTTGAATACATTTCCAATTGAATGGCTTCGACAGTAAGAAAGACCGGGACCAGAGGACCACATGGGTTGATCTAAAAATACCGCTATCGCTTATTATGTAATCCAAGGACTTGTAAATGCTTCTTCCACTGCGATCCACAATTCGGTCCACTTGGTTGGACATTCAAGCGAAGAAAAAAAAGGCGTTTCCCTCTCACTGATCAAACTAAGCCACCCCAAGAGTGTTTGACACACTGCTGCAGCTAACCCTCTGCTCTTGGCCGGGTTTTTAACAGATAATTATGGAAATAAAATATTCATAGATGCGAAACAGGTTTTTTTTTTTGTTTGAAACATGGCAGGATAATCCCTCATCGGATGGATGCTGCCCCCGGAGAGAGGTGGTGGCGAGTAAATGAAGTGTTCTACTAAGTGCTGAGGAATCTATTTTTTTTTTTTTTTTTTTGTTCTACCTACTTTCGTTCTCACCCCTTAATTTAGGGCTGCGTGTTATAAAAAGCATTGTAAGTGCTGGTGGAGTGATGGTGCCACCGGGTGGCGGTGGTGGTTGTTTCAATTTGATTCCCACCTCGTTTGTTCCGAGATGACAAAGTTGCGTAAATGCCACTTTCAGAAGAGATTTTCTGTGCTGTTGCTGCTCCTGATGCTGGTGGTGGTGACGACGATGGTCCTGGAGTTGTTGGTGCTGTTGCTATAATTGAATTGTGATTAGGTTCTATGATTTGATCTGCTTTGGAAATGGAAGTTGTGTGTTCTAAAGAGCGGGCGGTGCGGCGTCGGATGGATGGCGAAATTGTTGTCGAATACATAAATTTTGGGTTGGAGTTAGAAATATCGAACATAAATTCTATGGCATTTTATTAATATAAATTGTAAGGCATTTTATGGTGTTATGGTGTTATGGAAGGGAAAATTAAATTTTATGTGATTTATATTCAGACATTTCCTAGAGGGAGGTAGTTGGCACAAGGTGTGCTTTGTATAGTTTCTTACAGTTTGGTGCCTTTTTGGATTACGACCAAATGTCTTGGACGGGGAAGGAGAAACTTCAGTGGGATTTTAAGCTTGCAAATACGATTCTTTGATGTAATGCTTAAGTTTATTGTTTTTAATGGTTTTTGTGGGTTGGCATTCTGTGGTGGTGGTTATCGGATGGTTCATAAATGCCAGTTAAACATGTGCACTTCTACTAAGAAATGTAATGGATGAGAAGATGCATTTATCTGCCCTACCAATAGTGGAAATTAAAGCTATGACCTTCCCTATTCCCTGTACTTCAGCCGACCATCTTTGCTATATTAAGAAGGGAGTGTCTGGACTTCAAGTCATCGACTCGAGAAGATTATGAGTCCAAGGCAAAAATTCTGTTTCGCAAAGTAGCCTATTTCAAGAAATTATGAATTGGTATGAGCTTGTCGGAGGGATAGGAAGATAAACAGATAGGAACGTTCTTTGGTTATGGTTTGAAACTTCACTGTGTATGAGCTTGACGAAAATTTTGGACGCAGGGCCGTAGAGAGGCGTTTTTCGGTTAATTTTTAAATTCAGCCATGTACTGCACTTGTACGGAAGATTGAACGAGAGCCAGAGGGAAAAACGTTTCTTCCCGGTCATAGTTTGAGGCTCAGCTGCGTATGTGATTATTGGAATGAGGCGGCAGAACCTATAGAAGGTAAAGGTTATGGTTTGAAACTCAGATGTTGAGTCGTTTTTGGCACTCCAAAGTAGGCCTTTGAAATAGTCGGGAAGAAATTCGCAGTCTTTCATTTTTTTTTTAATTTATGGGTTTGAATCAAAAACCATTCAACAGTCCCTACGATTTTAAACCCCGCCAGCACACCCTGACCTGCTTTTATATAGACGCTCTGAGTTTTGTTCGAAAACGTTTTAGACCGCAGTATTGTTGTTAAGTCGCGTTCTGCTGTATAACGAAGCAGATTTACGTGTTGGAATTACCTCTCCTTCACAGAAGCTAAACCTCCTTTACCATGAACCATTAACGAAAACAAAGAAGATTTCAATCTTTTGAAGAGTCCAAGAGTAGTGACTTTCAATCGAATTCTATAAAGCTTCCATTTCTATACGCCTTTACATGACATGGATTATGAGAATTTTAGGATTTCGCACGGGTGTCATTAATAACATTGCACAGCTTTAGGTCTCATTTCTTCGCTTGTGAGTCTTAGGACATCTACGATATCCTGTATAGTTTATGACGATGTGTCTCATGACAACATAATTGCCGAGATTTCTCTACGACTATCCTGCACCGTGTTAAAGGATGCCCTTCTATTGCTCCGTTTATGCCTAATGGGTTTTATTGCATGGGATGGATGAGAAGACGACTCCATAGCAAAGTATTCTATGCAATGGAATCCATCTAAGCACCCTACAGAAATGCGGTTCGTCCTAGTGGTGAAAGTTAAATACCTTCTCGAATTTGAAATTCCTTTAACACCCTGCCCTAGTGTTGATCCTGGCAGTTTTCGTCTTCGTACCTTGCCTTAATGATAGTCACAAGTTTATCCTAAATATTCCTCTTGAGCAAGGTACACCAAATTATCTCTTTGTTTGCTCTGTTGAACATCTAAAAAAATCAATCAAAAGCAAGTTTTACGGAGATCTATACTACGCAAACCAGATTGTTCATTGTCGAAGGTCTCAGAGTCAGAAAGAGTCACTAGCATCTAAAGGAATGTCTGACCAAATGACCACAAACATTCACAACAATACCAGCGTAGATATAGAAAAAGGAAATTCCTTTGAAATAGGTCATTCAAGCTTAACCTAAAATTGAGTCTTAAAGTCTTAGCTTTGAGAGGGGAGCAACCTTCGCTATATTTAATGTATCTTAGGTTACAAACGTGAGGTTGAGGTCTGGCTAATGAAGTTTGCATTTCCGATTTAGCGCCCATTCATCATCCCTCTCTTAGGTTATGGATGAGAAAGATGGATTAAATACTACACGAAGGATAAGAATTTTTTTAAAGCAGTCTGTTTCCTTACCTGCACAAAATGAATATAAGAATTTCGTACAAACATATGGATGTACATATATTCACTTCTTTTATGTATGTACAGCAATACAACACGCCACTACATTAGTAACGTCAGAGACATGCGTGTTCACAGTACCGTCTCAGAATGATTAAATTATACATCTTCCATTCACTTCAACGACCTAATTCCCTCATATTCAAGATTTCCTTAATTTCCTCGCTCTCTTATAAGACATTCCTTCTCATATGTCCTAATGCTGTGTTCTAATTGATAATTCATCTTCTCAATCATGGTATTAACTGAGAGAAAAAAAATCTCATTTCTCCTTCTCTCACATTCAGTCGTAACTCCAATTAAAGTAATCTATCGCATAACTAAGTTATAATAGGATCATCTTTTCCCCCTTTCAAGGATTCTACAACCCTCCTTCATTCACTGAACATAGTCAAACTTATTCCATAAATCAATCATTGTTCTCTTTTCTGTGCACAGCCCCGTCCTATACCGCTATTTTCATAAAAATTCCCAGATTACTTATATCAAAATCTGTCCTTCAATTGCATTACAACTTTCTTTGATCCATTTCCAATGCGAATGGTTTTTCCTTAACACAAAATGGGGGGAAACAAAATGACAGCAAGAGAGAAAGAGAGAGAAAAAAAATGGCCCCACTGACATGAACAAGAATAAAAGACATCCACTCTGTGCTGTCATAATGTTCGCGTGCGACAATACCAGGCATTGGGGAACATTGTACAGACTGTATGTGAGGGTTTGCCGTCAGCAGTGTGTTTGGGATGCCAATTCCTTTTTGCAAAGCAAAAAAACATAAAAAAAAATAAAAGGATAGAAGGATGAATGACGGTGGCTTCGCAACAAAACTTACGGAAGTATACGCCGGAAGTTCCGGTACTTGTGTCAAGTTCTTGTCATTGCAGCTTCTACAGTAAGACTCCTTTATCTTTCTGTCACACCATCACTACAATGATTGTGAGTCGTCGTCGTCATTTTCTATTTTTTTTTCCGCATCGTTTTTTACTTAATTTAATTTTATCTGCCATTGGGGGATTGTACTCAGTGCTGTAAAAGGCTTAAAAGGGTTTTAATGTAATTTTACTGTCAGCAAATCTTGTTATACTCGTATAATATTAGTTTTTTTTTTTTAGATGATTCTGTTATAAGAGTACCTCGCTTTCTGAAAGCGATGTATCGATCAAATGCGTTCAGTATTTAAGAATATTTAAATCTCTCAGACAAATTAATAGAGAAAGCAACATTCTCAGGGACATTATCGCCGGCAAAAATATCTCCATTTAGGCAGGCAATACCCACATCTCTACTCTAATTGACAGGAAAAACAGCAAAAATCGCTTTTCCATCTGTCACACAGCTTTGGCATAAGGAATATCTAATAAGTAGAGAAATCAATGTATTCCAATATCCTTTATTCGATCGTTTATCCCTTACAACAGCAGGAAATTCTTTAGGGCTATGGTTTATGGCGTGTGCTGGCTCTGTGCTCTGTGAGCTGTGGGGCGGCAGTAGTCAAAAGGGAAAGAGAAATTGAAAATTATGAATGAACAACACAAGCATGAGGGAAAACCAAAAGAAGGAATCAGGAAGAATAACTTTTTTTTTTTGCTTAGACAATTTTTTTTTTCTTCCGCCCGTCAGGACAACTTCCAGAGGTTGTCTTTCTGGTGTCGTGTAATCTCAAGTGGAGCGGCATTTTGCCACCCTTTCAGAGACAGTCGGCTGGTGTTTTTTTTTTTTTTTTTTTCAACAACTTTTTTTCAGGCAACTACCTACACTTTGGGTTGCTAATCCACACCCTTTTCAGGGGTAAAATGTTGTCAGTCATAATTTAAAGGATGTTGCTTTCTTTTGAGTGAGTTTAAGTAGAAAACGGTTGAAAGATTTCATTAGATGAACAACAGCAACGACGTGTGGAGACCATGTGTGGGAGTAACTTTTGTATTGCAAACTTTGAAATTATTTTCAAAAGTGTCTAAAAGTTAAGGTAAAATGAAAACAACAATGGAAGCGTCAAAATGAATGTCAAAATGGAAGAGAAGGCGTATGACGTTTATTCTGTGAGGTTAGAAACGATCTGAGTGAAGTAGGAAACTTATGAATTGAAAAAAAAAATGTTTCTCAACATTTTTAAAAGGATTTCTCTCTTCAAATTATGCGGCTACTCAAAATGGATTCCCGTGATCATGAGAGACTGCTGCAGAATAATGCACGCACACATATGTATGCCGCATCAATCCATGGCTGAAATCCATTACTGTGGGTTTGAATTACTGCGACATTCTCTCTATTCATCTGATCTGGCTCCGTGTGACTTTCACCTTTTCTCCAACTAAAAAAAAAAAAACATTTAGAAGGACAAAGATTTTCAACCAAAGATAGTTCGAAGCCTCAGTAAACGTATATGTAAGTAGCAATTCTTATTTTTTTTTTGTACGTTTATTATACATTCGTAAGAGTTAGGATCGTGAAAGAACTTTACGTCATTTCCTGAGATTTGAAACTCAAACGTTCCGTTTAGTAGTCCAACGCACTCGTAACTTAGCCATGGCAAGAGATTGCAACACTTAAACAAATTAATTTGGAGTCCATTGAGAAGGAGATCAGTGCTTTAAGTGCTCCGTGACCATTTTTTTTTTAAAGTTTATCTTGCCGCTAATGTTGATGGCAAGGATATCAGCACGAAGAAGACTATGACATTTGTTCGTTGGTAACGAGACTTTGGAATTGGGTAAAAAGATATGAATTTCCACTCACTTAATATCTCTTTGGATTGTGATTTAGCAACCTAGGATACCCCACTGTTAGACTATAAAAAATATTCAAAGGATTTAATCGACCTCGGTGCTCAATAATATAGAAAATTATCCAATGGAAATGAGGTCAAGAACGAAGGTAAAATATCGTTTATAAGTACGCCATAAACACAAACTGCAGAGTTTATCCTTTTTTACTCGAAATCAGTTTATGTTCTTATGTCAGTTTGATAGCTTTTAAGGTTTAACTTAAAACACTACGCAAACGGACCTATCTCCTCTGTCTGATATTTATTTATTCCTAAATCAATGTTTAATTTTTTACCACGGTTTCTATTGATTTTTATCTTTTAAAAGTTTTTTAATTATTTGCAAAACTTTTATTTAACTTTATGTTCGCACTAAGGTAAAGATTAACACTGTCACTAACAGAATAAACTCGTAATAGTCAAACCGAAATTAAATTACAAAACGACAACCAAATAAGGACATCTCCTCTCATTCAGGTAAAATGTTAACGATTAACTCTCGGCCATAATAAATGCTGATGTTTATTTTATGTATTTGTTTCCCTTTTTACATTATATTGCAACCGAATTGACCCATTTTCCAGAGAGGGGCAGGTGGGAAACAAAAATGGTTAATGCAATTATGCGCTTTTATTCTGTTTGCTTTTAAATTTAATTAAAATCCATTGTTATAAAAAAAAGAGAAAATGCATTAAATGTGCTGTTTTCGTGTTTATTTTCCGGGAAACAAGTAAATGGATTTTTTTTTTAATTTTTGGGATTTTAATGGAATGGATAATACAGCTGAGGGAGAGTTATAAATTTTGTTAATGCAGAATTTTATATTTGAATGAATTTTATGGAGGTAGCTTTACTCAATAAAAACTATTTCGCTAGCTTTTTCGTCGAACTGGATGCATTTTTAAGCTAACTGGCATTGATTTATTGTGAGAACTATAAGTACATGTCGAGGGTGATAGGACAAGAAAAGAACCCATTTACAGTCAACGAAACAGTAGTTATCTTCCCCAGAATTGGAGGGGTTGATGCAGCTATTCATAAGCTACAGCAAAATAGGACTGCCGGCTCTGACGACTTACCGGCGGAGCTATGCAAATACGGCGGTGATATTTTGGTAGAATGCATGCACTAAAACATCAAACAAGCGTGGGTGGAAGAATGTATTTCCGATGACAGCTTCATATGCCAAGTATTCAAAAAGGGCGATCTTGCATCAACTCTGGAGGCATAACCCTGCTTAATGCCCCATATATACTATCATATCCAACATACTATGTGAAAGTCGGGGACATTTGAATAAAGCTTTGGAGTAAGATTAATTTTTCATGTCAGAGTCCTCCTATCAAAACTGAAACTTGGCTACAAAGCTACTGTCATACATCTTTTGAAGGGAAAGAACAAACGCAGTAAATGATAGTCGACAAGAGCTATCCACTGTCAATTTTACACTGGATCAGCTTAAGTAGATAATTAAGTAAATTGAGAGCTTATTAGGTCAACGTTTATTAGAATCTTTAGCTGAATAGGGCAGCTGAATGGTTCACTACTAATTTCAATTATATTTGTCCAGAAGAAGAAAATGGATAGATTTTTTTATACTGAGACAATAAATGGCGTTTTCGATGACATGATTGCACCTTGCTACTTTTTTTTTAGCTAAAGAGACCTAGTAGTAACTTTTAACAATTTAAGGCGGTAGCTATTGTCGAATGGCCGCATTTCTTTATAGCTTCTCCGATAGCAAAGTCACATTCTCAAGTCCCTAGAGCTACCTTGGATATCATGAAAACAGTTTTGCCACGTGTGTTGCTGAAAGAAAGGTGACCTTAAAAACTAATAATATATCCGCTTCCCCAACTCTGCCTTTATCACGTTCATTAAAATACGCGAGTGGACAATGACTTGTGCTAAGCACATCATTTCAAACACTTTAAATAATTCCTTGAGGACCAGAATTTTATTTGAGGGATTCATGTGGCATAGCTTAATTTTTGGGAGCTTTATGGAGCAATTTGTCCATTTTCCTTCCACTTTATCAGTAATCACTAGCAGGGGTTCACTTCAAAAAACATTCTTGTTGGGTTCTCAACATGTCGCTGTTGCTGTTGCTGACACTACAACATTAAAATTGATAATAACTTTCAAAAATTCACGATTTCAGAATTTTTCAATGACGAGTCTAATAGTCGTTTGCGTATAAAGTATAAACTCACAACAGTTTGCTATTGAATAGACCTATAAAAATGGTTTTAGTAGACCATACATTTTTTAAAATATACCAAGGAATAGAAATATGTTCAACGAAACATTTAAATTAATAAAAAAAAAATACTAACCAATGTGTTCACACCCAAAACGAAGAACAAGTTCATTTCAGCGATAAATTACCATACCATTCAATTTTTGCTCTACAACCCTTTCAACCATTGCACTCGCCTATACCTACACTCGTCTCACTCACTCAAGTGCTCCGTTACTTCCTGGCAGTCTATTGAGCTCCCTTTCAGATATTACTTCTGCCATACATTCATCTCTATCTGCACACTGCACCATGCCACTTGAACGACAAAGACAACATGAAGCGCGCACAATTCAAGAAACAACAACGGCCATCCGAGCGGCTGAACACCATCATCGCTTCGTCGTCAAACGAAAAGATAGATTGTCGTCAGTTGAACTCGCAAATTGAAGTGTCGTTCGTGTATACTCTGTGTAGTCTCGTTGAACTGAGTGCGTAGCGCCGCGAACTAAAGAAAACCAAGCACACACAAGAAACAAAATCACAGCCGCATTCGGGAAAATCAATTAACTAATGAAAAGCACCGGTATTTAGTCGGAAAATTAAGTGAAAACCGCTCGGCAAGAAATCTTTGCCGATTTGCCCTAAGTGAAGTGCGAAAACTAGTGAATTTCTGCAGTGAATTCGTTTTTTTTTTTTTTTTTTTAATTTTTTTCAGAGTGAATTTCCTCCTTTTCTCTTCAATTTGACATTTTCCCTGGGCCTGTTCCCTCTGTGCACTCACGTTCATTCACTTTTTTCCCCTCCGCCGAACTTCCTCTTGTGTGCATTCTTTGCCCTGTCGCTGCCGGTTGTGTCGCTCGCTGTTGCTGCTGCTGCGCGAATAAAACAAAAAAAAAAAAAAGTAAACGGAATTATTGATTTAAATCGCACACATTTTATTATTCATCATCAACGCCATTGCAACTTGGTAAATATTAGAAGATGAGGAAAAAAAAAAATATGTTTCATAGAAATGTCGGGAGTGCTGCCACTTAACCTAACTCTGCAACTGCATTGCTGTGGAATTGCATTGAATTTGGCAGCGATTCAGTTTTTTTTTTTTTTTTTTTCCTATTCACGGAAAAGTGCATTCATTTATTACTAAGTTTTCTTTTTTTTCTGCTCAATGTGCATTAATTAATTAGTGTAGCAAAATAGGCGAATGACGGGCGGTTTCTCGGGAGGAAGAAAAACCTCTGTCGTGTACGCGGTGCGGATTTTTCTGAGCGAAAATTAGTTGCACTGTAATTATTTGCTAACTCTACAGACGACATTCAAGACGGTTGAGAGTAGTGCTAGCTGTGGCGCGAGGGAAGGCGCTGGTATTGCTACTTTCCAAGCACCAGTCTTTGAATGGTGCGGTGCATTCATGCTTTTCTGGTGCTGCAATGCTGTCGCAATGAATACTCTTGGATGCCCTCACAGAGCACAGTGGAGTTAATAAGGGGTCGTGTTAATTTTTCAAATGCATAGAAAAATGTGAGAAATACGATTTGGAGTTGTGCTGTACAACTGACTAGAGGCGTGCGAAAAATTCCTGATTGTAGATATCCTTTCGATGACCTAGCAAGGAGTTGCTGTTTTCTTATGGTTTTCGATTTATGTATAATATTAGAGATACAGCAATAAAGTCTACAGAGATTGTGCATTCTGATAAGATTTTTTTTATTTTTAGAGGTCTGTGCAAAAATGTTATCGAATATTTCTACGAAGGCATCCAACAGCCTCAAGCAATAAGTTCTTATTTTTTTTGTCAGGAACGAAATTAGTTTACGTCCTAAGCACATTTTTTTTTAAGGTCAATCAACAAGTTTTGTTGCCTTGGTTTCAAAAATGGAGTAAAAATAGGTCGATCTTTTCCCGTTCGCGATTTATAACAATTTTGATGAAAATGTAGTACAGTGGAGTATGTTTTTAACTTCATACATTTTGTGCTGAAAGGGAATCTTTGGAATGCGATATTTCGTACACTGTTGGCGGTTCTTCTAGTACATAATAGATTCGAAAAGTACAGTCATTTCGTTTTTACAGTTTAGTGAATAAGGGTTGTATGTACATATGTATGTATATTGTCGCGAAAACTCAAATTTATTGAACGTTTACGAGTCTTGTATCAAAGCGATGGCTGGATTAAATTTTTATTTACTGTGAACAAATTCGGCCCTCGTCTTGACGAAAGAAAGTAGAAAAAGAAAAATGAAGTACATATTCTTATACCCAGTCGTAGAAATATTATAAACAGTCACGGTGTAGAACTATTTCTATCTTTTTTCCAATTTGCGAAGAAACCGTCACTCTGTGGTTAGTGCGTTTGACTAATGAGGTTCGGAGTTGGAGGCTGGAAGTTCGAATTCTAGAAACACCAAAAAGATTTTTTACGGTCCCAACTCTCGCGAATGTCTGATAATTGTCCGGCAGTAAAAATTGTCATGAGAATGCTTCTCAGTTTGACTTTCTGTCATGCCCTGAAACTGAAGGCTTCTTCCATTTATGCGAAAAAATTTAACACGCATTACATTAATGGTAGCGAAAAGCTAGGCCCTGGATGGAACATGTATGTAGGTCCGTTGCGCCAAATACTTGTTTCAAACAAATTCGCCTGCTATCGGCTTGAAAAATTTTATGTGAACCGAAAAAATCAAAAATAAAATAAAGTTCAGAACGCCATCTATGTATTGTCAGCCACAAAATTAATAAATAAAAAAATACAAATATTTAACGCAGCAGTATTGGGCTTAGCACCTAACTTCTCGCAACCATTACTTTAGTGAGTGTCATATTTTTTCGCACAAATTCGATCAGTGCAGGTTTGAATCCCGTCAGGGAATAGCAGCCAACAACCTCCCGAGCTTAAACGAAAAAAAAAAAAAAAAAAATTGGAGTTCCATATTACAAAATAATTTTATACGCGGAATTTTATAGAATTTACCAGTAAGCTACTGCGTATATATGATGTTGTGGTTCTTGGTACTACATACCAAATATCTGCTTAAAATTTGAAAAAAAAATTTCAAATAAAGCCAAAATTGCGATGCATACATGCAGACATGTATGTGTATATTGCTCTATTATGTATGAATGGATGTACATATATTTAACAAAAAAAAAAAAAGATGAAAGCCAGGCATTTTTCCAAAAGTAAGCAAAACAACTAAAACGGCACACAATTGCGTAGGTGATCCATAACTATTCATTCTATTGGCACCCAAATGTCTCGTGCCTTCATTAAACTAAACATATAAACCAATCGTAAACGAAAGGAGAACATAAATACAATTTCATAAACAATAAAATGCAACGCCTATGCTATGAATGGGCATTGAGTGAACCTAGCGTAGCCAGGGGAGCTAACACATACATATGTATGTATGCATGTATGAACTATTCGAGCCCATGAAGGTTCGAATTTCTTATAAATTCATCACTGTATAGTCAAACATCAACAAATTAGCCGTATAAATGAGTGACTCTCAAATTTATGAATGAAACATTCTCGAAAAATTGTTCAAAGGGTACGTTCCTGCCTCCTTGCTATACGGAATTAAGGCAAAGTGTATTTTTGACAACAGAGTGATGTTTAGAGCTCGTAAGATAAATCATAAATTCAATTCTATTTAAAAACCCACAAATAAGATACAAGTAAAAAAATAGAATGCATACGATTCTACGGTTATCATTTTACAAAAAGATTCATTTGAATCCGCGCACTCCTTCAAAAGTTACAGGGAACGAAAGAAAGGTAGGAGAAATTCCACCGATTTCCAGAACAATAATTTGAGTAAAGTTTGCGATTCTGCAATATCATTTTCAAATTAAAATGCGCAAATTGGTGGTGGATTTTATGTCCTTCGTTGAAGCAATGCGAGTCCAAAGTTGTGGGGACAATAGAAGATACTTCAGTCGTCATAAGCCTCTTAGAGAATACAAAATGGCAAATTGAACACTGAAAATGTAAGATTTTAAAATGTTTCTTCCGTCAAACTCAAGCAAATGAATTGTTCGAACTAATTATCCACAATCAAGATGGAACTGTGGGAAAAATCTGATAGTTACTTCGTGGAGTAATTATGTACAGTATAATGTCGACCAAGTGATCTAATTTGGTCGTGCAATGCGTTGTACCCGTATAAGTAGATTATCTCACGAATTTTTGTTGGGCGTTCAGAAGTTTAGTCAATTTGGGCTTCGCACCTGCGTTCTCAATCACACATTTTTAATGAGCAGAAAAGCGTCCACTATCCAACTACTTCAATAGCTCCGTCAATTCATTTGTTTCTGAAAATTTAAGCTGTGTCAACGTTTGATAAAAAGTTTGCAGTCAAAGTTGCTAACGTAAAAAACCGTGGGAATCCAAAATTCCTGCCAAAACTATGTGAACCATTATCGCGGATCCAGAGAACTTACTTTTGAAGAAGCCCCTTGTTCACTCCACGATGCAGCGGGTTTTGCATAACTTCTCTAAAAATCGTGTATACAGCACATCTATGTAGATCAGGAACTATAAGCTTATTACCGACAAACAGACAGACGCAATATTGTGGTCATTCATCGGGCTTATCATCCGCAAAGATAACACATAATTGTGTTCTAAGTTATGATCTTGTTTGAGGTGTGCTCAACACTTATCCCCAATCTTCTACCTTGACATCAATTTCATTATTATTATTTCAACTAAACTGTTGAGCTTTAGGTAAATAGTTTCCAAAATCATTACCCACATAACCTGACACCTCAAATTCAACACCAATCGGTTTCATTAAATCTCTCCATTATGATAATTGCTTCATAGCTACAATTATTCGAGTGTATCCACTTTATTTCAGTGCATTCCATTCAACATTCAACGCTTTCATTGTACATTCCTATAAAAGGAGACGGTTTGCATATTCCGATAAAGCAAAGTGCAATACTCGTACATAATCGACTCATTGGGGTGAATTTATAATAATGGAGGCTATAATTTGGGATGGTTTGTATTCCCATTCTAATCCCTATTAAGTGCTTAAACTTATGAGTTTTTGAAAACCCATCTCATGAGTGATTAATCACATTTTATTTCTTAATTCATGTGCATTCAAAGCTGTGGACACTGTTTTATTAGCTCCAATGGTCATTGCTAAATGCCACATAGTTTGTTTTGCATGTCTAATTGGAATAATACATGCGAAATATATTCCATTAAACCATTCGGCAATGTAGCTTTGACATTGGATGAGTATTTTTTTTTGTTTTTGGATGATTTCCAATTTACGGGTTAGTATGTTGCATTCATACAGTAGACTTGAGGATGCACCTCCTTCGAAGAGGGTTCCACTGAAATAGCCAGCTGTAACCCTTCCTTTAACAATGTTCACGTAAAGTGATACATATGTACTTCTCTCTTTAGCCTAAGGTCTATTTTTCCGGGCAGCAACGTAAAATGAATGCAATTCGACTCAGGAGCAACATACAAGTAGTGTACGGGACTTCAGTGCTAGACTTCAGCCATATTGACGCACTGTAAGGTATAAAATTCTGTCATAAGTACTGTAACACTAGTTTTACCTTTTTGTTTCGTGCATGTGCACCGAATTATCTTCTTTGCACTTCCTGTTCCTTTTTTAATTAAGCCCAGTTCTCGGTACTATAAACGCTTGAATGCCAGAATACGTATTACAAAATGAAAGTTGTAGTGTCACAAGAGCCGAGACAGTGTTGAAAACGAAGCCATGTTTTAAACCTGCATAAGAACATTTGCATTGGACAAGGATTTATGGTGCAACCGTCCATTTTTAATGGTTTGACCGACAGAACTTGAGAATTCATCTGCTCTAAGTCACTGTGTCCCCGTGAAGTTAGTGTAAGTTAGAATAAAATTATGAGTACATTCACTATATACTCTGGTCCTTAGCCAGTACAGGATCTAATGGGAAAGTCACTACCGTCAGAGAACTAGAAGCACTAAAACGTGTACCTGAGTCCTAGAAAAAAATGTTCTATGCGTCAACCTATGTATGTAAATAAATTTACACCGAGATAATGAAATAAAAAATAAGTTCCATGCCTGTAGAAATGAGGCTCTTTTTTATTTCCACATAAAGTCATAAACTGAAATTTTCCTGCGCGTTGTTGGTAACACTATTTTAGCACGTATTTGAGGACATGGAAATGAGCGGCATCCGCATATCTACATGTTTTTCAAGATTTCTATATCAGTGCGATGTCCTGACTCCTGCTTCCTCAGTGTCATAAAGAGGAACCAGAAAACCGCTTACAACAACATTCAAAACGTATTTTCTCTTAGGTCCTTCTATGGGCTTGCCCTTACCTAGCTGTCTATGTAAATAGACAATCAAGCAGCTGTCAAGACTCTGGACTCCGAAAAAATTAGATCGAGGCTTGTTAGCACATGTGAAGAACTTTTAAATGAGATATCTAGAGCAAATGCAGTGAGCCTATGTCGGGGACCAGGGCCTATCGAAATCCCAGGTTATGAAAGGGCTGATGAGCTCACGAGAAAGAGATCGTGCGTGCAGTGGTACACCTTGTAAGCCCTCCTTTCTTTAAAGATTTGATTAAACGCGATGGCACATGGTGGCTTTCGCTTAAGCCAATATGCGGTGGGTGCAACCTAACCTACGTCTCTAGTTGATGCAAGTTGTTGAATGCTGTCTGAAAGTCATCAATCGAGAAACAACCATTAAGTTTTGATGACCTTATCTTTATCTCATGCAATCAACTCGAAATGCCCATCCATACTCCAATGTAAGTTAACTGTTCGCCACCATTCGCCTAAAGCTCGTCGAGGAACATTTGGTATTTTGTTGCGACAACTCTCAGTCACCGGCCGACCACTTGTCGGCCCCACATTGCATGCAGTGTTGTTCCACATTCCCCTTTGCTGCTTCTTGGGGACTCAATTTGCGCGAGTACAACCGAGGAGACGACTTTCCGTTCATTAAACCCGATTTTCTTTCTTTTTTTTCAGTCTTTTCCTCCTCTCTGTCCCTATTCTCTGCCTTCTCTTCCAATGCACACAGTGCACACTGCTACTTCTTGGTTGTTCTGGTATTTTTTTTATTCATTCGCGTGTTTTAAATTTTTTTTTTTTTTTTTTAATGGTGGATGCATTTTCCTTCTACACGCTAGTAGCCAGCCGACTTGGAAGGACGGCTCAGCGTTAGCTGGCACCACCAGCTCTACAGTGGCAGAGCACCATGGGGGTACTTTCAGTATTTTTCTGTAATCCCCTGCCTGCCTGCCAGCCCAAGTCCCACTCCATCAGGCCTCTGCTGCTGCGTTTGGCTTTTTGTACTTCTTTGCACATACTTAGCAGCATAAAAATATATGCTAACTTGCTTTAATGCTATTTAGAAGTTTTTCCGTTTTTTTCTCGAATTTTATGTACTCCACGCGTTTTTTTTTTTCTGTTTTTTGTTAGGTATGTCCCTCGAGAGGAACGGGATGGGAGGCAGGATTGAGAACACCCAATAAAATGTGCGAGTCAATGTTTAGACAAAAACCGTCGATGTTTTTCTATTTCGAATTTATTTTTGTGTACTGCAGCTAATTTGCTTTGCGTTTCGATGTTTCGATGGAATTCGTTATTTTTATTTTTTTTTGTTTATAAACTATTTATTTATATATTCGTGTCTGTTTGTCTGATGGCCGAGCAGGTCGACGCGTCCGGCAAATGCGTGCGTACACAGAGAGTTCTTCTAGTCTTTTATTACCTGGCCGAAGAAAAAAAGTGTTTGATGTTGGGAAATTGGTTTTTTGGGGGTAACCCCGGTAGAATACGGACGCCGATGTCGATGCCCGTGCGGATGCGCCGCCTCCATCTATCTAGGTACTCTTCTGTTTTACCTATGAAACCGTTTTAGAAAAATATCTCATTTCAGTGGAGGAAATTAAACAGATTTTTCGTTAATGTATTTATAATGCTTACTGGTACTTTTTTTTAAAAAAAAAATTTTTGATTTATTAGTTGGGTATGGATTGTGTGAGGGAGCATAAGTTAAGTGCTTTAATTATTTAAATTGACTCTGGGGGCCAGGGATATGTGTGGTAGTCAGTCGATATTGGAATGAGGAAGGAAGTAAATATTGAGCATACCACTGGGAGTATATTTTTTATGAATTTTTTTTTTTTATTCGTGGACTTAAATGTGTATGAACAGAAGCTGCATCTTGTACACCAGATGATGTACATGTGCATGGAGGTTGTTAAATAATTATGAGATTCTTTTCGGATTGAAGGAAATTATTACAGAATTAAAAATTGGATGAAGGCAATCATTCGGAATCAAATTAATTTAAAGAAACGGCAGAATCCACCAGAAAAAACAAATGCACTCCAACCCCATTTCTATCTTTGTACGGCGTTTGCAGGAAGAAGTTTGCAAGTGCAACCAAATCCCAGAAGCATTTTTTGTAGTTTTTTTTTTATTACGGCATGTAAGCGCACTGCGACCTTATAGACCTATTGTGCTCCCCGACTTGGAGCTCCCGTCGATGAGATACTCGACTTGGAGCATCTACTCCAGTCCAATTTGCATGATGAACCGAAGTATCTTCAGTGGATCTAGCGATGGTAGATCTATAGTCTCCGCGTTGCTTTATACCCAGTTCCCTGAGATGTTCTTTACGCCTACAATGCTTACTTTACTTAACGGGCTCCCAACCCGTGGAGGGCCCCTGCCTGAGACACAGCAGCCTTCCATCCTCTTCGATCCTGAGCACGCTGCTTCCAGTTTTCCAGACCAAACGCTCTGGCATCCGCGATAGCTTGGTCCTTAAAACGGAGGTTCGGTCTTCCTTGTAGTCTCGAACCTGGGGGCTGGGAGTCAAAGATCCTCTTAGCTGGAGCATTATTGTCCATTCGGTCGATGTGGCCGAGCCAGTGTAGTCGACGTGTTTTGGCTTTCCGGACTACATCCACATCTTGATACAGCTCATAGAGTTCGCGGTTATATCTTCTTCTCCATTCGCCCTCCTCGCATATGGGACCGAATATTCGACGAAGAATTTTTCTCTTGAAAGTATTCAAAATCTGCTCTGCTTTCCTGCTTATCGTCCAACACTCGGCACCGTAGAGCAGAACTGACAGGATAAGTGTTTTGTAGAGCACGCATTTTGACTTCCGAGTTAGGAGTTTTGAACCCAGTTGTTTCGCTAAACCGAAGTAGCAGCGGTTTGCTTGGGTTAATCTTCGTCGGATCTCCACTAAGGTGTCGTTCGTGGAGTTGATGTTTACTCCGAGGTAGGTAAACTCCTTAACTACTTCGAAGTTACTGCTGTCAACAGTGACGTTTTGTCCTAGGCGGTGGACAGATGCTGCTTTGTTTGTTGACAACATGTACTTTGTTTTGTCCTCGTTTACCTCAAGACCGACTCGTTTCGCCTGTTCTTCAATTGCCGTAAAAGGCTCTATGACGGCACGCTGGGAGCTACAATGACCCGTTAGAAAGACTGTGAGGATGCGTAATCGGTTCTTATTGATGCTCATGTAGACTCTACGTCTTTTTCGGTTATAATTCCCAAGAAGTTCTTCGGCCTGTCTCAGTTTTGGTGTTTCTTACGCGTTATCCATCGTCATCCTACACGGACGAACGAGTTTCGTCTCTATAAATGCTGTCATATGCGGCTTTAAAATCGATAAAAAGATGGTGAGTATCGATTTGGACTTCTTGGGTTTTCTGCAGGATCTGCCGGAGTGTGAAAATTTGATCAACTGTGGGCTTTCCTGGCCTGAAACCATATTGATAGGGGCCAATCGGGTTGTTGACGAAGAGTTTTAGGCGTTCACACAATATAGTTGACAAGGTCTTGTATGCAATGTTGAGGAGGAAGCCTCTGTAATTGGCGGAGTTGAGCGGGTCTCATTTCTTGTGACACATGTATGTATGCCAATTCATGTTCTGGAGAATAACGTCATTTAGCCATTGATGGTATCCAGCCCGATTTGTGTGGAAGAATCTTCCAAAATTAGGTCTCTCGGATCACTTCCTGCAAATGAGTGGCAACATAGTGGCTTTGAATGTATTTTCAACCGCAATAGAAATTTCGGCCATACCACAGATATATTTGACTCCCTATTGAAAGACCCTCAATGAGGCCGACTTTGATGAGGATAACGCAAGTGTTTAGGCTTAGAAAATTCAATGTTTACAGATGAGGTAGAGAGGGATATCTTCCTTAAAATTCCATCTATCTACTTTCATCGATTTTGGGAGTCAATGGAAGTTAATTCTGCTTTCTTAACCTTTAAACTGAATCTACCCTATGTAAACTTGCAGAGCATGTGGTGGAAAAAAAGCCTACATCTGCTGTAAACAACCCTTAACGGTTTCTATATGTTAAATAATAAAAAAAATCGAAATTTTCTTATCCCACCAGTGACCTCAGAATATTTAATCGGCAGAAAATATCTGGGAAGCTCAACTAAAATTTTAAATCCATAGAGATATGAGCAAGTTCGTGCGACCGATTCATGTTCCTAAATTTTTTTTAGAACAATTAACTGCTGAGTTGTGAAAGTGATTCGAGTTTGTGTAGTGAAATTTTTGAATACAAATATCGTTAAACTAATTTAGGTCAAGGGGTTCGAAGTGAATCTGTTCTGTACTACTTTTTGATTTAATGATTAAGATTGAATGGGCTGTGTCGTGAGTCTGTTGATTAACGTAACAATATCGTGGTGTCAATCGATTCGAACGTCAAGAGAAGATGAGTCTTTTCACGTTAAGATGTGAGATCTGAGAGTTTTTTTTTTTTGCATGCCTATGGGACAACATATTTTGTAGTGGGTGCTATGAAATACCGGTTAAACACTTAATATTTTTCAAAGATTCGAATGGGAATAGAAAAGGTTGATGCTCTTTAGACAACACGGTTGAAAGGCTTCATTCTCAAATTTCTATCTGCAGATAATTACATATTTGTTTTTCGAATGATTGCTATACACATGTACATATGTATATCAGCCTAACATATGGTGTTTTTAGAAGCTAAAATAGGTGCGGGAATGTTTACTCTGATACCAAAAATAGAAAAGCATATTACAATTTGTGTTATTGAAGCACTTACGGCGATTGAAGAAGAGGCTAGACGAGTTGGGCTTGAGATTAATGAGAGCAAAAAAAAGTACATGCTGTCGACCAGAAACAACTCCATCGCACACCGCATTGGACAAAATGCCACCATCGACAGACATAATTTTGAGGTAGTGAAGGAGTTTACCTACCTCGGGGAAAATTTAAAATCCACAAATGACACTGGTGGAGATTCGCCGCAGGATTACCCTAGGCAACCGTTGCTACTTCGGTCTGTCTAAACAACTAGGTTCCAAACCCCTAACCCGAAGGAGAAAAATGATGCTCTATAAAACATTGATCTTGCCAGTCGTGCTTTATAGAGCCGAAAGCTGGACGGCAGAGCAGATCTTCGGATCCTCCAAAGGTCAACGGACGACAACGATTCAGCTAGGCGAGTCTTTGAATTCCAGCCCACTGGTTCGAGACCGAACCTCCGGTTAAAGGACCAAATTAAGGCGGACGCAAGAAATCTTGGTCTAGCCAAGTGAAAGAAGCGAGCCCGAGACCGTGAAGGATGGAAGGCAGCAGTTCAGGCTCTGACCCTCCAAGAGTCGCAGGCCTTGGCAACTTTATTTGACTTCCTTTGGTTTTGCCTTTGGTAATTTCTTAAGCAAAGTACTTCGAAAGCTATGAATGAGCATAATGTACATTTTAGGGTATTCACCGTGTAGTGCACGACAAACTACAGGCTGCTTTCGTTTAGGATAAAAAACGAGGAATGTGCTGTAGGCAGTAGCAGTAGTCCTTTGGTCATGTCTTTTACAAAACTTTGTGCTTCAGATTTTCCAATATATCAATCATCAGACACAAACTAGGGGGCTTGCACTATGTACGAAATTTTTCTAAGAGGGACAACTACCCAACCGTTTTATCTCGATGTCGGCAAAAAAAAAAAAAAAAAAAAAAAAAACCTAGAAAGCCAAAGCAAACACGATATTTTGATGGCATGATTTTGTTAAACCGCTAAGATGTGCAAATACATTTTTATATTCAGGAATCCCCCAAGTGTTTGAAGACCACATGTTACTCATTCTTTTTCTTGAGAAAGCAAATTGTTTAGAACTATTTAAAGCGGTGAGTTTAAATGATTTTCGCACCGTCAAACTTTTCTTGGAAGTAAAATTTGTCGAAAATTTATTCATTTCAAGGTCACTGTTCCCTATACCTAGATAGTAAGTATCAAAGTCTTGAGTTCCCAGGCCTCGAGAAAGGCCTAGAAAGCTCTAACGATTCAAGAATCTTCTTTCCGAAATACTCTTTCATTAGGTTTCTTGATCCATGAATTTAGACCAGATTCAAAGTACTTTGTCGGGAATATTTGTTGGTGCTATTACCATGTAGGCATACCAACGTAGTGTTGTATACGGATCCTGGGATGAAGAAGGATAGGTAAAGGAGAAGGATATGTAATCACGCAGCACGGCTAGGATTAGGGCACAAGAACTACTGTAGCAGTTACAGGGACGAAATGGAAATAGAATCCGTTCTTAACCTCCTTTGTGACTGTCCAGCGCCAGCCACTAAAAGAAGACGTGCTCTTGGCAGTTACTTCTTTTCAGAACTGGGCCAGTTAGGTAACATTGAGCTAAGCAAACTCCTGAGATTCATACATTTATCCGGCTGGTTTAACTTAGCGGTCGAAGACTGATATTTAGGTTCGCAGAGCTTTTAAATATTGGGCACAATGGACTCTTAGTGGTCTAAGTGAGCCGTTGAAAATCCTGTCAACAAGGGCACCCATTTACCAGGCCTCCGAGAATGATTTTTTTTTTTTTTTTTAAATTCAGGCCCGTCCTATGCTAAAGATGTGGCCATTAAGGCCGGGAATTTCTTCCATCAGGCAGTAAAGTCTACAAATAGTATTGGACGAGATCAATGTGTGGGCAATATCATGTGGCTTTGGAGTAAACCCAATAGAGACTAAGCTATTTATCTTAATTGAAGAGGCTTGGGGCCTTCTCATAAAATAAGAACCTTACCTATGGACGCTTAGTCTGTTGGAAAAATACAAAGACCTGCCCGTCTAGAAATCATGTTTAACCAAAAGGGATACCCTGCTTCGTGAATTATCTCGCACGGTGGGATTTTTACCGATTGATCGGCTTGCTTTAGGCCCAGCGTGGAGACTTTCCTAGCCAGTTCGTCAGCCTTCTCAGCAGAGTTTTACCTTGTACTGTGTTCCAAGAACTCTAAGCTCTTCGCGACAGCACTTCACAAGCTTCGATTCGATTCGACTTCTCCAGGAATTGCTTTTATTGCCGCCTGGCTGTCGATGAAAAAGGTGATATCATTACGTGGTACTGGCTTCATCTCAGTCTCACAGGCAGGATCTCCGCCTAGAAAACACTACTATGGTCCGGAAGTCTGACTGATTTGGATAGGCACAGCGTGTCAGAAAAAATGCCTGCTCCTACACCCGTGTCCGTTTTGGATCCATCAGTGTTTGTGTGTCTAGTATGTTTCTCATCTCACATGAGATAGACAAATGCCCTTCGAGTGTCCCTACAAACTCCATCTTCAGAGAATTGCATGAACTACATTACTTTCATCAATTTTGAGAGTCAATGAAAGGCGGAGGGTACCTATTATACTTGCTTCTGCTTTCACAAACCTCAAATCGAATCTAACCTACGTTCACTCGTAGACTATGGGTTGTGGAGCAAAAGCCTGCATCCACTGTAAACAGCCCTTAATTTTTTCTTATATCTCAGTGTTATTTCGACATTTAAATAAATCACAAAATTTAAGAACGTAATAATTCGTCGATGGCGAGTGTTCCCCAACCGGTCAGTGCCTACTCCGGCAACCAATCAACGTCTTGCTGAACAGCTTGTGTGAAGTGTTCCATTTCACCTCGTAAAACTAATCCGATCAATCATAGCATTTAGCGCTCGCTCGTAAACTGTAAAGTTCCTCCCCGACTTTGTGGTTACAATAAATATCCCGGATATACCAGCATCAATCAATTTAGCCTGCAGCTACCACTCAAATACAACAGATAGACTGAGAGTTTGTCTGCTCTAGTAGTAACAAGATTGAAATTGAAAATATCCACAACTGGAATACTCACCCCTTTCACGCCCAGATACGAGAAAACCACAAAACATTTCGCCGTGACATTTAATTTTTATCAATTCCCCTTAGATTCCGAGACAAATTTAAGGTTTATTACCTTGAAATTAATTACTAAACGCGATACAATTTTGTATGCGCGTCTACGAGTTAATTATTCAAGCTAATATCGTTGCAGTATTGGTGTTATTGCAGCTCGGTCAATGCACCGTGTACTGTCAACATCACAACCTGTTCTGAGTAAACATTAAATCCAGTGTTGTTGCACTTGAAGTGAATGAAAAATAAATTCTTATCAGTTCATTGCAGCGGATATGCGAGTTCAGATAACTTTGGATAGGCATTAGAGAGTTAATCGCGCTCCAACATCCACACATAACCTCCACCTCTCTTGAGACACACATAAACTTTAATCCCTCGATTGTTATTTGCATAACAAAATACCTAAATGTGGTGTGTGCCCCCCAGGGCAGTTTCAGTCGGTCACATGTTGTGAAACCGGAGCAAAACACTTTACACAAACATGCGAAATTTTCCACAAAATTGTCAAATTACACTTTTTCGCTTCCCTGGCTTTTCGTCGGATACCCTCAATCGCACACAGCAAGTGCACCACCACTAACAACAACAACAACAACAACAACAGCATTATTATTGCTACACTCATAATTAATCTCCATTCTCTTAGCACATTTCATGCGTGTCCCAAAACAAGAAGACATGTCAAACCACACCAGCCACCAGGTCCCAGGCATCCCAGCATCGGCAGCCCAGCACCACGCTAGTTAAGATTCAGAAATCTGAAATGTAACTCCGGACTATGATGGCTGCTGCGTACGTACTTGATTCAGCATGGAACCGGCTTTGGAATGAAAGCATTACTATTACTTGCTTGGCTAGCTCTAGGCGCATATCTAACAAGAGTGCACAGAGTAGTGCTAAAGATACGTGGTGTCTAGTACACCACAGCAACTTAACGTTCCAGCTTCAACATTCCTTTTATAACTCGTTGCATCCAAGTGCACATATTACTTTGTGTTTGCTTCTCTGCTTCTCTGCTTCTCATGTGTGTACTCGTCGTCGTTGCCGCCCGACCGCCTTCTAGATAAAAAAAAAAAAACCTCTTCTCGGGTGCTACATTCACATTCAACATTCCCAGTATGAGCATTTTTCTTCTTTACTACTTTTTTTTTTTTTATTATTATTTTTGCAATGCATTGCATTTTGTGTGTGATTTTCTCGTAGAGTATGTGAGAGCTTGCCTCCATAGCGCGACATGATTAAAACAGCTGGACGAGTTCTTCTTCATCGCCATCGCCATCACCATTATCATCATTACGGATGTGGGAAAAGCGCACAAATTCCGTTATATCTAGTCCCGTAGTGGTCGTAGAATCATCGTTTTGTGAAAAAAAAAAAAAAAAAAAAAAAAAAAATGAAAGAAAAATCTCTCCACAGAAGCAGCATTCTTATTGCTTCTCTCTCGGGGGGGTATCCTCTCCACTTGCGTTCCACATCTTGGTTTTCATTCAATCTCAATTATGTCGATTTGTGTCGTTGTCGTCGTCATCATCGTCACCGTCCTCTGGGCTCATTTCTAAAGGAAAAAATAAAAAAAATAAAGTTTATTATCGCGCTGTACTCAATTTGTTAACAAAAAAAAGGAATTAAAATTATATTTACTTTTGAATAATAATATTCACTGTCAAGTGGAGACGATCGACCGATTTAGTGTAGCCTTCCAGATAATGATGTACCTACCCTACACTGGACGCAATATGGGGTTGAGTTGTGTTGGAATATTGAAGAATTGTCCTATTTGTCTGCTTCAAAGGAAGCGTGTTGAGGAAATAGATACTTAAAGAGTAAGACACAAAAAACTCATCAAAAAAGCTTTTTTGAACCAAAATTAAAGTCTCCCTTACAATTTTTAAGTGTTTCACGATTCACGATAGACTGGCTATAGGCCCTATAGCACTGCTTGTAGTAGATTTTGCAGAAATTGCGATTTTAAAATTCAGAAGAGGATAAATTTTGGTTCCAATTGGGCAGTAGAAGTCTTTCGTCGCAACTTAAATCAATTGTTTTGTAATTAGTAAAGTCTTGTTTTTCAGGTTATGTATGTTTTTAAGCTTCCGATTTTGTCTAAGCTTGACTTAGATTCGCAACTATTTCGGGCACTAGGTAGGTAGGTAGGTAGGTGGGTGCCTTGTGACTAGTCACTGCTCACTTAGACCAGGTCGGTCCATTGTGCCCAATCTTTTAACCCTGGAATTATGTGAAACCGCTGTTAGAACCACCTAAGTCTTCCAGTTCCGAAAAGAAGTAACTTCCGAGAGTCCTCATTCTTATGACGGATAGGGCAGGACAATCACACAGCAGATGATGAACAGATTCAATTTCTTCTTCGTCCCTGCAACTTCTACAAAAAGCGTTATGTAGCACACCGAGTTGCTCAGCGTGAACGCCAATAGCACAGTGTCCAGTAATTATGCCAGAAACAACCCGTGCGTTATAACGACTAAGTTTTGCAAAGAGAGGTTGATATCTTCTTGCTAAAAGCCGGCCATAGCGCCTTGGCCGTAGCGCATGTTTCCAGATGAACCCAACGTCTGCTTGCTCGACCGATGGCTTCATCTTCTATCTTTTTCCGTAAGGAACTGATTGGGGTTACTACAAAAGGGAAGGCCCGCGATAAGTGCAGCGCCGATCCTTTCCTAGCAAGCTCATCAGCTTAGATATCCATGTGCCCTGGTACCCAGCAGAGGGTCACCGTATTGGCTCTAGATATCTCGTTTAAGAGTGACTCGCAGATTCTCACAAGCCTCGACCTGATTACCGCGGAGTCCAGAGCCTTAACGGCTGCCTGGCTGTCTATATAGACAGTGATCGTTTTGCCAACGATATTACTCTCGCGAATAATTTCAGCAGCCTGTATGATGGCTGTGACTTCGGCCTGAAAGACGCTGCAGTCGTTGTGAATTCTAAAGGAGTTGTTTATTCCTGGGGCTTTACAGTAAACACCGGCTCGTGTGCCAATGTCCATCTTAGAACCATCGGTGTAGAATGCCAGCGCCTTTTTCATGCTCCTACGATTCCAGTACACTCTGTCGGGAATTCTTGTAGGGAATCTCCTTTCAAAAGCTAATATCGGGTTCATGTGATCAGTTTCCGTCGACCTATGACAGTAATCTTTTAATCTATGAAAATTATTCCGAATAGGTTCACTTTCTCAGTTTCCTAAAGAAGTTTAGATTGTTGGTCAACGGATTTTACCTTCAAACTGCTTTCGAACCTATACAGAGCGGTTTTTTTTTGTGATTTATGAAGAAGGGTTTTTACTCGAATAGCAACCAACAATGTCCTCGGACATCATAAGAGGATCATGACTCTTACAAGGGGAGTAGAATTGAAATCTACTGAACGTGATCACAAGTCAATCTCACAACGATTCATGTGATTTTTTTTTAATTAATTAAGATCGTAATACTTTCTCACGACTTTTATACTTTCTCACTTTCGTTTAGCCTGGTTCACAATCTGAATTGCTGTTATAATCTGTTATATCTTGAACCCATTCAGCGTTTGGTTTACTGTGTTATAACGAAAGAGATTTTTTGAGCTTATTTCAAAATAATTGAGGAATACAACCAAAGAAGTTGGTTTTGGATGATCGCACCCTTAACCCCTTAACCCATCATCCATTATGTCCACAGTGATGTGTTCTATGTCACTAGAAGCAAAGCATTAGCTATCAGTTATATGGTAAAACATTTTTAAACACTCTTGTTTTTTTCGTTCATGCACAAATGTTCGGTAATGTTGTTCCAGAACTGACTGTGCGTTGTTTTTCTGGGCTTAGAAAAACAGAAACTTTCTTGAACGTTTTAAGTACGATTTGGATGGAAATGACAGTTCGACTTTTTAAGTGTCAATGATGTTAGCAAATAATTTATGCACACCTTAACAAAGCTTATGTGTCTGCGTTCTGATTTCATGTTTGTTTTAAACTTCAGTCATTGGTCTGTATTTGCGACCATACTTTCAATAAGCTTGTCCTGGTGATTCAGTTTTACACCATAACTTCCGAAGTTATTTCGAATCCCTGAAGGCATCTAATTTCCGAAAGAAGAAGGAAGAAAACGTGGATCACTCACTCTATTAATCTCCAGAAAAAGCAAGGTTATGACAGAAATTATGATATTTTAAGATAAAAGAATTTAAGTCTCCACGTGTGACAATCTGTTCAGCGTTAGGGTACTGAGTGAGAAAGTTTGATTTGTATCCCCAGAAGCACACACTTTTTTCGCAGTACAGCAATTGTTAAGATTTCGCTTATTGATGATAAGACTCAAAAGGCAGGAAATACAACATGACTCGCAATGTTATTCGTCCTCTAGTCCTATAAAATGCTGAACTGATTCTTAATTTTTTTGAGATCAATTACTGACCTCGTTATAATGACTTTTCTTAACAGTTTTTAACAAACAGATCAAATAGGCCCTAGGACCTATGTATATAGGTTGGCGCCTTATAAATACAGTTTGCAAGACGTCAAATACTAATGGAGGTCTAAGTAGAATCATCTAAAATACACCAACAAACAATGGCAGATCGTCCTAAAATTTCCAAAACTAGGTTTTATGCAATGGAGCTGAATGTTTGTAGCCATAATCTGCCCAAGTCAATAGTTTTAACAGATTTGGTATCAGGGCGTGATATCAGTGCTGTAGTTTAGTTCTCTTTGAATTCTAATTGATTGGTGTTTTTTTTTTAGTTCAGAAAATGTCTTTTTAAACCACCTGCTGAATGTTCTCCTTCTACCGACTTCTTGAAGTTCGTATCTAAGTCAATCTTTATCGACCTAAATCACATTTTCTTCGATAGATAGTTTCATCTAATCTGGCTACGAAAATTCTGATTGAAATCAATCACCACAAACCCTAACTCCGCGCTGTGTGAGTTTTATTCACACATCTTATACAAAAGATGTACGATGCTCATTTACGTCAGAAATCATCTGATCTACACCAAATGCGGATGAGACCGGTGTCTAAATCTATGAATCACTTTTGGGGCTATATGTAGTCTTTCCACTTGTTGTCTCAATGAAACGTTAGAGCACTATTGTCTTAAGTGATTATATCGATGACAAGGAGCATCGTTTTTACTATTTGTTATTGTCATTGTTAGATTAACGTAGATTACTGAAGGCTCATTTACTTTATAGCATCTGCTGATGAGGGTGACAATCCGGTATCACTTTGGGGGGAGGCACATTATAAGGTTTTACGAAATCGACAATCGTCATGTAATGTGTCGTTCTTTTGTATCTTCAAGTGTGTGGAATATTGTTTTTTTTTTTTTAATAATTTCTTAATCCTTCTCGTACTCGTATCTCGTATCACTCTATCGACCGCACTGTTAAGCAAATTGCAGAGCATTTTGCCTTTCGACAATTCGCTGTGTGCCGGAAGAACATGCTTTAATTAATGCAATACTATTTCTTTGCGTTACAGTTAGACACTTTGCTCACCCAATTGCATAAAATATTATATTCTTGTGTATCTATATAGCTCTGTTCTTGTTTTTTTTTTTTTGTTCGTTTTATTGGTTTTCATCACTTCAATCTTCACTGTCTAATTACTGACTCGTTTTTCTTGTTCTCATTCTAGGTGCACCGACTAAAGACGACAAAGTGTAGCTGAAAAAAAAAAAAAAAAAAAACATTCTATACAACCAAGCATCAGTGTGACAACAGTATTTCTCTCATTAAAAAATAAAAAAAAAAACTTTTTTTTCGCAAACCAAATAGTGGAATATTATACAGCCTTGGCCAAAAGTATTAGACACTCTATATTTCTTACTCCATTTTTTTATGACTCGTACCTGTGGTTTTTTTTGCCTGCTTTTCCTCGGTTATGGAATTACTCAAAGAGTTTAATAATTAAAAGGATTCGCGTCTGGGTAAAGCCACCAGTTAATACAGATACTGCTCTTGCAATTTTAGACGCATTCTGCAGTACGCAAAGTTTACGATTGGATGTAAATTTTGTAGTTTTTTGTCGTGGTTTCAAAGTGGTTTCAGAGTTGTTCCGTACAAAATTATATTTATAAAACAATTCCAACAAAGTGAATCGCACATAAGAAGGGCACTGAGAAAAAAGTAACCACGCACCGGGATGACCAGATTCACTTTAAAAAAAACGGAAGAATACGTCCTCTGACGTTTGTCGGACGTTTGTTAGATATTTGCGTGAATTTTCTGGGATTTGAACTTCGAATCGCTAGCTGAGTTTTCCAATGCACTAACTACTGAGTCACTGCGCCTCTGAGCTAAAAGGAAGTGAGGAGGGAAACCAGCCATGGCTCTAAGCAAGGAACAAAATTTCACATTTCACTGAAGAAGTGTGGTGTGGTCAGTTGAATAAAACTTTGAGATGCATTGGTGTCATGTTTGAATCCCTTCAATAGTTAACACCAAAAGTTTAATCCAATGTCGTAATTTTTTTTAAATTACCACGTTTTTGAAACTCAGGTAGGACTTGGTACCGCTGGTGTTTCTATTGTCAGGCGAAGGGTTGGCGAGAAGTGCCGAATGCGTTCAAATGCGCTGCAAAGTCTATTTTTGACAACCACAGGTGCCCCGGAGGTTTAATTTGTTAGACGACGACTTGCCGAGGAGTGCAACCCAGAACGCGTAGTACAAATTGTAAAACACGGTTTGGACGGCATTATATCTGCATAGCCGCGTGGCTGCAAAAGAAATCGGAAAAAATGGTTGTATATGTTGCCCGGATGGCTTCTAAAAAAAATACTTAAACGTATTGGAAAACATTCTGCAACCAAGTTTTGCGAAAACTTTCGGGAACACAAACACGCAAAGCGCCAAGTTCTAGCAAAATAACGCATCTTCGCATCCTGTCACTAGTCCACCCTCGTTATAAGATACTTTGTTGAAAATAACATTGAGTTACTTCTATGGCTTGCGCAGTCCACAGATAGGTTTAGGTGAGCACGTTTGGGGTATTCGTCAGCATCCATTCTATCAAAAGCTGCGCTTTAAATCCTTTTGCAGCAAGAGTGGAACGAAATTTCCTTACCCGTGTGCTGCAGGCTAGTAGTAATAATTTTCAAAGGGTGTTCAATACTTTTGGTCAAGGCTGTATAAATAAAAAAAAATTACTATAATTACTATTGCATTTTTAATGTAGAGCTAAAAGTACCGGGATACACATCTACATACAACACACATCTATTTATTTAGATATTTAAGAAGAAAGTTCATATATACGTATACACATATATATATTAAAAAAAATATATATAAAAAAATATTTAGAGAAATAAAGGAAAAGGAGCAAACAACAGCAATGGAAGACAATAATACTAACACGCCAATCCGAGATGACCCATCGGTTACACTCACAATAAGGCTGATTATGCAAGGAAAGGTATGTAGAGCATAAATGTTAATCGATTCTGTTAACTATTTAGCGTTGTATTATTGTTGTTAGAAAGTTTAAATTCCCATTACTAGCAGGATGGTGTCAATTAAATTAGAATTGTAGTGAAAAGGTATTTATCGCTTGGTTTTTTGTGCTGGGTTTCATTTAACAGCTTGGTACTTGTAGCGTCTTACAAAATAAACACAATTGTAAGGAGCCACAGATGGGAGATAATGAGATGACCTCTTTAAAAGTTAATAACCACTTATACGGTCTTTTGCGTGAATTATTATTTTTTATTTATTTTTATTCATTCTGTTTACATAAAGTCTGTTCTTCGATTGTTTGGTACAAAATCATTGCAGTACTTTTTGGACAATATGGTGCGTGAGATGTAACCGTTGCTCTGTTATTTGTTTAGTCTTTTAAGCCGGGTTCGATTTATACAAAACTAACTGGACTATTTTAGTGGGCGCCGAGGTTCGAGGGTTAAAGCCAAGAAAACGCCAACAAGTTTGTCCCACCTCTAGCGAATGTCTGACAAAGGTGCGAGAGTAATACTCGTTCCTGTCATGCTGTGTCTGATCCATTGAATACTCACCATGCAGACGCCTAACTTTAATCCTTCTTTCTCTTGTAAGGTTTTGAAACTGATAGAGGGTTAAGTAGCGCCTTTTATGCATATAGGCTATGACTGCTTGGGCTTATGCTCTTTCCTATCCATCTTTTCTCTACAATAAAGCACATCGCCATTAGGATTGTGTAGACTCAACATCGAAGACATATCTAATGAAGAATATAGTCTAATGTGCTCGTTCTCCACGAAGACACAATCACCGCACCCTTGTCTAGTTTTTGATGCATCTGTGAAGATACGATGGCTTTGTAAGGCATCTAGAGTAGGCGTGCTACAAAAGACTTCTATGCAGCTAAGGCAAGAAGTTCTTTGGAGTTAAGCAAAAGAAGCAGTGATCTATTTGCGAGAAAGCTGATTCTACCAAACAACTGACGAAAATTCCTAGTGTGATTGGTCTTACTATTGCCGTATAGGTCTAAGGGTCTGTTTTCGGCGGTAAGCGCCATGTCTTGCCACAGGTATCTTTGCACTGTAAAAATACCGAAAACGCTTTGATGCTTTTCAACTGAATATATTTTGGCTAGAGATGCAGATATTTAACTTCGTCGAAGATTTCAGTAGTGACACGTTTAAGTACTGAATGAGTTATGATACATTAAATAGAATTCACCGAAAGCACATTTATAGTGGACCACTCATCGATCGAGGAACATCTGCGCACATCTTACGAGCGGATATTCATTTTAATGCTTGGTTTGTAAAATTTTAACACACATAAACGGTTTTATAAGGTCTTTTAAGTCCCATCTTCCAGCCAGAAAACTAGTGCTGTGACATATAGGAGCCTCTGCTATACATAGTACCGGTGTGAACGTATGTATGTATTGCACTGGAATTTAGTGCACTCTGCCGCGCGCAGTTTATGCAGCTGTCAAGCATAATATTCAGCAGTCATCACTGTAGCTTCTCCAGTTGAACGTCGATATGCTGTAGGGATGAATCCATTAAATTCTTCGGAAAAATTGCTTTTGTAGTATAGGCATAAATTTGGTACTAGGAATGTTTAATGAAATGGTATTGGTGCCGTATCTTCTATTTATTTAACGACTCGTTTCTGGATGCTACAGAATATAATTGACAAACACATTAGAGACTGACTAAGTCAACGCGGAGAAATATGCATTTTTCAGACAATCTCTATCTTCCTATGACCTTATTCACGATCTATTTGTTCGACTCAAATCTCAATCGATTTATTTCGATTTCCATTGTGAGAAAAAGGATTAGGTTACATCTTTGAACTATCCTGTAATGGGGCTTGCCTGTATGTGTTTAACGCTGGCTTTTGAGTTCATTAAGTGCTTCGTTGGCCCCGTCTAAATATTATTAAAACCTGTTGGAATGAGGAGGGGGTGATATAAATTTGAATTATGTCCCAAATCTGCCGAATCTCCAGGTATAAGGCCACCAATTATTGGACTTGACATGGAATGCATATAAGACTGTCTGAAAAAGCCAAATTCGGACTTAGTGGGGTAAGATGTGGTCAGTGAAAGTAGAGCACATATTAATGTTAGTACCAAGATTCTAACGGAAAATGAATTCCATGTGTACAAGGAGCCTGTTCATTCTATATGCCCATCAGGCAGACATCCATTTCTAAGTACAGCGGAGATATTTCTGCTTTAGGAAATGTAATCTTTAAGATCGCCACAACATCAAATTCCGCTTGTTTTATCTTAAAAGAATGTGGTCCTTTATATGTACATATATTCACTGGGTGCTGAATTACATAAGGCGTATTTGCTTCGTATTCACATATTACTGTGGCTAAAGTATGCATATGTAGTTCTACCTATACAACACCCTCTCCTGCTGGTCTTGTCCAAAACTTGTGTTATCTATTGGTAGGTAGATACAGCAGGAGACCAGATCACTGAGAGCCAAAAAATTAATTTAACCAAAACTGTCCCTTACTTAAGTCGTTTCTTTCTTCTTATTTAGCTGCTGAACGAGATCGATAATTGCTAGCCTTAATAGTGCCGTTTGCTCCATTTTTTTTTTATACTCAACTTGTTTGTCTAGCTTTCTCTTTAAACTCAAAGACATTCTACTGATTGTCGGATTTCCAGTTGTTACTCTGGAATTTTTGTGAGATATCGAAGATCGCGAGAGCTTGAATCTGAAAGAAATCTCTCTTCTGCGGTTCGGACTTAAACCTCTGCCGCATTCGTGGCAAAATTAAGACGCCCACCACGAATATGTAGTTGGGTACAGCTAAGTTTTAGGCCCTATATGGTCTTTTTGCACCAATTATGTTTTTTTTTTACTTTCACATGATTTTAGAGAGCAAAGCCTCCAACACAAGTTACGGACTTGGCTTTTGGTAATGATTTTTCACAGACACTGTATACATATGTATATAGACTATTGCACTAGCATCTTCTACAGATCCTGCTCAGCAATAAACCTATAAAATCATTTATAAATAATACAATCACGACTGACAACAACAAGACCATCTTCGTGCCTAAGCGTGTTCTATGAATAATTAAAAAAAAAAAAAAGTCTCAAAGCCAGTCCACACGATGCTGTCGCCAAGCAAGATCAATCATATCTCTAATGGCCATCCATCAAATGAAATAGCATACGGTATACCCGCTAATTAATGCTTCCACAACTTCTGGATAACAATCAATTTTCCGCACCTCATTGAAATGCAAATATTTATGAAGTGCCTTCTAAATCTCACTCTTGGCGCATTCTCGTCGAAATTTCCCATAAATACATAATCACCCCACTGATCACCCAATTTGAATTGATTATGTGAAATACATAGATACATTCGCTCTTATTCGTGTACCGAATTTTATTCTTCTCTACCGCGCCGACGTCTTTAGTTTGTCTTCGAAATTTATTACCGACCGGGCGTAATGCCAATTCAATGTACAATTTCTCACTCGCTTGTCTATTTTTGCAATTGTAATTTACAATTGCTATCAATTTTTGTTTTTATTTTAAAACTTTTTGACTCGTTTCTTTTGTTGTTGCGCCAATCTCGGCGCTCAGAGCTCAACGCTCAGCGCTCTTATGTTAAGGGTGTCGCCGCATTCGACGCGCCGTCGTCGCTCGAAAATAAATTTGAAAATAACCGCGCGGTCTCCGGTTATATTCAGCCGCGCCGCCGACAGTTCACACACAATCCAAACATTTATTCAAGATCAAAACACTATTTTGCATTTGCATGCAATTAAAAGCACACAGAAAAACGTGTGTACTCGTATCGTACAGCGACAACGACAAGAAGGAAGTGCGCCAGGGACGCGCAGTGGGCAATTGAAAGATGGGATTATTTTTAAGGCGCAGACACATGCGTATGCGATGGTGAAAGAGAGCGACAGGAAAAAAAGGTCCAAAACAGAAAATATTTATCGAAACGAACGAACGACAAAGAAATAACGAAATAAAAATAATCGAGAGCCCGGGCGAATTTTATTTTGAATCAAATTGTTTTTAATTAATCCTCTCTATATGTAGTGATGGCATTGTTGTAATTCTACTGGCTATAGAACAATATATATTCACATGTGTACTGTAAGAAACCATTACGCAGATAAAAAGGTAGGTATTTCAACAAAAAAGAAAGCCAACATGTCAACAAAGAATTCTATTGTTGCCAATTATGTGGACGTTTATAGATAGCGATTGAAAGTATAGAAATCTCAGGGGTAGGAAGGAGGCGCCAATTGATAAAAATTAAACATAAAACTCGCCTGCCTCTCTTATCGTATTTTCAACCGAATGAGTAAGTGTTGATATGCTGCTGGTGGAATTGAAGTCAGAAGAATTCCTCTCAACTGAAGTGAGGAATGTGAATCACCGTTGTTTTAAACGATTCAGTATTTGCTTTGACTTCTAGATAATTACTGAGCAAACACAAATTAACTCTTCAAGTTAACAGCTGATAAGTAACTTTATATAATTAGCGGACTTAATTCTCATTCGATGTGCTCCAAGACAAGTCGCATTCGATTTGTGGCAGCCCACAGCAAGAATTACTGAAGCGATTACTCTAGAACAAGCGTAGATGTCAGTTATCACGTTCGTATAGAGAGTGTAATCCAGATAAGAGTTGTTACGAAAGCAGGTCCAGTCCAAACTAGGTTGGCTCGGCCCGACTCTGCATTAAGTGCCGAGTCGAGTTGAAAAAATGTGTGCATACCTGAGTTGAGTAATGGCGTCGAGGTTCGTAAAGGCATTTCAGTTGAAGAAGCCACGGGGGCTACAACATAATAAAGGCATAATTATTCTAGATATAGAGGCTCCTTTTTTGAAGCTCCAAGCCCACCATCTAACGCCACATTCAAAGCCTTTTTCACTTTTGCCATTTTTGGTACAAGTCGACTTAAATCTAGTCAGGCTGCATTCCCAATTTCTTAGAGTCTTTCGTCTATCTAGACCGCAAGAACTGTCTTAAATGTAGACGTGCATACATTTATGTACATATGTATATGTACATTTTTTCACCTAAATTGCTTTCTATTATTGACAATGCAGCTCTTTCGCCTGTAATGATTTATTTTTCTTTTATTTGTCACTTTAAAATGTATCTCTCACAGCCAATGTAATCGCTTAATTATTCGTTAAATTCCACAATTTCAATTATTTACAAAGATGTCAGTTCTCTTTCGCATTGAAATTACAATTTAAGCATCACTCATCCATCAACGTCAAATTGTCTTTAAGAGAAATAAGTATTGCTGTATGTACAGCCCTTTTGCTTGACTTTAATATGGCTTCGAATCGATTGAACTGTTACATTATTTGTTTGCCTTTCGTATCTGATATTTATTTTTATTTTCTCCTTTTTTTTTCGTTACAGGAAGTTGGCAGTATTATCGGAAAGAAAGGGGAAATTGTCAACAGATTTCGTGAGGAGGTGAGATACAGAACTTCCTGAATTTCCTTAATTTATTCGTATTTAATTTTTTTTTTTTTTTTTTTCACAGTCTGGAGCCAAAATAAACATATCGGATGGGTCCTGCCCAGAACGTATTGTTACAGTCTCTGGTACGACCAGTGCAATTTATTCAGCGTTCACTTTAATAACAAAAAAATTCGAAGAGGTAAATGCAATGTAATCAAACATATTCTCTAAGCCGAGTGATTGCTTTTTAATGTGTATTCTATAAGTTTAAGAAAATAATTTAACTGGGCTTAGAAAATAAATATGTTTTAATTGATTCATTTGTAAAGGATTCACTTGTTTCCCATTTGAAACTCATAACTCCTTTGTGAAATTGTCTTTCCTTCTAGTGGTGCTCACAGTTCAATGATGTTGGTACATCTGGTGGCAAAACTCAAATCCCCATTCGATTAATAGTGCCAGCCAGTCAATGTGGATCGCTAATTGGTTTGTTTTTCATTTTTGTTTTCAAAGGTATGACATCTGTCTGACTCTGGTTATTTTCACAGGCAAAGGTGGTTCTAAAATCAAGGAAATCCGCAACACAACAGGATGTTCAATTCAAGTTGCCAGTGAGATGTTGCCAAACTCAACAGAACGTGCTGTCACATTGAGTGGCACTGCAGAGCAGATAACTCAATGCATCTATCAAATATGTTTAGTTATGCTCGAGGTGAGAACAATAAAGCCATAGGCATTTCATTTGCTATATTAACTCTCTTTCTTTTGTATAGTCCCCGCCAAAGGGAGCAACAATTCCATACAGACCGAAGCCACAAGTATCCGGACCAGTTATATTGGCCAACGGACAAGCTTATACAATTCAAGGGAATTACGCTGTGCCCGCACAAGAGGTATAACCCACCAATGAACTTAAACTCACATTCCAAAGAGAAAAATAAGCCTTTCTCTGATTTCTTCTATCTTTCTCTTATAATTCTGTAAATCTAAGTTTTCTTTCACTATTTTTTTATGGTTTTGCATTTACATTTGTTTTTTTTTTCGCTTCTGAAAAAAAAGAGAAAAATTAATGAAAAATTAAAACAACTCTTAGTTTTGCACTTAGGACCCTCGCACACACAAATCGCACCACAAAAACAATTAAAAATAAAGCAAGAGAGTTCTTCTGAGTTCTGTGATTCTCTTATTGGTTAACCGAAATCGAAATAGTAATCGAAAAATGTTTTAAATGTGTCGGCGTGCAATTCAACGAGAAATACAAACGTATGTGTTCGAAAGAAATTTTATAATTTTTTTTTTTGTCTCCTTGAAGAGTTTTTTTTTTTTAATAAAACGTCCTCCTCCAAAATATCTCTTCATCATCTTTTTGTTCCTATTCATAGAGAAAAAAAAAAGAAAAACATTCCTTTTGCCGTATTTTTTTTTTTAATAAAAATTCCACCAAAACCACTACCGCATTACACCACACATAACGTCATCAATAACTACCTCTCTCCATTGTGGTGAAGGTTGTTTTGATTTTATCTCTCTTTCTCTTACTCTCGCTCTTGTCCATTTTTAATATCCAATTGTAGTTGCAGAAATACACACTAAAATAAAAAGTTTTATATTCCATTTTCTGTTTAATAAATTCTTTGATTTTAAATGAAGACGTTGATGTGAAGGGCTTTCGATTTTTAAAGAAAAAGAAAGAAAATAATAAAATTATAGAAATCACAACCAAATGCAAAAAGTATTCACAGTTCTCCTTAACTAGTTTGGAAACCAATCAACAAACCAAGAAACGAACTTTGTATCTTTCTATCCCCCTATCCATTAAACCATTCAAAATACGCCTCAACTATAACTATTAGAAGCAAAAAGAAACCTTTTTCGGTCATTCCCCATCAACTGCTACTGTCAGGAAGTTAAAAATAGCAAGACTCCATTCACATCGAACCAATGGACTAATGCGGACTAAAAGCTTAAAAAATTGTTGGTATTTCCAGTTTTCTTGAAGTCCATAGATGCGCTTTTGTTTTGGACTATCTTTACAAGGCACCCATCCTCTGGGACCTTTGGAAAAAAGGAATGATATGCATACCCTCTTGAAATCCACCCGTTTCTATTATTTGCCGATCGCTGAGAAAGCAGCCAGACGACTCCCATTGACTACGCATTCGTAAATGATTCAACAGCGAAAGCTCAATTTTTCTAATCAGAGCGAAATAAAAACAAAAAAAACAGATCCGAATTTCATTCTGGCCAATTGCAATTTTCAAACAACAGTCTCGAAGCATAGAATGTTCATCAGTCTGCCCCAAACCTATCTTCGAGCGAATAATACACACGGGCGATGCGTTACCACTCTCAGTTTTTGCTTTCCCCTGCAACTTATGACCTTCAACCAATAATAGTTAATTGGCCTCCTGCACTCTGCTAGTGTCTTCCATACATACTGGACACTTGAATTCCATTTGGAACTGAACTGAAACATTGTAGATTAACTTATCCGAAGATGTTGGGTTGAGGATGATTCGAAGCGAAATGGTCCAGTTTAAGTGGGGTCCATTGCATGACCTGCTTAGCTAAACAACTTCGCTTCTGAATCTGTGATCTTTCTAACAGATAAAAAATCTTAACGAACCAATTCAATTTGCCCAATGATCTACGAATATCATTTGTTCATACTAGAAATGGACTAATCGCTTGTACTCTATGTATAAGTTATGGATCATCGAAAGATCGGTGCCCATACCGCTGATAAGAATATTAGCATCCAAACTTAGTCGTCTGGTCGACGACTCTACTGCTTTCATTACCATCATTCTCCAGCGGTACCCGCTTACGTTGCTTACAACAACTAAAATTCACCATTGCCATGATAAGGGTAGATTAGGAAATCTGTCGTCAGGCAGTCAGTCGCTTGTTGACCGCTCTATGATATTGAGCCTTGAAACTTCCTCATAGAGGAAAAAATTTAAAATTAAGAATAAAGTTGTAAATTTTGATAAGGAAAAAAGAAGTGTGTTTCATTACAAATAACTTATACATTTGATCTGAATTATTTTTCTGCCACTTCCCTTCTAATACATCCCACATATGCTTCGAAATCAATACTCACGGTGTTTAGGATACATTTAAGAACGAGGTATTCTTAGGTGATTCTCCTTTCACGTTTCTGTTTCGCAAAGACGCCTTCATCTGTCCATACACGCTAATTTTAAGAAGTTTTCCACTTGCGACGCGTTATGCTACCCATCCTCTACTACAACTAACAATCAGAACTACATATCATTCAACCGGATCCTGCCAAATCCAAATCATTGTAAATTCAAAACAATTTTTTTAATTAAAATAGTATGTTAAATCGAAAGTCCTCCAAACATCAATGTTTTCCAATTTTCTGTTAGCAATTAGCAAAAAAAAATTGAATAACTTATTTAGAAAAAAAAAAAACTCAAAGATACTCTTCATTTTCTAATTTTTGTTATCTTCTTATTTTTTCTTTCGTTCTTTTCTTTGTGCAACAAATATTTCAAAACGAATATTCCACAAAAAAAAAAATGTTTCCCAAAAATAAACAACACAACAACATAAAAAAAAAAACTAACTACCACATCTCTACTACAAAAAAAAAAAACCTTCTCAGACCTGTCCAGTATTCCCACTTGCATTGGCCGGTGGTCTACATGCAGGAATTTCAGGTTTAACGGATCCTCTATTAAAGGGGGCGCATTTGACAGGAGCGGTACCAGCTGCACATCATCTACAACAAATACCTGATGTGAGTTTTGATCGTTTTGATTGGTGCTGCCACATCCTAAACAGAAAAAATGTAAATCACCTCACCTCTGAATATGCCTCTTCCCGTTTTTATATTGTAAACACCCCCCCAAATCAATAAATACACCCGCCTGCCCTCTGGCCCATTACATATATGATAAATAATTTCTTTTGTATGTTTGTTATCCGAAATATTCGGAAAGTAAAAATATTAAATGTTGAAAGCCCCCCCTCGTATGCCTGCCTTTAAAATCAGCCCTTTCATATGTTTTTTTTTTTTTTTGGATTTTGATAGTGTTAAAGATATGTATAAATTCATTTCATTACAAAAAAAAAGGAGAAATTTTCATTTCAATTCAATGTTTCTTAAAAGTTGTTTTTGTTTTATTTTATTGACGAGTTGTTATTCCCATTGTTTCTCTCCCTCTTTAGTTTTGTAGTTCTACTACCGTAACCAACTTACAGCAACGTGGTTGTGGTTTTTTTGCTTATCTGGTCCCTTCCACTATTTATTCAGACCTGGAATGTGGTTTATTGTTCCAATAGTAGATAGTTTTGAATGTAACCCTCCTTCTAAAGCCTTTCTACCCTCAAGTGCGAATAAGTTGTGAATAACATTTAACACAATATAAGAATTGAAATGTTTTAGTGCTTGGATTTTATTTATTAATACATTTAACATAATACTATATTCAACAGCAAAACTAACAGCAGATACTATACTACAAAAACTGTCGTTAGATTCAACACTGCATAAACTCAAAATGTAGACTTAATTTATAATTACTTATCTGTAGCTGACCTTAATTTTATAGCTTTTTTTTAATTGTGTTTGCTTTTTATTTTTTAACTTAGCAGCACCACAAAATGATTATCATTTACCAATCAGATGGTATAAAGAATGTTTTGTTTAGTGAAGCAGCTAGGTTAAGAGGGGTTTGAAACTAAGTAGTTGCCGTATCAAATATACATATATAACTTCCGTGGAGTGGAAGGGTGTAGGCAAGGAGATTGCACTCAAAAAAATATTCAAGTATTGATTCGGTTAGCAAGTTTTTTATGGTAACCTCAGTATACTAATAAATTTGTTTTGGGTAATTATCAATAGAGAGGGCAAAGCAAAGACTCCACGTACTCTTTTTGTCGTTTTTTTCGGTCACGTCAAAATTATTTCGATAGGTGCTTTTTTAAAAACTGGGTGGCAATGTTACATTCGGTCGTGATTGTATCATCGACTCAAGAAACTACCGTCCTAAATCGTCCTAAATTGGTGTATTTTGAACCTTTACAGTTTCTGCTTGTGAGACTTACTGACTCCAAAATTTTAGATTACATTCCGCTTTGATAAGGTAGGATACCGGAAATAAGGGATAATTATATCTTTAAACAGTTGCGGACGGGGCCAGACGATTCTCGTTGCATATTCGCTGAGGTGTGAGTATCTAAAGCAGGGATAAACTACATATGTAAATAAACTAAATATCGTTTTTCTGTCTACGCAGTAAGCTTTTAAGGTTTTTTTTTGAACGATACAATACTTCAGCATTCAAACCTTTCCTTACACAATTGCAATAATATTTCACTTTAATAAGACCTCAGTAAAGCCAATTCTATATTTCTTTTGAATGCAAATTAAAATATAACAAATTAGTGTCGTCTTCAAGTGTTTTAGTGTAACTCAATATTTCGCACTTCCTTTGAACGATTTGGCTATGCTGGTGGCACAATGCCAAATACTCTTTGGTTTCTGTTAAAACTTGCCACCTGAAGCTCAATATTAATTTCACCAACTAACACTTCCAAATTCTGCTAAATCGCAATCGTTTTATTGAATTCATAATGAGAGACACCAAACTCTCTTTTCGATAATGTTAGAAACAGTTTATTTATTTTTTCTACTAAGGGGAGTAGAGCAGCACCTAATAGTGGTTCATATTGTTCAGTTTTTCTTTTTTTGTGAATTATTCTGCCGCTGTATGAGCAGCGTACTTTTGCATACAGCGATGCGCTTTGTGGTTGTTATTATCACGATTAACTAGTGTGAAACCGCAATGTTGTTGGAAATTCTGCTGTTTATGAACGCAATGTTCCTGTCCGCAAATTAGGGGTTTGATTATGGGGAAAGAAACGTTATCCAGGAAGCTGAAGTAGCAGCAAAGTTGTAGGTTGGAATATTGTATTTTGTTATCTCTATTTCGGCTGTGACCGAAAGATATTAAATTGATGACATTAAAATCAAACACTGCAATTTCTGCCACCTACTGGTGGTTGTTCAAATTCGAATCTCAGATCAGAACAAAAAATAAAAGATGTAGTTGACCTCTGACTTGGCGCCATTCGCTTTGTACTTTAGACTATTGATTTTGCAACTCTGTGGGCGGACTACACAGAAGTGAAAACATTCCAGAAACCTTGTTTTGTATAAAAAAAAAAAAAAACTAAGTAACGTCATTCACAAATGCCCATTGTCACCAGAATTACAAACCCTTTTACGTTGGTATACATTGCCTTACTGAAAGCCACATGTTTATGCCTTTGGGGAATACTTTCCACTTGGAGTATTTAAGGCTATGCTGTTGTAGTATGAATTTTGAATACTTACATCTCCATATAGCACATAGGACGCAAATACACGACCCGTTGAGTTGCAATCAGACACATTAACAAGCTTGTTCCGCTTGTTAAGGTTCACATATTCACCTTTAACTATCCATTCACTAAAACTATCCAAAGCTTTACAACATTTCAAACACTTAACGTTAAAATTGTGTTAATCATAGCTGTTTGCTTATTTATGTTGATTGTGTAAATGTTTTTCAATCATTTGTACAAAATTCTGTTAAAATATTTGTAATATATGTACTATATGAAACCAATACTAATATCAATGTAAATAATATACTAATGAATTTAATTTCTGTGTTGATTTATGTACTTCTTAAATTTTACGTTTTTCGTTATTTGGTTATTTTTATTTTTTGTTTCCTTTTTGATATGAGAGCTGTGCAGTTCAATTTTTCCGTTTTATACTTCTAAATAATTTTCATATTCACCAAAACACCAGCAAAAAATAAACTCATCCAATTGAGAACTGAACAACTAACAATTTTGCTCTTAATCCAACTTTTTCAGGTGGCAAAGAATCCCTTAGCCGGTTTGGCAGCATTAGGTTTAGCGGGTATGGCTCCAGCTAACACCGGTGGACTCAATCCATCAGGTTGGTTTTTGTGAATTATTTTGAAAGCGAAACTTGGCCTTGACTAATTGTGAATTTATTATTTATCAAATTCAAGCAGCTTTAGCTGCTTTAGCCGGTTCACAGTTGCGTACTAGCAACACAAATCGAACTCAACAGCAACAACATGAGATGACGGTGTCAAATGATTTAATTGGCTGCATTATCGGCAAGGGAGGTACTAAGATTGCTGAAATTCGACAAATATCTGGCGCTATGATTCGTATCTCGAATTGTGAAGAACGTGAGGGCGGCAATACCGATCGGACAATAACAATCAGTGGTAATCCCGATTCGGTAGCATTGGCTCAGTACTTAATCAATATGAGGTGAGTACAAATTGAAGTTTTTTTTATTTTTTATTTTGTATTGTTTCCACGAAGAAAAGATGTAAATAACAGGGCCAGGAGAAAAAGTTTATAATTTGTCTTATTTAAGTGTTGTTCTTTTAAACACACATGTACACATCTGATTTTATTATAGCTATCACGTGACTGTTTTTTTTTTTTTATAATTATATTTGGAATGAAACTATAGCATAAGATGAATCTTTCACAGTGGCAAGAAGGAAAAAGGCATCTTGAGCAAAATATATTGTCACCATTCGAAGCGTTGAGAAATGGTGATCATGTCTCATTGCTGTTTAAGGTTGTTACCGGTACCCTTCAGTGAAATATCCTTATCAGTCCTTCCATTCAAATCCTCTTTCATTAAAAAAAAAAAACAGTTAACAGTCTTTTCAGGGTTAAGTGCGAATTTGAATTCTAGCTTATTTAATTTTTTTAAAAACAATTCAAACAAACTTATGTACTACAGAAGACTACGTATGTATGTATATGCGTCGCCTAGACGCGAAAATATATCTTTTCCATTCTGTGCTGACGATTGAGCGAAAACAATTCATAGAACGGACAATTAATAGGATTGGTCGAAAAAAGAATCAGCAGTCAGTGTATCTTTAAATGTAACCTTGGGATCTATTTTTAGTCCTGCTATTACCTTAAAAAGATTGTAGTGCAAAACCGGGCAAATCATGTCACAAAAATAGTAGCAGCACACTGTCTTCTAAATGATTTAAAATGTCGGCGAAATACTACCCAGCGTCATCTATATTCAGCACGGAAACGTTGTTACAAACACTTCATTCACAGATTACAAGACTTTATTCAGCGTAGCAGCTGAGCTATGCTGCTGACGCTCTCTGCTAATTCGGTGAGATGGTTCCTTAATTGTTTGTGTACTTAGGCATAGCAATCTTGTAGCTGAAAATGCGAAACGTGTTGGCGGAATAGTTTCGAGCGAACTCAGTACGAAGGCTGAAATGAGCGATCATAAGATGTTGACCACGTAACCTGCCGATATGAGCCCCATGTTTATTTTGGACAGAAAACAACTTTTTAAGTGCCTGCTTATCGTCAACTTTCCTCTTGTTTCACGTTTGGAATAACGTTGTTACGTAACACAACTTTTGCAACTTTTAAATCAATGGATGAATGCTGAGTTTGAACTTCCATATTTCGTTGATCTTTCCAAGATATGGCTGAATGTATAAATTTCGTGTTTTAGGAAAGGCTTTAGATGTTAACGTTTGGAGTGCAGTGGACATAAAACATTTAGAAAGACATGGAAAACTGGTTGTCAATTTAAAGATTTTTTTTTTTCGACTAATTGATCAAAAATCCGTTGCATGAATTGATCCTCTCTCAATTGTTTTTAATCAATTAAACCTTTTCTGTATTAAGCTATCGGTAAAATTTTAAAACAAATTACATTTTAGTTTTAGTTAATAGTTTTGATTAAGATATAATTCAAACATTCTTACAAAAATCGAATGTAAACAACACATTCTACAACCAAAAGACACATTTAACTTATTTCCCAAGAAAATTACAACCTAAACAAAGTGCTTGTAACAATTGTACATATAATGCAAAAACATTTAAGGCAGCATACATACGCACATTTCATACCCATAATCCCTAAAAACTTTTCCTAGCCGCCACAAGAAAAAAAAAAATGTCTGCTATAAAATAATAAAGAAAAGACCAACAAATACCCCTCTCTCTCTCTCTCTCTAAAAAAAAAATGTACCACCTTAAAAAATTTACCTTACACCAAACAAAAATCCTTTTTCCTTTTTTCTATCCCGCAGCGTTGAACTCCAGAAGGCAAATCTTCAAGAGGCGAATAGTAATGCGTCAAGTGGCAACCAATCATCAGCAAATAACCTAACATCGACAACGTCCACTTCGTCGACTTCCAACACCTCCTCGAATAATACAAATAATACCAATAACAGTTTAAATAGTAACACTAACAACAGCAATAGCACTACCAACAATGGTAACTCAAATAATACAACAAGCTCTCTAGCTTCAGCCATACCATTGGCTCAGTTACTCGCCAAACCGGGCGCATTAAATGCTCTCTCCAGCCTTACCGCTTTGGGTGGTCTCTCCGATTTGCTCGGTGGTTTGGCTAATCTTGGTCCACCAGTTCAAACAACTGGTGTACACCGTGCCAAGAATTATCAATCACGTTTTCGCTCCCATGGGGATAATACAAATTCTGATACTGATAAAAAACCAGATCGTAATAAGTTTAATCCTTATTAGAGGGATGCATTAACCACTTCCCTCTCTCCCCCATTTAAAGTTATGCGAATAATTGTGATATTCAGAATTATTGAGATAAAAAGAAAAAAAAAGAATAGATTGAAGAAAAATAAACCAAAACGTTGAAATAATTTTTGCATAACGCTTAATATCAAGTTTAAGAAAATTTAGTGAAACATTTTACTAACAAAAATCATTGTATCCCTCGACACTCCAATCATAACCATACTGGACGTGAAGAGGTCTCTTATACATATAATATAAATATTTTTTTTTTATAATTTTTAAACCCCTTAAACATTTTTTTACGGGCCACAACATACATACACTTATATTCGAACAAATAGTAGCATTTAATCATTAAACATACTCTCCTTTATCATTTTAATCCACTGAATTAATTTATAAAAGAAAAGCAACACTTTTATCATTGATCTATTTTTATTAATTTTTAAGTGCACAATATCATTTTAAAATTTTACCTAGTTAAACATTAAGATCGAAAATGAAAATTCTCCTTTTTTTTTTTTTGTCATTAGACATTTTGTTTTAAAACATTGTTTAACTTATTTATTAGATTCGGTTTTGCTTTATGAACAAATTTAAGAAACAAAAAAAATCGTAGTTGTGTTTTTTAATTTTTATTTTATATATAAAAATATACCGCGCTGCAAGTATATGCCTTTTAAAAAAAATGGTATATATTGCGTTAAAAAAAAAGAGAAAATACTTTAAAATATTATAACGCGCTAAGACACATGTATATTACGAGTATATGGAGTTATAGTTCTAATGTTATCATTTTTTAAAAAACAACTTAATAATCATGTAATCAAGTAAAAAAAGAAAGAAAACAATACAACGTGGAAAGAAAGTATTTTAAATTTAAAACAAATCATTGATGGAATAAAAACATAAAAAAGAAAACATTTTCAAATACATACATTGAGAGAAAGATTAAAAATGGTATTTTATTGAATTTATGGGAGACGGAGACTGGCTTGTTGAAGAGGGAGAGCAATAGGCGTTGTAGGAAGTTGTTAGAAAAGGAAAATCCTACTTCACCGTTTGTTTCTGATAATAGGACCTCGATTTCATTCATATTTGGCAGACTTGAAATGATCTGAATTCTTGTTTGATAGAACTTTGTATAGAGCTTTAATTTACTTATTTTTAAACGCTCAACTTAGCAAAATAAAGTGATTCGACATAAACGTTCAAATTACCTGCTGATTTATTTGATGTTTTCAAAAAAATACTCATTATGTCGTGAACAAGTGGAGTATAAATTGAGAGAAAAATGAAAGTTTGGGGAACAAATCTGCACCTCAGTTACGGCAGCTTACTTACGTCAAAACTCTTACTTTCTTACTTTTCCGCTCTGGAGACATGCAATAATAAAGTTCGCTTGTAAATGTCTTAACACAGTCTCTTTCCTTAAAATAGTGGTATAATCCCAAACTTACACGATGTTTTGCCGATTGTCATAAGTTGGGAAAATCAAGTTGATTGAAGGATCCTTTCCATAGTACACGGCTTCAATTCTGTTGAAAGAATTTAGGCGCTCTTTATCCATTAAACAAATTTTATTTTCAATATGTGATCAAAGAATTTTTCTTTCCAAGAAAGGTATTTTCATGTTATTGGTCTTTAAGATCTAGTTTCAAACACGGCTTTATAGCCTTTACTTTCTTTACTGATTTCAAATCGAAAGCATCAATAAATGTAACCTTATACCCTTTTCACCTGCGGATGAAGAAATGGATAGCATAAATCTGTCATAGAATGCTAGCTACCAAATGGCGCCCGATTCGGGTCTGCTTTCTATATATCTTTCGATGATAAGCGGACTTAACATTTTTTTAAATCATCTCGTATACTTTCCAGTGACTTTTTTTAAGGTTAACTTTGGTATGTCATTAAGAAATTACTGCGGACTGTTGATATTCTGGGACTTGAATGACAGTTATTACTTTCGGACGTCCAGCAGTCAACGTAACGCACTTACAACTGAGTAGCGGCGCCCTCGCTTAGGGTACAATTGTTTAATTAGGGCAGCTAATGTTATTTTTTTCACATATATTTCGTCAATTGAATACACACACTATAGTAAGTTTGACTTGTTTCAATCCAACTAATCAGAAAAGAAAATCTAGGGTGTATGCCCCAATGGACTTTTTTTTACAGTACTAGAGAAGAATTATTCCATGAATTTTTGTGAATAATTTTGTAATAAATTAATGTCGGCTGTGCTTTATGTTATTATTCAGTTCTTTACACACAATAAATATAAGTATGTATGCGCCTATATATCGCACCGAGAAAAATAGGTCTATACAGGTAAAAATCCATTCAATTGTTCTTGAGATTAGCATGTTGATATAGACAGAAAGCAGCGAAATGTAATTTTTTTTCAAGTAGTGATGATTATTATGATTTTTGGGAAATTTTGGAAATTAAAATAAACTTCAGTAAAAGTCAGTGTTAGAGAACATATTTTCAATAGTCAGTCTCCGTGGTTAGCTTTGGTTTCACTTATTTTCACACCTTGAAGTCGACTTATGGACGTTTAACATTTTTTTTTGTTCACGAAAAGCTTGGAAAATCGCCGAAAAAAAGTCATCGCCGCCATAACCAATAATCCTTCCCATATTTCTCGAATATGTGACACAAATATTTTAATATTCAAAGTTCCTCCAGATCCTTATTAACAACACTCCGACAAAATATTAAAAAAAAAAAAAATAAATAAATATCCCAGGACAACCATGTTATATACACCACAACCAACCAATCATCTACCATCTACCAACCGCCTACCAACCACCACCACCACCAACCAACCAACCAACCATCCAGCCACAACCTATGAATGAATTAATCAAAAATACAATAAAAAAAAGAAAAATTCATTCACTCAATGTCCAAAAATATCCAAAAACAAAATTCAAATCTAAAAATTCCGGTAAGAATTTTTTTCCTCCTTTATTTGTTTATTTACATATTCAACAATATATCTATATATGTATGTATATATAATATTTTTTTTTATTTGTTTGAATGATTTTTTGGAAATTTTTTTTTTCACATTTTCATGTAAAAAAGTTTTTTTTTTATACGAAAAATGTATTTTGCTCAAATCAATATGTTTGGCATTGGATATGCTTGTTAGTTTTAAAAAACATATTTATAAGTATTATATTTAAAAGTATTTGTTTTTTTCTTTTAAATCAATAGAACAAACAATATAAATTTTGTATATTTTCAGAATATCTATGGAAACTGCTGGACTTCCTATTCCTGGATATCATTATATTGCACCAAATGCGATTGTTAAAACTCCAATTCATTAAAGAAAATTACAAAGCAAAACAAAAAATAATAATTTTAACATAAATAATTATAAAAAGAAAACAAGAAAGTGTTTTAAGTTGAGGATGATAGCCTAAAATCTATCTTACTTGGCTTAAAGTAAGGATATAATACGACGTTAGCAGCCGTAAAAATGACCACCAAGACCACCATAACTTTAAAACAACAAACAAAACACCAAACAACATATAAAAGTAAAACAAAACAATATCGCAGCATGATTTTAAATTCACTTTAAATTAGGCAAAAAAGTATTTCTTTGGTTAATGAGAGGAATTGCAAATCCCCCACGACCATGATTAATTCTCTTTTTTTTTTTCTTAAATAATTTTAATACTTCAAATAAGTTTTACAAGATAGAATGAAAAAAAGAAATATAATAAACAAAAAACATGTAGCTAATTGTGAACAGAAGAAAGCAAATAAAATTCTTACAAAGAAGAATAAATAAGTAAACAAAACAAAACAAAAAATCTTAGTACATTTTGAATGTTGTGTAGGTATTAATTATATTTAAAGTGTGTTTAAACAAAAATAAAAACAACAAAAAAAAAATTTAGCGAAAAGAAAAAACAAAAGAACTTATTTGAATAAAAAAAGCTTTAAAATGTAATTTTAGTGAGAGAACTTATGAAAGAAGTAAATCATTAAAAACAAAAGAAATGATAAATTTTATAAAAAAAAAAAGCAAGCCCGATGCTTATGCGAAGAAAAAGACTTTTTTAGGTATATATTTTTTATTTTTGTTTTTTGTTTTTGAGTTTTAATTTATTATATTAATTATTAGAAGAAGATTGGAAGAAAAATAAAATTCTCGTGGTATTAGGTTAATATTTAAAATTTTATTTAAAAAGAAAAGAGAGATGCTCATTTTACATCATTAAATTAAAAAAAAAAAGAACATATCCTTTAAAGAAAATAAACAGGAAACAAAACAAAAACATATGAGAAAATAAAAACACCAAAACATATCCGGAACGTATCAACATATTTTTAGTCGAAACAAACTTTTCTTTACTACGAGAGCTATGTGAGGTTGAATGTAGGTAATGAGAATTAAAAATGTACAACAAATTCATGTGCATATTTCCAATATAAATATAATCATTTGGCCGTGAAGCAGTTATGCATTTCTTACTTATTTTCGACAGATTCAACATTATTATTTAAAGTGAACTGTCGCATTGACAGACATGGCCAAACCACTAGACTCAATGCTAATTTTCATACTCGAGCTTGTGTATGAGAGAAAATGAAATTTATATTCATATACATATGTACATATGAAGCATTCAAGAAATAATAAAGTAAGGCTTTGTAAAATAGTGAATTTGAAATCCTTTTGTTTTTCAAATAAAATTTCCGGATAAACATATTTTATTCCGAAATATGTACATATTTACAAAAGAAACGCTTCTTTAAAAAAATTTATCTGAAGAGACAAACTTTTACTATACTTGGTCAAGCTATTTTCATTCAACTGCGAGATAAAAATATTTCCTGCGCCATAAGATGAACATTATTATCTTTGATTTGATTTACTTACATATGTACATATATCCTTCGGAGTACATGTAGTTTCTTGGGGCATTCCGTAAAGGCATGCAGTTTTCAGAGCTGCAAAAGATATTTCAAACCAAACACAAAACGCGAAAGAGTCTCATAAAGTTATTCTATTTAAGTCGAGTCATTTATCGATAAGATCTTTAGTAAAAAGATCTTTCTTGTGTAACAACTTGGCTTTAGAGGAAGAACTAACAGGCTATAATTTGATTGCAAGAAGTCTTTATAGAATTTTTTTTGGTGCTGAATGGAGCTCTGGATTCAAACAGTGGCTGACCTGAAGCACTCTAAATAAAGTTTACTCGTAATTTAGTAGACTTTAGATCTGAACTAATATTTTTACTCTTACATCCGTCTGCTAGTGTCCATCCGACAGAAAGACATAGGAAATACGCAATTGTCATTAAACTATTTTTTATTTTTCACATGTTGTTTATTATTTTAATTTTGTCTACTTCTTATAACCTGCCAGAAATTTTCATCGCGCAACATTTATTTGCATACCACTTTAACGTAATTGAGTAAAAAGACCAACTCAATTGCGAAGACCAACTGCCACTTGATAACTCTCATACTAAATCCTAAAATCCGTAATTATTTTCAAAAATTTAAAACATTGTATTTTTGGCTATAAGTTGAACTACAATCGTATGTTTTGGGTAGAAAAAGTTCGCTTTTAATAGGTTTCAGTAGCTGATTCTTAAATTCTTACGTCGCACAGTCTCTTATAAGTGTGTTGTAGCTGTGGTGAAAATCAATGGTCACTTAGAGTTCTGTTTCTCACCGGAGCTGACCAAAAAAAAATTGTGATATTAATGACACCAATTATTTCAAAAGCTATGCCGTTCTTAACCCAAAAAATTGCTTCTCAAACACCATTAACCTCGAAGTCTTACATCCTCACATAGTTCTCAAAGTAGAAAATAATATTCATACCGTTAACGACAAAAACTTTAATCAACCGAATTACATAAACACATCTAAAAAGACATATCGACAAGTCTGTTTAAAAACTCTAGAACAAACATACAAAAAGTATTTATTTTTTTTTTAAACAAATAAAAAAAATCACACAAATTGTATTAGTTGATGAGTATATAGGTGATAATTTTTTTTTATATATATTGGGTGTAAATATAAAACGACATGGGGAATTGATTAAAATTAAATATTAGAAACAAATCTATACTCGTACTTGTATGCTAAGCCAGCCCTCATGTCCAACAAAATCCAACCCCAATTCTTAGTTAAAAATTACTTAACAGAAAGCAAATCACACTTAGTAGAAAAAAAACAAATGGAAAATGCAGAGAAATGTTTGTAGAATTATCAACATGAATACAGGAATAAAATTATTCAATAAAATGAAAAAAAAAAAAAAAAAATATAAAAAAGCCAAGAATTTAGAATTAAAAAAAACTATTTAAACAAATTAAAAATAAAAAAGTAATTAAAACTACTTTAAATGGAAGCAATCATTTTTATCGTAAAATTATTGAATGGTGTATCTTATATATACATATATTTAGAAAATATTTAAAAAAGGAAATCACAAAAAAAAGTTTACATAACTTAATGAGACTCTACGAAGCAACTAAGATTTAAACAGAAAATAAAAATTCATAGAATCCACATGAGGAACAAAAATTTAAAATAAGTTTGGTTTTTTTAAATTTATGTTCAAACACGTTATAAAAAAAATTGTTAATATGCATGCAACATTTAATTAGAGTAAAATAATAAACATATAACAATTTTTTTAATTAAACAAATTATTATAAGAACAAAAAAACACAAACAATACCACTACGCGATATGAAAAGAGAAAAGCAATTGTAATGGTGCCTTAATTACTTATTTCCAAATTAATTTTTTATTTTTATTGTTTTTTTTTTTCTTAAAGAAAATAAAAACTTCCTTTGTCTACCCTTTAGTACAAGTTTTCTCTAAAACCCTGTCGATTTTTTTTCTCTTCAAAAGAATTTAAGTAAACAAAAAAAAAAACGCGTAGACCTAGCAAAAGAATTTTTGTTCTCCGTTTTTATTACTGTTTTTGTTTGTCTTTAAAAATGATTTTTAAAAAAAAAAAAAACGCAAATATAATACTTAGTGAATTTTTGAATCCCTGGAATAAAAAAAACAAAATAAGTTCTAGTGATTTTTTCTTAGCAAAGAAATAAAACAAAATGGAACATTAGTTGCATGTAGTTGATCTCTGTCTCTCGATTTCTACTCTTAAAAAATAGAACACAATGGTTATACATATATATAGTATATATATACATATATATTAGTATACATAAATATATTTTCTGGATGTACTATTTAATTATCAGTGTACATTACCAGAAAAAAAAGCAAATATATAAGGTATTTTAGATATTCTTATTTAATATCCAAAAAACAATATTTAAAGAATTATTAATTAAATATTAAATAAAATTTATAATCATAAGTAAAAAAAAAAGTGAAATGGGAAAAGAAGTAGCATAGATACGATTTTTTATTTAAATTTTTTTTTCGTTTCAATTGCTCTCGAATCCACATTTTTTCAGTAGGAGTACATTCAAATAAAAAAGTTAAAGTTAAATTTTGCAAGGTAAGTGCAGAAGGGAGATTTGTCAGCTTTTTTGATCCTTTGATCCTTTTACCTGCATTGTGCGTGACTATGGATGTGAATACGATGCAGCAACAAGTTTACATTTTAAAAGATTTTTGCAAGTTTTTATAAAGCAATTTCTTAAGTGTCGATAAATTTCATGTCCTTCGAGCTCCATCGTACTTGTCTTTGAAAATGAACCCTGATGAAGCAGCGTCGATAAATTTCATTAGTCCTTGGAGCTCCACCGTACTTGTCTTTAAAAGTGAACGCCGATGAAGCAACGGCTTTCAATCTTTACAGTTTTGTGCATTTTAAACCGAAGTCTTAGTATTTTACTGTAAAACTGTAAAGTTATAGATTAGTCGAAAAACGTCTTTGGTACTTCGAGATACATCGTATATGCCTTTGAGAATGCAAAGTGATCAGGCATCAACCTTTAAATTTTATACAGGCATCACTTTTATATCAAGGAAAATCGTTGATCCTTTCACCCACGTGCGTAGCTTTCGAAATGACTATGATTCAAATGAATACTAAAGCGACTTTCAAGCATTTTCATCACACGCGATATATAGAAGTGTGTGTGCCGTGGCTCACAGGTTAGAGCGTTGGACTACTGAGTGGGAGGTTCGAATCTGTCTCACCTCTAGCGAATGTCTGACAAAAGTTCAAGATTAATAACTGTCATAAGAAAGCTTCTGAATTAAAAAAATTATTATGGCCGGCTAAGGCACAAAAGCGCTTTCATTTCAATGACTTTTTAGACAGTGTGACTTAAAGTGAAGATTTTTTAAATTTTAAAATAAAAATAACGACTGTTTTAGGAAATATGTTCATAGCATAATATACAGACTAACGGCAGAGTGATCAATGCTTTCTGACTCATATGCATCCTTTCATGAGGCATCCCAGCTTTAACGATGTACCAAACAAGTCTTATCTACAAAAATCTTTCCTTTCTAATCCAATTTGAGCATAAACAATATTTCACTTCAAACTAATTCTTTCTCAAAGCTCCCAATGCTTACTTGCTTTGCACAAAAAACATAATAGCAACCAAAACATTTCAATCATACTTAGATTTTATGGTTTCGAAGCACTTAACAAAAATAACAAACAACATTATAAACATTAAAAAAAAAATATATAAAGAAAAAAAGACAATATTGTTTGTAAATAGTAAGAGAAAAAATGTAATTTTTAAATTTAACTAAACAAAAAAAAATTACAAAAATATTCGAAAAAAAAACAAGAACACAAAGAGAATAGAAAAACAAAAGAAAGCGAGAAGAGCCTTCCAAGTGCACTCTTCTCTTTTCAAATACACATACAAGAAATCACAATTTATTCATTGTCATTATAAACAATATATCTCTGTGTCTCTCTATGTGTACAATTTAAAGAAAAACAACAAGAAATAGTTATATTATTTAATTTTCATTAACTTAACTAAGAAACATAATGAAATTGATTAAAACTGAACAAATTGGGATCAACTTATATATGTATATGAAATATATATAATTAATAACAATAATATATATTTAAAAAAAACATAAAAAATATAAATAAAATATATTAATATATTATTAAGAATTTAATAAAATGGAAAAAAACAAAACCGAATATTTAGCAAGATTTACATTTAAAATGAATATGAAAAAAATTACATATATATACATTATACTAACAATTATTATTAACACATACCACTTCTGCAAAGAAAAAAAAAATTAACACAAGTTAAATTAATTAAAGAAAGAACAAATAAACGATTCATCTAGAAATGTTTCTCACGGTTTTCTTGGTTCAAAGTTTCTTATATAATTTTTCTTGTTTTACTCTTTTTTATTATTTTCATTTTTTTATATGATATTATTTATCAAACAAATAGCTTAATTAGAGGTTAATCGTTTAAGACAAAATAAAAAAAAATAAAAAAAAACAAAAGACGAAAATAATAAGAATAATTTACACAAAAAAAACTAAAACACATAAAAAGAAGCAATACATTTACAAGTGCTTTAAAAAGATAAAAAAAATAAAAATAAACATAATTATATTTGTCAAAAGAGCAATTATTTTATGTTTTCCTTGGAGAAAAAATTAAATTAAACGGAAATAACAAAATAAATTTCCAAACGTTTAGCCAAAATTTCTAGCAAAAAAAAATTAGAAAAACAAACTAAAAGTTGTGCAAACACAAAAACCAAGACAATTTTTCAAGCAAGCAACGAAATTTATCTTTTGTCGCGCATAATAAATAAAAAAGGAAAACACAAAATATAAATCATTAAACAAAAAAACAAAATGCATAAGAACAAATTTTTTGTAACTGCTATATTGAATTAGAAAAAATAAATGTAAAAAACACATTGGGAACAAAACAAAGGAATTTTTCGAATTTCTTAAAGAAAAAAATTATATAAATTTTTAAAATTAAAAAATAAAATAAATATATTTATTTATTAGTTGTTTAGATAAGCGAGCAATATTTATTAAATTAAATTTTTTCTATTTTTTAATTATTATTTTTCGTTACAATGCAATTTTTCGTCTCATTATTTCATTAAGAAGAAAACATTTTTCATTTAAAAAAACACACATGAGCTTATTAAAAAGAAACAAAAAATTGTTAAATATAATATTTAAAAAAAAATAATGTAAAAAATTATTTAGACTGTTTACTCGATTGGGAAGTATATATTTTGTGCCAAAGCAAAGAAAAAATTACAAATTTACTACACAAAAAAAAAAAAAAGAATTTACAAATATAAAGTAAAAAAAAAATAAACAGCAAACAAATTATATTTTAGAAAAAAGCGGTTTTCATTTCGTCGGTTGCTTTGCTTGTTGTTGCTTAGAAGAGAAATAAAAAGAAACTCAAATAATAAAGATGGAAATTTAATTGTAGTTAATAAGTTAAAAACAAAACTTAGGTATAAAAACACAAAGAGAAAATAACAAGAATTAAAAAAAAAATAATTTATTGGTTTCCTCTTTTTCATTTTCTTTCTTAATATTGGGTCGACAACTTAGTTCTCAAACAAAAGGGATCTACCTTACTGTGTTGAGTCAAATTTGAATGAGGAATGTACTTCAGGGTGGTGATGAAAAATTAAAATAAGCACGCGCTACTTGCTCGGAAACGGGCAAATTTTATGCATTTTTAAAGCATAACTTTTGACACTTTTAGTATATCGTCATAGTCATAGGTCCTTTTCTCGTTCACGGCTTTCTCCCGCGTAGATCAAACCACTTACTACAGAGAATTCTGTAGACGAATAACCGGATCCATGGCAAAAATAATAAAATACCCAGCGAAGTTGTAAATAAATCACTACGTAAGAACCACTAGATAAAGCATCTCTGAATGTGTTCCAAGAGACCTCAATTATTTTCTGAACAGAGAAGGACGAACATAGTCAAATGTCTCGTCGTTCTTACAGATTTTTTTCTTGTCGAAGACTGGCTACGAGATTCTCGCACAAGTATCTATGTGGTGTCATGGTTGCTTTTTTCATGAATTTTCATTAATTGGCTAACTGGGATCGTTGTACCATCGTCCGAGGTGCAGCCGGAGAACAAAGTATATTATATACTGTGTTGGCTTCTTAACACGTTGACTGCCAGTGCATCACTGGTGATCACAACAAAAGTCATTCCCCAGAGGTCAGTGCATCACTGGTGATCACATCCAAAATCTTTCCCCAACGAACAATTATAGGTTCAAAGCTTATGGTTATAATCAATATGCCATCCGTGGATCATCGAGATAAAAGAATGATATCGAAGACTCCAACGCTAAAAAATATGATGCACGTGTTGCTTCTCGATACGTAGTTTCGACAAGACTTGCAGTGTTTTCAACAATGTTAACTCCAAAACATTAACTGGCACACTAAATTCGTAGAATCTTTTGGGATTCAGATGGCGGGCAGGTTTCTTACCTAACCCACGTGACTTTATTGAACTACTAATTTAGTTCATGTAACTGCTCTAGAACTCATTTTGCCAGCTCCGGTCTTTAACTAAGCAGGAGTCCACGTCGAAAAAGTCGGTAAATAACTCAAAAGTTGTAGCTGCCTATCGTGACGCGCTATCCAAGTAGTTGATGGTGATAGTCTTTTATTGTTGCCAGCATTTACTTTGTTTTACTCTTGTTAAGCCTTAATTCGTCGCTTCTGCCTTAATACTTGAGAAAACACTACCTTTCTTACCGACCTTCTCCATTAGAACTTCACTTTTAAGCACGGAACGACCTGTATGAATCAACCAGTGACGTTTTTTTTTGTAGCTCAAGTTAGACGATCTGTCTAATTTATTTGATTTTCACTATTTTTCAGTCATTACCCACAACTCGCCAAATCTTTCAATAAACGAGTTTGTTGTGTGTATGTACATTCTATAATCTGACTTCTACTCCAGAGCAGAATTTTCAATCTACATAAGGAGCTGACTTACGTGTTCAATTCATACAGCAAATCTGCCAAATTTGCTCCTTAAAGGCCTCTACCGCTCTAAGAGATGACCCGATATTTAATTTTCCTAAATTAAATTCTTTCTTCATTATATTATTTTGAGACTGATTTAATTCAAAATTAAAACAAAAACAAACAAAAAAATAATTTAAAATTAATTTAATTAAACAAAAAAAAAACAAACATTTATTTTTAATTGTTATGTCGTTATTGAAAAGAAAAAATAATTATTTTATGTTTTATTTTATTTTTTTCTTTAAGAATGCTTATATTTTATTAGATTTGCGTTTCATTAAATATAAATATTAAATATTTTTAGTACTATAAGTATTTTTTATTATATTTTAAACAAAAAAAAATACGTATATTTATAATATTTTTAAAGATATGAATGCATCTTCTTTTTTTATATAAAAAAATAATTAATAAATTATTATTAATTAAACAAAAAAAATTCACATTTTTATTATAAACTATATATATAAAATATATATATACATCTTATGGAAATTTATGTAATGTTTGATTTGTTGGATTCAATAAAATCGTGGTTTTATTAAAAAAAATTCTACAAAAAAAAACTTTGTTTTTTATTACCTTGGTTTATGGTTTGGTTTTTGGATTGCGTTCGGTTTCGTTGGTCGATTCTTTCTGATTCTGGTTGGTTCACATTCTGATTCTGTTTGAATTCTTTTCAGTTATGGCATTTATTTTATTTTTGTTTGTTTTTTGTTCCTTTAAGCCTCATAAATAAATAGAAAGAAAACAAAACTGCAGTTAAAATGAAAATGCTGGATAAAAAAAGCTTTTTCCATCCACCTTTAAAAGAAACCCTTATGATGTACTTATATATTATATCACAGAAAACCGTGATTGTCTCACTCGAATTTAAATTTTTGCAAAATTTTTATCATCATCACACAGAGCACTTTAGAATTAAAAATAGTAAACTGAAATATTATTCACTTTTAAAATTTTTGCTAAACACTTATTAAAATCATATTAGTTGCACAGTTTTTTTTTTATTTTTAATTCGTAAATAAAGGAAAGTCTATCAGACTTTCAACTAAGCAAAAGTGGCCAAAGAATGAGTTTTTTATATAAATGTATGTAAAAAATAAATTCCACCTAAATTTTATTAAAAACAAAGGAAAATTGTAGCACAAATAAAAATATTTTTTACATTTTAAATAAACAAAAAAAAACAAAATGTTTCTTATGAATATGGAAAAAGTAAAAAAAAATAATGGTGTTCAATTTCGATGATGAAAAAATAAAGTTAAAACTTCGATGAAAAAGCAAAACAAAATCTGTGTATATTTTAAAACACACACAAATTCTATACTGACAAATATTGCCAAAGAAAGTTTAAAAAAAATGCAAAACAACAACAATAAGAGAAAAAACTGATAGAAGAAAATTTCTTTAAGAAAATAAAACAAAAAGAAAAACTCAATAAAAAAATATTAATAGATCTTTAAAGAAATGCAAGGCAATCATATAACTAGAGCTTCAACAAATAAGATTAAAAAAATATATATATATTAATATTAGTATACATGCAATATAAAATTATATATACATACATAGATGTAAAAGAAAAAAAAATTAAATAAATATTTTCATTGTTCATTAATTTTTTTTTTCATTTACACAACTGGAAAAAAAATTTTTAAATTTTTGCGAAAATTCAATCTTCTTGTGTGTTTATTAGCAATAAAAAAATTTTTCCCAAAAAGAAAACTATTTAACATTTATAATGTGCACTTTTTGAAATAACAAACATATTTGCAATAAGAATTTTTAAAATATTTTGCTTAGCAATATTGGGTTATGTGAAATTTTTTTTAATTACAATCGATAAACAGAGGATCAAGAAAATATTTTTAAAAGAATACTCAATGTTTAGAATTAATTAGTAAAATTGATTATTTGTAGTGATAAACAATCGTGATTTTTGTATTATTCTTAATTTTAAGTAAAATTTAATATAAGTGTAATAAACATAAAGAATATTAAGTGAATCATTTAACACACCTTAGGCAGGATAAAACAGAAGTTAATTTGACTGTTTGATTGAATTTATTTGTTTTATTCTGCAAGCTACAAGTAACTTTGCTTTATTCGTTTAAAGTTAGATTTATTTCGTTTTGATTTTATAAAATTTGCTTGGACTTAATCTATGGAAAGGTAAGCGTTGTTTACTTATTCAATGCAGAAGGAGAATAATATTGCCTCTTCAGGAAATAAGACAAATTTTTAGGGCTCCCGATCTAAGTAGCCAGCAAGTCTCCACCGTTATGAATTAAAAAATTAGGACTATGTGTAGTAAGGTAAGGGTTTAGTATGGGAGGTATGGCAAAACAGGGTTAAATGTGCTACTAAAGTTGCAATTTAAGTATTTTTTAGCAGCGCTTTCGAACGTGAGCCTAGTGAATGAATAGAACAATAATGCATTGCATCCTTGTGTTTCCAAAATATTATTTAGGGCCTTTATTAAAGAGATAAGTCGATTCAGTGTCGAGGCCAAAGCTTTCACGTCCCCTATGATTTTGTTGCTCATTGGATAAGAAAATAAATGCAAGACACAGGCCTTTCATTCCAGCAGGTTGCTTTCAGTCATCCCCGATCTAGGAGTATCAAACGAAGGTCAGTCATAATTCTCAGCTAGAACGTAAAAGTTGTGATTCAAATAGCCACTAACCTGTAACTTAAGCCAAGACCTCCATTCCGGTTTGGATTAAAGGAAAAATCTACCATCCTCCTCAATAAGTTGCTTCAAGTTAGGTACGCTAAATGTATTGGCATCCACCACTGCACTGTATGCACATATCTCCTACTGTGATTTTTCTGGCAAGTTGTTTCATACTCGCTGTGCCAAATTTATTGGAATCTTGTATCTACTAGAGAAAGTTATCTCGAACCATCCATTCCAGGCTGGATGGGAAATTAAACGCAAGGTACCACCTTCCACCCACAAAACTTATTGGGATCCTTGAAAAACTACAACTTTTTCTCAACTCGTTTAAAACGCTTTTGATCACTTTAAAGATCATTCCTTTCCTTGTATGGAGGTAAAATTATCTCTTCCGTTGGTGGTAACTGCACACACACGTGACTATTTTTCCAGGCTTAATGAAACACCCCTAATATCCGTGGAAGTGTTTTAATTCTAAATGCACAGATCAAGACCGAGACGTCAAACTTACTCTAGTACTTCTCGGAATGTAGGCCCGCTTAGTAGAGCTTTTGCTCGACTGAATTATGAAGGTTCTTGGATTTCTCGATTTTGAATATATTTACAAAACGTTGTGCCCATTAATTAGAAATATAGGACAGACCAGGTAAGTTTTGGAACGGCTGTGTTATGAAGAACGTTGGGAGCCTTACTTACAATTGCATTCAGAACATCTTTCTTCTCTGATCTGTAATTCAATGTTCTTTAGCTATCTTCTCTTTACCCTAAGTACCCTTCACATATAAAGCAAACCAATATACATATACTTTATATCTTTTCTAGTTTATTGACACCAAAAATTAGGCATGGTAGGGTTAAGAAGATTCTTCTTAAGGAATATATTGTGATATAGAGTAAAGGCAAAAAAAAAAAATAAAAAATAGTTTGAACGGTTTCGGTGAAGTGAACCATTTTTCTCTCAGAACAATTTTTTATTTTTATTTTTATTTTTAACTTGCATTTTATTTATTTTTTGTAAAAAAGCTTTAAATTGGTGCAATATTATTAACTTAATAAATATAATTCAATATCAGCAAAACATATATTTATTATTATACAATTATATTTATTATTAAATATATAAATATACATACATACATATTCATATATGTTTAAATCAAGCAATACAAAAGTAAACTCATTTTTTAAATAAATATACGTATACAATTTATCGTGCAATTATGGTGCCAAAAAAAGCATTTTTAATAAAAAAGAAAAATGCAGAAAGTTCTTATGAAAGGTCGCCGAACGATGGAAATGTTAATTTTTTTTTTTCATTTTCTTATAAGTATTTTATTTTTTTTTTACTTTCCAGAGAAGACTAATAAAAAAATAAATAAATAAATATTTAACTAAACAAATCGTTTTAAAGAAATTCATTAACTTACAACATATTTCAAGAAACAACCACACACAATAATATTCAATAAGTGTTAGATGTAAACAAAAATAAACAAAAAAAAAAATATTCATATTTATTTATTATTTTTAATTAAATTTACCACAGCAAAACTCTGTAACTTATTCAATAAAACAAAACAAAAAACATGCACTGAAAAATAGTAAAAGAAAAACATAAAAAAAATGTAATTCATCATCTCAATTAACAACAAATTCATATAAATGGGTACTTACATATATTAATATTATATATATATTATTACTATTATTAAACAAAACAAACAAACAAAAAAAATTATACAGACAACAAGAAAATAAAAACAAAAATACAGTATTTACAATTTTATAATTATTTCCTTATTCTTGTTCACAATTTTTCGGAATAAAGTTAGTACAATAATGGATAACATTTATTATTATTATATATATTATATATATTGTCACAAGTGTACACTTTAAAAGCAAATCATAAAAAAAAAAACAAAAAAAAAATTATTGTATGAATTTAAAGTTTAAAGTAAGAAAAAAAATAATAAAAAAAAATTGTGAAGCGTTAAAAGAAACAAACATGATCTTATGCTGTTGAAGTAAAAAAACAAAACACAAATGGGAATTAATAAACAAAAAGAAAACAAAAAAAGTTAATAAAAATGCGTGTTTAGGTATAAAAAAAAGGAAATCTGCGTATTTATTTCACATGTGGACCGTTGGCTAGGATTTTTATTCAGATTGGTGATCGTAACTCTTCGGTTGGTTTTGGATCATTTATTTTATTTCATGGAACACTTAAGTACCCAACGTTAGGTTATATAGGGTTATGAGTTCGTCATAAGACTCTATGCACGTAGGCACCCTACTGGCCTCATTGCGATCCCTAGGGAACCTTCACGATCAGAATCCTAAACCAATTAACCCATAGACTTAATTTCCCAACAGAACCTAAATATGGCCTCATTTCTGTACAAGAAACAAACCTCCTTCAGATCCCTAAAAAAATATTTTTATTCCACTCCGAGTAGAGGAGTAATGTCCTCCGCGACATGTATGTAGGTCATCACAATACCTGCATGCGTCCGTGTTTGGAAAACCTAATCTCATACACAATGGCCAGGGAGTATCCCTATCACCATTCTTAACTTTGGTGGCCTTATGCCTTCAATTACATCATTTACCGCGCTCCTTCTTTGGCCACTTTCGTTACACTCTATATAACAACATAATCTGACTCGGCTCTGCGAACGTAATGCCCTAAGTATTGTGCCGCAGCTCCTGACTAGTTCTGACTTAGTGATATAGGATTTTAGCGCCTTTAGCGCAGCCTGACTATCAATGTTGATGGCAATATTTTTGTTGGATATTGATCACATCTCAAGCAGTTCCGCAGTGCATTCCCATTGGTGTAGTGAAAGACAGAATAAGTATTAGAATCAGGGTACAAACCAACACCCCTTGGTTATCAAGAGGAGATTGTGTGATAGCCCGAAGCCTATGGCGAAAATTAAACGAAGAGAGAACCAAATGCTTACGAGCTATAGAGAAAAAGGAAATTCACATCTTGATAGGTGTACTGACGGGACATTGCGCGATTGGCTCCATGGCCAAAAGAGTGGGTATAAACTCCCCGGATTTCTGCAGGAGCTATCAAGATGGGGAAGAGGCAGGGGCTATCAAACACTTGCTCTGCGAATCTCTGCGAAACCTCCAAACCCTTCGCCTCCTCCATATGTGGAACAGATTGTTTGGAGAACTGGACGAATTGGCACAAGCATCGCTGATGGGCTTAACTAGTTTCATAAGGAGACCGCGCTGATTCGAGCAAGGATCGGCTAGCTTAGAATAGTGTTCGATGTGGTCACACAACCTAAGGGGTACCACAGCGGACTAATAGGCCCCCGTGTAAGCACCTTTTTGGCGCACATCCCCACCAACCTAACCTAACCTAACCTAACATCTTTCAAAGTGAAACAAAACTGTGGTTGCAGATCTTGAAGCCGGTTTATTCAAATGATGAATGCGTTCAGTTCTCAAAATTGTGCGATTCAGTGTATTATTAAAAAAATTTGGGATTGACATTAAAATCTGTCTTTTTGGACATACACATGGAAACCTTTTTCCAGTGAAAGAAAACTTGCAAATCAAGATTCACCTGGCAGCAAGATTCACAATCGTGTTTGCAAGTAAATACAATTAAATGAAAAACTAACCAGCAAAGTAGGTTCGACGAAAGTATTTAGCAAAATGACAAATAGGTTCCAATAATTAAATTTATTACAATCGTAAAACTAAGCGCTTGTTGCCACAATTTTAAGGGACTTGCAGGTTTTGGTCCAGTGGTGAGAAACTTCTGCAGAAAATATTTGCCGTACTAAATTGTATCATACTTTTATGCAAAGGAGTTTTATTCTGAAGAAAAGATAGACTAATTGACCTTCTTTCGATTTTGGGGGTTAAAGAGCCCTAGATTTCATAAAAGTATGTGTTTAGCTTTTTACTGTAGTCTTATTTGTTTTCGAAATCTTTTTATTTTCATGTGTACTCAGCCAAACCTTCCCGTACATACAATTATATCTCCCAAAATCGTGTAAACAATCTTCAAGGTACTAGCTCTTAAGCGTTAACGTTATTACACTGTTTTTGATTTAATTGTTAGAAAATTTTTGTTGTTGAGAAATTCGTAATTACCTACTCATTATCTTGAAGTCATTTTGTTTTTAATTAAGAATTCTTCCCAATATACTCGCACATATGCACTACGTATAAGCCAACTTCCAGCTGCCTTCAATCACTCAGCGTTTTATTGTTACGAGTACATCCCTACTAGGTATTCATAACTTGATTGCAAAATATCACCACACAGTGATTAAAAACCACTTTCAAAATGAGAATCTATATTTTTATGAATGATAATTTTAACTGATTTCGTAAGTTCAAATTTACAACATGCAGTCGTGCATGAAATAATTTGCACAATTAACAAGTAGAATACACATAAATATTCTTTTTTAGTATTTTTAACAACCCTTGCAATAAATTTATTAATCCTAGAAGTTTGCACTTTAAACTACTAACTATTAGCGATAACATCTCATCGAAATAGTTTGAAATACTTTTATGTAATATCACTCGTTGGCCTTAATCTAATCCAAGCATTGCTTATTAGAAATTAATCGTTGTTTTTATAGTTATAAATATTTTTGATCAGTAGTTAACTAAGCATATGTGTACATATGTACATATGTATGTACCTCGTGGTAAGAGCGTGTATTTTATAAATAAAAACAAAAATAAAAATCCACCTGTGTTTGTCTACAACAAATTACTACAAAGTGTTGCCCATTTAATCACAAATTGCTGGCGCAATTTAATTCAATTGCTTTAAATAAACGTGAGTGTACCTATATTTACCCCGAAATTGAAGTGAAAAAAATAAAAAAAATAATACAAGTACGAGTAGATCAGCTTGTACTCGTACTTTTCTTTTCTGTTAAACAGTCATGAAAACGTTTTATTTGATTAATGTCTGAGGAAAGTGTTGTTAAACTATTTACTCTGTCAAGGTCGATTTTAAATTATCCAGCAGTAGTAGGAAACGTGAGTTGCCGTTAAAAAAAAATATTTACCTACCTAAACAATAAGAATAAATGCAACAATTAAGATGCGGTATGAACTTGAATTGCGCTCGTAAGACCGGTTTCATTGAGCTGCATGTACTCGTATGTGGTTAGTCCATTCAGTTGAAAAATGCTCATTAAATAATGTGGATTTGCTAAGTATAATCGAAGCACATTAGAAACTTAAAAACAATTTGAAAGTGGCATACAGGATGGTGTTTATGATTGAAACTGTTTACTTGAAGGGGAGGCAGTGCTTGAATCTAAAAATTTACTCCAGAAATGCTTAAAACCCTCCGCCTACACAATGGCCAAGTACCAGTTTACTTTTGGAGGTGCCTCAAAATAAAAAAAAATACGATGGAGAACGTCCTGTGTCAATGTTCTTGGGATAATCAGGTCCTTATCCACCCCTTGCAAACAAATATATCAAGTTTCAGTGATGTGAACCCGACGATGGTTCAGATTTTAGATAAGAAAGTAAACTGGGAACTAGGCTTATATTTGAATGAAACTTTTCTAGATTGTACTAAATATGACGTCAAGTTAAGGTGATACCAAAAGATAAAGAGCGAGGACAAAAAATCGGTTAAGGTCATCGCTTTTGGGCGAAAGATTTGAAGTCGCCCGTGTTCACATTCAGGAATGTGTAAGAGGATTTAAATAAAAAGAAAATCGTTATGAATCTCAATTATGTTACATCGATCTATGAGAGAGCTTAGCAATGCTTAGACTCTGCAGTTAGGTTTGGATTTGCTAATTTCTAAGGTATGCAGTTTCCCATAGATTTTTCACCCCCAAGACTTCTTTGTGATGCTATGTAGTAAAGAACAGTGTTGAGTTCCCGGTAGTGTTTTCCCCAACTATTCATGGTCACGGAGCAAAAGCTTATTTAGACTGAGCGGTCTTGTTTTCTTCCAGACTTACGAGTATACTACCAGAAGTAGTCAGCTTTTGAGTCCATATTATTTAATGGCTATCCAGAGGCGCTTCTTTGCAATGAGTTGATGTCTTTTAGGACTGTTTGCAGCGCTATGCCTTCTACAAAGCATGTTCTTTATGTTCTAATGAATGTGTGGGTAGAAAGTAGGGCTTATGACTTCAAACTAAGATGTCGTTTTTCATTAACACTTGCGAGAAAGTCATAGAAGAATGGATCGTGGCTCTCCTAGTTGTCACAATAGTAAAATTCCTACGAGTATCTGGTGCAAACAGCCCATATAGAGCCTGAGGTCTAGCTTTTTGATGCCATTCGTGTTTCACTTGAATGGAAAGGGCCTACAGTTTAAGATAAATCTGAAAAGTGAATTTGAACGGCTTTTTATGACAGTTATCGCTCTCAGAAGTTTTTCGTAAGAGGCGGGACTATAATAAGACAAAAGAGATTTCTAAAACTCTATGAAAAAATCTGGAAGGCTTCAGTGACTCCCAACTACAACAAGTATGAAGTCGCTTTCCTAAGGTTTTGTATAGAGAGTTCCTTCAGGTCAACGACCTCTAATTGTACGAAATTCCAATTTCATAATTCCATGTCACCTTAGCTTTGTGAAATTCATTGACCAGATAAACCAGAATCATTATGATCTACTTTAATTACACGTTAATCACCATCAGAATATTACCACCCATAAACGCGCAGCCCCTCCATCAGCTGATTAGCATCAAGCGAATCCCATGATTTGACTGACACCTTTTTTGGCAGCTTTTTTTATTAAAATGTGATTCAATCCAATACTAATCACGACAAAAAAGATTAGATTATCGGATCGAAAGAGGTATACACCTACTACAGTCATACCTACGCACAGAGAGCGAAAGTTCAACAAAAAAATTATGAGTATCTTAGCAGGTCTAGAGTGCTCCTCTAGCATAGTACCTCTATCAGTCATTCGGGGGTAATTGAACAGCACATCCATACATCCGTTGATAAACTTAAACGACGCGCGAGGTTCCCATCGTAAACTTTGTACTCGTACTTCAATAATTTCGCCTTAAACTGCTGTGGCGCGAATACAAAACACTTTGCGATCGGTGTGTGAGTGGCTAAGACAATCGCTCCAGCTTATTTCGCTAAGCGACCTCAATCGTGTATCACCACCACCAGCTGCGCTCTGGCTTTGGTTGTTTCACGCGCTCTTATCATAAACGGCAATGACTGAGGCTAGGAACAGTGGTGCGAGTGCTGCGAGCGCGGACTCTGACGAGTTTAGTCTAGACGCGATTCTAGTTCGTATTGGCCAGTTCGGCAAGTTTCAATTGACTAACTATCTATTAATATGCATTCCGATGATGTTCAATGCAATTTTCTCCGTAACGTATGTCTTTACGGCGAGTACAGTGGTCCATAGGTGTGTGGATACGAATCGATTTCTGATTGGTTAAACAGTCAAATTTAATAAGAATGTGTGTTTTTTGTGTGTAGATGTCGGGTACCGGAGTGTGATGGCCCTGATAGTGCTTACAAGGAACCATGGACGGCGTTTTCGATCCCGATGACTTCCGGTGGGGATTTAGAGAATTGCAATCGGTTTGTACCTTACAACAGGACATTTGAGCTTGATGTGTGTTATGCGGAGAATTATGATCGAGATTCGAAGGAACAATGTGGAAGCGATTTTATATTTCGCGATAAGGAAGTGTCCATTTCGAATGAAGTAAGTTTGAAAAGATTCGTGAGGAGTGATCTAGTGGATTTTTTTTTTTAGTTCGACATATTTTGTTCGGATGAATGGAAGCTGTCGATGGTTGGTACCATTAACAATGTTGGAAACTTTATTGGGATTCCTCTGGGTGGATACTTTGCCGATAGGTGAGTAAATTTGTAAATTCCATCTCGCTTCGTGTGAATTGTGTCGATCAAGCTTGTGAAGACGATATTTGATGGAAAAAGGTGTTATGGCCGGAATCGCGGTGTGTATCACACTATAATTGCAACTACTTAAGGCATTTGTACACGATTAGATAGAAGGCAAATCAAACACGGCGCAGGGGCGTATTTCACTACCAGAATTGGAAACTATTCTTTGTAAATACCGCTTGTTTACGAGTAGTTAAGGTTACACATCCTTTTCAGTCCTTTTTTTTATACAAAGCTAACAACTCATAATTTTTTGGGTTTCATCAAGAATACTACCATATTCTTCTTCTACGCATTTCATTTCCTCTGTATGTATGCACTTAATCACGAAAATAACACATAAACAAACTATAAGTCAACACGAATGTATTTTTATTTGAATTTCAAACTGGTAGAAAGTAGCTTTACTAGAGTGATAGTGAACACTTTAGACAGAGTGTACGGGATATTATGTGTGGTTGGGCTTAATTAATAATATATTAAATATCTATTAATATATAGAGTTAGCCATCAATTCAGATGAGCTTTTCGTGTGTCCATAATTCCCAGATGGGTTTTTCATGATTGTCAGTAAAGTGTTTATATTTCAAAACATGTTTCAAAAAGGCTTCGGATGAGGATATACATACTAGTTTTCAGAAAGCTATTCAAATATTTACCAAGTCTATTTGCATGGAATGAGAGAGTTTTGGAGTTGAGAGTTTTAGTTTACAGTAGTTAATGTTTGAAAGACGTTGTTCATACATTGTTTAAAACAGAAAATAACTGCATCCTTCGACCGCTTCAAAGTTTAATTGTACACAAGTATCTCTCTATCATTAGAAATCAATGACATTTACTACAAATTTTATGGACTCATGTCCGTGGAACAATGACACGTTGAAAACTGAAGCGTATAGGAAATGGTGTTGTAGTTTGGCGAATAAGAACTACCTTAGACGGCTTAAGTCTCAGTTTAAAATACGTCCAACTATCTTTATGTATAGTCTCACATCGAGGCCAGATAAATGTTGGAAATTTATTAAAATACATTCACTTCTAATAGCAAAAAAAACAAAGATCGACTGTAACCAATATTGTTCACAAATTTCGCGATTTCGGAAATCATTAAAGGTAATCAGGTCGATGGTATCGATACGGATTTTGATAGAATCAAACATAAAATTGTACTATACAAACTTACGAGATTACGAGATTAGGTTTTCCTTCATTTTTTGTTAAATCTATCTTCTTCATATATATAGCAACAGGTGATGTTTCGGAATAATATTTATGATAAAATATCTGGTACCTCTGGTGTTCCCAAAGGGAGTTATATTGGACCCATCCCTCTTATCTTGTTTGATTTCTAACTGAGTGTTTTTTTATAAATGTTCCCTGATGACTTTATAACCTCTATGTCTAACAATTATATTCGCTGTTTTCAGCTTTCAAGCTTACATCTCCAGGAAGTCAATCTGTGGTGCTCTAAGAACTACCTCTTTTCAAATGTTAGTAAGTTCTTGCCGTAAATCACTTCGCATGTGTTATTATTCTTCTGATGGAGTAGGCATTCCCCGTGTTTCTGTAATCAAAGATTTGGGTGTGCTGTAGATACCAAGCTATTTATTTTTTTTATAACCACCTTGAATCTATCACAATTAGGGCGAATATAATACTACCCATGCATCTCTTGTTATACCACATAAGACAAAAAATATACCCTGGGTTCGCTACTAGAAGGATTCGAAAAAATTGATTACTTACTTACTTAGGTGGCGCTACAGTTCGGGGTGAACCTGGGCCTCAACCAACAAGCCTCTCCAGTTAGCTAGGTTCTTAGCTAACTGCCTCCAGTTGCGCATTCCAAGTTGATTGAAGACCCTTCTACTTGCGCGCGTCACCTTAGGCGAGGTCGTCCTCTACTGCGTTCTCCCTCCGGGTTAGATTCGAAGACTCTGCGGGCCGGAGCAGTGGTGTCCATTCGCTCTACATGTTCTCGCTATCTCAAGCTACTGCTGTGCAGTTTTTTGACTAGATTGATGTTGTTGTATAGCTCATTAATTTCTCAATTAATTTCGTCTTTGAATCTTCTCCTCGAAATGGGACCGAAGATTTTAAGAAAATTTTTTCTCTCGAAACGACCGAGGATAGCTTCATCCGCTTTCGAAAGAGTCCATGCTTCAGTGCCATAAATCAGGACTGGGATGATTAAGGACTTATGTATAAAGAGTCTCCTTAGTTTTTCGAGAGAGGGCCTTACTACTCAATTGCCTTTTCAGCCTAAAGGCAAGAGTTATTCTTCGATTAATTTCCGCCGAGGTGTTGTTGTCAGAATTTATAGCAGAGCCAAGGTAGACAAAGTCCCTCAATACCTTGAAGTTATAGCTGTCGACTGTGACGTTCTGTTCAATTCGTCGATGTTGTGTGTCTTTGAAAAATTGATTATAGAACACTTAAGGTTATGAGAATGGTGTCAAGAGTTGTCTTTCTTCATATGGTACTAGTAGATGAGATTGTTTGTACGGAAATTATAAACCTTCTCAACATAAGCCTACCATTTTTCAATCTACGAAGCATTGGATTCTGCAGAGTAGCTTAATATTGCACAAACTACGATCGTTCTTCCTCAATTTATGGTTTAATAGTTTACACTGTAAATGTAAATTTAATTAACTTCAATCTATTGATCTCCTCCATAATGAGAGGAGAGGAGGCATCGCCTTTTCATCCATAAAGCACCCACCTGTTTCGCTCTACAATTCATGAAAGCTAAAACAAAATACATTGAGTCATTTATTATAGCAGATTGAAATGGCTACAATTTTGTCTTTCTTGATCTATGTATAGTGGTCGAAAGGAAAAGATGGATGAAAAATAAGAGTACAACTGGGTTTTGCTTAATGCTTATCACCCAACAACAATAAGTAACTTTTCTAATAGCGAATATGCGGTTGTACAATACATTTTTCGAGACACATTTATCACTTAAATATTAAATCGCGGCAAGAGAGGAAACGTTATTGGTCCTATGTATGTACATACTCGAGATATCTCAAAAAAGAAACCACAATTCAAGCCATGTTTGCAGACGATACATCTATATACTTCAGTTGAGTCAGCAACTCACGTGCTCCAACGAGCTGTCGATAAACTGTATGACTGTTAAACGTGGTATTAGATGTTTTATTGCACATAAAACTGCTAGAAAGGGGAATTCTACTTCTAGAAAGAACATAGTCATGAGAGGTGGTTTTAGTGAGTCAGAATCTCAAAATACTATTAGCACACGAGTCGGCCGTCATAATGGCTCAAAGAGATTCGATCCATTCTTAACAGATTGTAAACGTTTCTGTTTCTCGATAATTTGGTAAAAGTACTAGAATAGACCTTACGCAATCCATCTTAGGTGGATTGTAACACTTTTATTGGGTTTGCTTATTAGCAAGATAAACAAAAAATCGATGAATTAATTTGTAATGTATTATCAAAGCCCATTAAGCTGCCTTATTTCATCGGATGGCAACGGGCGATTAGATGCGAGCCATTCACTGTGTGTTAATGCGGTACATACGAGTATTGCCGCCATTATGTATGGGAAGCATTAGAAATCATTTTATCCTGGCATCATTCATCATTTTTTAATACAGGATTACTGCGGATAAGCTATTAAGTCAGATGAAGTTCACTTGCAAATTGTTTCGTTTGAAGGACCGCTCTCATAAATCACCGAATTTAGTCGAAAATCTTCTCTTTTCTGTCTGCCAAAGCTTGATCGATAAAATTATAAACTCCTTGCATAGCAAGATCACTTTATGTATAGTCATTTCCAGATATGGTCGTCGAACAATGCTGGCTGTGGGAGGCACCCTTAGTGGCATCATGGGAATCATTCGATCCTTTTCGCTAAATTACTACATGTTTCTCGCCTTTGAATTCCTCGATAATGTCTGCGGTGGTACACTCTATGCAACAGTATTCATCCTTGGGCTCGAACTGGTCGGCCCAAGAGTACGTGTAGTCGCCTGTTCGGTGATTACGATTTTCTATGCCATCGGAGAAGTCCTTCTTGCTGTGGTGGCGAAATATTTTCCCGATTGGCGATTGATCCTACGAATTTTCTATATTCCTGCGTTGGGACAAATAGCCTTTCTATGGATTCTACCAGAAAGTGTTCGATGGTTGCTCTCCCAAGGTGAGGAGGAGAGAGCTACAAAAGTTCTTCAGAAAGCGGCAAAAGTCAACAAGCGTAAGCTGTCCGACCTTAGTATTGACAAGCTTCTTCTGGCGAATCGATATAAGTTGGCCAACGCCGATGAGGGTTCTTTTCCCATTAAAGAGGCTTTCAAATCATTTTTCTGGCGGATAACCAACTGCTCGTTGTGTTGGTTTACCCATGTTCTGGTCTATTATGGTCTGAGCCTGAATGCAGTATCACTTGGAGGGAATAAGTATGATAATTTCATCTACATATCCTTGGTTGAGATTCCTGGATTTTTGATACCGATTTTCACGATGGATCGAATAGGAAGACGGTATTCATTGTTTGGATACTTGCTGATATGTGGCGTTTGTATAGCGGCGACAATTTTTGTCAGATCAGGTAAGTTAAATGAAAATCAACAGTTTTTCTGACTTATTAATGGAATTCACCTATTTTTCAGACCTATATGGCCTACAGCTGACCCTCTTCCTTTTGGGAAAAATGGCCATCACTGCATCATTTCAGGTGCTGTACTTTTTCACATCGGAGATATTCCCAACGAATATACGGAACAGCTTACTGTCATTCTGTTCGATGTTCGGGCGGTTTGGATCAATGGTGGCACCACAGACTCCACTCATGGTAAGTTTTCAAAATGGCTGATACAATTGTTGAGTAAGAACCGAATGGAAGCCATTTTGACGATATCCTCTATGTGAAATTATAGTGAACTCGATTTTTTAAAAGTGGAAACTTTTTTAATTAATTTCACGCAGTATATAGTGTTTTAATTGATGTCTTCTTTTAAATTTATTTTCAATCATCTTCTTCTCGGTTGGTAGAATTTTAATCGCACAGAAAGAAACTAAAATTGGAAACCCTGCCGGGTTTGAGCTTGCATACAAATTTTGAAAGAATTTGTTTTAAGTACACAGTTTTGTAAATCGAAGAGTATTGTTAATTTTCTGAGTAATACTCGTGCAATGCCCATATAGCCTTGTAGAAACTGAGCCCGTTACCAGTAACAATGTGGGATTTCCAAACCCACTTTCTATCCGTGCCATGCTTCCCCACGGTAATGCCGTCCTAATTTTTCTTCGTAAGGGGCTGCTCAGTACATTATTCGCTTCGACCTACCTTAGATAGCCATATGCTGTAGCCTGACAAAACTTTGTGCGGACTAGCATGCTGCAAAAATATTTTTTATAGTTATCCAATTCTCATGTCAGGATAGCCTTGATTTCCTGCCGACATTGTCTACTGAAGTACGTATCAAAGCGATCGATTCATGAGACTTAATCGTGGCTTGTTATTGTTTTTTTTGCCGGGGTGTAGTCGGTAATCTTCCGGATGATTTCTTGGCGTTTTTTTAGAACAGAATGTTGAAGGCAGATGAATGGCTGGTGGTAGGGATTACATATATGCATAGTCATGCTGTTCTCTGTCTAAAGACTTCCAGCTCTCAGTTATCTTACTTTAAGTAAGATAAATTTATTCGGGCACACTACCTTTCGCTGTTGGTACACTACAGCACCACAAAGCTTATCGTCCTTATTATTCGGAATGTGAAACTTGTCGGTTAGATTGCTATGAATGGATACAGTTGGAATGCCCCTAAGAGCTATTGGAAGATCTAATTTTACAGATACGTTCATATGTCAATCCTGCGTTTGGTTTCTTCGAATAAGCTGCAACTTATTAATTACCAGCTGATGATCCTCAGTCCAGACTTAAATAATTTTATAGCAGGCCAGCAATTTGACCGTCATATCATTCATCTACATTCCATTCTAATGAGTTTTACTTTTTCCTCTACAGGCGAAATACTTCGAATCTGCACCAGCGATTCTCTTCTCCGGATGTGCTCTCATATCAGGCTTCATGGCTCTTCTATTCCCTGAAACAACCGATGTCGTTCTGCCTACAACGATGAGCGAAGCCGAGGAGATCGGTCAAAAGAAAAAACAAATGGAAGCTTAAACAGGAAACACATTAAATGGAACCCAACAGAGATTGTCCTTTTTTTTCATCTCATATAATTCATATCATTTCTTCATTTCGTAAAATTAGGCAGTATCCTTAGATATAAACATAATTTAAGAAAAAATAAAATGTTAATATTACAGTGGTAATAAAAAAAATACGTCCCTAAAAAAGTACAAAAACAACACTCTCAATCTACTTCGCCGGCACTATACAAACAACTCTGCTGTTCGGCAAGAGATTTTCACCTTCATTAGGATCTGGGTCGTCTTCATTGTTTTTATTTATATTTTGGTCCTTGTGACCGTTTTCTAGTAATACTACATTGAGTGGTTGCATTTCGATTGGAGCCTGTTTAGTTTCCACTACAGGTGGGATGAGACGTTCTCTGCAAAGAAGGTACAAGTGATTAGTGAAGTTAAGTAAGAATGCAAAGTGAAAAGGTAGACTCACTTGAAAGCTAGCAACCAAACCATGGAGATCAACATCATTACTGTAGTCATTCCAAATGTCCAGTAAGTACCGAATCTGGTGTAAATTGAACCAACAAACACCGGTCCCAGGACACGAGACATACATCCGGAGCCCGTCATTAATCCCATCCAAACTCCTTGCGGCCGGGGACCAAGAATCTTTGAGAAAATCGTTTGGATTAATGTTACCGCAATTGGGTATCCGATCGACGTGAATCCGTAGCCAATAAGGAATTGAGTTAATGTCAGAGCAGGTGTTACCGCACACCATTCTTGAATTTTCGGACACCCTAAGTAGATTTCGCTCTCGGGATCATCGTACAGTGAGTTATTGGTTCCATTTGCACCCAGCGGAATGGTTACGTTAAAAACTTCAGCGACTTTGGGTGGACCATCGCCCCAAGGGATGTAGAGGACACGACCGAGGACCATCAATGAGAATCCACCCCAAATAAGTACGTATTCCTCTCGGAACTTATTACAAAGCGGTTTGATGCAAACAAAAGTCACACAGGCTATTATAGCTCCAACCGACATCAGAAGACCCATATAGTAGAGGGCTTCACCTTTTGTCCACGCGAACTGATCCATGGTAAGGGATGTACCCAAGCTGAGAATAGAAAGAATTTGATAACGATTTTACAATGGCATTGACATACTTACGTCTCGAGTAGAACGAAATTAAAGACTAAAACGAAAAAGGCCACAATCAAGGTCCAAGATGACACATAGTCGGGCTTCATAGCTTTCCAAGTTTCCTTCTCGGAACTCTTTCCCTGAATTATCATCATTTCTCGGGCTGCTACTTTCCGCTCCTGAAAGGGGAATGATATGAATCTATAGGCAGTAAGACCGGCGGCTTTGTACTCACTTGGAAAATGTTTGGCATGAACATGACGATATTAGCGATGCCCATCAAGACATTAATCCAACCGGCTGCTGTGTACATATTCAAAATTATTCCACCCCAAAATATTCTATACCCCTCGCTTCCTAGTGGCGTCACTGCCGCCTGTAACGCCGGACCTACGATAAAGCCCAACACTTGGGCCAACGAGATCATTGACACCGCTCCAGTGCGTTCACTCAGCCTCGTCGCAGCCGATAAGTACGAACGACATACCGCGATGTTTGCTGAAATGGCAACACCCTCTAGCGACTCCAAAATACAGAGACACACAAAACCAACCTGAACTGACTCCAATAAGGAACCTCGAACCCAACATCCAGTACTTAACATTACTTGGCACCAACTCCAGCGATGAATAAATCGCACTGGCAATCGAGAACATGGTCAGCGAACAAAGGAGAGGAATTCTCATTGATCCTGACTTATTCTGCCAGTAGCCGAAAAGCGGGCTGAAAATCATCTGACCCAGCGGATTGGCGGCTACAACCAGTCCCATGAATTCTTTCCCCGCCGTTGGATCTAGCTGAGGATAAGACATTGAGATCACCACTTGCATTTGGAGTCAATTTACGATACTTACCTTATCTAGGAATGGCCATACTCCAGTGAGGATTATGCTAAAGGCGAGGGACATGAGAAACATTGTAAAATATATTATCCGCACTGACAGCCATCGGCTGTGGTACTCTTCTAGCGTTTCTAGTCCATCGTCGACATCCTCAGGTAGCTTCGATGGCTTTAGGCGTTCTTGTATCTTACGGAAGCACTCCATTATGTGTGATGTGTAAGTTTTTGTATGCGAGAGTATTAAACTTAGTAGCTAAGGTGCATAAAGACTTATGTATAAATGTGTGTGTGTGTTGCTTTTTGGATCACTAATTTCAGTCTGAAAATTTCCGGTTTATTGCCAAGGGATAGGTTTCTATCACGTCATTCTGGTAAGAAAGAAGTGAAATCAAAAAAATTTGATTAACGGGTTGAATAGTATATTTTTGAATTAAAATAAAAAAGTCGTCCGACGCTTCGTAGTCCAAGTGACAACTTGAAGTACAACATTCGTGTACTTACCGGAAAGTACTTTGAATTGCATGTGAATATTGAATGTTTAAAAAATTCTGGAAATGCATTGGTTATCTATGCTATGACACAAAAACAATGAAAAAAAACTTAAATATGCTCGAATAATTCCCTCCAGCAAACACTAGTGTAATGCCAAATGGAAACAGCTGACAGTAATACAAAATTGCTTAGTTTTTCAGTCTTTCTTTTACGGTGAGGTTATTTTATTTCAGGTGATTATTAAAGTGACAGCAGTTCTTTTAGACCTTCCACCAATACGCATGAGCATTATGAAGACTGCAGCTGCTAGTGCAATAAAGCTGCAACTTCTATGCAATAACACTAACACCAATCTAGTAGGACATCCCGCTGCTATCACCGCCAGCGATATGCTTCTCGGATTTCATGCCAAAAAAATAATTCATCTCAATCACCCCTTCAAAGTCATTATACCGGACCGCAGGTTCACATCTTCACTTGAGTGGTACACTGTCGATTCGAAAATTTCAAATGGAGCTGGAGCTGGTATTTTTGGTCTCAACTAAAAACTCTCCACTTCACTTGGACACTATACTACTATCTTCCAAACAGAGGTCTATGCACTTGAGCTAGGTGCAAGAGAATGCATCAGACGAAACCTACGTGGATCACAAATAAATATAATGTCAGACAGCCAAGCAGCTCGCAAAGCTCTTATATCTTCTTGTGTGGGTCCCTGGAAATAGGGGCATTCCCGGCAATGAATCCGCTGAACCCTTCTATGGTTTGAGAATAGTCATAGGAAATTTGTCGTGGGCGCCATAGCTCAGTAGTTAGTTCGTTGGATTACTGAGCGGGAGATTCAGGGTTCGAATCCCACACAACACCACACATTTTTTTCACGGTCCCATCTCTCGCGAATGTCTGACAAACGTTCGAGAGCAATAACTGTCATGAGAAGCTTCCCAAACGAAAAGATCCCTCCGGATATGGCCGTAAACTGTAGGTCCCTTAAATTTGTATGAAAAGATACAATACGCACAACACGAATGGTCGCGTGAAGCCCTGGACCAAATGTGGTCATATATTGCCTTGCGGGTCAATAGATTGGGAATTGCAGATTATCTCTTTCAGCTTGTGCTAGAAGGAAACATATTGACAATCACTTCTATTGTAACGTAAGCAAAAGAGGTAGAATAAATGTCTCAAAGTAAAAAGGGTTCGAACTTAACTAAAAGTTTTCCAGGGATTCGATATCGGTCAATAGGGTGTCATATGTTTTGTGTACTTCACAACCCTGTCTTATCAAACTTAACGCTTAACTACGTCAGGACAGACCACAGTCGAAGTGGTAGAAACTCGTTTAGATGTGAAATTGTATCGCTGCCAAAAGGTGGTTGAGTTGCTCAGTTCTAACCATACAAAGTTGATCCGAACTAATTTCGAATAAGGAACCATCGCGGATGTTGAGGAACTTTGAGCCGATCGTTTGAAATCAAGACGTTTCTACTCTCGGGGGTTTAACAGACATTCGCTAAAGGTTTTCCAATTAAAAATCTTTAATTGCAAGTTCATACAAAAGCTTCGTAAAATACCAACATTTTCGAAGTGTAGACAATTTTTCTCTTTCTATGTAATACAAAAGTAAACACATAAATACTTCACAGCAGTATTTCTCTCAATGTGAAGACCCTTAGAAAACTTTAGTGCAGGTTTTTCCAGCTGTGTCATAAATCAGAATGAATCCAATCACGCCAACTTAATAATCGCGAATGTCTAACACACGCTCGAGAGTCATAACCTTCATAGTTTCAACGCCTGTCCAAAGGCCCCACGTATTAACATCGAAGCTGCATATGACATCAGTTTTAGACTTACATTAAAAAATAACTGGCCAACGTTATGCAAGTTCTAGACTCTAAGTAATTGAAAAAAAATCCCGAAAAGAGGCGTGGATTACAAAATCAAAGAAATCATCTTTCATCATGCACCTGCACACGAAGGAGTTTTAGAAAAGCTGATGGATTTGAATAAGGAGTCCATTCGATTCCCCAGGTTTTAGTGCCTCTGGTTTCCAAAGGTTTTCTTAAATTTTGTGACCGGAAAACGGTTCAAACTTCACAAGTCTTCTGAACCAACTGATTGAAACAAATTTGTATGTAAGGGTCTGGATTATAAAATATAAAAAAAATATCATTAGAAAGGATAGTAAACTTGCTCACAATGGTGCTTTGGCAATTGACAAACTGAGGCATTTGCAGTATCGGAACATCCGTCCTCCCCCTGACTCCCAACTATTCTCAAATTCTCAAAAGAAATTTGTGGCTGGAAAGAGCTTTGAGTGAAATTAGGAGGCGATAGCTGCCGTAAATGGGTATTTTGGAGACCTTCCAGAATCACACTTCACCTTTGCCAATCAATCAAAAACACTTATTGATCATGATTGCATCTAACAATTGATAATTATGAAGTTCAAGGGACAGGTGAATGATAAGTTCTCGCCTTGTATCCTGAAGTTGTGAACAACGTATCTTTTTTAACTAATGAACTTGATGAATGAACATTAACGTACGGAAAAGAGAAAAACACCACTGATAAAATTTATAGTACTATAACCTGGTCTTCCACTGTATGAAACTTCTTCATTTGAATGATTTGTTACTCTCACAGAAGCAGATCTAAATAGGATCTATATCACTTACAGGAACAGGAACGTATAACTCGTGTGTTTTGCAGACAGCTCGCCACAATCCTTTCAATTTACTTGGCTGTGCCTAGATTGATCCGAAAACAGTCTTTTTGTAGAGTTTAATTGCTCCGTTTATTATTGATGAAAACTAAGATCAATAACGTTGCGCTACCAGGATTTCCGCCATATTTGCTTAAACGAAACACACGACTAAATTTTAATCCCACTTGTTCCACATGTGCGAGCATTTTCCGCAGCATTTTCTACAAATAAGTTTCCTTCATTTCAGAGTCTTCTTTCAGGCGCGCTATTAATTTCAGTGAAAAGCTTTTTAGCCAGTCAATGCATCTTTGAAGTACCCTTCATCAATATTTTCAGATACTTCTGATTTAAAACAATCCGTGGCAATACTCTCCCTTTTCCTAGTCTCCCTTTCAAAAATCCATAAAACCCCTTCTCAAAGAAGTGGGGCGCTTTTGTCTTTCTTTGATTCTTTCATTGCAGTTCAGATTATTTTTAATCATGTACGAGTATCTCAAGAGAGAAAAATGCGGCCTTGTACAAGATATTATGTACATAATTCAAAGTATGTATTTAAGACAAACCTAAGTAAGTTGCATTCGTTGTAGAACTGAGACGATTTTTCTTTCTTAAAGCCATCTCAAAAGCATTTCCCATCTTAATACAGTACCAACTCAAGTTACTGCTCAATTATGATGCGGCTTTCACTAGTGTAAGCAGATACGAATACAACACACCCACTAGCCACACTAACCACATCAAGAACAGATTATTTGCTTCCGATAGTTTACATCAATTGGCGTCACTAATTATAGAGAGACGGAGACCATGTGACATGCTAAACTCATTTCTATTATTACTCAACTCTCGTTAGCCACAGCCTACAGTGCACATTATTACAGAGTGTTTATGCGTCTTTACACAACAACTTCTAACAACCACCTTGCACCACTGAGCATCCACTGAGCACTGAGTAAACAACCCCACCCAACCCACCCTTCTGGCCACTTGTAATGCCATAGAAACACTGCCACATGCATCGCCAAACCGGGTTCATTTCAAAATACCACTATTGTCGTACACAAATCACACCATAAATTCACCTTTTTGAGCAGAGGGTGTTTTACTGCTTTAATTTTCTTTTAATTTTCGAAAACGATTTATCATCTGATAGCGAATCACTCAATCTAGATTCAGCGAAATCAGCGCGATTGTTTAAGCCACTACTGCTGCCACTAAGCAATGCCGGTGTGTCCCAATCTCGCGTGTATTTAATACTCAACTGATACGGATTGTTTCCATTCATTATACACGAATAAAATACTCGTTGAACGCTGAGAAATAATAACGACAAAGCAAGATGAGAGAAAAGAAGGGTTTTCCGGATTACTACAGGAAAATGGGTTTTTCTTTATGTTTCACAGTGAATTTGTTAGAAAAGATTTCTCTGTATCTATCGGCAACGGATATGCTTCCATCTCAGTTGTATAGAATGCACTGTCCGAACCAGCCATTGTCGACGTATCTACAAGTTGTGGCAATGGCAGCAACAACCGACAAAAGCGGGAAAAGATGAAGTCATTCATTGGCATGTGGAATACGCATGCGAATGGCATTGTTCTCCGTTTTCTTGTATCCATCTGGGGTGCATAAACCCAAGTCTAGCAGAGATATTACTCAATTAGGTTGGTGGTAAATGGGGGGGGGTGGGCGGTGCTTCTGGTAGATGCATTCTTGTTAGAGATGGTAGCAGATGTATTGGAAGAAAGCAGGAGGATAAAAAAGAAAATCGATTGGTCTCTGACCCGGTATAATCACGGTTGACGGTTCAGTTCATAGAAATTCGTGACATTCAAATGACACTGAAGGGGATGACGCTTCATTGTGCGATGAAGGACTTTTAAATCAGCAGAAACTTTTGCAGTATCGGGAACCATTAAATGTCTACGTTTTGACCTAATTCCATCAACTTAATCCCTATCGACTGGTTAGGAGGAAAGTTCTAGTTCAGAAAGATTTCGATTTAAGAATTACCTGGAGACAGAAAGCAAGAGCAAAATGGACCACCACTGAAGTCAAAGCTCACAGCTTGATGCCGTCGAAATTACATACATATTTCTGACTGAACTTTCTATTCTAGTCATAGAGAGTGAGTCGAGAGTATTGCAGGCTTTCGACATACATAACAACCCACTTTATCTAAGCAAAAGATTAGCTATCATCTAATAAATAAGAATTTGATAGGCACTGTGACGCAAGGTTGCTGGGAGTTAATGGTGTTTTAAAGGTTTAAGGTGTTTCCAAAGTAAACAATATTCCGTAACCTTGAAGTACAAAATTTTATCTTTTGTCCCTCAGGAGAATTGACTGCAGACGACTTTTAGGCAGTGATGAATGGTTTTCATACCTGTAATTCCTTCTAGTCTCTGTCCGAAAGTCGGGGTCACTACGATAGACCAGAGCTGAGTTTGAGAACACCAGTAGAAGTAGCAACCTCCAACAAAATAGAATAGTCTGAGTGCTTTAGTTGTCGCCTTTTCTGAAAAAATAAAAACCGTTCGCTACTGACAATCACATGGAGGTGAAACCATTACAAAAACCATAAATCTTAGAGTCAGTTCTCGTCCTTAACACAGTTCTACCACTTTGCACAGATTGTAAACCGGAGCTTAGAGCCCATTGGTTAGAGATTGTTGTACCTCAAGGTTCAGTCCTCTCTCCGACCCTGTTTAAAATATTAATTAACGACCTTCTCTCTCTCACTCGCAAACCAATCCATTCCTCTGTGGATGACAGCACTCTTGACTTCGCTTATTCTTTATCGACTCCACTACAGACTTCAAGCTGTGTAGTCTCAACGGCAGCGAATGTTAACCGAACTCAACTTCTGGGAAAAACCGAATTGAGTTCAATTCGCCAAAAACCCAGTGCTGTCTCCTGTCTCTGAAGCGGGATACTAATGTAGCCAAACTAAAAATGAATGGAGCTGACATTGAGGAATCTAATGGCATGTCAATGCTTGGAATACATTGACCTTCGCTGAAATCATATGATTTCCGAAGCTGCGAAAAGTGGCACTAGATGCCTCCGATTCCTCAAGAGGTGTAAACGTTTTTTCAGACCTGCAGACTTGGCTACTATCTATAAAGCTTATATTCGTCCAAAACTCGAATACAACTCGCATGTTTGGGAGGAAGCTCCAGCAACTAGTTTGAGTCTATTAGAAGTGTCCAGCGTCAGGCATGTAGATTGATCGGTTTCCCGTCAATTTGCAGCCAAACCTCTTCGCTGGAGCACTGTCGGAATGTTGGATGCTTACCGATATTTCCATCACAGTTGTTCGGATGAAATCTAGGGGCTTTAGTTCTAACTGATGAAGTTTTTATTTTTTATTTTTAGAGGCTTATGTGCAATCGTTCAGCCAAGACAGTTTTCCTCGTCACTAATCTTAAAGTATTTAGCGATTCCAGTAAACCGTCTGGCATAAGAATTTGACACATCGTGACCACATCCACAGTCTAGCAGTAGCATAATTAAAAATGTCATGACAGTCACGAGAAAAATTGCATGTTGTCTAATAATCCTAACTAAGATGTCTTTCACGAGAACTGCGATCACCTTGAAGTAGTTTTATCCTCGGGGTTATTTTCCATTCTCCTCCATATTTACCCAAGTAAAATAATACTTCCAAGAATCCATCACGTGTAGGTACTAAATATCGCAATCAGGAAATTACTTTAACTTTTAATTGCAGTTTAACAATCTCTAGATATAATTTCCCTTATCAGTTGAGTTCGGATTTTATTGTTTTTATATGAAAGAAACTCTCAAATCTTTTGATAAGATAAGCAGTGTGCACTGAAATCAACTCTCGTGCATGACATAGCAATTCATTTCCTCAGCATTAAATCAGTCTCGGCATATAGAGGTTAATACTATTAATTCCAGACACCTGTTTTTCTATGTGTACCAACCCCGACACGCAGCTTTGACAAACATTTTGCATCACACCTAGTAATTAAAAGGTAATTAAATCGGTAAAGTGGGGCATTTAGACAAAGATCACCAATCACACTTCCCCGTGTTCCATGTCAGTTATTTCAGTGTGGTAACCAGCTGCCTGGGAGTGACAGTGTGTATTGAAAGAAAGGCAATTGTATTTAATTGCTGTTTTATAGACACGAAAAGGGGACTTTTGGAGCTGATAGTAGGAAACTCTTTAATTTTTTGGTATCCATCTAAACAATACGATAGACTCGTAAAGTTTATGAATTTAATTTGGCCCCTGGTAAAAAAAAAATGAGATTTAGAGTGAGATTAGTGTATTTAAAGGTGGTGGAGGATATTAAAAAAAATTTACGTCTTGACACACAAATGTATATGAAACTTAGCTGTACAACAAGTCTGATTCTAGAACGTCGCTGCTGCCTTGGTTTGGCAAAACAAGTGAATTTGTATCGCTTACTCGGAAAACAAAACCAAAGGCAAAGGTTCCCATGAATATTTAGACTCCAATCAATCACCCCCACTCAACGCGGACGACGACAACACATTAATCATTATAAAATTAGACATTATCAGTGATCTCCCAATTAATAGATCTTCTTTCTACAAATAGGCACTCATTTAGCTTTCAATTCAATTGGAAAACCTTTAAGAGTAGGAAAATCCAACTCGGAAACCCCTCCCTTTCTAACGACTAACAACTCACTACTAGCACGTGCTCCATCAATTGATTCGCCTATGCTATTCCCTTAGGTATCTTACACAATAATTTATTCTCATTCGATGTCAACGTCTTGCTGAGACACACATAGAATAAACAAATTGAATAAACAATTTATGCAATCAAAATAACGATGGGGATCAAAATGTCTCCGCCAATCTATGGCCAACTTGTCGGTTTTAATTGATTCCATTTGACTTGCGAGACCAGTGAACTCTAACACCCGGCAAAACACTGTGAACGAAGCATACGAAAAAACGGAATTAAGATATTCTAACACATCTACCTGTGACAGTTTGCATAGTAAATACAAAAAAAAAAATTAGAACAAATATTTAAGTTTAAGACTAAGGCTGTCACTAATTTGCAATGCGGCATTACTATTAGACTTTGCCTTACGTCAGAGCCCCACATGTTGAGTAATTACTTGTTCATGCTTTGGTTCTCATGAATTTTCTACTTTCATGATAATAATTAATTATCAAGCTTTTGTCTGAGTTTCTTAAGCCTGGAAGAAATGTAAATGACTGCGGGATAAGGGTGCCCCGAGGGTTGCAATCGACCGATAACCAAAAAAGCTGATAAGGGTGTGATGTTTGAATGAGATATGCTTTGGTATTCGCTTAGACAAGGTCACCTCACAATAAAATGATAACAGAGCGAAACAATTAAAGAATTTACAATCTCCACAGGTGGATAGATGATAAGATTCCAACTGTTTCCCAAAATAGTCGTGAGTTGAATTATGGATTCCATTGATGTTGGAAATTGATTTCATTTGAATTTCACATTTTAATTCCACAATTAAGACAAAGATTGACTTCTGCCGCAATTTTGCTCAGCTTGAAAGAAATTAATTGCGATCGATCAACAGGCACTTCGGGCACAAGTTCGAGTAAGCTCACACTCTGTCTTGCGAAGGGATTTATTAAGGAGCTCACTTCTTTAGTATTTTATTAAATACATCTTCGCTTCGTATTTTTTCATCAAGAGTCGATCTCTAAATGGAACCCAACAACCGGGCTACGTCAAGCCATCATTAATGCTTCCAATAGCAAGAGAAGTCAGGGAACTCTCGCACTGAACACGCGTGATGCTAAGCTCCTCACGGATTTCTTCACTGGACACTGTTCCTTCAACTACCATCTCCACAAGATGGGCAAAAGTCGTACGGACATGTGTCGATTTTGTCTGGAAGATCAAGAGACTGCCAAGCATATACTGTGCGATTGTCCCGCCATAGCTCGAAGCAAGCAAAGACACTTTGGAAAGGAGTTCAGTTTCCCAAACATAGTCAACCAGTAAAACCCGTTTACGATAAGAACAATTTAGGTAACCTTAGGAAAATTTTAGTCTTAGGATCATTAAACGGATGCTCTTTAGTGTGTATGCAGAGAAAAAATAAAATACATTTTCCTGCTCCTCATTGCTGCGGCTCCTACAGAAGTAGTTACATACCCAACCTCTGATTATTTGCATTTGACTCATTCGAGAAGGTCTCTCCGTTTAGTTCTAGTAACCCCTTAGAATCGTGTAGGTCCTAGATCGGTCATTGAAACATAACGATGTTACAGGAATCAACTCTTACTGTTTGCCGTCAGCTGTCAGATTTTTCAATCTAGCTTTCTGTAGAAACCCAGCTAATCCTGTTGGTGACTTCCGGCCTTGCTAATTACACAACCCCTTCAACGTCGATAAACTCTGAAATCGGACAAGTTCATTCGATTTCCGATTCCGGTCCATCAAAAACAGCAAATACGTCGGAATTAAGGTCCTAGTCAAGCAGAACTAAAAAGACCTGTCGCGCCAATTAGCTCAGTTTATTGTAGCCCACCTTAAATTTCAGCCCGAGTGCCTTTTTCGTAATAGATCAACATTGCGAATAACAACAAAAAAAAAGAAAACCTGTTACTTTCAGCAAGGTTGGGTATTTTTATACCGTCGCGCTTCATAAATAAAACTCGCTTTGTCCATACATGCATATGTGTGCCTATCGGCATTTCCAGCATTCACATTCAAAGTATTTTATAGTCAAATGCGAGCACATTTTTTATGACCCGCTTGAAACGCTCAATGATTCCTCTCATGCGGAAGAGAATTCCTGAGCGCTGGTCCATAACACTCTGGGATTCCGCTCACCACATAAATGCCATGCACTCACTCAGCTGCTTTCCCTTAACATTTTCATAATTCTTCGATGGTTTCCAGGGTTTTTTTGTACCTCCTCCTACGTAGGCATTTCTATTTTTGTCAAGAACAGCAAACATTTTTTTGTTTCTTTCTTTATCTGGTTTTCTAATTTCTAGTTTTCGTTCTCTATTCCCCTTGCTTTACAACTTTTACAACGCGTTGCATACATAAATACATTCAAACTCTCATCATGATCGCGGTCACTCACTCATTCATGGGCGAAAAGAATAACAACAAAAAGTAAAAGAAAAACGAAAAGAAAAAAAATATCTTCGTCAACAACACAACAACAAAGGAAAACAATACAAAGGCGAACTAAAAAAAAAGACAAGAAACGCTGAAATCTGTCACCAAATATAGATATTCACCATTCTCACCTTTTTAAGATATTTTTCACCATTTCACACAAAAGTATAACAGATATCCGACGATCCTCAACTGATAACAATCAAATTGTTATCCGCAAATTTGTTTATCGATCGTTTCGCACTCTTCCGTAATTTGTTGTTGCCACTATCTATACGATTTTCTAGAGCTATTCAGCTAGTGACACGCTTTGCGTTGCGTTTCATTAGATCGCACGCGAATAACTGTATTGGAGCTGGTTTCTGTAGATGGATCGCGTCGAGTGGAGCAGAAAGAGCGATCGCAAAGTAGCCAACAATCGCTCTTTTGCGGAGAATACACAGCGGGACAGCAATAAAAACGTCGACAACGACGACGACGAAATCGCGGATACCAACACAGAGAGCGTTCGTTAGAGACAGATACTTTTTGTTATTGAAATAAATTTCTTGTTCAGTGTACACAGTCACATACGGCGATAACGAGTACACAACAGATACTGAGCTCTGCTAGGTGCTTGCGAGATGCGAGGAGTCCACTAGATCTAGCCAGAGAGGGAGAGAAAGAGAGTGGACACGCAGAAATCCAACTGATCGTGCACTTTATCGCTGTACAGGTCTTTAGGGGGAGTATTTTGGTATTCAACTGTGGTTTTCACCGTCTTTTCGCCAGAAAACAATTCCAGTTCTAATTGGATAACCAATTGTTGCAACGTCACATCCGGGAATTTCCTGTTAATCCAGGTAAATATGTATATTCGAATATCTCGAGAAAGCTGATTCACAAACCAGAAAACTTTGGAATTCAGTGTTCGAAAAAAGGCAGAAAGCAACACACTTGTGGTAAAGGGTTTTGTTTCACTAGAGTAGCTAGGTAGATTGGAGTTTTTAAAAGTCATAGAATCAAAGATATTTGAACGGATGAAACCAGTTTCTCCAAATAGTGAATCATTTAGAAAGGATTGCAATTGCATGAATCCATCATATTTACGTATTTGACTGAATAAGCGATCTATCTTTTAGAATTAAGCAAATACATTACGGGATCTGTCATTATTATGAATGTCAAAAGTCAAAAGTCAAAATTGACTTTATATGCGTTTACTGTCCCACTTGAGAGGTGCGAATGGATTGCAGTGCTTACAAAATTTATTTTATCATTGATATGTTGTCGAGTGGATATTATTGTATAAAATATAAGAAGATAGACAAAAGGTGTGTCCCGCTTACAAAGTTGTCTTCATTTCAGACTGTCCAAATTCACTATCTCTGTATACCAACAAAGAGTATAGTACCTTCGGACATCAAGAAAACATAAAATTTGAAACTTCATCTTTCAAACAGATCCGACGACGCTCTGAAACTGCAGTTCTAACTGCAGTGCTGTGCTGGAATATGAATACTAAGAGTCACATTTCGCCCTAAGAACTGTACCAAGCTTTAGTGTGACTAAGGGCATCGTTCTAACGCTGAGAGACGAAGTTCATGTGTACAAAGCCTGGTATTTCTAAAACTAATTTTCTCCAAAAATCTGATACATATGAAGGATGTATGGTCGAGTATGGCTCAGTCGAATTGGATGTTATTTGTTTGAATTGACAAGGTCCTACACTTTCCATTGTAATTGCTAAAGTAAGAAATAACTAAGATTAGGTTAAGAGGGACTTTGCAAGCACTGTAGTCAAAATAGCTGGATTTTCCGTTATAGCTCATTAGAGCTGGAATTAATGCCTCAATAACATATCTGTGGGAGGAAAACCAAGTGAGCGCCATCTACCAGACAAGTTCCATCGGAAATATTATTTCTAATGTATACACGAATTTATATTACAATTTAAGAGCATATTTCAATAAAATGCATTTGAATGAATGGTAAATACTACCGAGATTGTACATTTTTTATCGAGTCCATTATTCGAACTCATTTTGAAATATGTATTCAATTTCTGTCCAAAGAAACATCGCAACCCTTGGCACGACCCAGTGCCACCATCCGGGTAGTACTTCATGCCACAACCAGATGCATGACCACCGAAACTGACATTTACCAAGTAAATGATACAAAATCCAATTTATAAACAAAAAATCGCGAAACTTATCTGTTTGCAGTCAGTAGGCCGCCGGTGAATCTATATTTTCTGCAAGGAAGTTAATTTTCCGTGTATTTTCGTGAATCCGAGTAATTTTTATAGTTTCCGTGAGTGTTTAGTGAGTTTTTGTCTGTTAAATCGCGCGCGATAATGGAAAACAAGCCACCGACCACGAATGCCGGTACCACCGAAATCGAATACGTAACTTTGATAAGCGATGATTCTGATAACGGAACTGGTGGAGCAGACGATGCTCCAAAGCGGCGTGGCCTTAAAATCAAGGACGATGAGGATTCCAATGATATTTCGAATGCCGACGAGCGACGCACTAGTCGTCGAAGAAAACCGAAGGTAAGAGATTCCCATTCAATGCGAGCGCCTCATAAGAAAAACATTCACTTCCAGGTCGAATACTATGTCAACAAGACCGCCACGGATAGCGCCGACAACAAACCATCCACAGAGCGCCGCTCTGATAGTGTACACAAGCCGAAAAAGACAGACTTCGCCAGGAGTCCTAATCCGAAAGAAATAACCGACGTTCGGGAAGCAACTGCAGCAGCAGCAGAAGCTTATAAGGAGATTCTCACCGGTTTGGAGGGAGCTGCCTTTCAATCTCGCATTCCATTTGACAAGATGACATCAGCTGAAGCCGCATGCTTCACTGATATCACAAAAACTGGCCTAGTCGCTCAGAGAGTATTCCTCAATATTCGCAACAGGCTGCTACAAATGTGGATCGACAATCCGAAGCAACAGTTGATTCTTGAAAACGCCATCAAGGACATGGAGCCACCATTTGATAGTGATCCGAATTTAGTTAGACGTATCCACGCGTTTCTTGAGCGTCATGGTTTCATTAATTTTGGAATTTTCAAACGTTTGCAACCGATTCCGAGTAAGAAGATCGCCAAAGTGATTGTAATTGGCGCGGGAATATCTGGACTAGCTGCTGCCCAGCAGTTGCAGCAGTTTGGAATGGATGTGATTGTGTTAGAGGCGCGTGATCGAGTTGGTGGACGTATCGCTACGTTCAGGAAGAATAACTACATCGCTGATTTGGGAGCGATGGTTGTGACTGGCATTTGGGGAAATCCGATGACAATTCTAAGCAAGCAAACAGGAATGGAAATGGTGCCCATAAGACAGGCTTGTCCATTGTATGGAGCTGGTGGGAAACCGGTGCCGAAGCATAAGGATGATATGGTAAGTAAGGGGAGCATGCAATTTTGCTTAATATTTGTGCGACTTGAAAGGTCATATAAAAAAATGTCTAACTGGGAAAGTTTTTTTTTTTTAATTTTCTTATTGGAAGTGTGGCTAATTAGGTATTCGGTTTTAAGGTTCTTCAACTGGAGAAATGTGTGTCGACTGGTTGTTGTATCAGCTTTACCGACTGATAAATCGTTCTCCTATGCTCCGCTCGACATTTTTGTGATTCTTTGCCTCGTAATATGGTTTGACCACACTCGTTTCAGTTGATATCTCACCGCTCACCTTTACCTCAATGGTAAGAATTCATCTATGGCTATGGCTAAGAAAATCGTATGGATTCTCATAAAATCTTCTCTGATCGTGCAGTTAGAGGATAAATTGGCAACTAGAAATGCGTATAAAAAGGCTAGTCCTGCCAAATGTACTGCTAGACAAATCTACCCTTCCCTTCTGAGTCAGCGGACAGGTAAATCTCTACAAGTGATTCTTGACCAAGATAATAACAGTCGATTCGGATTGGTACCGGGCACAAAAAAAAAGCGAAAAGAACTTCTCAGCAATGCTTGGTCCTCAATTTGTGAGAATCATAGTAAGGTAGCATAAAATCAGTGCCGTAACGTTGCCATAAAAAGAGAAGCTCTGGCTTTGTTTAGACAAACATTTTGCCTTGTTTCCAGTAGGAGTAATATGACCACTTTTATAAGGCCTTTAGAGATAGATATGTAACTTAATGTCTTTCTCTAACTAATACTGTTGGCAATCACTTCTTTGATGAATTGAAACATTTGCGTAACATAGAACTAATAAACTGCTGCTATAGCAAATATCGATTAAACTTCGTTTCGTGTCCATTCCCATTCCCAGTCGCCATTGTTATTGATATTGTATTCGATGTCCTTCTTATTTTCTACGACGCATTTTATAGAATGCACTATCGACATTTGTTTGACTCAGCATTTTCCAATTTTTTGCTCTGTTGTTTAACACACATATGTACTACGTTTCAAATGTCACGGCGTGAACTCTTCGATGTGGTTAACACAGAGAAACTCAAAACAGAAACTTTGTGAAGGTATGTTTCATTAAGTAGCTGAAGTCCGTGCAGACTTTTCCTGAAAGTCATAAAAAGTTCATCTATAAATGAAATGTTCATCTATACAATTCTATCTACACTCCTTGTACTCTAGACTCAGCATTTAATTTATCCTGTCGTGGCAGAAAATATGGCGAACATTTGTTCAGCGAAAATTTGTTGAGTTCCACAGTAACTAAACTGTCTCACAACCTAAACTGATTTTTATTTTCGGGTTCAAGTGCATTTTTAACAGCAACAGAACTGTTCCACCGATTAACACCTGCTTGCTTTTCGTATGAACTGCAAAACTTTGTTTTCTCCACGGATGGAATATAAAGGCAAGTAATTGTCGTGGACACCTCTCCTATTTGAAATAAAAGCATACAAGCGTGTGATGTGCCCGCCGAACCTCTGCTTTACACACAATCCACTTATTGTCATTTTGCCATACAATTTTTTAATCTTTAGCACAATCCTTAAAAAACCGATTAGAAATCTTTGTGTATTTATCAACTAGTTTTAAGGAGAATGAAGCGGTGTCTACTGACACATCTACTGTTTTAGGTCCAGGATACCCTTCGTAAGATCTTTTTAAAGCCTGCATGCTTTTCTTTTCTCTGCCAAATCTGTTTCAAAGTAGTTTACAAATTGCAGACATGAAATGAAGAGTAGTAAGGCTGCTAATGTTAGTTAGCTCAGTGCAAGTGGGATCGCAGACGACTTAGAGTACTGTATTGTACTGGATTCAGAACGTTTCTATATGCTCTCCCTTAACATATATCAATTTTGACTCATACTTAGTGACAGAGAAATAATGACAATGACGATAAATAGATTCGTCTGTCAAGTCTCTTTATGATAGCCGAGTGTATTTGAAGCAAGTTATTTCTCTCTGTTTCCAAGCTCGTCGTTTCGCACCCTTTATTCCAAGAATCTCGTTAAAATCATAGTCCGCTAGGAAACCCCTAATTAAGACATGCCATCCAGATATCTTAGTGAAAAAGGGGAAACCAATTTCCCACCAAATATCCACACTCAGTCTAGCGCCAGAGAAGTTTCTGCCCACGGATCGTAACTTTCTTATGATCACCGAGCCATTGAGTACTTAAGTCATAAACCATCCAAAAGTCTTCATTTAAATTCTAGAATATGAAAGATACTTCAATCAACGACTGTCCTATTGCCTCATAAAGCAATTCGGCTGTCGTCTCCTGTTGCATTCGTTTATCCATCTCATCCAAGCGTGTATACAACGAAGGGTATACGTATGTAAATCGCATCATAACAAGGTGGCACTTCCTGTACCCGTCGTCGTCGTACTATGACATGCAGACAGACAGACGAATTATTCCAAAAACTCTGACTGTCATAAAAATTTCAGAAAAAAGGGTTACATGCCTCTCTCTTCATACTTTTATGCTCTCCCTAATTGATCTTCTCCGGCATTCTCTGATTCCAATTGAGAGGTGCTGTCATAATCCAATAAAACTGAATTTCAAATCTCTGCTGTCAGTCTTTTGATTCTCGATTCGCTCGATGACCAAAACCCCGATTGAGATGTAGAATGTGCGTGCGTGCGCACGTTTCCACTGGAGTGAGCAAAGCTTAAGCCTCCACATAGCGATGTAGGTAAACTCTGCTCATGAGATGTAATTAATTGGCTTGGCTTTCGGTGTTGGAAGTCATCATCAAACCAGACCAGATCTTTAGGAGCTCCCAAGAGCAAAGAGGCGAGTTTCTTTGTCTGGCTTTTAATTAGATAGCCTTGTCCGTCGCGGCGTACCCGTAACAATCAATAAATTCATTATTAATTGCTGACGAATTTCTGGTTGTTAACAAGATGTAAAGGTTCGTTAAATTTCGCGGTTCTCTTTCTCGTGTGGGTGGGGAAGCGGAAAAAGAGGAGCGGTCCACTTCGAAAAGTCGCATCATGACGTTTTATTACCTTGCAGTGCGAGGGCAGCGAATTTTCTAAATAAAAAAACAACACAACATCAACAACCAACAAATAAATATTTGATTTCGGATGAGTTTTTGAGGGCGGAAACGTTGTAATTGGTTTTGTGTGGGCGATTGGTGTTCTGGTAATTTGGGGTTTGATAGAGAAATAAATTATGACTGCCATGGGAGTTTTGGCAAAGTTGTGAAAATCATCGAAAATGTTTATGGAGTTGGAAGGTCGTTGTGCCGATTTTTATGAGATCTCATGATCCCATTTGTTGTGAGTAAGGTTTGGATGAGACCCCACACACGGTGGGATGGTAGAGCCTTTGAAAAATTTGTAGTATTGTCGTTTTGGAACATAAACAAAATGTTTACTAATCGAATTATCTTCCAAAGCACATCAATTTTGGCTCGTTGACTACCTTACAGGAGAAAACCATAAACCAAACATGACATCGGGGTGAAAAGCGAATCGGAAATGGCTGCCAGTTATCTGTCAGTGATATATTCAACGTGAACCTCTCAACTCTTTTAGGAGACTTGTGGTAAACCGTTTGCCAATAACTTGTGAGATTAAAGGAGAAGTGAATGACTACGTCTTCGGAGAAGACGCTTGATCTGGTTCCACCGGATCCATATGTGAAAATTGACTGCGCCCTGCGCCATTTTTTACTGTCCGCTATTAAGTACTTCTAGTCCACGTTAAAAACTTGCTCAGAGACCACGCATTCAGTGGTGGTTGGAAGATGATGATGCATGGATAATATTCTGGTATGTCCAGTGCTTTTTCCCCGTGGAGCTGGGAGCGATACGGCGAGGAGGTGGATGTCTTTCTAAGATACCAGAAGTCCTCGGTATTAGCATGCACGATTCTCTTGCCTGATCTTGACCAGACTGTGTTCTGCTATACGCTTTTTTGTATTCTTTGACGCTTGGTTTTCTGGAGTTCGATCTGGATGCCAGGTTTTTTTTTTCTGAATTAGGTGCCTCGGGTCTGTCTGTTGGCAGTGAAATATGATGTGTTCTGCATCTTCTCCCTTGTTAAGGCAGCTCGGACAAAATGGTGGGCTTTTATGTCTGAATCTTTGCAGATACTTCCTTTACCCTCCATGACTAGTTAGAACTGTGTGACGTTATAGTTCACCTCTTTCATGTTTCTCCTCATCCAAGCTTCTATGTTGGGAATAAGTGTGTCTGTCCATCTTCCAGTCGTAGCGTTACCCATTCAACATTCACTCCTTGTTGTCAGTTAGCTAGCTTCCTGGTATACACTCGTTTCGTTTTGGATGTTGGATACCGATAGGCAGATAAGCCTACGATGAATGGTTGAATTGCTTGCTTCTTTGTTTACTTTGTACAAAGGGACCAACCATAAGGATTACTCTTTAAAGTTGTACATGTTTTCCGATTTTTTTGTTTTTAAAAAACACTAACAAAAGCGGCGAAACACATCCCCTAAATCATAACAGTCTCCAGACTAAGTTTCTCCCTATCTAGCAAAGTCATTGAAACCTAATTCAAAACCCGTTTTCCACCTCCTTAACCAGCTTTTTATGAAATTTATTCCATTCAACCCAACCGCTTACGTCCAATTGAACAATTTTGACCTCAAATTTAGATACAAGTATAATTTATATATAACAAAACTTTTTAACCATCTGCACACGCCCTTCAAATTTGATAAATGTATACAATTTCCATGGACGATCCGCTCTAGAAACTATAATTTGTGCGTCTACAAATTTCAGCCATGCAATTAATTTCAGTTCCGTTGTTGTTTTCCAACAAACCCTTCACGGTTCATTCACCAAGGGCAAGTCATATATAGATTTTTTTTCTTCCTGAATTTCCGCATTTTGCGGTCCACCATTCTGATCTAGTTTTGAAATTTATGAAAACTATAGACTAACCCTTCGAGGAGGGTTGAGAATAAAAGAAACCTGCATAATTCCTCGATTCGCTGCCGAGGAACAGGATCAAATTGTGGATTAATTTATTATCCTTTCGCAAAATGAAAAAAAAAAAAATCCAGTTCCACGTAGTAGTAGCAGATCATCTATGGTAGCACCCTGCAGCTCGTCTTTCATTGTTTTGATTACGCGCAGGGACCCTCTTCAACATATGTTGCTTTCCCGGATGACTTGCATCGACTTGGAAAAAAAAAGGACGAAAATCGATCGTAAAGTGGCCGACAGGCATCAAGAATTCTGAATACCCGGTTTAATTGGGCGAAATTTTAATTTGAAACCTGAGGGTTTCACGGAAGCACCCTTTGAAAATGTGTTCTCAATCCGAAACCTCCCTTATCTCTGATTATGATCCTGAGTCTGCGTAACCTGAAGCCAACATTTTGAGGTTCATCTGAAGAGGTGTAGGCTTTCAAATCAAAAAAAAAAAAATATTAATTCAAGGACGTACGCAGGCACCCCTTTTTTGTTATGCAAAGAGGGTTGCCGTTGATTTAAGCAGAAAATTTAAATTTCAATGGCGCGCAGGGTTGTTTAAATTCCCTTTTTGTGATCTCTATTGGACTTGTCTATCAATTTTTCTTTTTTTTTCAGGTTGAACGTGAATTTAACCGTCTTTTGGAATCAGCCAGCTACCTATCTCATCAGCTGGACTTCAACTATGCTGGTAATAATCCAGTATCCCTGGGGCAAGCCTTGGAATGGATTATTAAATTGCAAGAGAAGCATGTCAAAGAGAAACAAGTCCAACATTTGACGAATGTGACAAATGTTCAGAAGAGCATTTTAGAAAATCAGAATAAAGTCGCCGAATTGGCGGAGAAAATTCAAGGATTAAAAGCAAGCTGCAAAGCTTTGACTAAGAATCGTCCACCGAAGAACGGAGACAGTGATCAGACTTGGATTGAACATGAGTTTAAGATAAGAAGCACTCAGTATGAGTGGAATAAAGCATTTAAAGAATTGGAAGCACTTAATAAAGAAGAGGAAAACTTACAAGCCAAGTTGAAGGAAATCGAAATGAATCCACCGAGGTAAGAAGCACTCATTCAATGTGGAAAAGGGTTAAGCCTGCTTTAAAGAGCTGGTACTTGAACGCTTTTGGTCTCTTCTCTTTTTAGCGGTTTTATAAATGTATCGAGTTTCTAAGCCTCATCACAATGTTGAAGGCAGGCCGTTCCTGGCCTAAAAGATTCGTTACTGAATTAATGCAAACGGTCGGGTTAGCTGACTAAGAATCTATTGACATTTACGTTAGTTATAGGCCAGCTTTGCAATGTTTTCTTAATTGACGTTGGCATTAAAATTAAACAGTCGATTGAAGATTGGATCATAAGAATCCTGGCATTTAATGTTGTGCAAGACATGCGGCTTTTGCATTTCAAGTGGAGTCGATAGTCGATATTTTTCCGCAGAATTTGGAATTTTGTATGACTTCCTTCTGAGAATTGGGAAGAGCTGGTACGTTCCAGAACTCTGCTGCAATCCACACTAGCCACAATCTGAATATTCACGTTTCCCACAAAGAAGCTTTAAAACCGTGTTAACCTGCGGATTTCAAGCCCGAAATGAAACTCTATGATTGAACGTACAGACTTGAATAACGAAACTTTGGCTTAAAACTTTAACTTTGGTTGCGAGAAGAAATAAAGTAAAAGCTTCCAGGAATGTTAATGAAAAAACTTTGCTTCATCAGGACGATGAACGCGTCTTGTCATAACGGGGCTTAGATTAATTCCACATCCTTCCTATTTGCCTGACCTGGCACTGTGCGACTTTTTACTCAACCAAAAAAAAACATTTGGGAGGACAAAGATTTCCAACGAATGAATGGGTTGAGGCGGCAGTAAACGTATTTTATTGAAGGCAGTAAGGAATTTCTTCTACCTACATACGTACGTTCATATGTGAATGTAATGGCTTCCTAGGCCATTTGGAAGAAGTGTATTAAGCTTCAATGAGATTACGTAGAAAAATAAAAGTAAATATAAACTCTCGAGTTTGTTTTCTCGGGCAAATTCCGAATTTTTCAATCCGCCTTCATACATCCCAGTGGAGTTTGCTTTTCTTTGCTCAAGGACAGGAGAAAAATACTCGTGCAAACGTTCTTACCATGCGTCAGTTTCAACTTGAATTTCCGAAATTTTTTTTGTATATTCTGACGCATTCTACAGCTGTTCATCTTCTCTATTTAAGTCGATGAACATCAATCCAATAAAACCATGGAAAACATTGCGTCAAAACTGTTTCTATAGTTATCGTTATTTCGGTGCAAAAAATATGTAGAAACTCTATTCTAAATCATGACTAAAACTAAGCACGCAGACGTATCTAATAAAAAAACTTTTAATGTTTAATTTCCAGTGATGTTTATCTCTCATCAAAGGATCGTCAGATCTTGGACTGGCACTTTGCCAATCTTGAATTCGCAAACGCAACACCACTGAACAACCTATCCCTCAAGCACTGGGATCAAGACGATGATTTTGAATTCATTGGAAACCATACCACAGGTAAGTGAATGAGTTATCTAATAAAAACTATGCTTCCTGAATTCAGTGGGTCTTCCCGCGTGTGCCCTTAGTAGTTGATACAATTAAGATTTTTCCCACAAATATCCCGCGGGCATAAATTAATTAATTCCCACTAAAAACTGATCATTTCTGTCGTTCGTTTCGTGTGACCATAAATTAATGGTGGAACCACTGGAGTTTTATGACCAAAATGTCTTAATTTATTCGATTGTAGAGAAATGCTATATGAACTGAATGCCAGAGTAGAATCCACATCTCTTTTCCTCTCCCCTCTCTTCTTTTTTTTTTTGTTTGTGCAGTTTAATTATCAGTTAAACAAGAAAAAAAAAAAAATGCTTCGATCAATGCCCCCAGCTGAGTCGTTTCCTTATGTTTGATATCCGCATCTTTTGAGTTTTATTGATGGTTCCTCGAGTTTAGGTTAGATTTGCATTTTTTTTTAAATTGAGACAAGAAGTATCTATCATTCACCAAAACAAAGGTTACCATATAACAAAAAAAAAAAAAAGTTTTTCTCTTTTCTCTTAATAAAAGGAGCTGATTGTACGAGTATGGTGAGGAGGAAGAGATGAGGAAAAGTTCGAAACTAATTAGTAGGTGCAAGGGAATTAATTCAGCTTTTGTGGCGCTGATAAGATTGGTAGTGGAACACAAACGAGAGCTTGTGCCCTAATGGGCACATAAATTATAAACATAATGGCATTTCTTAACCGGAGAACTATGAAGTATGTGAGAGGTGGTTTTCTATTTGAGATAGCAACACACGGGGCTCAAGAATCTGGGTCAAGAGGTTTTTGAATCATAAATTTCAAGTGATTTTGGTGACATTTTCTTCTCACTATAGGTGCATTGCGATGGAGTCTTAGATTGTTAATAATATGCGCTACTTAGGAGAACCACAGTTCAAAGTTACGGTCAGATTTTGTGTGATTTTCAATGGTTTATGGAAGAAAAAATTTCGGAAATTGGAACGAAATCAAATGAAGGATTTCGGTTCTATGCAGATCCATACTAATGCCCATTAGAGAGCCTTCAGATGACTGAAACAGTCTGTACCTTGCGCTTGCATAAGCTATTAATTCCTAGCTATGTGGGTCTAACTAATCATCTCGGTTCAACATTGCCTATCATCAGGCAATTCTTCTATGTCCTGAATATAGTACATAGCCAACTTTTTAAGAAAGATCTCGATTTCAATTCAGTTGCTGATCTCGTGCTAATACTACTGTTGTCTTTGATAATCGCGTTTTAGTTAACGAGTATCGCTTCATTTAACGAAAAGCATTCGCCAATCTTCAGCACAGCAGTTTGCAGCCAAGTCTTGTACTGATTATCTACAGAAAATTACAAACTTTGTCTGAATTTGCAACGGGTATCGCATAAATTTGAGAACTAGGAGTAATTCAGTTGATATTAGGACCTTCACCATTGCAAAGGGTATCACATTAGGAACGCCAAATTGGTTGGGAAATTTTGTAAGGTTTTGTAGCAAATTCTCACAGGTTTAAAAAATTTAGTTGACGCACAACTCAAGTCAGCAGACGATTTTAAACGCAAACAATTCGTTTGGGTTCTGGAGAACACCAAGAGGAGGGATACGATTGTCAGAAAAATAAGTCAGCCTAAGTTATGAGCACTGGATTCGTGAACAGAAATCATGTTCGGCAGGCAGAGATTCCTCGAGTGATCCATTATAGGTGGAGTAATTGGTGGATTACGCCGAAAATCCATTAAGCACTAAGCATCGATTGGCCGAGAAGAGCAATATGACCCCATTCGACCTCATTCTGTAGGGTTTAGTGATATCTCAGGTTTATGCCAGAAAACCACAAACGCTTTTCCAGTTGAAGGTCGAAATTTAACGCTTCAGTGGTGATATTGTAATAAGGATGCCGCATCGCTGCGAAAATTTTATCAAACGAAAACAATTCTACGAAGAGAGTCCTGGGGGATATTTGGCGAACATCTTGTTTAAAATTAATCCCAGCTTGTCTACTTTGCGAATGAAATAAAGATATAATCGCTAAGTCTTGAAATACTACGTTTCATTTAAAAATTATATTGTCCGCTCCTGAAAAGATGGATCTCGCAATTCTGTCCGTCTCTCTTTCCATTCACTATGCAACTGCCATCCGCTGTCATAGCCTACAGCATGTAGGAAAGTCAAACAAAGCTGTGTGCCATCGGGGGGAAAAATTACTTCCAGAGTTCTCAGAATTAAGTCACCTTGAAACCAACTGCCAGCGATGACCGCAAATGTCCTAAAAGGATTTATATTAATGACCGTTAACACCCGACCAAAGTGAATAAAATTAAAAATAAATCAATCTCTGATCGCGCTGCTTCGTGTTTGCATATTCATGAATCTGCAGTTCTAGGGTCCCGGCGAGGACACAGCCGGTGCAATCACGCAATGGACTCATTCCATGAGTTCTTTTCTTTTCGGCATAATTAGCATTCTAGAGCTGACAAAACACTCTCAGTTTCACACAGGACGACGTACATTGCATTGAATTTCTGCATGCAATGTCCACGCAACAAAGAAGATGACCATTAATTTTTGGTCATTTATCGAAAACAAAACCTAAGAGTCGCACATGTGCGCCGGACATGCGATGGCGCAGTTTTTCCAAAATGGAAAACCGCAGGGGTGTGGTTAGCCGCTGACGTCTCATTGACTTGTATTAGCTCAGTCGAACTACGAGTGTGTATCTAGTGCAGATAATAAATTGAATTGAATTTTGGGGGACAAAACTCTCACCAAAGGGACAGGGACACACGAAACGAAACGTTAAGTGATTACTGAAACTCGGTCTATTGATCAAAGGACTTTCTGAATTTCTGTGAAAATGAAAAATGTCCACGAATTAAAGTAACAGCTGTTAGCTGCTGCTGCTGCTGCTCCCTCATTGTGACAATGCATTAAAGGACATTAATTTTTGTTGTGACAAAGTCACATTGTATCCTTGAGCAGTCGCCTTATTTTGTGTGTAAACATTCGAACAATATGGGGAATTATTTCCAGGATCAATATAATTTGCGGTTGTCATCCTTATTTTACACGCGAAGCAATAAAATACGACCGAACGGCCGATCTATCATGATCTTTTGTTAGCTAGAGAATCCTATTTCAAGGATCTCGCTTCGGTGACTATGTGTCATAAAATCATAAAATGATTAACTGCCGGCACAGGGATAGGCAGGTAGGTAGCAAAGATTTTCCTTTTTTCCCTATTCGTTCTTTTCAAAGGAATTTTTAAGAAGCAACATCAGCAGGATCCTCATCATCATCATCGATGCAGTCAGTCTCTGGAGGAGTAACTTCGGCTACATCCCATGCGATTTGATGTCCTTTCTCGGTAAAAACACACAAAATTTTTCATGGTTTCGCCCACTCTAGACGTAGAGCCCTCAAGGGATGCCTGCTGTTGAACTACACCGCCGCGCCGCCGTACCATCTTTCCAATCTTGGAGCCGCTATGCCACATGCTTCACCGGGTTCCACCTCCTTGGCATAACCATGTTTGTTCAAATAAACTTCTCTGATTTACAATAATTTATCGTGGCCCGAAAATTGTTTTATTGTTTTCGTCTCTCGTCTTTGAGGAGAGATTCTTTGTCTTTTGTCGGGGCCATTTCGCGTGATATATGTGAGGAGAGCAGGCGCGTTTCTCTGATCATCATTAGATGTGTTTCAGAGCGAGCTCCCATTTGGGGGAAAGGAATCTCATTAACTCTTTCTCCCCCAAATACAAGGAGTACGAGTATTATAGCCTCGGCCGCCGTTTGTAGGCTAGACATCGATCATTAGTGTGCTTAGTGTGGTTAATTTTGGAGGCGTACGGCGATGCCATGAATCTCCTGGTGATTTATACAATTTTGCTTTGATTGTGTTTTTCTGGAGCGATTAATAAGTCGCGAAGAATCGGCGTTCCTTCTTCTGATTAAAAATGTTAATTCGATGTTGTTATTAGGGGTTTTTTGTGTGATTTAGTGTTATGTAAATGTGCGTATACATGGAGACTCCTCAAGACAGGTTGATGAATGGCGGTGGAGGTATTTTAACCTTTTGTATAAGGCGCCATCCTGCTTCGGAGAGGATACAATGGGGATTTTGTGTTGTAATGCGAATTGTATTTCTGTGTTTCGGTTTTTTTTTTTTTGTGTAACGGAACGCCACGTGTAGACAGGTTGAGAATGAGTGTCAACATGGAAAAAAATTCAGAACATGTACCAGACCCAGTGGATTTTTTTTTGTCAGTTTAGGTTTTCTATCGGCTTCCTGTGTGGTGACTTTTTGAAATTGTCTTTACAACGTCTAAAAAGGTAGACCAACGTCTCAAAATACACCCATCCTGCTTGACGAATTTAAGGAATCCTTTAGTGCATTCACTGTGCTGACATTAAACATGGTAGAGACGTTTAACAACTTCTTTTAAGTTATCCTATGAAGCGAAGTTATTCAGTGAGTGCAAGGAACTACGTACGAAACCGTGCAATCAACCACAAAGTTTTCTACGACAAACGTCTGAGAGTAATAAATGTCCGTCCTAAAACGGACTATCTTGTGAGAATCGGGTGAAAGGGGCGAAATGTCTGCATATGTAACGATAGCCAGGCTGCGCTTAATGCACTACTCAACTCTTTAACCTTCTCCAAAATAATTTTCGAATGCAAAACCTTCTTGAGTTCGACCGGAAGGCTGAACTCATTGAATCTCGCCTGGGTCCCAGGACACTAAGCGATAGCAGGGAATGAGAACTCTGACGAGCTAGGCAAGGTTCAGAAGAGGCTTTCTCAGGGCCTGAACCCACGTTGGGTTTGCCAGCGTCCTTGGTCAGGGCTTCCATTGACGATTGGGTTTGTAATGAGCACAATCGACGGTGCCATAGCTCTCCAGGATGTAGGCAGACTAAACGAATGGTCCCTGACGTCTGTAGGAAATCGGCGGTTTTCTTTGCAGGAAGGACTGTAGACAACTTACTCGCGTTCTTACGGGCCACTTCACCTTCGCCAGACACGGTGGATTGTCCTTTGCTCGGATCAGTTGACAGATTTTTGGTGCTGATGTGGTGAGTGCTGATGATGTAAGCTCCTCATCGCTGAAGCTCCATCTTGACTTCCTACGAAAGGCGAAAAAACTATAGAGTAAAATGGGGTTCTCTACCTGGTAGTACAATGGACCAGTATTTGAGTCTGAGTGCTCCAGTACGGTGTGCCGGCCCCGACAAAATAAAAAAAGGTCCTGCGAAAGCTTCTGAATTCACCTTTCGGATATAGGTTTGAACTTAAGTTCCTTCCATTTGTATGAAAAAATATTACACGCACAACACGAATGATCGCGTGGACCTAAGCCATGGCCCCCCCCATATGGTCTGTTGGGCCAAATATTTATTTTTATTTTTTTTTTATAGAGATTCGGCACAATTTGGATCTCGGCCCGGAGCTCGAGAATCGTTTATAATTGGCTGTCATAAACTTGACATTTCCTTGGGCGTTGTGCCGTAGGGGTAGTACACTATAGGTACAAACGTCGACTCTAATTTAAAGATTTTTATTCGATCATTATTTCCGCATGAAAAATTGGCCATTATTGAACTGTTTGCAGCCTTTTGAAGCCTATTTTGTCGAAGCCATATTCATGCATAGTTTGTAACTAACGTCCAGAATGAAAGACTTGAGGGAGTGTAAAGCGACAACGTCTTACTACGTGTCCATCTACATACAATGTAGGCGTTAAAACGGCAGCTATAAAGTTTAATCGCTATCGATCCATTTACGAGTATAATTTATGGACATTTTCCAAATAATTCTTAATAGCGTCTTGCACAAAACTGCACAAAAGTCATAAAACCAAAATGCAATCTCTCTACAAATAAAAACATCGCATCGGTACTAAAAATGTCGAAGTCAAATTCATAGCCCTGATGCCGCCTGGAGGCGGCCTGAATTGTTTCCGGTTTTGAGACTGGTTGTCTTGCCGCATATTTTGCCAACTTTCTCGAACTTTTATTACTACATTCGGTGCAAAATTTTGTCATTTCCATCGGCAAACTCCAACAAAGATTGTCAATTCAGTGACAAATTGCCACTAAAACTCAAATAACTCACATTAAACTGTCATCGAACTCGCATTGTCATAACTGAACAACGACAACGATATTCACTTACAAGTGTCACGCTTAATTACAATTAATTTGACATTTGTCTAAATCTACATATATCATCCTTCAAATGGTTGACAAACAATAAACTCAAACAGAATTTTTGTTTTACATTCCCATGCATTGTCGTCGTTGTCGATTGGTCATTCGATTGTAATTTGAATTAATGAGAAAATTATTATCAACTCCAAAGCCAACACCGTCCGTCGTCGCCATTATTGCCGTCAAACGCCAGTGCGGTGTGGTTGGTATGTATGTAGAAAATTAATATAAATTGCCCAGAAATTGACGAGGACTGTCATTAAGTTCTCGAAATTATGAAAACCAAAACAAAATTACCATTCAACTTGAACATTGTTTCAGAGACAGAATCTGAAGGGCCCCAGGGGCAATGGGAAATTTTCACTTGCACAGTGGTTCTCAAAACTCGACGAGGACCAATGGCAGTGATTAGTTTACGGTTAAAGTGTGGGACTTTTTTATTAGTTTACAATAAGAATCGTTAGTTTATTGCTTAATTTAAATAATTTTTCGCAATAAATTAGACTTAGGTGGATGTATTCTGCAAGCACGATTTGCATTCGGAGGAAGATACAATTTTGGTTTTATGATTCCTTTGAGTTCATGCAGTACAACAAACACGTTTATGGTGGGGTCTTTTAATAGCCGGTTTCACGTGGTAGTGGGATTATTTTGTTTGTTTCTTTAGACTGAAATGCGCGAGCTGTGTATTTTTATAGACATTCGTCCTGTTAGCAGGGGCAGCAATAAAGGCGCACTTGCACTGGACTTCCTTAATTAGCTGACGTTTGTTTTAGGAAAGTGTTGTTGCCTAGGATCAATACATTTCGATCGAATCATCAAATGTGGCATTCAAGTTGTTTTCTAGAAGTTTTTGTCCTCGGAAGATAGTAGGTAGTCTTCCTTTCTGGAAGCTTGTCATAAGTCCCGATACGCAGAATAGTTATGACTTTGGTTCTTGATTTCTTATTTATGAACTTGTTTTAATTACTGTGTAACTGAGAGTCTAAACGGCTGTCTAGCTGTAAAGGTACTTTAGCAACTGCCTTTCTTACGATTTTGCCTTTATAAAATAGGTTTTACAGCCTCGATTATGACTGTTCTTTGGCTTAAAAGACACTGCGACTCTTGTTAATTCTAAACGGTCGTGTGAATTCCAGGGCAAACTCCAGCCTGTGTACCAACACCCATTTTTGAACAACACTGCCATTCTTTTTCCCCTTTAACTTGATATTACTGGCAAAAAGCCTGCCAAACTACTACCTTTCCACAATCAATGACTTCCTAAACATAAAATGGGATTAATATCTCTCTAGACATTAATATGGGCTCCAAACATTCAATACCAGGAACAGAAGAATGAAAACATTTGGATAATTTTAAAGCCAAGGCCATTATGACCAACTGACTGAAAACTTCATTCTGTAGTCGCTGTGTATTACCCTTGCCAACATAAGGAAATCAATACGTTCTCAATGAGTCTAATAAACTTCGGAGCGTCTGTATAGGTATCATTAAATATTCCCCAGTGAAAGGTGAATGATTCCGGAAATAGGTATAAAAAGCACCCACTGGCCCTATTTCTGATCGAGGGCGGTTGAAAATTAACCATTTATATCGAGCCCACTCTGTGGCACCACGCCCGTTCTTTTTTTTTTAACAAAAAAAGAACTACCCACCATGTGAAATCTACCCTCCATCGCCTTGGGTTATTTTACCAAACTTCCTCATCCATTAATCCACAAAATATGCTCTCATTCCTGTAATTATTCAAACATGTTCTGGTTCCCCTCCTTCCACAAAAAGAAATAAAAATAAAAACTCGAAAAATACATAAATTTTCCCATCAAATATAATTCCCCCCGCACATATACAACGCGAAACCTTTATGATTTGCCAAAAAATTTCTTCTCCCAAGAAAACAAACAAAGAACTCGAAACAGCACTGGCCCCAGAAGTCTTGCCTGCGGCACATCCATTTCGAAAATAAAAACCAAACACAGCAGCACAATACACAAAACTCCCATCAGAACAAACAGAACCCTCTCACTCAACAACACACACTGGCACACTGGCACACACTGTCACTAAAAAAAAAAATAAAATTCGCACAATTTTTGAACAATTTTACACATCGTTTGGGTAATTGTATATCCTGCACGGGCGGCTTGCACGGGTAACCGGAAGTCCCGGGCTCATTCGCGCGCTGCCGTGTGTTTGCATTCAGACGTCAGTTTTGTTAACTTTTTCGGGGAAACTGTGTTCTTTCTTTTCTCTTTTGGGGGGGAAATCATTAATTACTTTGCTAATTATCATCGTTACACACACACACACAGAGCGGACAGGAGAAAATGTACTAATTTTGATTTATGGGCTGAAGTTGTTGTTTTTATTATCTGTGGCCGCTGTGCATCACTGTACAGCAGGGCCCGCTTATTCGCGTATGACGGTACAGAAGGTACATATATCGAGTATAGGGTGGCTGTATTCAGTTCTTTTCTCTCCTCTCTTTGTGTGGCAAATTGTTTTTAGATTTTTATCATAATTACATGTTTGAGTAACGAAAAGGTAATAATTCATCGCTTGACTTTCAGTTCAGTTGTTGAGGGAGAAGGAGAATCAGTTTTCGAAGAAACATAGAAATGTCTTAAAACAAAGAGAAATTAATAAATGTGACTTGTGGTAGTGTGGTGGGACTGGAGTGTTTTTTTTTTCTCTTCGGATTAAGATTTAATTTATTTAATTTTGTTTTCGGGTAGGGGAGAAATTAGCAAACGAATTCCGGATGTCCATTCTGACATCCGGTGATAAGTTGTGAATTTTTATGGCTTATTGCGAGAATGAAACGTCATTAGAGACGATTAGTGTTGGAATTAGATTAAATGTCGAAATTAGGCTGAGAAATTAAATCAACAAACATTGAGAGGGGGATAGGAGACTAGGGACTGGAGTTTTGTTCTAATTGGAGGGCTATCAGTTCCTTTAAATATTTAATTATTTCAGTGTTAATTAACCCATTAACTCCATGGTTCTAAAGATTAATATTCAAGGGAGAAAATGAAAATACCTACCAAAAATTAATGCATACATATTTACAGATGTCCTGGGTAGAACAACTTCAGTGGCCACTTTATTTGAGAACCTTTTCAAATTTTAAACATACCTACACGACTGATTTTCTCTAAAAATAATCACAGTGCTCCTTATATGTTGGTTCTATTTGGCAAGTCCTTACACAATTCTGGCTGATATGCCGATGACATGAAAATCTTCAGGCACATTTCCTCCCCCGCTGACTCCGATTTGAACAACTTTTCAACCTGGTGCCAAAAGAATTCCTTTGAGCTCAATGTAAGCTATTACATACTCCCGTAAGCGTGTCCCACCAGTCCGTAGATCCTATGTTATCTGTGACGAGGCCGTTTCTTCTGTCCTTTCATTGCGTGATTCCTGTGACAGAGAACTAAATTTTCGCTGTCATATCGATAACATTATCCGAAGAGCAGAACGCTGGTCTAAGGAATTCTCCAACCCTTATGTCACGAGATCTCTCATTTTCACATTTGTTAGACCAATCTTTGAATATGCTAGACAAGTATGGTTATCCTATCACAACACACATTCCCTACAAATTGAGGCTTTTCAACGCCTTTCGTTTTGCTCTACGCGGTTTTCCCTGGGTAGACCGTTTTAGCCTACCCGCTAAGAAGATCGGGGACAGACACTTCGTTCTGTAGAAGCCGTGTCCTACTCTACGTTGCGAATTTTAGTCACCCAAAGCAAACGCCCTACATAAACCCAGAAAACCCTGGAACTATGTGATCACAGGACTTGTTTTCGCAGAGTAGCCACCCAAGTTCGGCTGGCCGACATAAGGCTCTACAACAGATAAAGATGTTTCCATCAAGGCATTCTTCATACTCCGACGGCAGTGAAGAAACTCCCTAGCTGCAATCAACGACAGAAATTAAATGAAAATCATTTTTCAACGGGGATAAACCAAAAACATCCTGTGTATCCTGTGATTAAGGTTGGATGAAATTTTGTGTTCTGCAGTTCTTTTTCACAAGATTGCCCCAGGATTTGTAGTTTTTAAGGCTTACTTTCTAGGGACATTTGTCGAATTCGACATTGACTACGACACGAGCAAATAATAAGCCCAAAAGCTAGGTAGGTACATAGTTAGTTGAAGTGGTGGTTCAAGAACCCAATTAGCGTGGAAATGCGCCATTTTGTTACCATAAACCTCGTGCAAATCTGTTTAAAGGAAAGGAGTGTCTTGATTCTTTATGATTTTATTGTTTAGCCGTAAACAATAATAAACGATAAAGAGACAGGTCTCCAATCCTTTTTTCAGCTATCATGCTGAGATCCTCAAAGAAGGGTATACCGAGAGTAGAAATGGTAAAGAGATTTTTTCTCGTTTGTGTCCTTTCAGCTTGTACAGAAAGTGTTGTGGAGAATACCAAGCTTGGCTGCGTGGTCTCCGATTGGCCAATTCCCTGTAATAATTCTAGCAGTGTCTGGTCTCGATTTGCCAAGTAGCTCGTTTGATTTGGGTTTATTATAACTGGGTTACGTCTTTCTCGATATGGCTCAGTTAGTAAGATTGTTCTACCTGGGATTGGCTAGCTGAAGGAAGTGAATGTGGGTACAGAACTTAACGAAACTCAGCGGAATGTGGACTGCCTCTGTTAGGGAATCGGTAAGGGCCGACCCTCTCCTGGCGCCCAAATTTCGGGCTTCGAAATTCTCCGGTTGGTTTCTAATTTTCACAGATTCTCCAAAAATTTATGAAATTTTTCAAAACTATATGCTTTTCTACACGAAGGTAGTGACAATCTTTTCTAAGTGCGTCTATAAATCCAGAAGAATTTCTATGAATCGTTGAACCCCTTTCAAGTACGGTTTTCAGAGAAGTTTTATGCTATGAAACTACACGGGTGTTTTGTCTTACTTTTATCGTTTATGTCGAAAGCTATTCAAGCACCTTTATATCCAGTTTGGGTACATTTCAATTCGGTGTCAAACACCAATTCACACTTACTTTATTTTTGTGGGTATGACCTGTAAGAGAATCAACTGAATTCATTCACTTAAGAAACTTTTAAGCATGATTTGGTTTTCAGAGCCTTAACGGAAGTAGAAGCCATGCGCAAGCCCTTTTTTTTTTTTTTGTCTAAAGGTACCTTTGAGGTCCTCCAATTTAGAAATATGTTTATGTAAATTCGCTTCCACGGCCCTTTGTCGTTTCATTGTTTTATTTTTTACCCTAAGCAGTTCTATGAGTTAAACTGCCATAGAGAATGCCTTCATTACTAATCCTTTAAATATGCAAACAACTGTAGGCCGGCAATGGTTTTCCTCTGGTACTCCACGCAACTCGTTATTTCTGTCATAAAACTATTCAAATTTTTGCTGTCCCTTTCTCCTTCTCAGTTATGCATTTGGTAGAGTTCACTGCTGATAATATCAGCCATCAACCCTTTCAAAAACACCTAAACTCCTGTGCATCTGGCCAAATATTTCATTTTAATCGAAAACGATTTATAAAACTCAATTAAGCCCCTGGCGCTTGCACCCGAATAAAATCAGATTTTCTCTCAGCGCAACAATTAAAGGATTACATTCCCGAGAATACCTACCCATTCCAGGTTCATTATAACTCATTTCCACACAATTTACTCGAGAATATTCATCATCATAATTTTTCCATGCTCGCGCTACGCATGCGCTCCATTATAATACTAATCCTACCACATAACTCAGACCATAAGGCCGCTCATAACTGCTTTCATTAGAGCGGAATTAAAATGGAAACCTCCACTCAATTAAGTGAAAATTAGAATATTTTCGTAGATGTCTACATCTCTCCCAGACGAACAATAGTGAGAGACTTTGTTCCGTGCGTGTCCCCCCTAAAGTTCGTCGAGTCAGAGTCAGAGTCAGAACTTTGTCCGTTTAATGGACGACAATGATTTGTATCTGAGTTTCAATTTTTCATTTTTATTGTTTACTTTTTATTCTATGCTTTCTTCTTTTTCGTTGTGGACGGACGTGTTTTAGACCATAAAACTCGATGCATGGTCGTGTTTTTTTTTTCTTTTTTAAATTCAAATTCTGCACGCGTCGATGAGGCAATTTTTTATGTTTCCCCCACGAAAAAAAACGAAAACAAAAGGAAAATAAAGATTAGAATCTCGATTGTTATTCTAGTGGAAAGTCGAGTACATGATCTTGCAGAAGTTAATTTATAAAATGAAAATAAGACGGTGATATGGGTCCCCCATAGATACACATAGAACGATAAAGAGCGTCGCGACGACGCAAACGCGCATTCCCCATACCCATACCCAATTTAATTGCCACAAACATGGAGGCAAAAACTAAAGCAGAAGCTACTTCAACTTCAATCTATTTTCTAGGGAGTGGCCAGCTCAAAAGATAAACGATCTGTTGAGTGAATTTGCACGGTTTTCTGTCGTCGGCAGTGGTGAAAAATTCCTCTGATCTCAAGCCGAGAGAGTACATGCGAAAGGCGTTAGCTAACCATAACTCATCCATTAGCATTGTCACCTTAGAAAAAAAAAAACTCAACTTTTCCATTTGGATGATGGCGTGGGATGCCGAAAGATTGGTGATCTGCAAAAGACAATGAAAGGAACCTCAATCTCAAGAGATCCCGTGCTAAATTGATGTTTTCTACAACAGACTGCTCCTAGTTCTTTGTGCATCCCTTTTGCGATGCTGAGAGTGCGGGACGTTTTATGATATTTTTCTTTTTTTTTTAATCGTCATGATCGTACCGATCGGACTTACGATCAGAGACCTACAGATACAAAATAACAATTAACCATCCATGCGTAAAACTTCAGCCTGTCTTGAGAGGGCATTTGAATCATAATTGGATTTCGTTCTGCGGTACGAAATTGATCTTTGCAGTCACACCGACGATCGGTGAGATCGTTTTTTATTTTTTCTCCTTAAGAGCGATCATCCTTGATCCTTTTTGTCTATTTCTTTTGTGTGTAACATTACGTTTTTTTTTTAAATGATGATGAGTGGCGGTTACGTTGCGGTATGTTGTTTTAGGATAAAAATAAAAAAATACTCCACCATGATCGAAGGAAGATTTAGTGTGTATATCTGTGGAACATGACAAGGAGTAGATAGATGTCAATAAATATTTTGAGATCGTATATTTCTAAGGAATTTTATCGATCGGCTTTAAGGAAGAGGCTTGATAAATAAAGAAATGGGTTCGGAAAGGTTTAATTGAATTTATTAGCAATTGAATACAAAACGGTAGCGGAGGGTGTCACCACCGAACAGACAGACAATCTGACGGTAGAGATATTTTTTTTGTTAAGCCTCGGAAGATGACATCTGTTAAGAGTCGTGAGACACGATATGTTGTTGATGCAAAGGAAATGTTGGTCCTTTTTTTAGATTTTAATTAATTTCGAAGAAATGTTCTTTTTTTTTTTTAAATATAGGCAAGAGGATCGAGGAGGAAATTACCACCTGTCTTGGCAACAGGCATTCGAGGATTTGATAGAATCCATCGCAACGATCACATCTGTTTTTTCGACCAGGACACCGCTGGTAATCACTGTTTAACCCTAAATCCGGGCCATTTTAACCACCTTTGATTCGGAATTAGGGAGTAGTTAATGCGATCCTTTCAAGTATGCAGGATTGTGAAAAATGGTGAAAATGGGTAATCAAAACCTGAATGATATCGACTCGGGTTGTTGAAACTTTCTGCGATTCCCCCTTGACTTGAACGAAGCAGCGAACGTTTGCTCATCCTCGTGCTGCATATGTGAACGAAATTCGCAGTTTCGCACCGTGTAGTTCTAGATGGACCCGCTCCATATTTTAAGGGATTCCACTTCAACCTTTTTAAAGTGACACTTCCGAAGTCAACGCCGCTGAAGGACTAATGTTGCAATTAATCCGCACAACAAGGAGTTGCATGAGGCTGCGCCAACAAACTTAAATGATGGTTTCCTACTGAGCTGTCTGCACAACCCTTTAGGTTTGAAAAAAAAAATCATTTTGCTCATCTGCTCTGTAATCTGAAGTCAATTTCCAGAACAAATTTAAAACAATCATCGCACTCCACCCTAAAAACGCATCCAATCAAACCCGTTGGCAGCTAATTTCATCGTCTTGAGCCAGATATAATGCCAACCAGCTGCTGTTAGTCCCTTTGCAGACGCATTTACAACAATCTGCAAAGAATTTATCACCGCCCTCTTATTACACTGATCGCGCTGTTAATTAAATTGTACACAATAAAGCGTCCCATTCATTGGGAGGCACTCCTCAGTGCAGTGTGGCCATCCAGACTGAGAACCATTTGCAAAAGTGTGAACTAACGCAGTAATGCGTTTTAAAAAACCAAATTGGATGATGATGGTGATAGGATGGGATGGCAGCATTCCTTGACCTGCCACTTTTGACAAACGGACGATGAGAGCCGAACAAAGGCAGCGTAATAAATTTAATGTATCTCAAAACGCAACAGGCACAAGGGATCACCAGTACAACCAGCAGACAACCCAGCATGACTCTAGTCGTGTGTAATTATTGTTTCCTCTGGAAATAAATCCACGGAAGCAGTAGACAGCCACAACGAACAAAAAAAAAAATGGAATAGAAGAGACGAAGAAGTATATCTCGAGCTTGGATTAAGCCAGCGCTTCAGAGCAGCAGGAGGAGGAGAACGAGGATAAGAAAATATTCTGAAAACCGATCATTAAGTTTTCACCACCATTTCAGGCCGGCTCGGGTCTCGTTCTCTCACTTATTATTCCAAGCTACCCATCCGTTCGTGCGTCCATCCATCCGTCGTCGTCGTCGTATTCATCGTGTTTCAAGGTGTATTCGTCGTTGGATAAAGCGAATGCGAATGCGAATACGAATCTGAGTGGAATTATATTCCAATTCACAAAAAAGTGGAGAAAACAGAGGAAAAAAAGGAGGCGAATTCGCGCATCCTTCTATCGCGTAACGTTCCCAGAGTATTATTTACATATCTTCACCTCTGCCACATGCAACGATGCTTGATACCCATCATCCTGGTTATTCCTATTCCTATTCCACCGACGCGTTTCATTTGAATTTTGAGATTTTTTTTTTTTCTTTTGGCGATGTTATTTGCGACTCGCCTGAATGTCTGTCTTGGAAACCGATCCTGGTACCGACGATCGTAGTTTATTCATAAAACGTCCTTAGAACGACTGATAGAGACAGCAGGAGTACTAAGAGTACCAGGAATACCCTCCGCGACTCAGTGTTATCCAGCGGCAACGTCATACACTTCCGATGAGTGACAGGCAGGCGAGCAGCAACAACAGCAGCAGCAGCAGTGCCATGTCAAGCCCTCTTAGAGAGTGTAGGCGTTCTCCTGGAGCGGCATCCCTTTGAGACATGATTCATCCGGTCGAATACAATTGAAACACCTTCTCTCGCTCCATTGTGGCACTTTTTTTCTCCAAGCTGCTTCCCTTTTGTTCCACAGCTCACACACAGTTTTTTTTGCGCCGCTTTTTTTTTGTTAGGTTATGGATACGGGATTGCATTCTGTTCGTACCCTGTTTACACTTCAATCCTCGACCCGGGATCATTAATTACAAAAAAGGAATTCGCGTGTTGATAATATGGAAATGTTGTGTTGCCTGTCGTTGTTCCGTTTTCGGTCCAATTCGGTTTGGGGTTCCGCGTGTGTTGACATAAAATATTACATTTTCGATGCAAATTAAATACACGGGATTAATATTCTGGCATATGTGCGGTGTCTGGGAAGAGGACCGGATAATGGCAATCGCTATGATGGCTCTGGAATGATGCAATTCATTCTTTTTTTTTTTTTTCTTTTCTGGGTGTGGTACCACCGGGATGTAGCCCACATGAATCAAGGGGCAGCACAAATTAATTGCGTTCCACTTATACTTTTTGTTGAGCCTTTATTTTTAATTTGTATGTGCTCTGTTATTGCCTACTTATTGTGGCGAACAGAGAGATAAATTTGTACGTTTTCGAATACTTTTGGGGTAATTTTTGAATAAAGATTATAATTAACGGTCTTCTGAATAAAAGTCTGTGGGAATTCATTGCAATTGCTACGATTAATTTCAGCCAAAGAGTAGGTCCGCAAAAATTGTGGCTGAATTGGAATTATCACACAAAGCAATTGTTTACCTGTTTCTGACCTAAAATCTTTGGAAATGGTGATGGTGCTAAATATGCCTAAGGGCGGAATCAATGGTTCTACATATCTCCCGCAGTAAGCCACACGAAATGCATGCTTCTTCAATAGCTTACGGCGGACAAGAGTGTGTATTTGGCGTAATGCACACGCCTCGTAAAAATACGTACAAAATGCGGTTGCAACAGGGATAACTCAGCTCAGGTGCCGAGGCGTTTTTGAATCCAAGCTATTTGGTATTCGGCTCGTTAACCGCTCATGAACCGGACTCCTTTTTCTTTCTTAGGCTCTTAGCTCCTTCACAATGCGCGCTGAGCTCTCTTTTAGGCGTTTCAATGTTTTCAGAGTTTGTCTTCCATATTTTCGATGAATCGCTGGGATTGGAAGGGCACATGTTCGGCGGTTTCTCTGGACCCCATAACACCTGGAAACCTACATTATTTATAAATCGTCCATCTTCTATGTTAAACCCTAACAAAAAACACGTTCACGAAGGCACAGTATAGGTTAGGTTGGGTGGCTATCCTCCGTAATCGTTAGGATTCACTTAGACCAATTGAGGTCCATTGTGCTACCACATGAGCCGGTTACTTCCGTAACTCTTGGAACCATTTCGATTTTTGGACAAATTTCCAGATGTCGTTGATATCCGAGTCGGCGATATCTGCGAGTTCCTCAACGAAGTGTTTCCCGAGAGTTTGTTTTCTAGCTGAGGATAGTGCTGGGGAGCCGCAGAGAAAGTGAGCGGGGATTCTTCTTCAGTGGTCGGAAGAAGAAGCCACATGGCGTGCCTGCAAGGGAATGCTTGTCTAGTGTTAACTGGGCAGTCTAGGGTCGGTGTTAAGTAATCTGTGACTTCGACTACGTTGCTGGATGAGCTTAGGATTTTGGCATTCCCTGTATTATTGCTGGTCCTCTGTGATGATTCTTTCAGTCGCTAAGCCGATTTTATTGCTGCTTCCTTCCCATAAATATCAAGCGGAATCATCTAGTTTCTTGTGCCGCCGTAGGAGTTGTGCGAAGAGCACCAGTAAAGCAGACACATGCTGATCGCTGAATCGGTACAGGCACAGTATACATAGAACTCCGCCGCATCTTTGGGCACAACTTTGACTGAATGTGGCGAATAAAGTGTTGTCTGGTCTTTGAAAAGCATGTTCATGAGGAAATGGCTCGAATGCCTTGTATTTGTCGCGGTTGTTGATTGTACGCTGCTCCGAAGGGTTCCATGTATCGGGATACTTTGCTCGCGACTAAGTTAACAGACAGGTTGATTTATTCACCCAGATAGATGGTGATATCTTGCATAAGTATTCTCTTTAAAAATGCGATAAAATTAAGACGTAACGCCTTGCCTTAGATTCTCAAGAAATTCCAGTGAAACACGGTGGGAGGTCGTCTGCCCATACACCTCGTTAACGCTGTTAATATCACTGATACAGTGCGAAGGATTTTTGTCAAACTCCCATGTTCACATTTCCCATTGACGAGCAATTTATCGTCCATAACCCCATAAGGAAAACCTCTCCAATCATAATGAGCTACATGCCACGACAGCTTGTTCCGTCATCATAATCTCATATCCCTCACATTCCTGTTCATCGATTTCTCTCCCCCTAAATCACACAAATCACATCTTGTAGACCTTGTGTCAAAGATGTGTCCACTGGAAGGCGAATTCACAAAACAAAAAAAAAATGTTACATCTCCGCCTTGATAATCATGTTAAACACCTGTCGGTCTTCTTAGCTGACCTATCTGCACAGCCCCCGCCTGTGGAGGTTATAAGTTGTTTTCTATGTTTCTATTTCGTTGTCTATTTTTTTTTTTTTCGCCTTAGAGGACGAAGACACATTTCATTTGCTTCGTGACCCCCTCCCTCACCCGAAGAGAAAAGATAACGAAAAGCTTGTTAAAGCTTTACATCAAGATTGGATGAAAGACAGAATGACAGATACACGCAACAGACCTTTCCGAGGCCCAAAGAGACGAATTGTATCTGTCCGTTTGGTTGACATTTAAAATTTTCTGTATATTTTCATCTAAGATTGGCACTAACAGAAAACACGACGAAACAGGAAAATTCAAATGAGATACAGCAAATCATAGATTGAGATACACATAGATACTCATCTTGGGTTAGGTGAATTGAGTTTTTTTTTCTTCTCTGATTCTACTGCTCCAGCATTTTATTGCTGCGTCCAATGGAGGGGAGGCTGGAGAGAGAAGGGCTGTTTGCAGAGCAGAGACAGGCAGCCGTAATTAGCTAGTTGCTTGCGGAGACTTTATTTAAAAGGCCATAAAGCCTAAGCTGACTGTGATACTTATGCACGTATAATATGTGGATTGGAATCCTTTAATTAAAATTATTTTATTACGCAGTTTAACATCTCTGACTTGGAACGACGATGTACATATTCCAGTAGATAATGAGCGAACGCAGCGAAGTTTAAGGCGGAGACGTAATGCCGTAGGTGAGTGCCGGAAGGGCATTTCGTCTAGTTTTAGTGGTTTTGAAAAGATTTTATTTATTCGATGCTGATTGTAATTTATAGACTTCCGAAATCGAGGAGAACTGTGTCTATCGTTTGGCAATTAATGTAAATCATTAACGACTGGCGGGGTTGGTTTCTAGATCAATCAATGGGTATGTGGAGGCTGAAGATTCCCGATGCAAATGAGACAGTAAAATTAATCAAATCGCAAGGGGAGTAAGAAAATATAATTCAGGGAAAATTGGCAAGGCAGAGGGAACTCGCCGTTGGATTCTGGAAAGCCTCACAAGGTGAAGGTCAGGTCACCAGAAGCAAGGTGATGGTAGGTTTTCACATGCTGAAATGAAAAAGCTGAACCAGATCTGAACCTTTATTCTTCTTCTTGCTTTTGTTCGGCGAGGTTATGATCAGGATCATAACCCTCCCACTTTACTGCATCCCTACTGGTCCGCCTGTGGGGTTCGCCGATTCGACCTCAGAAAGTATCTGCAGGCCTCCCGGTCTCGGATCACTTCGTCACTGGAACGTGTAAGAACGTTCACAGATTATCCAGGACTGTAATAAATAGCAAAGGACTTAAGACGCTTCCCTGGTGCACACCGACTTTACTTGGGAACTCTTCGGTAACTCCGGCGGGGCGTCTTACTCCTGTCTTTGCTCCGTCATACATGTCCATGATCATCTGTACGTAGGGTTCTGGAACTCCTCGATGTCTTAGCGCCACCCATATCAGATCTGTTGGTTGTCTATCGAATGATTTTTCCGTTCACCCTAAGAACCTTATCTTAACCTTTATTGTTGTAACAAAAATGCCCATTCTGATACAGGAAGTGACAGTCGAACTTAAGCTCTTGCGAGTTTCAGGGTAGTATTCAAGTGTACCCTATATAAACCTATACACACCTCATGTATCGTGAGTTTAAAAGCATCTTACGGCGTTCTGATGATGTTGAAGACCCAGTCATTTAATTTCTGAGCGCGGAAACTGCATTAAATCCTCCATCAACTGGATTTTATGCCGCTATAGCCCAAGATCTTTATGCAAAATTTTCCCCCTAGGGGACGGATAGAGCCCCAGTTGGTGCGCCAAATAAAAAATCTTTCAATTTGAATCTTCTTGGACATTCACTCTTCAGTGCGAGCATTGCTGTGACGTGTTGCTGCTAACGAATCTACTCCTCTTCGCCTCATGGGCAACAATTCCATCCAAGAAGGTAATTTTAAATTTGGCGGATCATCAAGGTTAATGGGGTCAAGGAGGTTTTTGTATCGGGATAGGAATTGAGGCCCTCTATTTGATCAACTAAAAGTCGCATAGAAAACGCTGCATTCGACAACCCGACGCATTGTGGTAGGCACTGTGGTCCACGACTTGAAAATATCTTAGATACAAACTGTGGCAGATACTGGCAGCTACCTAAGCGCTTAGGGAGAGCTCCCTAGATTTAATGGATAGTTATGTGTGCTGAGATCACCATAATTTCTGAACTCTCTCAGTGACCCAAATTAACCACCCTACCTTGCTGCAAACTGTCTTAACCTCATTTATTCCCCAACCGATGTGCAATTAAACTGTCAGAAGAATAATTTTATAGTTCAGCTGTTTAATAGTCTGACCTAGAATTCCCAAAGTCACAGTGCGCCATATAACCGTTTATCGCATCCATAACACCTCTTTTATGCGATACATTTCGAGCTCCAGAAACTTGGTCAAATAAACAAATTAAAATGTACCTCCTCTATGGCGTAGCCATACTTAATGTCTGACACCTTCCAACGAAAATTTACAATCCTCCCCACATGGACGCACCAGAGAGAGAGAGATTGAAAGACCGAACCGGACCATTAAACCCCAAAACACCAAACACAAATCTCTTCCCGTTCGAAGCGACAAAAATTGACATTTTTAATGAGACTGTTAAATTTAATTTTATTTACAAACACAAAATAAAATCCAACATCGTCGTGTGTATCTCTTTATCTACCCCCAAAGACAAAATACATTTTTATTGCGTCTTTAGATACTTGACTGAGCGAAAAAAAAAAAACAAAAAAAAAACTCACAAAACACAAAACAACATCCGAACAACACTTGGATTCGATGTGACAACAGTTTTTCGTGTTAAAAATTCCAATTTCAATCTCTCACATGAAGTTTAACGTCACTCCTCCGGCCGCCTTGGACGAGAGTGTGTACAGTCAGTCGGCCGCCCTCACATTTCTGAGAGTAACCGTCCCAATGGAATTCCATACGCGCGCAGATGCGTGTGAGGAACCATAAAAATCTCTCCTTTTTCGACGGAAAATTATTGTTATTCCAGATATTTTATATTGTGTCACCAGCAGGCGCACCTCTAACTGCCAATAAGGTTGCTCCTTTAATGAGCCATACATGCGGTCAGGAGAGAAGCCGTTTACGCGCCATGGGCCCTCTGTCATCACCCCATCATCAGGCCCAGAAAAAGAAATTGTCTTTCAAGGAGATGATGCTCGTACAAATTTTTACGATATTTCGAGGTAAAGATACATTTTTTTCGATCAGTTGTGTTGAAATTTTTTTTCTGTTTTTTTTTTATTACACACGCTTGGTTTTTGTATTTTTATGGCGAAAGCAATTAATGGGTGAAATTGAAATCAAATACAAATATTTGAGAAGAAGATACAGATAGAGACGACATAGTCGTCTGCAGCCTGTAGTCTGCAAATGGAGACTCAACTGGGTAAACAGCCAACAGAGGAGTACTGCCTTAAAGAACGGTTTAATTGGTTTCTATAATTGTTTTCAATAATTGTTTTCTGGAGACCTTTTAAGGTTGAGGCGCACCAGACAGACGTACACAGATATGCCTTTGCCTTGCCTGTCGATGGTCTAGATTTAGTGAAAGAAGACTGTAATTACTTTGCTGAGGCGTAAATGAGTTTACATTGGACTTTGTAATTGATTTCCATTAGAATGGAGTAGATGGAGAGTGGCTTGGTTACAATTCAACAATGAAGCTCAGGGCGACGACGTATCTTTATACAATCGTGCCGAGCACCTGAGTTAAGTTACATAATAGAAATGGAACCCAGATACATACAAGGAATGGACACGTTCACTTTTTGCAAGCCATATGCTGCCATCCTAGATGGAGACCTGAACATGTTCCCTAAGTGAAATGAGAGTTCGGATCTCTTTTAAGCCCTGACGACCACCTACCATCCACCAGTTTCATGTACGTATTCTCCTCCTTTTCGCCATAGTTGAAAGGCAACCTCAGCATCTGGGTAGAGGATTCGATTGCCCAATAAAAAACAGCAAGTTACTTACTAAAGCACTCCCCATGGCTCCTGCATCTTAGGTTAGGTTAGGTTAGGTTATATAGGGTTATGAGTTCGTCACAAAACAGGCACCATAGTGGGTCCATCGCGATCCCTAGGGAGCCTTCACGGTCAGAAACCTAATCCAATTCGCCCATGAACTTAATTTCCCAACAGAACCTAAATATGGCCTCGTTTTTGTTCAAAGAACCAACCTCGTCTAGATCCTTGAAAAAGTATCTTCCAAGGTATTTCATTCTACTCCGAGCAATGGCTTGACATTCACAGAGTAGGTGAGTAATGTCCTCCGCGACCTGTAGGTCATCACAATACCTGCAAGTGTCCAAGTTCATAGCGTGCTTCGTCAGGAGCCATTGGCCAGAGAGTATCCCTATCGCAATTTTTAACTTTGATCAGGTCATAGGGCCTTAGAAACCCTGTGTCTTTCTAAGTTTGACCATCTTAAGTCGGCCATATTGATAATTTTTTCGAGAATAGTTCTCTTAGCCACCGGTGTTGGTGGTCTTATACCATCAATTGCGTCATTTATCGGGAGCTCTGCTCCTTTTTTGGCCAGTACATCAGCACTTTCGTTCCCTTCTATATCACAGTGCCCAGGTACCCAACATAATCTGACTCGGTTCTGCGAACATAATGCCCTAAGCATTGTGCGGCAGCTCCTGGTCCTGACTAGTTCAGATTTAGTGATAGGGGACTCTAGCGCCTTTAGCACAGCCTGTAGATGGCAATATTTTTGCTGGATACTGATCCCATCTCAAGCAGCTCCGCGGTTTTGAGCACGGCCAGAAGCTCTGCCTGTCATGTGTCCGGAAACTTTAGAGCCACGTGTATGAAGGTCCATATCTCTATCTAGTTTCAGAACCATCCGTACATATTGAGATTTCGTTTTCGATCGAAATTTTTTTCCTTCGCCAATCTTCCCTATCAGGATACACTACTTCGTATGGTATGTCGAAGTCGAGTGTAGATTTTCATCCGCTTTGTCAGGGATGTTGGCAATGATTCCTTAAGAATAGACCTATGACCTATATAGCTGTTTTTGAGTCCTGCGTTAGTGAGACGAATCACTCTGTTACCTGCTTGCTTAGTCGTACAATGATTCAAAATTAGCGACCGAAAGGGTAGCACAGAAGGTCTTCTTGATCGCGGTCTTGTGTGAGTTTCTTAAGGTCTCAAACGTCATTCCCAATCAATAAAAATAATAATTTAAGGATGCTGACTACCCTTGAAGACGAAATTGTTTTAGTTCATACGAATAAATTGTCGTCTAGAATGTTTTCACGTATCCCTAGCACATATTCACATCCTGCTCCTAATCGTAAGTTTCTCTTTCGCGGTAAATAGGCCTTACACACATGCGTTAAGTCCGGCAGATTTTTGGTTAGATGATCACATTAAGGCAAGTAATTGTTTGCTAGAACCCTTCCAGGAATATAAGACGGAAATTCCCAGAAAAGTTTAACATCATGATTCGCTTTTTAAAATCAAGGAAGTCGGCATAAATTCACGTCGTGAGGGCTTCAAAAACCATCTGAATACAAAGTAATTGTCTTTGTTTATTTTAGTATTCATCTGCGATAATTGTAAGCTATAGATTGTCACTCTGCGTCAAGCTGAAGCTGAACAATAACCAAAGTAAAATAAATTTTTGGGCCAAATCATTTTTAATCGCAGGATACCACCGCCATAGCAGTGCATGCACAGAATATTGTTTAAGGAGTTCTTTTATATCGCAGGCTACATCGGCTACATCAGTCATCAGAGGTACAAAAGAAAAGTCACTTTTTAACTATAGCCCCAATCCTAGGGTCTAGCAATGTGAAATTTTGCATAATTCTCCACGCAACTCTATACGCTCTTTCAGCTTGCAAGTCCTCTTCACCTGAGCGGTGATGGCACGTAGCATCGCCATTCTGGAACCACATCTTGCCTTTGTCCATATCATTCAATTCGATACTCCTCGTTGCCAGTTATCGCCTAGCTTATGTAATTTCAGAAGACTTCAGGCCCGATTGACCGAAATTCAGGCCAAACATCGAGTTTTTCTGGATGCAAAGGAAGCTCATTGAACTGTTGTGGATTGACATCGTTCCAGATCCGACAGCTTTGATTATTTATGAAGCCGACCAGTCCAAAACGTGCTTCGTCGTTGAAGACGATTTTGCGATACAAATTGGGATCCGTTTCCAACTGTTTAAGGCTCCAGTTGGCTGCGTTCATCATCATCATTTCGACGCGTTGGTAAGACGTCTAGTTTTCCACAGTAATTGGAGCTACTACAGGACACAATCGTCACAATATCACACGGCTTTCATAACGAACTTAACTTAAATCGGCTTCCCAAGTTCAGGTGCGTTTAAGTGGTTTTCTCGAGGGGCAGAATCCTCAAGAATTCACGCGGATGTTTAAGGTAAATTTCTGGGACTCGAGCTCGTTTAGTAGGTATTTGCAACCATGACACTCGTTTGAAGCCTTGACCGTACATTTAATGAAATTTAATATCCTCCTACACGTTAGTGGCTGCATCTACAAAAAGCCGAACCTCGAGCCTAACCTTGAAACGCCATTTTAACTCATCGTCGCAAGGTCACCTCTAAATGTTTCGCTCAGCATCCTTTTATCAACAAGTTTAGTCCCACAGCGATTGAGCTATCAACATAACTACGTCCACCACCACCATTAGCCCACAGCCGCGGCCCCCAAACCTACCTCACTGCCCATTCCATCTGTCGCCTATATCATCTGTTGCGACACTAATCCTATCCCTCAAGTCAAAGGGATTTCCAAAAGGACAATATTACCATCTCCCCCTCTCCTACTCCGTCCCATAGCGGCACACATTCGTACACACACGCAAATCAACCCAAAAACCAGAACTTACGAGCATGAAATGCGGATGCGGGAAGCCATTAAAGAACTGAAAAGACCGCGCAGTGCACACACTCCTTGAATATGAATTAAATACTCGTAGTTTGTTGTTTTTGTAGGGCATCCATATCTGCCGATAAATTGAAGGCAGCGCATGCATGCGATCCGATGAAACAGAGCCACCAAAAGATAAACGAACCAAGACCAAGACCAACAGAACAACAACAACAAGAAGAAGAAGAAGATATCGCATGTGTTACTACCGACGCGACAGCTTTTTGCTTCAGCTCCAGCTCCAGCTTCATCCTCTTCATCATCAACCAGCGCGGGATTGGGAGTCAGACAAGCGTTATTCTTATATCTTAATTGAAATTTTGTCAAATTACGTTGACAGTTTTAGATTAGATTATTCTGCCGGAGTACGGCTCTGTCTTTATACGTTTCCTCTTCGTTGTCGTGGTGTGTCGAACGACTGGTGTCAGTCTTAAGTAGTCTCCTCGTGGTTGGAAGTGCGACAGGAGGAGGTTACCTTTTGTGTTGTGCGGTGTGTGCCGACTCTGAAATTAGGAAACGGTTTTACGCAAAGCTTCGAGACGCCCACTTGCACGAGGTGAGTTAGGAGCGTGATGGGTTTCAATTCGTTTTTCTCTGGTTTTATTGGAAGGCATCTTGCTGGGGCGAATTTTCGACGTGTCATCACGTCAAAGACGGAGTTGTCTCTCCCCGTTGGAGAAAGGTATCGAATTAAGAGGATTTATTTGATGGAAACGTTCCGTAAAAGGGGGGACATTTATTGGATATGATATTGTTGTAATTAATAACTGTCAATTAAAAGAGAAAAAAAAGTAAGTGGCATCGAGGAGTTTTATTTTTTTGGGGGAAAGCAAGTTTTTCGAAAGGAATGTGCACCGCTGTGCAGGGGCTTGAGCATTTTTTTGGGTTAAAATGGAGCGCCTAGTTCGAGAGATGTGTGTGATTCGAAGGTGAAGGCTTTTGTTAGAGTAGAGTGGATGCCAAGCGTTCATGTAATCGGCTTTGGCTTCTTGGAACAAATTGGATCTGCAGTTCTTTTGCGAAAGTTGGAGAAGGGAAGGTATGAAGGTATCATGTACCCATAGCAGGCGCCGTGGCTCAGTGGATACGCACTTTTATTGAATTTGAAGGGCTTGGATAAATTTTTGCTCTTGTTTACTCACAAATTCAACACAGTGGTCGTCCATACATCTAACCGTGTGTCTGCCAAATTCTTATGACTTTTTGGTCTTTTTAGAACGGTCCAAACATTAGCGTCACACAAATGCAGCACCTGTCTAGCACAAGGCTTAAAATGCGAAGAACCCTTTCTACGGGCTCAGCTGTCTCGTACACCTTTAATTTCCGATCGTCCAATACCACATAGTGCGGCTTCTTGAGGTTTCCATCTGTGGTTGGAGATTTTAATCGTCCTTCTTGTTGAACAGATGCACGCCCACGTTTGAATTCAGTCGCCCATTTCATAAAGGAGCAGACTCCTCATGAGCATTTACCAACTTTGGGTGAACTTCTCATCTTTCTCTCGTACTTTGAATCAGGTTTTCAAACAAGGGTCCGTAGATAAACAACCACTGCCACTTCTAGTAGAGTTAGTGTGAGAGATGCCCCGTCTTATGCTACCTGACTACTAGGCTCCATCAGTTCGTGTGGTGAGCTGGATTGCCTCGAAGTTAGATTGCTACAGTCACCCCGACCTCCTTTCATCCAAATCAACGAGCTGACCAGACTTTTAGATCAACTTTTCCAGCTTTTTCGAGGTATCACGATGGACTTTGTCTAAGTGTGCCCTAGGCTTTTTCTTTCATCAAGCCAGTCACCTCACCTAACTTAACCTAACCTAGCATAGAGAGTAATTCATCACAAATAAGCAATTGAGTACTTACTTACTTGCTTAGATGGCGCTACAGCTCGGGGTGAAACTGGGCCTCAATCAACAATCCTCTCCAGGTAGCCCGGTCCTTAGCTAACTGTGTCCAGTTGCTTGAGGTCGCCTTCTACTTGTGCGCCCCATCTTAGGCGAGGTCGTCCTCTACTGCGTTGTCCCTTCGGGATAGATTCGAAGACTCTGCGGGCCGGAGCATTGTCCTAGCCATCTCAAGCCACTGATGCGCAGTTTTTTGACTAGGTCGATGTCGTTGTACAGCTCGTAAATGACTTCCTTGAATCTTCTCCTCCAAAGTCCGTCAACGCAAATGGGATGATCAAGGTCTTATAAAAAGTCTCCTTAGTCTTTCGAAATAGGGCCTTCTCAGCCCAAAAACACAGCGATTAGCAGGAGTTATTCTTCGTTTGATTCCCGCTGAGGTGCTATTGTCAGCGTTAAGGTAGATAAAGTCCCTTACCACCTCGAAGTTTGAATTGAGTACTTGGACAAGCAAAAGGCTGACAGAGTTAACCTCACTTCGATTCATGTGAAGTGCCAACTAATTGGCATTCCACATGAAGGTGTTGATTATGACCAATACCCTGCATTGTTAGCCTGACCCATTTTAAAACTCCAAAATCACTCTCAACTCGCTCAGTATAATTATTAACTCCCACTCAATCAATGTGTTCCCCGAAAATATACAAAAAAAAATCCAAAGATTCGAAAGGACTTCGACTTCGTTCTCATCGTTCCATATCTCTACTCTGCGTTCACCAATTCTTCTATTCGTCGACCCCAGACCCCCTACTTAAGTCATATTATTTATTACCACACTTTTCATCGATTGTTGGCATCCACAAAGGAATTCCATTTCGACCGAAAAAAAAAAAACGAGAACTCAAACCGATTCGTCAGTAATCACAGCTCGCCCATCAGCGGTAACGAGGCGAAAACGGTATAGGACAACAAATGGCTTGTAGGAACGTAAAAAAAAAAAAAAAAAATTAATAAAAAAAAAATCTGTAAAAAAATAATAATAACATCGAAAAGCATTTGCATCATAGCAAACGCGATCGAGACCTCCTTGGGTCTCTATCCCTCCCTCCCTAGCCAGCTTGGTCCCGCGCAATCTATGTGGAACCCCCTTATTAAATTGATTGCCGTGTTATGAGGCTCTAATCATCATCCGTATGCGCTGAGCACAGAGATCAACAAGCACCAAACCAACAACAGTCGTTATACATAAAGTGGCTTGACGATGGTCTGTGTCCGATCGATCAGTCGGTCGCCGGTCGCCGGTCGACAGTCGACGGTCGCAGTTTATCCAGACGTAATTTTGTTGGTTATTATTATTTAATTTTTTTTTTCATCCATTTTTGTCCGTTTTTTTTTTTTTTGCCTTCGTCGGTCTTTTCAGCTGTTTGCCCTGCATAAATTCCCTTGGACAATAGATCGGTGGTGATTATTTTGATTTTTTTTTTCCTTTTCCTTGGCTTGGGCTATTTTTTCCCGAATTGTCGCTCTCTCTAGAGTTTGGGTTCTCCTTAAGCAAACTAATAATTTTCTAGGAACGCCCTCGGAAGGAGGGCAAAAAAAAAGGTTCACAATGTGTCCAGTTGGGTTCAAGCAACGGGGTCCCTTTATATTAGCACAGTGTGTGGTGCAGGAAAATACACGGCGGTGAAGCGACTAGTTGTGCACCTCCAAGAGGATATGAGGGCAGTACTAGAGGCAAACGTCCTAGGCGTCATGTTGTTCCTAGACCGAGAAAGGGTGCGTACGTCCACGTCCGTAACTGTGCTGAACTTGTATTGTACGACTTGTATTGCTTGGATTCGTCAAGTTTCTTTCACTTTTGATCATTTACGAAAAGCGCGAACCTTTTCGATCTTTCGCCCGAAAATTTGACATTTGACTGAGTAATCGCTGCCGTTTTAGTGGTAAGCACAGCGCGACCATCTCTAGTGTCATGCAAGGTGCTTTACTACATGTTTTAGAATGGTGCAGCAGAGAAGGAATATCCATCAATTCCTGCAAAACTGTTCTAGTGCCTTTTACTATGAAAAGACTGGTCAATCTAGGACTATCGTTATCAAAGGCACCACTCTAGCTTATTCCAGTGAAGTCAAATACCTCAGGCTCATCCTCAACAAACGGCTCAGCTGGAATTGTCATAGTTCACTATCGAGCGTGCCACTAGGGCAATGTGGGCCTGTAGACGCCTTCATGCCCAAACTTGGGGTCTATACAATGCTGGTGAAGTCCTTTATCACGTACGCGGCCATCTTCAGAAGTTACAGAGAATTGCCTGTCTCGGCATCATAGGTGCTATGCGCAACTACCCTACGGCAGCTTTAGAAGCAGTCGTTGGGCTTTTCTCCATCAGGAAGACAGCCGCTAGGTGTGCTATTAGGCTGCAGATAGAATACAAGTGTAAGCCAGGTGACCATGTGAGACATCTGAAAATTTTTGGCTCAATGCCCAAAAGAGACATATTTTTCACCATCCCCGACATCATGGTCAGGGAGTACTGTATTGGTCTAATGGTGTTCCGGCATTAGACCCTAGATGGTTGGTCTGGTTCACAGACGGATCGACGTGTCCCGCGGTTTTTCAGGCTGAACTCCATGCCATTGAAATCTGCGGATATTAAGTGCGCTAGGATACAGTATACTCCCTTATAAGCGGACACCGACGGTTCCGAAGAATTTGTCCGCTTATGAGGGGTGTCCGTAAGGAGAGAGTACACTGTATACATATATATTTTCAGATAGCCAGGCAGCACTCAAAGCGTTGTCGTCCAATTTAATAGCTGCTACGATGCACTGCAGTCCCCGGCGAGACACAACAAGGTAAAACTTGGATGGGTCCCCGGTCGTCAAGGGATTGCAGGCAACGAATTAGCACCAGGGCTGGCTCAGAACTTGCGTTCATTGGACCTGAACCCTATTGTGGCATCAACTGGTCTTCCGCCACAGCTTGGGAACACAAACTTCGTCTGGGCCACTGGGAAAATATCAAGAGTAGGCTCTGGATTCTTTTATTTCATAGGACTGTCCGCATGACAGAACATTTGCCAACCACACTGTACTATCATAGACCCATGCGCCATCCTTTACCTCTGTGGGTTCTTACTCATCATCTCGTTATGATTTTTCATGAGAGTTATACCAAAGAGAAATCTTCACCTCACGACGACCATCGCCGTCATCATCATCGTGATCCGCTTTGGTCTTCTTGTTGATTGCAACAAGTCATTATCTTTGCCGACGAGGACGCTCGACCATGCACGGAGGGTTTTCTGTATCGTCCCCCAGCCATGGCATAGCAATTTGCCAGAGTTTGGTTCGAGTTCCCTGTTTTCTTGGATTTTTTTTCTTTCCTTTCCGCTACGGACCCAGTTTTGTTGCAGAGTAAACAATGATTTGCCTCAGATGTGTAATTTTCTGTGTTATTATTTCCAATTTTTTTTTTTTCATTCCTGCTGTCTTATCCTTTGAGTGGGAAACAGGAAAAACCTTTCCAGAGTTCAGAGTCAGTCCTTGTATAGAGAAATGCGCAATCGTGCAACCTGTGCATAACAAATTCAGTTGTCAGCAACTGCATCATGAACAGTGTTTATACCTGAGCTTGATATTGAATTTTTGAATTTGTATGTTAACCTCGTTGGGGACACGCCCACTTTTTTGTGCATTCATTTCGAGACTTGATGCCTGTAATTAAAAATCAACTCAACGAGGTTATCAATGACTATCAAAGCAGCAGAAGGCTGTACAGTGTAGGACTGTCCAAGAAAGAGTGTGCAATTTGGAAAGAGATTCGCGAATTTGAGTGATGGATGACATTTATGAAATGAAAAATGGGCGGTCAAGCATGGTTTATTAAGTTTGCGAATTTGTTGTCCTGAGAGGGTGATTTTTTTTGGGCTAAAAAGACAAGAGAAGGTAATCAAAATATCAATTTGGGATATCATTTTATCTCGCTGTCAGAATCTTTTTGTGGCAGGTGATTTTTTCTGATCGGTGGACAGACAGCTTTCATTTACTGTGAAAAGCGCCTTGGATAAGATCGTTTTGAAATTTTGATTATATGGCTCACAAAGTTTCAACAGAGAGATTGAGATCGCTCACCGCATTCCAAACATTCCTTCTTTGGTTCCCATAAATTCCCTCAGATCCTTGAGTACCAAAAAAACTAACTGATAACTGATCATTTGTCAAAATAATATTCTCGCATCGCCTAACATAACTAATCCATCAATCTTTGACGAATGGTCTTTTGTATTAGAGATTATCGATCACTGATCGTGGAAAGTGTGATCATTTACTCAACAGTAGGGGTACACTGTAAGGATAAGAATTTTGATGATCATCGTAAGAATTTTGAATTTTCTGACAAATTAACAAATGATCATGCGGGTGCATAAGTGTTTCCATCAGAGTACGGTGAGGATCGGTGTCCGAGTGATTTGTTGCAGTGTGATCGTTGATAAATTATATAAATTGCCTTTTTCACTTTTAGAGGCAATTATACTGATTAGAGAAAGTGATCCTCGTTCGGGATCTTTTTGCAAACAACTTTGTACGTCCTTCTCCCATTCACGACTTGTCAAAAAGCATGTGTAGAGTATGGGAATTGCTTGCTTTGGCAGGCTTATCAGCCTAATATACAACACTCTGCCTAAATGATGACAAAACACTCAACGCTTAAGTATGTATGGCGTATATTGTAAATATATACTCTTCCCATTCACGATTTGCAAAGTGAACTTGAGTAAGGTATGTGGAAGAAAAACCCTGCCCAAGTGAACAACGATCCGCGATCACTAAAATGCCTCACCGATCAAGCATAACGATCCTTCGTGGTAGTTCCTTTACTTGTCTTTTTTGTTTGTCTTTATCCCACTCACAAATTAACTATGTGGCGTACTAGTCTTACTAAGCTCAACAACGATTTGCGATCACTAAAATGCGATCACTGATCAAGCAAAGTGATCCGCTGTTGATGTACGTCTTCCAAGACTCAGCAACGATCTGCGGTTAGTCTCACCGATTAAGCAAAGTGATCGTCGTTGGGATTTTTTCTTTATAACGACTTTGTATAGTTTTATTTCATTAAAATTTTTGAAAAAAAAACTGAACGTGTGCGGAATTTATGAATGACAGTCCCCACCAATGATCAATCGTTAAGACCCCTCGCCCATCCAAACTCTAACAAAACAAATTGAATTAATAACCAATCACATTTCTATAGAGAAGCTACCACAAGAATAAAGGTGATCACGCCCAATGCTGTAATAAAAATGCAAATTATGTCCAAAAAATTAAACCGTGTTAACTCTTACATCAATCATTTGTCGCAGTTCTACCGATCACCCAACAGATCCCCGATCGGATCAAATGTCAAAAAAGTCTTTAACCACGGTATCAAATTTCACGATGGTTGCAAATACGATGACTTCATAAGTATTTCAAGAAATTTTAGAACTAAATTTTCAACTGATTGTAGATCAGGGCGACTTGTTTTTGTTTGGGCAGTTGTTTGTTTCAAGTAGACATTCCGTATTTAAGTGTGGGAGGAGGCTCATGAATTTATATTTTGACAGATCAATCTACTTTAAGATACATAAATTAATAAATTAATAAAAAGTAAAATTTTATGCAAATGATGTGATTTTTATAGTGCTTCTCGAAAACCAACTGTTACGACCAGGCATCGACAGTTATGGTTTTGATCAATCGGCAGGTGTGTCACCAAACTGACCACCCATCTTGAAATGGGAAAATGAATTTCAGTTTTCAATAAGAAAAGGACTCTGAATTGAAATTTTAAAGCGGGTGCTGCCAAAGGATCGGTAGATTATCCATTGCAAAGCATATCACGTAACATTGGACACGATCATTTGGCAAGATCACTCGACATGATCACTTTACAAGTTTGCGTGACAAGATCGCTTGACGAAATCACTCGATTAGATCAATTGTGCTCCAAAAGTGAAACAGAATTTTCAAAATTTAAGCAACGGAGTAAAAGTGCTTATTCCAAGGAAGAAAAATGTCGAAATACGATCAGATAAACCTAAAATTTCTGTTCGCGGAGCAGAACCGATCTTCTTGCTATTTACTGTGAATTCTGATACTCATCATATCTTCACAAAATAGTGTTAAATCACCAAGAATTTTTCTATATTTGTAACATAACAGAGCTCATGATCAAGAATTTGTCACGATCACTGCGAGATCACGAGCCAAGGTCACACATGGATACGCTAGCTCCTCCAAACACTAGGAGTTACACCTCTATGTTTATACACTATCGAAACTCAGTGCTAAGAATCTGAATATTCGAAATTCGAGTATCACTTGACAAGATCGTTTCAAGACCAGTACAAGACCATTACTGCCCCGAATACAAAACATTTTAAAATCAATGTAACTGAATACTTGCATCCACTTGACAGGATCGCTCGCTAAAATCTTCATCACAATGGAATATGTAGTTGCCTCGATCACCAAGATCGTCGTAACCAATTACGAACACTTAAATGCACATCGCTGCATGCCGACTTAATTGTTGAAATAAATCCTTTTTCCTACAACATCCACAATAATCAACCACCGAACGAGCAATTTTCGTTGAAGATCACCCTGAAGATCACCTCGTCTACCAGCGAATATCGCGAACACGACTTCCCGAATCCCCCTACTAATTACCACAGCAATTAGTTTCCATATTATTTCCTACACTCCCCCGGCTCTTAACGATGCCACCCAAAACCAAATGTCTTCCCTTTTGGTTGCCTATGCGTACCAATGTTATTCCACCTCCTGGTAACAACAACAACAAGAATAATTGTCGTGGCGGTAACTGGCGAACGCCTCTGGATATTAACAACAAGTTGTGAATTCGTTTCGCGTTTCGCAGATCTTTAACAACTGCAAACGTAATTACCATAATCGAGGACTTAATGGCAGGGGGTCGCTTCTCGAGACGACCCTAAACAAGCAGCTCCAACCAACTTACCAGCCAACCAGCCAAGTGAAGCCAAAAAAAAAAAATACAAACGAGCTTTTCCTTACGAATGTTTGGCGCTAACCAAAAGGAGGAACACGATTTGATGATTTAGGCGAAGGAAAAAAGGAGGAACTTGTTTGGGTTTTGAAAGCAAACAAAAATCGACAACATGCCAGCTGCGTCCTTTAGAAATGCATCGTCTTTGAAGTACGAAATGTCACAACAGAAACCCTGGTAATTTTGGTTTCCCTTACGATGGCACTGATCGATCGATTGATCCTTGCATGGAAAATTGATTTTCTCATGAAATTGGCTGAGCCAATTGCCGTTGCTAATTTCTTCCGAGGGGTTGTCATCTAAAATCGAACATTTTTCTATAAATTCGATTCCTATCGAGGGTTAAACAGCGATTTAGAGGGGCAGCGAGCGAAGGTCCTTGGGTCGCAGACGAATCGGTGTGAATAGTTTTATTGAAACCATATTATTGCTGGTAATAAATATCGATCCGTTCTGTGAGATGTGTGAAATTTGGATTTATTGACTGGATACGCTTCCGAATGAGCTACCGTTTGAGTTAAGTATGTGTCGCTGTGAAGGATAAGAAAGAGAATCGAAAAGAAATCATGTTGCAGGACGTAATGTTCTTTAATCAAAAGGGATCTACTGATGCCGCTCCTTTTTTTATATTTTTTCGGAGGTATTGTTAGGGAATTAAGGAGGTATTACCAATTGTAAGTGCCGCATAATTGGCAATCCTTTTCGTAGGCACAGACCTAGGGGCATAATTTTTCCTTCTACCTATGAACAACCCCATGGCAGTAGCTTCATCAGTGGGAACCGTCCAGATTCTCAAAAATCACTTTGATGTACACATGTACCGGAATGAAGGGAATGGTTCTTAGCGTCGTTGCATTTTTAGAAATCCTTTTCTAATCCATCCTTACTGCCAGTCAGTGTGAGAAAGTTATGGGAGATCATAGGTCGCAACTCTTTCTCATTCAGGCGACAATTCTGTTCAAACTTATTGCATTCACCATGAGATCCCAACTGAACGTTTTTATTAATGAAAGTCTTTGGAAAGACAATGAGCAGAACCTGATCCTGATTCCTCATACTTTTGAACGATAATCGGCAAAACATTACCCAGTCTTCCCTTCTACAGTTGAAGATTTTTCCACGCGACTCTTACGCTAACCTTGGGTCTGGGGAAACAGAAAACGCTTGCAAATCTTCAATAGCAAATAAAATGGGAGTATGTAGGCACATAGACAACCCCTAGTGGCTGCTCACCACGACCTTGTCACTGACTATTTAAAGTACGTCCAAGTCAATATCATTAACTGGCCACGTGTATGAAATCCAACGCCTATTCCACTGACTTCTAAGGACATAGAAATCCATTAAAAGACTTCCTTCGAAATCTCTATCATATGACAGCCTGTAGATAGAAAAACTGCGAAAAGCAACCCACGATGACCAACGATATCCTTGTGCCATTTAAATCACGCTTCCGCTTCATTAAACCATCAAATTCAGCACGTGTCCCTTGAGTCCTGCCTCGTCAATTTCCCGTAAAATGCATATCATGAGATATGAAATCTACCATGTCATCACTCAATACCAAGGAATCCAAGAAAAGATCACCCACACGCGCTCCTTGCACACATAGCAGTCAACTGGGGTTTTTCCCTTTGTGCAATTATTTCGCGAGTTCTCGTCCCACAGGAGAATCCATAGGAATCCATTCATCCCAAGATTTGTTTTCTTCTGTTTTGGTCCCAGCACAACAGGTAACGACTTTTTTTTCTCTTTGGCTTCCTTGACATTTGGATTCCTTGTAAGACCACCAAAAGTGGTTTTCCATTTGCAATTTTCTTCCCACTAATCCTGGCATTCTTCTCGTTTGTCCTTTTTTTTTTTTTTGTGAAACCTCCTGTGTGTTTAGGTAAATTTTAAGGATTATAATGGCAAAGTCAATAAACATATCTCGCAAAGAAACACCCTCCACGAAGAATCATCGTGCTGTGCTGTGAAATTCTTGGATTTCAACAATGTCCTTCCTGTGGGTGAAAATGTCCTTTTTTTTTGTCCTGTCTGCACAATCATATCTCACTGTGAGACTCAGCATTTAGATGACATCTGTATATTTGAGGCTGTACACCCCCAGGGACTGTGACACTTTCTTTTTTTTTTTTTTACCTGATGACTCCTTGCTAGCATCACTCAATTAGCAGTTAAAAGATTCCACAGTGTGACCTCGGCTTTAATAACCCATCATAAAGGTGGAGACAAATCGTGTTCATTTTTCTCTTCGAAATCTCTTCTGTCACCGTGACATAAGTCACAGTGAATTTGTCACCTTACGTTCTCACCGCTGACAGATAATTACCTCACCAGACCGCAACGTAAATGTCATACGCGCACTTAACGACTTGCTTATGGGTTATAAAACATCTTTATAACGCGCGAGATGTGCGGAATTAGCATCGTTCAGGGTGATTAAATCAGCACACAAAATTGTCAAGTAATGATGTTGCCATCTTTATAATCCTTGCATTTATGTCCTTTTAACAGTGCAGCTAGGATGGGTTATACTTTTTTTTTGGTTTGTGTTTGTTGGAGGGAGAGTGCATTTTTAGAGCGGCTTAAGTGGGCTTTGGTCAGTTTTGTGTTATTGCAAGAGATTACCTTTTTGAGGGTGTGATGAAGGATAGTGTCTGAAGTGTTATTTTAAAAATGAAGCGACCATTATTACGAGTAAATGTGGATCTACATGTGAAGGAGATAAAAAGGCTTTGTCTGCTCTAAACGAGTTCTTAAGTAAACAACTCTTTCGGAGGAAGGATGAATGTAACGTGGCTACAATTCTAAGATTTATGGTACAAACGATTCCCTAATGACACTTGAAATCCCTTTCAATCTGGGAAAGGAAAACAATTTCCGAAATTAGAGGGTCAAGATTGACTGGAATACTGTCGCTACGTCTTCAGAGGTTAAATTGTTTTGGACTTCCCCACCGATACCTTGTGAAATGTTCCCTTTCAACAATTTCTTGAATCAGGTTCGGTGTGGATTCTTAGGGATAGAACTGGGTCCGACCATTAATTGATTATTAACCTTTCAAGCAGCTTTCAACGTAATATCATTTTCGTCCTTAATCGGTGACAAGTTTCTTTAAACGATGAGTTTTCGCGGAGCAGAATTCTTCAGATTGAGAGCTGAATGCACACCGACATGCAGGGAATGCTGTAATTCTTAAACAGGACAATCAGAGAAGTTTTGATTTAGACTTGAAAAGTAAATTTAAGACTCCAGTTGGTGAGTAAGAATGCCATACCAGTCCTGCCATGAAACCATTCAAATGCTATGATCGAACCTCGGGAAATGAACATTAGCTTGTAACACCCGTACAAATTTGTCTTAAGCTGATAAAACAGTCAGCCTTAGAAACGAAACATCAACTTACTTACATACTTAGGTCCTCTGACCCCTCGTGGGGCACACAGGGCGTCAACAATGCCTCCGCGCCATCGTGTTCGAAGTTCTGCAATGCGCTTGAGCTCCCCTCGAGTCATCCTCAATGATCTGGATTGCTTCTCGACTATCCTCCATGTCTGCTTAGGGCGGCTCACCTGTCTGGAGCTGACAAATGAAACTAACCAACCACAAGCCTCCCGTGGATCCTACAATTTCGACATTTTGATGGTTCGCTTTGCTAGGTCTTAGTCCAGTGAAACCCTGTGACGGGACTCACTTTCCCTATTAAATTTCATTCTATCAGTCCATCGATGTTCGTGGGTGTATTTAGCGAAAAAAAAGAAAAACAGGAAACCTCCTCAATTGGGCCCTTAAGCAGTACTGTTCCCTCGCATGTTCACATCCAACACAACGAACTACACGAATTCGAATATAAATGCGCACATTGCAAACCAAACGCATCATTAACGCCCCAAACTGTCAATTACACCGAAAATTACTTGAGTACTACTTGCATCACACCACCGCATCATCATCATCAACATCATCCACGACGGCAAGGACTACGACGCCATGGAAAATTCGTAACCATAGCGCTTCACGATTTTCGAGAATCAAAAAAAATAAAAGAACGACGGTCTATACGCTGTAGGGGCTATGCACTCAACCACGATGCATGATGAAGGCATGAATTTGCTTTTCCTTGGCCAATAATGAGAGGACGACAGTAGCTAGCTTGTGTGTGCAACCACACACCATCCTCATCGTCATCACAGAGGTTCCAGCATACCCCATACCTCACCAGCAACAGCTGCTGTACCTTACCTACTATTACAAGGACCCAGAGAGGCACACCACCAGGCTGAGCGCCTGCCGGAGCATAAGCGTAAATATTGATTTAATGAGGTGCGATAAAAATACCTTCAAACGGGCTGAGGAACAGACTCCTAAAGGAAAAGTCCGCACTGAATAAGAAAATCGCACGCCACAGACAAAAAAAGGACTAAAAACCGTACGCGAATAATTTCGCAAAGGCGTTGCGGAAGTGCGGGCTCCAAAATAAAACCGACTAGAGAGCTCAAATTAGCGCATTGCTATGGCAGTGGCACTGCCAATGGATAGCCTTGTTAGAGGAGGCACTGTCCATCGTTAGATTCAACGGCCTATTGTTGTCATACAGAGAGTTTCTCGCTTCAATAAGGTTCCATGTGAGTGAAGCGAAAAATTCATGAGCGAATTTGAACGCAAATCGTTTGACGGAAGGTATTTGTGTAGTGATGGTGCAGCCACGACATGGATGAGCCTGGATGACGATGATGTGGATGCTGCTGGTTGTGGTGATGTAACTAAGCTTGGTCGTCACAAAATTGCATCTGTTTTCCATGGAAATCGGTTGTGGTGAACTGGAAAACTGTCCAAAGGTGCCAAGCGCATAAATAACTCGAGTGTAGGTAGCCTAACCAGGCGGATATTGGGTTTCGTGATTCCGAAAGCCAAACGACGGATTTTTGACGTCGTCATAGACGACGTTCATGGAAAATCAAAAAATTCGCACCCAAATCGAGATGCCAGTCACCTTCGTCGTCGTTGTCGTTGTCGTCTTGGTGTTGGTCTTGGTCTTGGTCTTTCGGTATCCATCCATGTCGCCTAATCTCGCATGAATCGCACTCAGTGTCAAACAATAAATAAACGCGAAAGGTGTCAATTATAATGAATGCACTGCCAATTGCGATCGTGTCTTGATGTGTGCGCCGTGGCTTAAGGTGCACTGTGCCTGCGCCTGCCTAGGTGCTAAAATACCCGCAGATGGACAAACAAACAGCGATTGCTCAACCAAGGGCAGAGACAGAGGAGAGAGAGATTGCATTTGCGCGCGTTCTGTGTGCTTTGTGCAGCGACCTTGGATTTTGTCAAACTTGACACTTAACAGCGGGACGATTTATTGTCGTTTGATTCTCGCCTTTGTGCGCGCTGTGTCGCGCTCCGCTGACAGTTTGGACAATTGCCAATGGGTGCCATGGTGTGAGGATGTGGACAGAATGTCCAGCATAGATTTCTACATGTGTACAGTATACATTGTACTGAGGGCAGATGCAGGCCTCCGAAGTGGAGGTACTTGTCGGTCGGTGTTTTAGATTTAATTCCGTTCGTGCTTAAGCATCTCTGGGCGATTGGTGGTTGTGGTTGCGACGAGGTGATTATCACGCGAAAAGGGCTCGAAGATGTCGAACTAATTAAAAGTGAGTCTGAGTTGGAGCGACATTCCATGGTAGGAATGACAGAAGATATTTTTTTTTTTTGTGTAGAAAACTGTAGACATGTATCAAAGGCGCCAGTCATTTAAGAGGATGTCATCTGGGTTAGAACATGCTATGGAGAAACAACATTAATTTGCAGTTTGAGTGATGAACCAGTCGTAGGATGGTTTGAAACATGAAAATGGGGATTCAAAGGTGTCGCAAGACATGTAGCCTTGGTGAGAGTTTCTCGCTCAACTGATGCTCGAACCTGTCGCTTATAATTGGCTCCAGTTCACAAAGTAGTTTGTACCATGAAAGTTCTCAAGATCTTGGCTTGTTTCTTTCAACGAGTAGAAGTAGTCATTGATCCTTTCACTGATCCGGGAAAACACCTTTTCTTAGACATGCATAGGTTCACGAATAAATGGAAGCGACGTCTAATTGCTGCTTTGGTGCTTTTTGGTCCCTTTAGACTTGCGGAACTTAATCAAAAGGAAAATAAGTTTAATTCTTCGCAAGGCTCTTTCCAGTGCGACTGTGAAAAGCAGGACACAACTTAATTTTCCAGAAAAGTCGCGGACTTAGGTGGATGTCCGTAACCGCAATTAAGTTTCTTCATCACGATTTGACACTCGTTGCCTCACGAGCTGTTTCCGGCTTCATTGTAGAGTTCGATGGCGTTTTTAAAATTCCTCCTCGCTGCTTGAAATACCTGCTGGAGCTCCTTATGATTGCTTTGGAACCTGACACGCTCGTTTCTTCATTTTGACAGTGAAGTTCTGCATGTTGTTTCGCGATTTCATGCCGTTTGCGTTAATTTAACCAAAATAGCTGTCAATTTGGTCCTAAAAAGCATTGCACTGCTGTTCAGTTCCGTCAATGTAACCATCTATGCGGAGCCTGATTCTTTTCCGGAAAAGGGCAGATAGTCCTTCAACTTTTCTAAGATTCGCTCAGTCGCTTCCATTTGTCAAGTCTAGAAATAGACTTAGCTCCCAAATGATCCAATTTTTGACCTTCTGCATCCTGCAGACTCTGTGGCTGTGGTCTCAACCTCGCAGATGGCTGGCCTTCCTTCCATAAACAAAAAAACTTTATTAGCCCCCGGTCATGCCTTGAGTTAATGGATGTATACTTGGGCACCTCCTTCACCATTTAGTATGCAAAATTGTACAAATTGATGGCACAAGTAAAGATTTGTATAAATATGAACCTCGTCACCACAGCAGCTGCCCCCAAACTCTTTACCAGAATGCCTCGCCTTACATAGCACACTTTCGTAAAAAGCCTAATTTAAAGGCCATTCCTGTCGTTTATATTGTCCACCGTACAAACTACATGTCTTACAATAAAATACACAGTTTCGTCTACCTCTTAGCCATTTACACCCCGCCGAGCTCAATTCTCATAACAAATTTATGTGTGAATAAACACAAATTCGTCCAAACAAGGTGTCCAATACTATATAGCGTTACCCAACTCAGACTGGACTGGACTGGACCACATCCTACTCCAGGCAAAAAAAAAAAAAAATAACCATCGCGCGCAATCGATAATAAACCGAATGTTCTGCCAGTAAAAATTCCAAACATCTTGCTAAACAAAAGGCCAACGAAGACCCGACCAGACAGCCGGACATCTCTTGGTGTGTGTATATTCAAATGAGATTGTTTGTTTGAAGAAGATGGAAAAAAAGAAGAAGAACAACAGAAAAGAACTCATAAAGATAAAGGCATGAGGCTCCGTCCGTCCGTCCGTCCGTCTCTCCTCCTCGGATACACACAACCTACTTGGCCCCGCTTAATTGTTCCGATTGTGTTCGTCTTCGTCTTAAGTAGTGATCGTGCCGCGGTATCCATAACCAAAAAAAAAAGCCTTGTTATCTTAATTGTTTGAACTTAAATGCTTAAACGACGCTTACGTATCCTATCGCATAGGGTAAATTTAATTTGATTCACATTTAGATCGGCCGAAAAGGAAACACGCGTAATAATGGCCGGGTAATAGCTGGACGGAGATTAAGCTCTGTAGCATTCGGGCTAACCCGACTGGAGTTCGTGGTGAAGGAGTGTCATATTCAGTGCTGGAGTATGATTTTTATCTGACAACCTGTCGAGCTCATGGCAGGCCGTTCACCCAGTAGCTGACGTAAAAACGAAGTAAAACAGTGGTCACATGCTCTATAAACAGCGATAAGCCCATAGTACCCCGACCTCCAGGTGCGAGATCGGAGAATGCTGAATTTTATGTTCTGGTAGCTGGATGAAGAGCCTTTGAAGCCAACTGCAATTGGATTATCACTGAAGTTTCGGACTAATTGTGAAGTTAACTCAGCTGTCTAAGACGACAGATTGGCAACTATGGAGGAAGGTGGATTGAAAAGTTATCCCCTTCCATAGCAAAGGATTTAGTTGGTATCTCTCCCATGAAATGCTCCAACCAAATATCAGACAGAAAGTACTTGCCGCGTACTGTGACAAGAACTCAAATCCTGTCAGCTTTGCTGTACGCCGCAGAGTTCTCTTCGATAAGCACGATGTCGGAGCAAATATTGGGCGTCTTCTAGCGAAAATGGAGAAGAAGATACAGCCGCGAACTCTTCGAGTCGTACCAAGATGTAGATATAGTCTAAAAGTCCAAGATACGCCAAAAACACATTCAGCACATGAACAACAGCGCTTCAGCCGGATGGTCCATAATCCCGGCCTCGAATTCGAAATAACAAGGGAGACCGAAACCCCACTTTAAAAACTAAATTATTGCGGACGCAAGGCACAACTTTAAGCGGAGTGACCGGGATCAGCGACGATGGAAGGCTACCGTGTCTCAGAGAAATACTTCACAGGTCGGGAGCCTGTTAAATAGATACTAAGCAGCTGAGAAATAACCGCAGCTATCACAAGGGTTTTCTTACCCAACCGCATTTCTATTGAACAGCTCCATGAGAGAACGATACAGGAGTCGATAGACATCCTTATTCGATGACGAAAGCGGAGTGGATTGGATATACTTTTCGAAAAGGCGATAATTCCATAGCTTAGGCTAGGTACGTGGGTTATGGGTTCCAATGGACTAGCAAACCATCCAGTTGTTTTGATGAGGTTCAACATGTGATTGACTGGTGTGCTGAATAATTCTTCTAGGTCACGGAGGAAGTCCCGCCTAAGGTGGATAAGACCTGGACAGTGACAGAGAAAGTGGGTTGCATCCTCATTGACTGCTCATCTCCACATCCACGACCTAAGCATCCTTTCATTAGTCTTAGTTTTTTTAATGAAGTAGGTGGGTAGGTAGAAGTGGTGGTTTCTGGGGTAATCCCGAGACCCAATTAGCACTATGGCGTGCCGTTTTGGTACCACTACTGTTGGGACCTATTGGTAGTAACGGATGTGAATAGTGTTTATTGAAAGAGAAGTCCCTGCTAGGGCCTAGATCCAGCCTGTGGCGTTGAGGAAGAGTAAGAGATTGTGCAATTCTTTCTTCCGCGAGTTCACCAAGGTTGTTGGAGAAGGGTTTGCCTAAAGCGCGATACCTAGACAGGGCACCCGCAAAGGTAATGGTCTAGGATTTCTTCTTCGTTCACGCCTTTGCAGCTGCGGCAGTGTGTATTAAAAGGGATACCGAGTCTAGCCGCATGATGGCCTACATGCCCATGACCCGTGCAAATCGCCACAGTTCTCGCAATGTTCGTGCGACTCCTACTAAGGAGCTCGTTTGTTCTCCCGATGTTATAAGTGGGCCACATCCTTCTCGACATGATACATCTGTTAAGTTCACTCCACTTTGTCTGAGCTCTCGATAGACAGTGTGAGAAGACTTTAGTCTTAACTATTCCAAGCGGATTGTGGACACAAGTGCCGCCGCCTGGCCAGTTCATCGGCGGCTTGTTCATTGCCCTCAAACTCCTGTGTCCCCGGGACCCAGGTACTGCAGAGTGTTATGCCCCGTGATGACTCCTATCAGGGTAGAAAGGGATTTCCTATCCTCTTGCATAAACCTGTTGGGCCTACTCTTATCGAAACAAGGCCAAATTTTTCTTGTAAGCACACAAGTGTCTAGGGCGGACCATCTTCTGTTGGCCTCTCTTACGGTCTTAGTCTCTGCTTCGAGTCTCAGCGTGCAAGGCATTTTCCATAGCTTACTATGGATTTCCGAAGAGCGCTTTGAATAAGAAATAAAGGGTCTTTCATTAAGCGCTTCCTATCTTTAAATTTAAATAAAACAAAGTGTGTATGAGATATCGTCGAAATATTTTATTCGATTGAAAGACCTATCGATGCCATTATGTATGGAATATAACATCGTTCAAATGTCCGCCGCGGCTTCTCTGCGTGGCGCCCATCCGAAATGTCCAATTTTCCATGACTCTGGCGCATAAATCAGGCTGAATTTGACCGATGGCATGGGTTATGTTGGCTTTGAGGGGCACTGTGGCGTGTGGCTTATTCGTATAGACCTGTGACTTCAGAAAACCCCACAAGAAAAAGTCTAACGGGGTCAAATCGCACGATCTCTGTGGCCAGTTCACATGACCTCCACCTGAGATGACCATGCCCTCGAATCGCTCGTACAGAATTTCCAATGTGGCGTGAGCTGTGTGGCACGTAGCGCCATCCTGTTGAAACCACATGTCTTTGGTGTCCATATGATCCAATTCAGGCCAAAAGAAGTTGGTAATCATCGACCTATAGCGCTCGCCGTTGACAGTGATGGCTTGGTCAACGTCGTTCTCAAAGAAATATGGACCGATGACGCCGCCAGCCCAAAATCCACACCAAACAGTGACTTTTTCGGGATGCATTGGACGCTCTTGGACCTCATGTGGATTGGTATCGTCCCAAATTCGACAATTTTATTTGTTGACGTACCCATTCATCCAGAAATGGGCCTCATCGCTGAAGATAATTTTTCGATGAAAATTAGGGTCAGTTTCCAACCGCTCCAGAGCCCATTCAGCGAACGCACGTCGTTGTTCATAATCGTTTACCTTCAGCTCCTGGGTCAGTTGAATTTTGTACGGGTGGGTGCAGGCCCAAATCACGACGCAAAATTCGCCAAGTTGTGGTCTGCGAAAGGCCGAGTTCTTGTGAGCGACGCAAAATCGACTGCCACGGATTCTCCTGCACACTCTCACGGACAGCGGCGATGTTTTCAGCAGATATTGCGTTTCGTCGACGTACGGGTGTTGCTTGATCGTTTACTGAACCAATGGACTCAAATTTATCCACCACACTTCGAATAGTCCTCTCGGAAGGACGATTATGGTGACCGTAAAATGGGCGAAGCGCGCGGAACATTGTCCGAACAGAACACCCATTTTGATAAAATAATTTTATTATTTGCACGTGTTGTTGAACGCTATATCCGTCCATGATGATTTGGCAAAACAGGCTGAATAAATGGCAGCCAATTTGAAAGATGTAGCTTCAACAATATGGCCGCTATCAACTGTCAAAGTTCGGAACTCCCTATTGGAAGACCGTTTATGTACATGGCGCAGAACGGTGGAGAAAAGTGTCACGACAAACGAGACAGAACTAAGGTACATCATTAGATATCGTATACGATAGCGCATAGGCATAGTAGAGGTCCTATGACCCACAAGAAGACCATAAGGTATTCGAAACTAAGAAGCGTACTCACTAACGTTCTCTTCCACTGTCCACCCTCTCCCCCAGTCTTCCTCTCCGCATCGCTTTTGATTAATGTCAAATTAGTAAGATCATCTACTAACCCAAAAAAAAAGACGTCTCCTAAAATATTGTCAAACGACAAGCAGTTTTTGAAAAATTCTTTACGAAAAAAAAAAACACAAAAATACCCTCACACCACGTCCTCAAGACTGATGAGCTGCCATTCTTATCCCCCTTAAATTTAATGAATCAATTTAACATGTTTAGTTTGTGCTTTTGTCCGTTGGGCTCTATCGCAAAACATTAATTTTATTACATTTTATCTGCGCTAGTATGCAAATGGCTGAATGTCCGGTTGTTGCTTGTCTGAACGTCTGAACGCCTGAACGGATGAGTGAGCAACAATCAACTGTGTGCGACAGCACAGGGGTGGCGCGGGGGCCCACCAAACTTTATTAATAGAAAAACCGTCTGAGGTGAGAATGTTTTCGAGATTAGAAGCCATTAAAATCCGATTTTTCTTAAGTTGATTTACGAATAAATGTTCTCCGTTTTTTTTTTGTCTTTCGTTCTTTTTGTCTGTTTGTTCTTCTTGAGCATATTTTGTTTGTTTCAGGATTGATTTGCATTTTTTTATTATTTTTTCTGTGTGCGTGTGTGTACCTTGTTAGTATGAATTATTTTGCCTGAGCATTCGATTTGTCATTAATTACAATTAATTAATAATTCAGTCATTCGAACGGATGGTAGACCTCTTTTAAATTGGCTTCGAAACAAGTTCACCGGGGAGTTGATTGTAGCGGCGAAATTAAACGTTTGTGTTTTGGTTAATTAATTTATTTTTATTTTTTTTTTAACGGGAGTAAGGTTGGGGACAAGAAATTAGCTTTAACAAAATATAAAAGATTATTGTAAATCAAAGAATGGACAGGTATTTTGAATAAATTTCCCAACAGGCTGCTGAGAAAGAGGACAGACAAGGTTGGGCTTCAAGGTGATGTCAGAGAGGCGTTTCTTTCTTGGTGATAGGTCGTCACTAGATAAATCCAGCTTAATATTGGAGGCAAAATGTAGTGATTCTTCTTCTTCTTAGGTCCTCTGACCCCTCGTGGGGCATAGGTCGTCAACAAAGCCTGCGAGCCATCGTGTTTGGAGTTCCGCAACACGCTTGAGCTTCGTCCAAGTCATCCCAAATGATCTGCATTCCTCCTCGACTGTCCTTCTCCATGTCTGCCTAGGGCGATCCACTCGTCTGCCTGATTGGGTCAGTGGATTCCATTGCATGGCATACTTCACAATGGAACTGTCTTCGCGCCGTAGAGTTACGACCAATCCACTGCCACATTCTCCGCCATATTTTGACGTCTATTTGCTCCTGGTCCATTATCGCGTGTGACCAGAAGATTCTTAGGATTTGCAGCTTCGTTGTGTCGGTGTTAGTCACTTTCCAGGTACTACACCCATAAAGTAGCACTGTTTCCACGTTTGATCGGAACAGTCGCAGCTTCATTTTTGTGCTGAAACCATTGCTTTCCCAGATTTTAGACAGCACTCCAAACGCAGCCTTTGCTTTACGAATTCTGCTGTCTACATCCAGTACGGTATCACCTTCGTACGAGACCATAATTCCTAAATATAGAAATCTGCTTACTTTCTCGACTTGCTGCCCGAGAATGTTGAGTTGAGCGGTGGTTTTCCCGAGAAATTGAAGTGTTACTAAACCCCATGAAGGTATCTACGAACGTAAAAGGCGATAAAATTAGGCGAAAACTTAATTCCAAAATAAGTCTTTCCATCTGCCATACTTGGTGTGGCTTTGTGTTCTTTGCTACTTAATTCATCTAAGGGCTCAAAGGGCTCATCGACTATGGGATAAGTTTTTTATTCGTAGCTTACAATGGTTGCCTTCGTACACATAGCTGACCTGCCGGCAGTTCATCCCATTTCAATACAATTGAAGCTATTTTTAGTGGATAAGTATACGATCATTTTAAGTTATAATCCATTGCCGTAGATTATACTGAACACGCCCACTGTACATAAGGCCTCCCAAGAATAGGGTCATGGTCTTGCCTAGTCTCTTGAATTTTTCTCCGGATTCCAAAACCATCACTAAACTCTGATATTCAGTAAGAAACTTACTTTCAGAGCTTCCTATAAAAATTATAGGATGGCCTCCTTATTGCACTAGGACGATAGAAGTTTTTCTTCTGGACCGCCTCGTGTTTTACTAAGGAAATAGGTGTTCTGTTCTGAATGGACTGTGTAGAAAGAGGATATTCGGTCCCGTTTGCGTTGACGAGCTTTGGAGGATAAGATTCAACGATGAAAGTTACGAGCTGTACAGCGACGTCGACCTAGTCAAAAAAAAAAACAAAAAAATCAAAAAATGCGTAACAGTCGCTTGAGATGGCTAAGACTTGTAAATCGAATGAACACCAATGCTCCGGCCCGCAGAGTCCTCGAATCTAACCTGGCGAGGCAGCGCAGTGGAGGAAGACCTCGCCTAAGGTGACGCGCATGAGTAAAAGGGGACCTTAACTAACTTGGAGAGCGCAACTAGATGCAGTTAGCTAAGGACCGGGCTAACTGGAGAGGCTTGTAGCGCCACCTAAGTAAGTAAGTAAGTAAGTTCTGCGAGTATGTCTTCAATGCTCGTGTCATGCAGCTCACACATTTGCTCTACCAGAGGAAAACTACTTCATAGGAATTGTCCTTAAAACCTTTTTTTAAGTCCATTGAATTAAAAACGTCTAAAGGCTCTCAAGCAGGAATTTTTATGTCGTGTAGTCGTCTGCGGATTTCTTTCTTTCTTTTGACTAAAAGGTTTGAATGACTTAGACTCAGTGGTGTCACTTCTGTTCTCTCCAAGGAATACATAGATGTGTATAAGAGGACTACGAGTATGATCACACCATGATAGTCTCCTTCCCTATTTGTAAATTGGCTGAGAAAATGCTATCCATTCCTAGGTATTTGAACGATTGAAAGACATTAATGACCCAGCGAAAGGTAGGGGGAGTTCCTAACTTTTTCTCGCCGAGACTATTAAGTCAAAACGATAATCCATCCCAAGGGATTCTATGAATCTCTACGAAAGTAGGACATGCCGCAGTAAAATTTTTAAATAAATTCATACCTCGACACATCACATCATAATTCTTTAAATTCCATTAAAAAGCATCACGGCACACTTCATTTCCTTTCTTCTCAGCACAAAAGTAACAAAATAAAACTACCATAAGCTGACATTTATTAGAACAAAATTCCAAAGCACTACCTACCAGGTGCCTCTTCATTTCTTCCCCCATAAAACAAAAACCACACACAGAAAATCTCTTCCAAATCCTCTATACAAGCTCACATCTTCACCTCATAAAACTCGACAGATAGAAACAAGAAGAAAAAAAAAAAAAACTGCAATAAAAAAATTTAATCGACATTCAATCTTCTTGATAAAAAAAAACTCACAAAATTCCGTTCCTCAATCCAAAAGATACACATTTCCATTCCATGCTCCCAGCTCTGTCTCTAGAAATGTGTCATCAAAGAACAATGAAATGCCATTTCGTCATTTTGTCAGAGAGATGATGTTGACGTGAGCGTGTGATGCTGTTGTGTGTTTGGTTGCCTTCTGCTCATACATCACGAAAAGTTATTTAAAAATTAATTCACATTTCCCCAAGAAAGAATAGAAGGAACAATTTTTGTTTGTATTTACAAAATGTGTACTCTCGTATGAATGTAGCTCTGTAGGAATTCCTTGGCGCGCGCTTTAATTCGAATCCTCTAAGAGCTGTCAAGACGAACTCTCGTCTCATCAAGTCGCTTATACAGTCCTCATCAGCAGCGAATGTAAGTACTTTCTGGGGACTGTTTTATATGGAAATATAGGGTGGTGGGGGTCTTGTATGAAAACTAGATGTGGAGGTGGTGTCATGAAAAGGAAAAAAAAACTTTTCCACATTTGGGAATTTTCTTTAGAAAGATATTTCTATGTCCATTGATTATTCTGACAGACGAACAACGAGCGAACGGTTTGTGTCGAGCATCATAATCGACAAAATATTTATGAATTGCTTTAGCTGGATGAAATTCTATTGCTGTCTTAGATATAGCGAAACCGTTGGAGGGATATTTTCGTCCCCTTGTCAGGGTGGATACGACATCTGCGGTGGATATGGACTCATTTTGACACATTTGACGATATATGGTTCGAAAGTGCAGAGGCGTTGATCAGTGGTTTGTTTGTGGATTTGACTGCCAGCACGATTTCGTAGAATCCTATGAATATCGTAGGAAACCCAAGAGTACAAAAATCGACGGCCTTCACAACAGACCTAGCTTTTCGCAGCCATTTGTGTCTCAGACGTTCGTCAGACATTTGCGAGACGTGGGGTTGCGATAGAATTTGTCGGGGTTTTCTGGTAATTCCAACTTTCAAACACCCGCTCAGTAGTCCAACATTTTTAGAACTGGGCTATTCCTCGCCTTAAACTGTCAAAGTTTTCATAGAAACGATATGCAAAGCGGCTATGTTTCTCTTGTCAAAGGTCGTTCCGCTGGATCGTTCCATTAAGGCAGTGCGCGTGGTGCATATGATAACATTCGTCGTCTGGAGCTCTACATAGCGATGGCTGAATACCGGATCCCGTCAGAATTAATCCTGTCGTGTCGAACAACACTGAGACATGCGTGATGCAATGTGCAGTTTGGAACTAGCTCCTCTAAATTTTTCCAAACGTCTACTTCGGCAAGGAGATGCACTACCGTCTCGGAAGACGGTAGTACCGAACTGGATGAAGACAGAATTATTTTCAGCATAAAATTTAAGCTGAGACTGTTCCGATCAAACGTGGAAACAGTGCTTTCTTATGGGTGTAGTACCTGAAAAGTGACCAACACTGTCACGAGGAAGCTGCAATTCCTTAGAATCTTCTGGCCGAACCGTATATCGAACGACCAACTACTCGCGATAACGGCCCAGGAGCCAATAGACGTCAAAATACGGAGCAGAAAGTGGCAGTGGATTGGTCGTAACCCTACGGCGCGAAGACGGTTCCATTGCGAAGTACGCCATGCAATAGAATCCACTTACCCAATCAGGCAGACAAGTGGACCGCCGCAGGCATGCTTGGAATAGGACAGTCGAGGAGGAATCCAGATCATTGGGGATGACTTGGACGGAGCTGTAGGGCGTTGCAGAGCTTCGAAAACGATGGTGTGCAAGCGTTGTTGACGCCCTATGCTTCGCGAGAGGTCAGAGGACCTAAGTAAGTAAGTTAAGAGGATAAAATATAGTATGTCTTGTAGAACGCTAATCCTTACAGTTCGGCTGCTGGGCGATAAACAGAATGATAGAGCGAAATTCATCGTCGAATTTTTGGTCTTGTGTGCTGGGAGGCCGAATGAAGGAGAGGATATATTCGCAAACTCTACGAGCGGTACCAAGATGTGGCTGTGGTCCAAAGGGCGAAATCTCTCCAGTCAGAGACCGAACCTCCGTTTTCTCATAAATCTTCGTCACCAACATACAACATTTTTTGAGCACTTCAATGAGTAACTACACCACTTCTCCATTATTTGCCCCCACAGTATCTCACTGCTGTCATCATCGTCGATGATTTGTTTTCCAATGATCAAACACTTATTGCCATGTTTCTCAACACATTTCTCAAAAATTCTATTGGAAAATTTAATTTTCCCTAATCTATCTATGTATCTCCAAAGAAAACTTTTTCTCTCCTCGTCTAGAGACTACAAGCACACACATTCGACAAATTACTAAGACTGTTCCCCCCTAAAAGAAAAAAAGAAAACCTCACGTCCCAGACTGTGACTAATGAAGATATTGTTAGTCTGTCTAAATCAAGCCCCCTCCCGTTCAAAAAAAAAAACAAAATTTTGACGAAAGTGATTTAAGGCGATAAAAGAATTTCCATCACACTCGCAGTCAATATATTTTCTCTTCACCTGAAAATGAAATTAAATATTTAAAAGAAAAAAAAAATGTATTCAAGAAATTTTTATCGGAAAATTATGCATTCATTGGATTTGTTGAGATCTTTTCCGACAGATTTACTTATTTTTTTTGCAGATTTGCATTTAAATTGTCATCGGAACACGTTTCGTCTGTTTGTCCAAAAGTCATCCAAATGGTAGTGGATGTGTGTGCGGTTGATTGGAACCTATTTAGCGCCATTTAAACTGAGAAAAACGTATCTTTTCCTTCTTGTTTGGTTGGGAATGTCGAGTGTGTGTGTGTTGAAATGACGAAAATGTGGGAGGTCGACTGTGGTGTCGAATTTGATGACACCGTGTGGACAACAGAGGATCATTACGATAAATTTATGACATTTCATTGACGGTGTATTGGATGTCAAAATAATGCGTCGAATTATCGGGCGTTTACGCTTTAAATGGAAATTTTCGACATTTTTTTCGTCCGTTTTTTTAGATTTTTTCAATATTTGTCATCAGATAATTTAAATTAAATGGTCGAAGATTGTGTCGATAAACAAATTCATGAGTATTGAAAAATTATTAAAATTCGTTGATGAGTTTTCTAGTGTCGCGAGGAGGACATAAATTCGGATTTGAATAACTTTGTTTTTTTTGGGGTACAGTTCGACCAACTTTGACTCAAAGACGACAAGTGGATTGGGAGAGTTTTTTTTTTTTTTTGGACGAAACTTGATCAAAGCCATTCGTGGTTTACGATGAGCGGTGGTCACATTTGTTAGATCTTATCGTGAAAATCCTCTTAAATAGCTGTGAAATTTTTTATGGAAAAGTTAAAAGATATTTCTTTTCGAATTATGATAGCGATTCATTACAGTTTTCGTGGATTTTTGTTGTTTTTGTGCGGTTTAATCTGATAAAAGATAGTTTTGGGGTGAATTTCGTTTTAGATCGGTGACAGGATCCAAGTTATGCGTGAAACTAACCGACATGACATCTCAATTGTAGGGAAGAATTTTGTTTTAACGCAGAGGACTTTGAAAGGATTTGGTTCCACGACAGGTGGAAAGCGGTGGAGAAGAAACATCATCTTGAAAGCGTGAAAGAGATTCAACGGGTGGGCTGCGATGAGATCAACACCAATAGCAGCTTTGGACACAATTCTGAATGAATCTTCTTCCACTTGACATTTACTGCGGCAACTCGGCAGCTAAGACTGCACTAAGCCTTAGGGAAGCTGCACTATGGTTGTGAACTGGTGGAATATATCGAGACTTCGGACGGAAACAGACTACATCGTCCCACTAACGAACTGCAATCGGAGATTTTCTATCAGAATTTCTAGCGAGGAGGAGTGGGATGAAAGTTTAGTCTGTACTGGAAATTAACTGGCAATCTATACCGACGGATCCAAAATGGATGTTGGTACTGGTTCTGGTGTCTACTGGGAGGCCCTTCAGACTTGATGACGATTGCAGTGTTTTTCAAGCCGAAGTTGCTGCCATAAAACAAGCTGCGGACATGATTAGCGACATCTCTGGAAAAACAATCAGCATCCATGCTGACAGTTAAGCATCCATTAAAGCGTTACAGTCAAGCTCGTAAAACGTGCATTACAAGTGTGAGTAACCGGGCCACATAGATATACCAGGTAACGTAAAGACGGATGAACTGGCCAGGGCAGGGTCACATCTAAGCGCCTCGCAGGCCCTTGCCGAGGTTAGCACACCGCTTAGCACTTTGAACAGAAAAATAGACGTTGAGTCTAACGACAAAGCTAATTGCGGTTGATATCGTTGGTTATGGCCAGTCTATGACAAAAAGAGATCCGCAGATCTCATGAAACTCGTCGCGTCGTGACGGGACAATCTGTGATAGGCAACCATACAGCACGGCTCGGGACTCCTGTAGGAATTGCAGGGAAATAGAATCCGTCGCCACTTGCTATGTGATTGTCCAGCACTAGCTACCAAAAGGAAAGACACTCTTGGGAGGAGCTACTTCCCTGTGGAGCTGGATGATCTAGAAAATATGTAAAGTATCTGGGTGGTTTAGTTCAGCCGTCGGTAATGAAATGTAGGTTCTCAGGGGTCTACTATAGCACAATGGACTCATCGTAAGTCTAAGTGATCCGTTGCCAGTCTCCTGTCAAGTAGGCCACCCATCTACCTAACCTATCCTACCCCCGTATAAATACTATGACGCGTTTGGCTTGCTGGTTAGTTATGTTGGCAGCTGCAATTTGTCGCCGCTTTTTTGTCGCTTTAAAACCTGGCATCTGCTTGTTTTAAGTGGTTTCATATAAAAACCAATGAATGGTCTTAATCACAGGGCGTTGGATCCATAACCCTTCACAGTCTCATTCTTCCTGTACTTCCTGTGAACTTAAACTAATACAGAATTTTACTTTCTTTTCAGGTAAGTCTGTTGCGGCGGATTCGATGTGAGTTGTGGCCGATAATGTAGTAAAGTAGCCCATATATTCAGCTGTAATTCTGATAGGCATTCAAGGATTATTACAAAAGGTATTTGTATTGAAATTGCTCGATCAAATTGTCTTGATTGTGCCTACCTTGTGCCCTTAAATTCTAAACAAAACACAGAATCGCCTCCTGCCTCCTGTCACATATTTTAGACCCCAATTTGATTCCCGATTTCCCATATCAGCTGCCACGATCTGTTCCCCTTTTAATTTTCCAATTGAAAACCCATCTCGCGTCTTCCAAAGTTATAACATTTTGAATGCCTTGTCTGACACTTACCGTTCCCCAGTGTCTTAATGTGATTTTAATGTTTATAAATCCCCGAGAAAACAGTCTCCATAAAAACTAATCTCTTAAGCTGACCATAAACAAAAGCTTAAGCCTCCTAAACCGCGCGTTGACTAGCCAATACAAAGCCAAGAGCCTCCAAATGAACGGATCATCATTTGAATCAATAAAAAAAAAAAAAAAACAACTCCAACTCCTCACCATCGATTTATCATCGAATCTTTTATTACTTATTTATCACCGAAAAAAAAACGACGAAAAACTAATCTTAGACAAAAGACTATCTGCGTAATAAAAACATTTTCCCGCATTAGGCCGGCCTAACAAGAAATTTAATTTCCGATCAAGCCAAACATGGCACATACTCCTTCGAGCTGTCTGTCAGAGATCTTTTGGTTTTGTTTTGTCCCGCGTTGTTGTTTTACGATCAAAATGTCAGAAAATGCTTTCTGATTTTTTTTTGGTTTTTTTTTATTGCTAATCGGCTAACAGAATACCTTAAGAGTGGAAAATATTGTAAAATAATAAAACCGAAAGCTTTTAAGATCTCTTTTTTTATGGGGTTTTATGTGAGTTCTATTGTAGGACTTAAAATTTTTCTGACGGAGAGGATAAACGAGGATAAAATGTGGGCTCTACTGTGTGACGAGTGCTGTTATTTTGACGGCTGTTATATCTTTATTTTCGAGTGGAAAAGTTTTCTCTTACAGTTAGGCAATCAAGTGATGGTCAAGAGACGAAAGTCGTGTACAACGGATATACTGGTGGTCATTATGAGAGTCGTATCAGATGGACGGATACTAATTTACAGATGCTGCATAAAAGTCGAAAATATGGTGGAAATACCTATCATCTGGTGGGCGCCGTGCGTCAGTGTTTAGAACTTGAGGCTGCTGAGCGGAGGTTTCAGGTTCGAATCCCAGGGGACAAAACAAAAGAGAATATTTCTAGGTTCCCACCCCTCGCGAATGTTTGGCGAACGATTTTGAGTAATGAGAACCACGTCAATTAATCAGGAGGAGTTCCCTCGAATCGCTATTTTCGAAGAGATGGATATGTTTGTAGCGACCGATTTTAAGTGAGCCTCCAATGGCAAGCAATAGCCAATAAATGTAACCTACGACAGAACTGTGGCAACACAGCCACCACCTCTCGCGAATATCTGACAAACTATAACGAGAAGCTTCTCAACGAATTACTGAGCGGGAGATTTGAGGTTCGAATCCCAGAAAACACAAAAAAGTTTTTCACGGCTCCACCTCTGTCATGAGTAAGCTTCTTCTCAATTAAGCCTTTTGGATACGATATTAAAAAAAAAAATACGAATGGCTGTGAAAATCTAGTACCAAGGCCCTATATGGGAGCCTTGTGACAAAATATTTTTTAAATGAGCGGCGTGGTTACCGAATCTTCGTCAGTTACAGGAGGAAACATGACCCAAATACAAATACTTGGCGCAGCAGGCGGTATGTGGTCTAAGACCTAGCTTCTCGCGACCATTGCCACAAATGGAAGGGACCAACAACTTGAACCATATCCGAAAGGCAAATTGAGAAGCTTACTCGTGACATTCGCGAGATGTGCGACCGTACAAAACTTTCTGGTGTTTTCTGGGAGTCGAACCTCGAACTTCCCTTTCAGTAATTCAACACACTATTCACTGAGCCACGGCACCTATCGATACCTAACCCGTTAGCATAAAAAAATTCACTAGTTTCGGGTGCCCCACAGACCCACCGCAGACAGAGTACTCTTATCGCTACCAATGGCCTACGAACCAGTCGGAGCTTCTTATGAAGCTAAGGATGCTGCTGACGTTAGGTTATCCCCAAGTTTGTCAAAGAAAACAGTTCGCAGATGGAGCATTCTTTTACTGGACATCTACAGAGTAAGTGGAGAATAATTTCCTCCTTCTTCTCGACTTTTCAGCTCCTGCAGAAGTCGGGGCTTTAACACTCTCCCCTCTGTGGTTTGCTTTGCGATAGGTTTCCCTAGACTTTGTTTACCCGGCAGAATTCTGAGCTAAGTACGGATTCTAGAGTGTGGACACTCGAGAAATACTTCCGTTCTCCTGCGGTTTTGTGAAAAGTAACACTGGGTTAAATTATTTATGTTTTTCGATAGGTTAGGTTGGTGTGTTGATGAGGATGGATTGCTCCGTTCCCCATCACACTTAGGTCTGTGTAGACCCATTGTGATGGCCCATTTGTTATACAACGCTGTCCAGCCATTTCGTTGATCTGGTAAACATGAAAAGATTCTTTAGTGGTACTGTGGATATGTCAGAAATTTCTTGGAGGAAGTAGCTTCTAAAAGTTCTGTTCCTCAACTGACTAAGGTTAGGACAGTGGCACGGAAAGCGGGGTGTATCTTCGCATCTTTCTGCATCGCCTCATCCTCTGCATATGTCGTCATTGTTGAGATTTAGTTTCATAGTGTGGATATTATGAACTGTGAGTACTCCCACACTAATAAAGATATGGTCTTCCTGTCACTTTCCATAAGTTTTTTAGTGCGGGACTCATCGTAGTCTGGCCATGTTCTCCTAGAAATTTCCCAGGTGGGTAGTGAGTTCCATTCTACTCGTTTCCTAAAACCACAGAGTGGGGGTTTCATCCATTGGAGGGCTTGGTAACGTTCCATTGCAGATCCAAGACGTGGCCAGGAACCCAGCAGAGTCTTACATTGTGCTGTGAGCCAAGAACCTTAAGGTCTTTGCGAAAGCGCTGAACAAGTTTGGATTTTATTTCGATGGCAGAAATTGCCATCGATCGTTTAATCGTTTGAAACCAAGCCTCGTGGAAAACTTAGACGTCTCTCTGCCAACCTCATATGTTCAGTTCCTCTCAAGCCTCACAGAATCCTTTCAAACCAAGTCCTTATGTGTCTCTTTAATCCAATTTCTTTTTTTGTAGATAATTCTCTGACATTCGAAGTCGACCTAACCACTGAAAAGAACCCGTGAAATTCCCAATCAAATTAGGACAACCAGAGGTGCATTTCTAGATCCTTTAATGACAGCTCTCATGCATTCATAAATATTCATCTCGCCTTGCAGCGGTCAACCTTCATGTCCTAGCCATGGATACACCTCATGGATTATGTATGCATTCCATTCCAATAATTTGCAACTCTTACCAATTTCGTAGTTAACATCGCATCCAACACACACAAACCAGAACACAAAGTAACACAACACAAATTTTTGTTTTTTGTGTTTTTTCATCCCAAACATGGAAAATCAATTTTCGGCCGATGTAATATGCAAATAATCCTTCGACTTCAATCTGTTATTTTCGTTATTTCCCTGATTCCGTTTGTCGGGCTTTTGGTTTGTGTTCGAAGATGAAGGAGAAGAGGTGCGCGACCAACAAAATATATCGTCTCCTCCTTTTGTGTACCAGAAACGTTTGTTTCTTACATATTTGTCGGTCGCGATGACCATTTGTTATGTTCGTGTCCTCTGTCCCTTAGGACGGACACGGTGTTCAGATGTCGTCATCGACGATTGAGATATGTTTTTCCTTTCGTCATGCTCTAACAAGAGTCCTGCGCTCGTCCTCAATTCATGATTATCGCTGGAGATCAGGAATTGATTTTTCATTAACAACACATCACATGCGTAGGGGACTATCTTCAGATCGCGTCTTAAATTTTGCGCACCCACACAGCCCCATTCGCAAATAAATACATCACCCATGTAACGAGATCTTTTCTTTCGTCAGGCAGCCCACAGCCCACCCCCCTGCCTAATTTCCTCTGTGGCTGAACGGGCCGTAATCAAATCTAATCTCCCAGCCTCATGGCATATCACATCCTATAGCTGCTGGCTGGCTCCCTGGCTCCTTTTGATGGGCAATCTGTCAACCGAGGCTATCGTGAGGGATCTATTATGTGCTAGGATTCCATATAAGGTTGGCTCGGGCGCGCATGCGTCTTCTTCTTCCACAGAGACGGGACAATATGATGATAAAGTTGCTCCTTTTTTGTTGGAAAGGACATGTAAATGCGGCCTACTCGATCCTCATAGTGGAACCCACCCACACCTACCAACAGAGAGACGACATAATGTGCTGCATGTTTCATGATTTCCTCTTTTTGTTGTTGTGTGTATGATGCTGTTGCATGGTTGGTATGGTAGGCAGATGTAATGACATTGTAACGAGGTTGTTATGGTTTGTGATACGATTTGAGTCTGTGCAAGGAAACGCTCCGTCCGGGATAGACGCAGCTGCAATAGCCTGTAGTCTATTTTGTCCACTTGGAATGTTATCGTAGTAGAGTTTGTTTTTTTTTTTGTTGGTTGGCGTCGAATGGAAGTGAAGCTATTGCGGGGGCTTCCTATTGCTTCATTGCGCAGAATGTGCGAAAGATAAAATCGTTTAATATTGGATTGCAGAGCTGAACTTGGCGGATGTACGTTGTGACAGAGGGAAATTTACGTTAACGTGGTCGAAATCGAGCCTCACGATGCTTGGCTTACCACGTTCTCCATGGAGGGTGGGTTCTACGTGTCTACAGTCAATTCCGCGGGCAAACTAGGAACCTTTCGATAATGCAGTCAAGTAAAACGCACTTTGTGTGGCTCGCTACAAGTGCTGCTCCTATTCTTCTGTACTTTCTGCAGCTCGACTTCCAGAGATATTCTCGGATTCACGATCAGCGAATGTTGTAACAACGATTAGCAAGTTCAGATTCCACTTTCGGTAGCTTCTCTCACCGGAAAGTTGACAGATAATGACGTGTGACTGCTACGATGCCTGATCAGCGGTTGACAGGGGGAACCTTGTGGTCGGTCCCAAGAATCGGGAGCCCTTTCAGTAAGTAAGTTGTAAGTGATAGTGTTTTTCTTTAAGAATTTCGCTTAAGAATTTCAAGATTTTTTTGTCAATGTTAGACTCTGGCATCTGAACTTGCACCGCAGAATGGATCCGGACCGGTAAAGGTAATCTCTGAGCCTTTCCTAGCTAGTTCATCAGCTGCTTCATTTGCCTCTACTCCCACGTGATCTGGTATTCAGTAGGGGGTGACTGCTTTCCTTGAATTTCCTTTCGAAGCAGTAACTCTTAACAATATCGTCTCTGGGCCAGTCCAGAAGCGTGACTGATTTGGAAAGTATTTCTCGATGTTTGTGAGCGATGTATTTTCCCTTCCCGATGCCCTCTTTGATTATTCTTAGTTAGGTTTAAGGTAGAGGAGTAAGTCCTAATAATACTTCCAGTGCCGTTGTGGGACAGGTTCTCTTAGCCTCTGTTATGCAGATGCAAGCTAGCCTTTGTACTTTGCCAAGGGTTTTCCTAGTTGTATTCAGCCTGGCTCTATTAGCCCAGGCTACAGCTCCGTACTGCCCATCATAGTGTACAGCGATCTCGGTGTTGCTGGGTTGCATCCGCAGAATTTGCCTGAGATGTTCCTGCACACCATTAGTACGCGGGTTGCTTTGGCTACAACAGCTTCTTCATGCATTTTTCAGAGAAGTCTACTGTCTAGTGTTAAACCCAGACCACAACTCTTAGGATATGTCACAGCAGATAGACCATCGCTTATCCAGGGTGCACTGCATCTTCATTTTGAGTTTCTCTGGCGGGTCTTCATAGGGAACCTCGTATTCATTTGTATATCAGAATCCACCCTCCTCATCTGCTTAAATGGGCACAAAGGACTCTGTGAAATTAGGCAAACGCAGTTGACAGTTTTAGAATCTGCTTCAAAGGTTTTCTTGTCTCTGAGATCAAATTTTAAAGCAAATTTTCTGTGTGACTCGTACAGAATTCAAGTTTCCGATGCATGGCATGTAAGTGTCTCTTCCGCATTCGCTTGTCCATAGGTAAACCCTGCCCTCTCCGTTAATATCTTCATTTCGAAGAAATTTGTAACATTTTTCCCGTCGCGTAAATTATCTAATTTTGTTCGACCTAATTGAAGTTGAAGTCTTGCGCACGCACGTTTTAAATTCTCCACGCGCACACTACACAGAACAAAACAGGAAAAAAGAAGTTCATCTCTATCGTGTATGACCATTCTGCCGCTCTACCTACCCCTCTGTACATTTGGTAACATCATCGTATCCTTCCGTCGTCATTCGTTGCGATTTTCTCGTGCAGCATCAAATAAAACTGCGTGCTCATTGCTGCGCGGCCTTATGGCCATCGTAGCTCTCCAAAAAGCCATTACAACTCGCGAGCATGCATTCCTTTTGCATCTCCACGTTTATTGGTATCTCCCCTTCTTTTAGGGTCCACACTTTTCCGCTCAATGAGTTGCCCGTTTCGGTTTTTTTCTTCCCTACTGCTACTCCTCCATGGTACGTGTATTTGGTTTAAACGTCGTGCTCTGTGTGCGCAAAGGTTTATCCGAGATCATTTAAGGTATAATTTGTAGCTTGTTATGCACATGCCCTTTGATCGCTTTAGGGGCGATTTTCCTGCACGGCCGCGGCGGGGAGGTAACATACACTGGACACAGAGTCATGGTCGGCTTGTGTTCTTGCAAAAAGGCTAAGACTGCGTTACAATAGGCTTTATGTAGATTTTATACTCCAATTGGAGTTGGAGTGGAACCCACCACCCCTCAAACAAGTGCTCTTGGGATGTAGGCCTTGTTTCGCCGCCAACCTCCACGCTAACAAGGTTGCGTTTTAGCAAGTTTGTAACTACAAGCAACAAGAACACACGAAGTAGACTTGCAACAAAAAGGACGACCGACCATCGGCAGTGTAGTAAAAAACTAGGAACTTCAATTACAATATCAGATTTTTAACTCACGCATGCGCTTAAGTGAGCCGCGCCGCCGCGCCGCCGCGCCGCCGCGTTTCCTTTCCACTGGAGTCTAGAGACACGTCTTTTCCTGGCAAGCCAACTTCTGTTCGGAAGGCATCTTTGCATACCAATTTTAGTCATGTGAGATGGCGATCTAGCTGCGCGCGCCAGCGACGACGCGATGGGTATTATCGACTGCATGCCGATAGTCGTTTTCCTTGCATCCGTCTCTCATCCGTGTATCTATCGATTGCAATCTGGTTTTGTCGATTCTGAAAGTCACTCAACCTGAGTGATGGTGCATAGAGCGATCTCCTGCTGCAGGCTCAAAGTGTAAATTGTTTCTATGGTCCAACAAATTGGCTTTGACACATTCGCAGGTTGTCGCCATGGCGACCGTATCCTCCGACTGGTTTATGTGTGTGTTTTGCATAGATTCTCGGTATCCTGTTTTTCTTTTCAGCTCTGTCAATTATTTGAGGTGTGGCTGTGGCATCTATGGAGTCGATTTGTATGGAATTTACGGTCCTTTTTCGATTCGACCTCTCTGTCCAGCTGTCCTCCGGAAGACAGAATTCTAATTGAAAATTGGTCCAATTATTTCGGGCAAGAAAATTGCCTTCTTATGATCCCTTGTGCTTCGAAGTTGGAAAACAATAATTGCCAGAGGTATGTGTGTATGTCGACCTCCTTCGGGGAGTTTTTATGTAAATTTTAAAGAACGTCCGAAAGTAATTGTTGACCAGAGGGCGACTTTTCGTCGGATCCTCTCGCCAGTGGTGTGTGTTCCATTGCGTCACGGATGGATTTTGGTCGACTTTTCGTTGCTATCTTGTGGTCCGGTAATTGATTAATTGGACTTGAAGGGAATTTCTGGGCATCGAGTTTCGGTTTCTGTTTCTGTTTTCGGATGCGCATGTGGAAAATTCAGGCAGTAATTAGGTGGAAAGCTATATGGGGACTTGTGTTGACGAGTTTTACGCTCAAATGAATTACATTGTTGTAGCAGTCGGAAGGTGTACGAATCCTGTCCGTGTGATATCCAAACTATGCATAGCATAATCTGTAGTTCGTCGAATATCAGTTATGTCTTCAAAAAAGTCAGCCGCGTCTACGAGAAACCCAGTTTTTTTCCAGAAGTAAAAGTCGCTTTAGTCTATTAAGCTTGCGTCGAAGGGACCTGACTCGCAAACGAGGATTCTCATGTTTGTGACCCTAAGTGCCTCAGTCTATGTATCTCACTCAGTGCGGCCTGAAAATTGGTTTTGGGCTGCTTTCAGTTGCAAGCTGCCACGGATGCAAAGTGAAATCAGCTGGCGCATGCAGACACTACAGTGACGTCCTCATCGGTCCCGTTTTGAGCTGACAGTAGTGAGTACATTGTTGTCCCAAGGAAGTTGGAAACCAGCTTTTACTAAAATGCGGACCCTAGCTTGCTCCCTGCCCTCTACTGATATGGGTGATCAGTAGAATCTGTTCAAATTGACCGCTGCAAAGCCTGCAGAAGTATGAATAGATGCATATCTTGACATTAAAATGAAAGATTGTGAACCTAAACCTTTCGTCTACTGACTTTTTACCACGAATCAACTGAAGCTTCTTGTACCCAGAGATCATTTACAGGTTAATGTAGTCCTATTCACACATCTCGCTATTGGGCAAGTGGCAATCTACAGCAGTGGCAATCTACAGGTCTGCACGAGAGTACAGACACACTAAGGCAAGTAAAGATCCATGAATCAAAACCACTAACAAAACCAACCGGAGTTTTTGATAAACCGATGGATGCACATGACGCTTCGCTTAAGGACGCCAGACCGCCAAGGTCTTCAAGGAAGGGGGACCTGGAATGGAGCAATCTTCTAGGCGACAAAGCTGGGCAATTACATAGAAGGTGAAGGACGTTATTCTCCTCCTCCTCGTCTCTACAATTCCTGCAGAAGTCGTTAGAGAAGAGGCTAAGTCTTCTGGCAGACAGTGTCCAATGTGATCGCTTTAGTTTGACCAACTCGGCCCTACGTTTATGGTCCAGCATAGGGCAGATCTGTCTTGAAATGTGACACGTTGAACCGTTTTCCCATCTGAGGTTGGTCTTGCTAATAGCGTTCAGCGCTAGTAGATGCTCACATGTAGCTAGGGGCATAGCCAGGGCTTGCCTATCAGGCAGAATCCTTAGAGTATTACTCTGTCTAACGAGCTCGACTGCCCTGCAGTTTCCTGGAATGTCTCTGAGGCCTGTTGAACTGCTCTGTCATCCCATAAGAGATAGACGGCAGTTGAAGCGGCTTTTGAGGTTAAGGAGCACGATTCCAGGGACTTGCTTGCCGCTTGGCTGTCAGTGAAAATGGTAATATCCCCGACAGATAGTACCTTACACTTCAGCCAGGACAGGGCTTCCTTTATCGGCAGTCGTCCGACGAGGAGGATAAGTGAATACATTCAGTCTAACACTCTCGTATGCAATGTAGATCTCTTCTATGTGATACGTGTGCCACCCTATGTATATCGATTCCTTTAAATTTGTTCATTCTCCTATCTACACAGGTGGTGAAGTACATTTGTATGCATCTACACATACACGAATTAATCATCTCAAACGTTCAAACGTTCATCGCAAAGCGGAAGTATCTCAGTATCTCTAACATTCCAAGTAGTAACTCACAAGGCATTCTAAATATCAACCAATTAATGACCCTCCTTCAGACTTATTAAAGAAATTCCACCTCCTGTACATTATTTAATTACCGCTACATTGCCTGCCTACTACGGAGCTGAGGAGTTAAAATTCCTTCATTCCATGGAGCGAAGCATTTTAAGCATCGAAATGATTCGAATCGATGATGTGCCGCGCGTTGTGCTACGAGTATTACTGGCGCATTTGCAAGTGTGTATGGAATCTTTATCGGACGTAATTTTCCCATCACATTGCGCACCAGAAATTGATCCATGACGACGAGGAGAGAGTTAAGTTAAGCTGGCTGGTTGGCATCGGTTAGATACGGCATCAGTTGCACACTACGACTCAGGGTACACCATTCTGCCTGATTTGGCGCAATTAACTTTGTTGCAAGATTTTTTGATGATTTTGATCTTTTTTTGTCGACTTTTAGCCTGGTTTCGCTGCCTCGGAAAGCTTGTCTTAAGTGAAGATCAGCATCGGTCGGATGGACCGAGAAAGGAATAAAAAGCTTGAAACGCAAGCGCGCGAACAATAATCATAAATTGAGGCACGAACCTGGTTTAAACTGCTGCCCAATGCCAGTCGTTCGGTCATGCGATTTGGCCAACTTTTTCTCGTCCTTCTGCTCCTCTGGTTTTGAGCCTTAAACTGGTTGAGCCCGCAACCAGATCAATCAGTGGTTATTGACGGTAATAAGTTACGTTGCGTGCAACAACAGCAGAGCCTCTTCTCTTCGTTCACATTTTGAGGCCTCTTTTCATCATCATCGTCATCATCTTTGTATTCGTGTATCTTTCTGGCCATTTCACTAATCAATGGACCCCATTCAACCGAGGGGAAGGGTTCGCATTTGACTCGAAAAGCATGGACTCGTCCCTCTTTCCTCGCAACAAGGTGATGATTGTAATTGAATATGACATGAGTTTGCACCTTTTTTGTGCCAATGCCGCGCGATAAGATACTCGGGCACTTATCCTTGGGAACGTGACACGCTCAATGAGAAGCATTTCTGCGTGATCTGATTGGGTGATAATGGATCGTAATGAATTTCTGTGTTCCTTTGAGGATGCCACCGCGTAACGAGAAGTGAGTCGATCGTAATGACTTCCTTGTTCAGAGGATGATGATGAACAGGATGGCGAATGCCGGTTCTCTGTAATTACCACAGCTGGTGACATGCGTCCCTGGTGATCATCGAACGAAGGGTAGGTTCCCAAATGACCTTGCTAATTGACTCCTACGTTGGATTGATGATGAAACCGCTGTCGGCATGTAATTTTCCTTAAAACACACATTGCCAGGGTATCATTAAAATGCAATTAGAATTGTTTGACTTGGTAATGAGCAGTTGAATGATTCTGGACAGAGGATGACGGCTCGTTCGGTGTCTATTTGCGGTGCAGGTGCATACAAAATTATGAGAGTGGAGCTGTCTTTACGTCAACAGCAGTTGAGATGGAAGACAAATATATGCTGCAAGGATATCCTTGGAGGAAATTCTGACAAAGGACATGGCTTTAACGAATTTAATCAGAACGTTAAAATGGAAAGGTTGTCGAAATCTATCGACAAAGGACGTCTTAATGATGGTATCAAGGAGGACAGTCATTGAATCTTATTTTATTTAACCTATGTGCCCTAAGCAAGGAGGCTTACACAATTGTAACGTTTTAATGCTGAGGATTATAGGTATCGATAGAGGCCATCTTGAGGCTGGGTTGAGTGCGCACTACTGACATCTCAACCGATAGCCAAATCACGATTAAGTCCTCCAAAACTTTTTCTTTCAACTCTTAGCCTGCTGTAGTCGCCGTGCCCCTGATCATGGTAGCGTTTTTCAGGCGAAAATCATGGTGATCAAGGAAACCCTGTGCTGGTTGAAGTGTAAAGTACTATCTGCCAGGGATATTACCATTCTCACTGACAGCCAAGCGGCGATCAAGTCCGTCGAATCGTGCTCTTTTATCTCAAAGGCCGTCGTCTGACGACTATCTCTTATGGAGATGACAGCCTGATAGGCAAGCCCTGGCTATGCCCCTAGCTACATGTGAGCATCTACTAGCGCTGAACGCTATTAGCAAGACCAACCTCAGATGGGAAAACGGTTCAACGTGTCACATTTCAAGACAGATCTGCCCTAGGCTGGACCATAAACGTAGGGCCGAGTTGGTCAAACTAAAGCGATCACATTGGACACTGTCTGCCAGAAGACTTGGCCCCTTCTCTAACGACTTCTGCAGGAATTGTAGGGACGAGGAGGAGGAGAATAGCGTCCCTCTCCATCCAGTCAGCCTTTTTTCATTGAAAATCCCTGTCTTCCCGAATACTTTTTTTATAGCTTGGCGAACAGATAAAAGCCACACGCGCCATCAGTAATTCAAGCCCGCAAACGTGGATTTCAGTCTTAGCTTAGTCCAACGTGTGTGGGCGTACATTCTCCTGGTGAGACTAGCCATCTAATCTTCCAGATCGGTGTGAAATATTCGCACTCGTGAGACATCGTCAGTCGATTTGGTTTCGTTCAACTGAAAGCAGTCTCGGAAGCTATTTCGCAGAACTCAAGTTCGTTTCGAATGATGTTTTGGATCCGTTTAAGCGGGGAACCAACGACTAATCTCAGCTATCTACTCTATCTTCAGTCTGCAGTCTCCCACGATTAGACCATAAGTTTGTTCGATGCCTTCCTCCGTAGTTGAGGTTAATGGTTTTCCACAGGTCAGGACGTCTTCAACGTTCTCTCGTAAACGTGTTTTATTCTGCTACCGACATTTTGATCGTTGTTTTCGGTAAGTTGAATTCCCTTAGCGTTTCTACTATACACAGGACGATGTTTAATGCTTTTTTCGCTTTACTTTGCTTCACTTAAGCCCTTGCACGAACCGAACTAATCGCAGCACAAGGATGGAAACTCAAAGATTCACACTATTAATGTTGGAAAATGAAAGGGGTGGTCTTAATCTAGAATACAACCTAATTCTATGGCATATCGCGAACTTGGAGATCCCACGTCGACATAGCCTAGCTTGCATGGGCACGACTAGTGCTATTAGGACAACACCTACTGCCGCCCTTGAAACCATGGTTGGGCTGTGCCCACTTGACCAGAGAAACCCGGACATGGAAAAACAGCCAAATCGGTCACAGCACCATTACCAAGCGGATGAAACCCAACGAGCCTTCAGACTACATGGCCACCCACTTGGATTTCAACCCCAACATCGACTCCAAATTTCCCTCCAGGGAAAGCTGGACAAATGGTGAGATCATAAACCCCACCTCCATATCTATCTTCACGGATGGATAAAAAATGGACGTAGGTACGGGATCCGGTATTTTCTCAGTGGAACCCTCAATTGCCCGGTCCATGAAACTTTCAAACGACGCAAGTGTGTTCCAAGCGGAAATTCACGGTATTACCGAGGCCTGCCGACACCTTTCAACACTGAACAACAACAGACAGGTTGACTTTTACATAGATAGCCAAGCAGCCATCAAAGCCATAACCTCCATCACCACCAAATCTAAATTGGTCCAAAGATGCAAAGGGGAACTCAAATCCCTCAGCACGAGACACAATATCTCGCTCTGTTGGATCCCGGCCCATATGGGTATCCACGGGAACGACATGGCCGACGAACTGGCCAGGAAAGGCTCAGAATCAGATGACCTTCACGCAGACAACTCTGTACTATTGCCCATCAGTTTCCTCATGTCCAAAATCTCTACAGACTTCTTAAATAAGGCCAACGCTAGGCGGAACACCACCAACGCATGCCGAGTCTCTAGAAAATGTTGGACCCAATTTGACAAGAAGAGGACCAAAGAACTCCTATCATTAAACAGACCACAGCTGTCACTCCTCATTGGAATCCTTACTGGCCACAATTCAATGGCGGCCCACCACCGACCTATGCAGAGGCTGTGGTGACACAGAGGTAGAGGAAAACTCAACACACTTCCTCTGCGAATGCCCAAGCCTCTTCAGAACCAGATTCTCAACCCTCGGAAAATCAGACTTCAAAGAGCTTAGCGAACTAGCAAACACGCCACTTAAAACCATGAAATCGGGTTGGTTCAGGAGGGCCACCCCTGCTACTAACTAAACAGCTAACCCACCGCCATATCTTCCTTCTTTTCTTTTTCTTTTTGTTTACAGGTATCCCACACCGGGGGAACACAATGGATCCGTTGAGACCCGAGTGAGATTGCACCCATGCTGATGCAGTCACCCCCCCCCAACCTAGCCTATATAAAAACACTTAGAATTTATCTTTAATACATTATATGGAACCACGCCCACTTTTTGAGTCTAAATCAAGAGCGATATCAACTTTTTGGAGTTATTCGTAAAATACTCGCATCTTCGTAACCTTTTATCTCAAAACTTGGGCAGGGAAGTCGATTGACGTGTAATCGAATGCTTGACAGACAATTAGGAAAGGCTTGCTTGCGATATTCCACCTTAAAAAGCTTCCACCAACTGCCTTAAAGTTTTAAAACTACTACTACTTCGTTACAAATCGCAGTCCACACAAGTCAATCTGATGACAAAGGCTAAACTATCACACCTAATTATCACTTAGGAGGCAACTACCTCTCCTGAGTCACTTCAATTTGTCCACAAAAGTACAAAACCGTCCAGACAGAGCGAAAGACAAAGTTTTTCACTCAAAAACTCAATTCAACCAGACACCTTGGTCCTCTCAAAGAGCGGCACACCGCATCCGCCAGTCATTCACATTTCCACGTGATAAATTCTTTTAATCTAAATTAATTATTTCGACAGGTGCGACAATCAACGCACAAACATACTCCAACGCTGCCAAGAACAATGCAACGTTCTACGAGACTTTTGTTGCTAACAAACTACGAGAGCCTCCCAGCACGAGACTCAGCTGTAGTCGCATAGTCGAACTTGTTAGAATTATATCAACTCATTAACTTGGCTAAAAGGACAGGAGTGGATGAGTTCTTTTTACACACACAGCGACCGCATTCTGGGGGCTCTATGGTGGGGTTCGACCTTTTGCACACCCCTCGCCATCGTTCAAGTTGGCATTCCGTGACGAAAAATTGAATTTTCATAGAGAAGCTTGGAACAATGCATGTGGGTCTGCCGACAAAGTTTATTTTTCGACGAAAAAAAAAGTATCTTTTTCCAAAGTCATAAACCACACGATTTGCAGTGGCGTACTAGTGGAACCCGAACTCGAGCCACCCAATCAAAGGAGTGGACGACGAACGACGAATTGGATGCAGTGTTCAATTAAGTTATTTCTCATCTCGGTAATGGATTTCATGGTTACCGGCAATGACTGCTACGACGACGACGACGACAATCCAAGAGGTTGTGCAAGTTCGGTGTAAGTTTCAGAGCCGCTGAGTACCTGCCATTTGTAATAGCAAAGCGAATTGGATGCAAAGTGGCTGCAGAGAGGAGACCTTGGATTCCTCGGAATCGGTAAGAAGTGGCGGTGGTGGTGCTGTGCCCTGGGGGCCTTGGAATTGTGTCCCATATCCGGGAAATTTGTTAGAGGTTATTGCAACTGGACAATGGAGGGAAGTGGATGAGAGTTGACTTAATGGCTTTTCGGCAGGCTAAAGGATGAAATGGTCACGAGAAGAAAGGAAACTTTTTAATTCGTTTGATTATTCCAGCGAACTTAAGGTAGATGGTCGCCGTGAAATGGATTTGGAAGACAAATAGTTCCGATGGTGTTTCTTTTAATTGTATTGGTTGCGTCAAGTCGTTTTGGTTGGAGACCAGGACAGAAACGAGAGCGTGGGGTCCTGTCCTCTGGAATCTGGTTCTAGCTTCGACTACGGAGCCTACGGAGCCTAACGTCTAGGTTGGAATCCGTCAAACGTGCGAAAACAATAACTGACGGATCTGGCAGTCGTTAGGATCTCGCTACGCTCGACAGTGTGGGTTCTCAGTCGTTTTTCTCCTCCAACTAGACGAAGGAGACGATTGACTTTGCTGGGTACCAGGCCACAGGGATATTCCAGGCAATTGCAAAGCGGACAAGCTAGCTAAGGAGGGCGCAGACCGGAACCTCCCTGACAATAGTGGGGACATTGTCCGGTAGGCAGACATGCCAGAAGACTTGTTGCTCCCTTCAACGATTTCTGTAGATGCTGTATAGACGAGGAAGAGGAGGAAACCATAACACATCCTCTGTATACCTATCCTGTGCTATCGGCTTTGAGAAGGAAAAGCCTAGGGGAATACTTCTTCGAAGATCGTAACGATCTAGCTTGACTCGACTTGAGCATGGGTTCACACTGAAATCGGTTGCCCTGCCTCCTGTCCCATTTTCTTGGGAAGTCACTATGTTACCATGTAGGTCCCCGGCGCTGGTAGTCCGGCTCTTGAAGCTTTATGGGACATGCAACGCCGGAGATTATGACGGTAGTGTAGAGCCCTGATGAAGACCACTGCGCGTGACTTGTAGCTTGCTTCTATAATAACCATCAGTTCAGCTGGAATGCGGCTTTTGTAAGCCATCTGCTTAGTGAATTTTAATGCGTGCAGATTGTCCTGGTCCTAAAGGCTTGCTCTTCAGGATTCTACTGCATTTCATGAGTACCATTTGGAAGTCTGTCTCCTTCTTACTCTCTTCAGATGGACGTGGCCTTTGTCCACTTCCCTATAACGCAGACGCGCTTAAAAACATACGAATATTACCCATATCCATTCATCTACCCCTTAATGGTGCTTCCATGCATCGCGAATTAACTAATCGAACACTTTTCCCCCGTCACTCCGTTGAACAATGAAACAACACACTTTCAACTGTCTGTTCGCATCAGTTCTCCCCCACCCTGATGTTCGGTCACTCATCCTCAAAAACCATTTAATTGTCCGCCTGAAGGGTACCGTATCCTAGAACACATCATCAGAATGATTCGTCAAAAATTACCCGAAACTCAATCCGACATCGGTTCAGTGTGTATGCTGGCCCAACCCCTACGATGATGTGGCACATTTTTTGGTGGCCAGTGGCGGTAATCTTCACAAGGCAATGACTATGCAAGGTTACTTCTCTTCGATGGAAAACGGTCTGAAGGGATTCGTAGTCAAAATTTTTGAAAAGTCATACAATATTCTGCATGCAGAGAGCACGCAGGAGGGTGGTCAAGTTGTACAGGAAAATTATGTATGTTCCCACAAAAGGAACAGAGGAACGAGTACGAAAAAGACGTCGGTGTCCAGGCCAGACCAGACAGAGATCATTGCTAAATCACCTGGCTGATAGGTGCTTATTTGTTAACCAATTATCGCTCCCCAAACCGGATGACTCACATCATTATCTTGTCAACACACAATTCCACATTCGATCGGTCTGGTTCGTCCTTCTCCTTAAAGACAATTTAGACCTCAACCAATTGTTGCGCACGCATGGAGCACAGATGGAAATCCACGCGCGCTCGGGCGCTCTTAATTCAAGACATCGAGCAGGAAAAAAAAAAAAAACGACTTTAACAAGCTGATAATGAATTATTGGCTCAGTAATAACATACGAGGTCGCGGGGTCTGAGTTATCCACCACCGCTGTTCTGCGGTTGCTTCACCTGGTCTGCACTGTTAAGCATGGTTCTCGCTGCTTAATTGCAGCTAAATTATGCGGCTACCTGAACAACATCAAGTTGCATGCATCCTGGCTGCACTTGTGTATGGAAATCACATGCACTCCATGACGAGCATAACGAGCACAGCGACACAACCGACTAACTATACAGTAACGACGACGACAACGACAACGACGACGACAATGATGATGATGATGCTGATGCTGATGAGGACAACGACGAAAACGAAGACCGACTTCGATCGATGATCTTCACCCAAAAAATGTGTTCCAGAGAATGGAGAGCAGAATGAATGTTACTTCGTTTGCGGTCCTTCATCCTTCCAATCGCCGCGCCGCCATTTGGGACACAATTGGGTTGGCATGGTTAAGTGAAGGAACCGAATTAACATGAATTGCTGCCAAGGAACCATATCGCGATATATAGATACTTTTCTTTGGTGGAACAGCATCACTGAAGACGGTGATGGTGGTGCGCTATAGCAGTGGAATTGGCCACGAGCATTAATCGTTTCTCATCTTGTTTTCGAAAACGACAAGTTAATAACAGGGCTGCAGTGTGGGTATATCCATCGTCTTATGTTTATTTTTATTTTTTGTGCCTTGGCCTGAGTGCTCATATGAGCAATAATGCATCATGATGTGATGGAGTTGTGGATGGCAAAGTGTTACCACTTTTTTTCAATTTTCGAAGAGGTGTATCTTTCGATGGAGTATGGGAGCAAATGCGCAATTTTTCGAATGATTTTGAGTATAAACGACTTCAAGATCGATTCCTTAAGCTTATGAGGCTCTAGGGTACGCCATTTGCTCGACAAGTACATAGATAGGGTTGCACACAATTTTGTGGAAGACATTGCACTACTTGTAGCTGAAAAACCCTTGCGCATGTGGCACTGCGACCTAAAAGATTTATTGTATCAGATGTACTTCCTCCCTAATGAAGGATAGTATGTCCTTAGTAGCAGTGTTTGTCAATTCCGCTGGCGTGCATGTTTCCTTATAGAAAATACGTCTCCTTAACGAATGCAATGCTGGGCAATTGCAGAGAATGTGGTCGGATGATTCGTCCTTCTCCGAGCAGAACCTACATTCCTTCGAGAACCCACAGACGAAGTTTGTGTTCCCAATTATTAATCAGCGCTGTGGCAGAAGCCCAGTTGATGCCACAGTAAGGTTCATGTCCTATGAACGCAGATTCTGAGCCATCTGCTAATTCGTTGCCTGCAATCCCTTGATCCCTCGACAGGGACTGCATGTCATCGTAGCAGCATTTGACTGATAGGGAGTCCATCAAATTGGACGACAACGTTTTCAGTGCTGCCTGGCTATCTGAAAAGATATATGTATATTCTAGCGCCCTTAATACCGAGTACTTAGTGTAGATTCTTGGCACTAGGATTCAGCACAACGTTCGTAGTGTGGAGTTCCCCGCTACTATTCCATCAAAGTGGCAACACTATTCGTAGGACTTTACCTGGAACTGCTCTGAACCCTTAACATGAAATCGCGCCTGTTAAGGTACTGCATTCTCGTGTCTATCCTCCATCGCCTGACCCACTAGTGGACTCCGCGGGCGAACGCTCTTTTGCATCTGCTTGCTGGGGTCTACCTCTCTAAATTTTATTTATACGTAGAAGCCGAAGCCGATTGTAAGCCCATGTCGAGCATGCCATTGCATGGCGTGGTTAATTTTTTATCATTTGCAACATCATCATCGGAATCATGGCTGGTTGGGGCTCTCACTCTCTGCAGTTCGTCATCACACGAACGCGCTGCTCTACAACAACGACGAAGAAGTCCGTTTTGTTATGATTTCTCCTCAGAAGGTCCGTCCTCAGGTCCGTCCAGTATTCCATCATTCTCATCATCATCGCCACCACCACCACCACCACCACCACCACCAGCAGCATTATCATCATCGTCGTGAGTGTAGACTCCCCTGCTCCTCTGCCCATCAGTAGATTAATCGCTGTAAGTCATCGCTTCAAAAATGTGCACACACAGAGCACAGAGCAGAGAGCCCAGAGTCGAGGGCATAGCCAGCACCAAGTCAGCATCACTGGCTGCCGCCGCGCCGCTTGTGTTACAATCTGATCAGAGGTTCGTAAAACGGAGCACGAAGGGTTCCGAGTTCCAACAAGAAACGAATGCCAAAGGAATACCTTAAGCGGCTATAAATTCCACAAACCCGGTTAGTATTGGCTATGGGCTGTTGGTTCCATCCGTCCAAATCGTTTGCCTGTTGTGTAGCCAGTATGCCCAACAAAAGATGACATGAAGATTCCATGCCACTGCTGTGCCAGAGAGGAAAATGAGCAATTATTCATAGACCATCATCATTGCCAGAGTCGGAGCCATAGCCACAGCCAGAAAGAGATCGCGCGCGGGAACATAGAATAGTTGGCCGGGAAAACACGGACGCAATCTTAACGAGGACCATCATCATCAACTTCATCGCGCTCCGCCGCCGCGCCATTCGCTCTCTTTGGGTCGTGGCGTGGTCATTTATATTTTTGCTAATTAGACAGTTATGTGCGGAACATTCTTTTGTTGTATCTCGTCCAAGGAGTACGACAAGCAGAAGGAGTATAGGAGCTGAAAAGGAGATTTATCGCAGGCGAATTCATGTAGAGATATGTAGATAATCACCTTGAGAAGTTTTGCCTTGAGTGATACTATGATTGGATGGGGGGCTTGTTTTGGCGTTCGAGATACGAATACAAGTGGTTAAGTGAACCGACGAGTGACGCAATTCATTTGTCAAGGCTGACTGGTGCTTCTGAGTGTTGTCTGTCGGCAAAGGAATGCTTAAGGATGGCTAAAGGCCAAAATTATCTACTTAATTGAGAAAAGTATCTGCAGGGCAAATGGGTGTAATAGACTGGCATTAAGGATTTTTTTTTTCTTTCATTTAAAGCATTTCACTATCGAGATGCCTGCCATGAGCGATAGCGTCTTGAGTAGTAGCGGTCTTGTGTAGAGAGCTCATCCCAGCAGAGAAGTTCTGGGCCAGTGAAGGGGCAAGTTGCTCCAACGACCATATCGTTACCTTTATGTCCTCTATGCGCTAGGACGTAGCTTTCGGTTTGCTAGTCCCGAGATTAAATAGGAGGTCTCCAGGACTAGTTTGCTTTTCATTGAGGCTGACCCAGGTGCTTTTAGAGGTCCTTGGGTTTCAGTATAGAAAAGATCGCGCTGGCCGTAAGAACCATTCAGAACAAAACAGCCCCCGGTCCTGACGGGATACCAGTCGAAGTTTTTAGGTTTATTGCCCGAAATTGTTCCCGGCTATTGCTGAACATGCACAATAGTTGCCTAATGGAAGGTGTGCTTCCCAAATCCTGGAAAACCCAACGTCTTGTATTGTTTAGCAAGGGTAAAGGAGATCTAGATACCCCATCAGCGTATAGGCCCTCGTGCCTGCTGGACATAGCAGGTGAGTTCTTTCAAAGATGCTGAAGCCGCGACTCACTGCAGACAGCAGGCAACATGGCTTCAGAAAAAACGGCTCTACAATAGGAGCCGTAGAAGAAGTGTTTAGGGCCGCCCAGAGAGCCCAACAGGGAAACCATCACTCGACAAAGATAGTTGTGCTGGCAACGTTGGACGTAAAGAACGCCTTCAATTCCGTCAGAACGCCCTCGAAAGCCACTTGCTGTGGATGGTGAAGGACTATCTCAGAGACAGATGGCTCATCTACGATACCACGGAGGGACAACGTTGCAAAGAAATCACTACCGGAGCAGCACAGGGCTCAATACTGGGACCCGATTCGTGGAACATCTCATACGATTGAATCTTACGTATGGAAATGCCCGACGACGAATGCATCGTCGAATGCCCAAGCTCGTATCGAAAAGTGTCAGAGCCTGCAGTCCACGTAGTGGTGACTCCTATCGACCTCTTAGCAGCGAAGAGGATGCACATACACCAAAAGAAAGAAAAAGTGGAAGCTGAAGAGCTCACCAAACAACGCTGGCAAGAACGGTGCAGCCCCGAAGCCAGAGGTAGATGGACAGCAAGACTGATCACCAACGTTGCTGAATGGTCGGCACGGGCACTTAAAGGCGTACCTGCATAGGATGGGAGAAGTGAGGAGTCCAGGCTGCCAATACGATGATTGTCCACATGGACAGCCGAAGGAAGTAGTCTACAACTAGAAGTAGGCCACATAAGCCCAGAAAACGTTGTGAGAGTAATGATATCGAGTGAGGACCAATGGAAAAAATAGGCTCCTTCATCGAGGCAGTACTCAGGTCCGAAAAGCGAGAGGAAATTCAAATTCGAATCAGAATCAAAAGGGCTTAAGGAAGCTACCACCTCGAAAGTAAGATCTTGGCGCAAAGGCCTCCAAACCTGTATCGAAATGGACGGTTTAAGACCATGTGAGTGAAGGACAGAGTCCATAAAGGGTTTACTCCAGGATTTTCTAGAAACAGCAGGCAGGGGGTACCTCTCCCGATCTTTCTCTTCCTGTCGCCCACTTCGAGAGTGCCGCCATCGCCTGAGACACGATGTTGTGTAAGGCTATTAAGGTTTCGCTTTCACTGATGGCTCATTGATGGGGTTTACCATGCCAACCGGAGTCATAGTACTCTTTGCAAGCGGAACCATGCATGGTTCACGTTAAAGTCTGTCCACTAAGTACAACCTCGTCGCTGCCATCGGTGTATTGTTCCTCTCTTTATTGTTCCACATTTCTATCTTTTCACTTGGCTTGGCTTGGCTCCTCAGCCTTCTCGTACACAATCACTTTGGCTGAGCTTCTGTGTCCATCTCCTCAGGCAGAACAACAAACAAATCGTCGTCCAGATCGCGTAGTCCTTGTCCTTGTCCCGGTTCATGATCATTGTGGAAAAGAAATCAGAACACACTCCACCGGCACTTACTCTGCATCCGTCACGGACGCTTGATGGTCATCTCTCAGGTCCGGCGGAGGGGGCTAGTATCACCCAGCGATACGTGTGTATAACAAGTGATAATAAAGCAAATGCATTGTCTTGTGGTGAGGCCGGCCGGTTGGAACCATCCTACTGCCTCGCTGGCGTGGCCAGATTTTTTTTTCGCGCTTCTCGATTTGCATACGGCAGCAGTATTGTGAGACGCGAACAGACAACGTACGAAACAAGGTTGATGGGCAACGATCGGTCGTTCCGTCCGTTCGTCCGGTACGTGATGGTTGTTCTTCTGCGGTGTTATTAGACCGCGCATGGGCTCCATGGGTAGAGTTGTTCTCGGTTTTTTTTTTGTTCGAATCTATATCTGCATCTCTCAGGCTTGTATTCGTATCTATGTGTGTTCAGGAGAGTTAAAGTTGATTTGTTGAATGTCAACTCGCCGGAGAGGAATTCTGCAGAATTTTTTTTTTTTTTTTAATTTTCATCCTGTCTGCTATGGTTGGGGTTTTCCACTATCACTGTCTGTCTGACTGTCTGTATGCCCTGTCGGATCTTATTTCACTTCGTTAGAGATCAGCTGGTTGCTGTGTAGCTTTTTTTTTTTATTGCTACTCAGTTGGTTACGGTTGATTATCGCGTAGCAGTGCTGAATGCAAATTATGCGGTTGGAAATTTGTTCCAGGCACTCCTCCAGCACCCACTCTGGCAGCCTGGCTCTTTCGGTTGTGTTTATGTTAAAACATTTTATTATGAGAATATATGTCAGGTTTAGCACTTACCGCTGATTTAGGTTGGAATGAATTGTTGGCGGATTAACTCACCTGGAAAGAGATACAGAACAACGAATTGAAATGGGTAAAATGAATTCAAGGTGCATTCGAGCTGAAAGTGATTTGCAGTGATAGTTCTGTTTTGGATGGATGTGGAGTGGTGGCTGGAATTTTATTTGTTTTGCTGGGAGTGGGACGTTTGTAGTTCGTTGAAGCGAACACGAATTTGTTTCCCTTTTTTTGGAAATGTGTTTAATTTTCGGAAGCTTGTATGTTTAGTAAGTTGGGCCGCACCTAATCGCTTTGGGTTCTACTAAATTTGGGCAGAAATTTTATGACGCCACAACGAATTTCTATAAAATTTGAGACTCGAACATCTGTTTTTCTGTCATTTGAACATCGATTGAACGCCGAATTTGTGTTCCCTGCTGTACCTTCTTTGATGAGCTTAAAAGAAACGACGGGCAGTGGGTTTGGGTGACCCACCAATGTGAACAGCTTGGCGTCAATCATTAAAAACCGTAAGCAAATTCGTTGTCTAGATCAGTGCTACTCGGAGTTTACATGGCCCGCACGTTCCAGGGCCACACTTGGAAGTCTAAGTTCAGAGTTTAGTGCCTCCCTAGTTACTGGAGGTGTGGTAAGGAAATTCCGAAGGCACAGCCACTAACCAGGTCAGGAGACCCATTTGGGAATTCGTCTACTTCCGTAGACGGCGTTGAAGACTGACACTCCTTTGTCACGTTTAGAATTTAGCCTCTGCAGAGTTCCTCTTCCGTCAAACGCAGCTTTTTCGTTTCATACCACAGACTGTTGTGCCCCGTGATGACACCCACGAGGGTGGAAATGGATTCTCGGTCTTTCGGAACAAGTCTCTCGGTTCTAGCTTAGTCAAAGGTGGGCCATAGTTTCCTTGTTATAACGCAGGTTTCTATGGAGTTCCACCTGTAGTTTGCCTCTATTTGCTTTCAGTACAAGGTGTACAGAGCGGCATTCCCACGGATGGGTTCAGTGGTCTTTGCCGGGCCACCCCTTGCTAGCTCGTCAGCCTTCTTATTGCCTGGTATTCCTTCATGTCCAGGAACCCAGCAGAGTACATCTTTGTGCTGCGTGCCAAGAGCCTTAAGTTCCTCGCGACAGGACATCGCAAGCTTCGATTTTATCTTAACGGCAGTAATTGCTTTAACAGCAGCCTGGCTGTCAATAAAAAAGGTGATGCCTTCAGGAGGTATTGCCTTTACCGCCGACTCATGGATTGCTGTTGTCACTGCCAGGACCTCGGCTTGGAAAACACTGCTGTGGTTTGGGAGTCGGATCGTGTTCCCAGCGGTTCAGGAAAAATGCCTGAACCTACGCCAGTGTCCATTTTGGAGCCGTCTGTGTACACAGACATGGATTGCGCATTTGGTAAGTGGCCATTTCTCCACTCGTCTCGTGAAGTACTTCGTGATAAATACATGGCCAATGTATTGTCCTAGGATCGTTGAGTGACCCACAGTATTTCTTTTCCCGTACTCAGACTGGCTTATTCTTAGGGCGCTAGTGGCTACCTGTGACTGCATAAAGATATCTAGGGGGAGCAAGTTGAGGATCGCGTCAAGACCGGCCGTTGATGTTGTTCTCATGGCACTAGTGGTACCGATGCACGCTAGTCTTTGTACCTTCGTGAAGGCTTTTAGTGGGTTTTTCGGCTGCCTTCTAGACTGCCATAAGCCAGTATAGGTCTTACAATAGCTGTGTACATCGACAGTATAATTTTGGGAGAGGGGCCCCAGGTTTTTCCTTTGAAGTAGGAGCATCAACCTCATTTTAGCCTTAATCGGCTGCCACCTCCCTCTTTTTATAGACTTCTGATCCGTTCTCACATACATTCATTTTAAATACAATTTGGCCAGAAAATCCTTAAAATACTTGAAAAAAATCTGCCTGAAGTATTGAAGGCAACACTGGTGTCCACCTTGGCATCCTGAACGCCACTTAAAGTAACAATATCGCTGTTAAATGGCACCCAGCTGTTGTCCACTTCGTCTTCCTTCGTGGCCTTGGTCAAGACGTGGAATCGAATGGACAAATAAATACCAAAATTCTTCAGGTTTAAGGCCACACCGCAGTCTTTCTGTTCCTTTTTTCCTGGTTTTAAAGTTCTGTTCTAGAACTACCGGCGAGTTAGGAAAAACTATCTCTTCAAAGGCAGTGCAAGGTACACTTTTCCTCTTTTTATCCTCTTGGTAATGGAATCCACCAAAACGGGTAAGGGAATGGATAAATGGATACGGACTTGCTGGAAGGAATCGTTCCATATTAATCCTCTGCGCAGTTTTGTACGATTTGTTTCCTTTTGATACAACGTATGCATATGCAAGCAACTTGTCCATCACCTTAAACAACATCGCCAATACTCAGTGCCTAATATAGGCTCTCTTATAAACTCGCCAACATAATTGACTAAATAAGGAGAAATCATTTTAAAAATGATATGCAATTTATCGCTTCGCAGGAAACTCCTATTTAAGACCCTCCAGGTACGCCAAAGCCAACTAAACCATAATGGGCCTGGCCAAACCCCAATGAGCCACATTCACTTCATCTGCGTCAAGCAAAACAAACCTCATATATCCACTTCATAAATAAACTTCAACATATGAATCAAATACGTGTTGCGGCATCACACAGAAAGCCCAACAGTGCCGCGCCGGGAAGGCGCACTCCATTCCCCATCCATCTCGTATCTCAAATACCTACTAATATATCCATCAAAACAAAAACAGGATTAGCAACTAATCGCTGGCAATCAATCGGGAGGATTCCTTCCATCATCGGTCAAGTTCAGCGCTAGAGAACATCACAGATACACACACAGATACACAAGGGATCCATATGTGCGCGAGCGCGCTGTAAAACTTGTCCGGCCGCAGAAGACACGCATTAGACAAAAACTATTCCGACAAACGTCATAAATCATCACCGAGCCGAGCACACACACAGCAAGTCCGTCTAAGAACCTTGCTTTCTGCCATTCTCATCCTCCGGAGATAATTTCCACGCTATATTGGCCATGGTTCACAGCGCCTGCTCCAACTGCTCCTGATGATGATGATGGAAATGATGATTTGTGCAGACCGCATGACAGATTGACATTTAATGCAATTATATATTTTTGAATTCCATCAGTGACTGTCTGTCGGGCAATTATCGGTAGAGCTGCAAGCTGTTGGCCAGGAGTGCCACCACCTTTGGCGGCAGATCGTGTGTGCGTGACTGGTGGCCGACACAAAACCTAGGGCGTACATCGCTCGAAATATTTCAAGAAATTAATACAAATTCGCCGATGGCTAGTCACTACGACGAGAGTCTTCAGATGCGCGATGGATCAATCAGGCCTTGAGAGACCTCATGATAGATGATGAGGCTGCCGCCGTGCTGTGCATTTCACTTTTAGTCAAAATATTTCCTTTTGATTTGGATAAGGCTCGTTTCGGACGGGGAAATTTGTTCTGGTCGATTGGTTAGTCACATTTGTTTCGTCTCACGATGTCTTCGTTGCTCCGTCTTTTTTCTGGGTGTGCACGTCTTAAGGGTTTTAATTTAATCAGCAGGAGAATCGTTGTGGATGTCGTTCGTTTTGCATGTGAGCCAGATCTGGCAGTTAAATCTTGTTTGTTGGTTGTAGATACATTTTTTTTTGTTGTCTTTTCGGTTTGTAAGCCATTTGGTCAGAGTTATAGCATCCGTCAAAATAATGTGTGGCGCAGCGTAGCGAAGAGCAGGTTGGAAGGAGGTTTTTGTTTGTTGTGGATAAAGGAGGATCTGCCTACGGGAAAGGCACTTGTTAGTTTAACTTGGGATTAGGTGAGAACGAGGCATGTATCAGCAGTAAAATTGGAAAAAGGTTTTAAGTACATAACTCTGTTTAGTCAAAGTAATACAACGAAGGAGTACAGTCGTCAAAAAACTATCGACTTCGTCAAGGGACTCTTTCGAGAATTAGCAGGAGGGTTTCAGTTTTGTGGGCTCTTCCGTTGGTCCCATCAATAGCTTATGGATCAATATCGAATAAGGCGTAGAGCTGTAAAGCTGTAGTGGTGGCCTCTGAGATTGGATAGAATTTTATTTAAATGAACGAAAGTGCTGTGTATCTGTGACTGCACTGTGCGTAGCTAGACACCAAAGAACCCTCGATATAGCTTCTCATCGCAAGTAATCACGCAAAGCCGGGCTCATTTTTCTTTCTATCGGTTCTTGGAGCCTTACACAGATGCCAAAGTGTATTTGACAGCTACATCCGCTACAACATTCGATGCAGTATATCACCCGTGTTGTGTTTTCCGACTTACGTCAGATTTACAAACTGTATCGACTTAGCCAGAAGAGTAAAGCTCCAACGACTGAGGTGGCTAGGGCATATAGAGCGCATGGACACAAATGCTCCGGCCCGGAATTTCTTTGAAACCATGCCCGAGGGATGGCGCAGTAGAGGAAGGCCGCGACTCAGGTGGCACACGCAAATGGAAGGGGATCTCAACCAACTTAGCGTGCGAAACTGGAGGCAGCTGGCTAAAGATCGAGCTTGCTAGAGACGATTTTGTGTTGAGACCCAGGTCCGTCCAGGACTGTAGCGCTACCTTAAGTAAGTAAGTAAGTAAAACTTAGCCTGGGTGAGCGTGATATTCGTTATATTCAGACCGCTTTTTGAAAAGTGTCACGAGACTACCGACACCGCCAAAGCCACAGATGTACTTGTTTCGCTTCCTAGCTCTCCATACTAGGACTCTCGACGTTTTCAACTCTGTTGTCAGCAGTGAGTCAGGCATCTTCACAGTTGAAAACGAGGAAGCTTTAGTCTCATAAATAGCCTACAAGTGGTGTGTGATTGGGTTTGCGACTTACCCTCTTCTGTCGAGAATTTATTCCTTGCACGACGCTCCAATTCATCCGTTTTAAAAATATCCTTGACTCCCTTATTTTAATGGACTGTATTTGTTTTTTTTTTCGACATAGCAGCTATATTCCTTTATGTTGGTTTTTGCATGCTGTACATTCCTTTCCGAAGATCAGAATACAAGACTCTCCAGTCCCGATTGTAAAGACCTGGTTCTATGTCAATACTTCGGTAGCGACCTTATAGATCTATTCCGACTTTGAGCACCCGTCGATGAGATACTCGACTTAGAGCACCTCCTTCAGTCCAATTTTCTCGATGAACCGGAGTATCCTGAGTGAATCTAGCGATGGTAGATCTTCTTCGGATAGCTGATAGGAATCCAGGTGTTTCCTTCTTTCGTGGATCAATGCTCCACATTCCTTAAGAAGGTGCCCTGGGGTTTCTTCAACCCTTCAACGCTTTCGTCTATACCCAGTCCCCTGAGGTGTTCCTTAAGTCTACAATGAACCGTTAGGAAGCCTGTGAGGATGGGCAATCGGTTCTTAATGATGTTCGTGCAGGCCCTACTTCTTGTTCGTTTATAATTCACGAGAATATCTTGGCCTGTCTCAGTTTCGGTGTTTCTTCCCAAAGTTTGATTCTTTTGCAATCCCCCTCCTTCTTTAGCTCCATCTGTATCTTGTGAGGTCCACGCCCGCAGAATGGCTCCGGACCGGTATAAGTTCATCAGCTGCTTCATTTCCCTTTACTCCCACGTGACCTGGTACCCAGTAGAGGATGACTCTGTTGGTTTCAGTCAGTCGGCTTAGCTTGGTAAGTCACTCCCACACCAGTGTAGACCTGAGCTTAACGCCTTGCTGGCGGCCTGACTATCCGACAGTATGTCTGCGATGTCTTGTGCGCGATACTTCTTATCGAGGCTGATTTGGGCGCATGTTTCAATGGCGTATACCTTTGGCGTATGCTCCCAAGGCTTTCCAAACTCCATCAACAAAATACCGCAAAAGCCCAACGATCATGAGCCAAATTCTTCTTTTAACGAACTCATAAATCTGACACAAGACTCTAATTAAATACTTCATCGCCTGCAGCATTGAAATGCATTAATTTTAAGAACACTGCTCCTGAATACACATATTAAAAAAAAAATCCGAAACTGAAACAAAACTCCTCTCCGATGGTATCTAAAATCATCACAAGTTCATAAATGACAGCCGACCTTATCGAATTCATTTATGGGTGACCATATCAGCACTTTGTCTCAAAATTCACTAAATGACTCAAAAAAAAAAAGTATCTCCGCTCCAGCAATACCATAACGATAAATCTCCGGGCTACATTAATCACAAGCATATACAACAACAACAACAGCAGCAACAAAAAAGATGATTCAAAGATTTCTTGGAAGAGATGGAGAACCATCTCGAAAAAAAAAAAAAACGAGAACGAGACCGATCTGATCACATTAACTAGCGAAATTAATTCAAATCAGTCGGCAGTTAGGCACTTAGACACTGAAGGAATCCTCCTCGGATAAATAGCCCTGTCATAGGAGAGCGACACCCAATTTAGGAACGACGCGCAACCGATAAGCAATCTTCGCTCTTACCTCCTGAAATTGACCCCAAAAGAAGCAAATCAAAGTGGGTGCTATGGCTATTGGATGGCGCCCAACCAAAAAAAAGAAGGAAGATGTATCCAAGCACACTACTGCACGCTTCGGGGGAACAAATGAAGCATAACCCACAGACTGACACCTGTCATTTGTTTTCCTGAGCGATATGTGCCTCGGACATATAGTGTGTAGTGCGGTTTTTTTTTATTTCTTTGCCTGAATCTAAGGTTGTTTGTGTGGGAAAATTAATTAGCAGCCAAAAGGATGGGGGCCAAACGAAAGGGGTCATATCTCGTTGGTGTTACTCTTCTCTGGTCAGCTTTTATGCCATGGCCTCTTGGCCATGAAAGTGTTTCAACCTCCAAAAAAAAAAATTAACAAAGAAGACCAGCAAGATTCGTCGTTCCTTCAATGGAAGATACGAGAGTATTGAGATGAGAGGGTGAAATTGGATACAGTGTCGGTTTCGGTGGTTTTGCGCTTTGTTGGCAGCGCGGCGAGTCTTTCTTTAATGGATCGTGATTCTGATATCGATCAACACGATTTGATGGTTTCACTCTGTGTGCCTTTTGGGTATAAAAAAAAATAAGAAATTTATTAAAAAAAAGAATCAAAATGAGGCAAACACTTGCGTGATTTGCTTGGCCATCATCAAAAGTCAGGTATCCGTAGGCGGGAGGGTTGCGGATGGACGATGTATCTTTGGGAATTTTTTTTCCATTTGAAGTCATGCAAATTTTTTTTTTCTTTCGGTTCATATTTATTTATGGTCAATTGAGTTTATGACGCAAGATCATAATTACTTAGGCATGGTCAGTTGGTGTTTATGGGAATATTCGCTTGGTGGAGTTCACCGAATGCTAATTGGGTGGGAAAATCAGTAGATGGCGGGCAGCACATTCGTTCTAGATGAAGTTGCATCGGTTTTCGATACCATGTATGTCAACATAGAGACTCACTATACATACATGCATAGGTCTGCAAGGATCAGTTATAGGCTGATACGGGAGTTGTATATCTGGAAAATTTCGTGGTTTTCCTGCAGTTTCTTGGCATTAATTCAAAAGCGTACAGCTACGGCTTCGGCACTAAAGATTTGCAGTGAGACTGGGTCTATGGGAATACCTGTCGCTAAAGCGGTGTCCTGTAAGGTATAAGCGCTTTGATTTCTACGGTTTGATGTCCTATGGTACACGTAGATATACCTGACTGTGCACTGGATGGATTGGCCCAGATTTCGCTTCGCTACCCAATGGATTCAAAGAGTTCATCTGTAAGAGAGTTTGGTTCCTGATGTAAGCCTTTTCGGCAGATTAAGCAGACTCTGTTGCATAGTACATATGTATGATGTCTCTGTATCTGGATTCGAACTCTACCTTCAGCAGCCGAAGCAAGACATTGAGCTCAAATGAACGCCCGCTCCTATGCCGTCTAAGGTGGATTTTTTGGAGTCGTCAGCGTAAATATCTTTAGTGGATGTTGCTGCTGGATTCTTATAAAAATCAAGGTTCAGAGAGACCCGTCTTTCATTAATTTCACTCCTATGCTCTGTCGCTGTGATTGCATTGGCAAATGTTTCGTTTAGTCCTGGCACCAGTTGTCTTGGAAGGAAAGTATGAAACCTTGCTGCAGATACTTAGGCTCCAAATTCGTGCTACAAACCACAATAGCTCCGTAGCTAAACCTGATGCTTTAATTTGCTTCTGCAACTGTATCAATTAGGGGTCGCTAAGCTCTGGTGGTGCCATTGGGAGAGATTACGATCATCTTATAGATACTCCTCTCCACCGGGTATAACTTATCGTCCTGTTCACGTACATACTGCGCTTATTTAACGGTTAAATTAGCTTTAGTTCTGAGGGCAACTAACAATTTGAATAAATGCAATCGTTCCCATAAACCTACAATTACAATAAACTCCCTTAATTGCCAATCACAATTAACATGTTAATTACCAACAAAACTACACGTTTCTCAGCACTGTTGTCAGGTTTGTTTATGGCTTAATAAAAATTTCGTAGTTTTCGTACAAAAAGCGGAAAAGAAAGGCGTTGAAGACAGAACCAAGCAGGACATAAAAATTGTTTATGTTACTTGTTCGGAATAAAACGCTTCATCAGAGAATGAGTCAGATATCGATTAGTACTTCTTTTAGTGAGTTCCCGTACAGCTTATCCCACAAATACTTTCTCTCGGTTTTTAAGGAACCACATTTGAATTCAGTCGAAATTGGAAAAGTCATGCGAAAGTCTAGCGAACAAAGGCTGAGAAAGAAGCCAAAAAAAAGAAAATCACATAAAAAGCGAATTAGCTTGTCGTAAACTTTTCCCATACCTTTTACCGTGAGTTTTCTGAGACAGTAGTGCATGTAAGCCTTCACTTGGATCCGACTAAGAAACTTACTCAATTCTGTGATGGTGGTCCAAGGAGTCTCTAGGATATCGAAAGGAGTGGGCCTCAACGAAAAGTAGTAGCTCGTTTGTAAACCACTTTAAATTGATTTCGCTTGCCTTAAGGTCGCTCGGTTTGTTTTATCCACCATCATTAATTTCCTCTACTCCCCTTTATATATCGTTCCTCGATTAATAGCTATCGTCGATAGCCTTAATTTCTCCCGAGAACCTCCACTAAGAACTTCACATTCCATGGGTGCGAGTTCACGGTTCATTTAGCTCGACTTAACGGCTCCGAAATTATACCTAATTCGACGATTAACTGATTTGATAAAACCACTATCGCACTAACAATATTTTCAGCCTATTTGCCAATAACTCGCCATGCAATCATCTCCCAAACAAGCTCCACAAAGAACCGGAAGAGCCATGTTTTCCACTTCTCACCAAAAACACAATTTTCCCCAAACATGCAGTTAACAACCGCATACACAACGACTTGCAAATTTCCCCACACGCGCTTCTCCCCCCCTTTTTGCTAAAGTAATATCTCATTAAGGGGGCGTGGCCCATATAATTTTGTGTGCGCCTGACCGTTTTAGAGGACTATGAAGGCGATCTAAACCGCCTGATTGCACCTTAGCATGCAATCGCTTCTTAAGATTTTAATGATGAATTTTATTTTCGTTGCTCACCACCCCACACCTGCCGGATACTTGGCGAAAAGATTCGCGCGCGTTTCGCTTCGCTGGGCCAATTCATTAAATTAAAAAAAAAAAAAAAAAAAAAAAATTAAATTTAATTAGTTTATGAGAGTTTATCGCTTCGTACATCAAATAGGAGGAGCTCGACCCCTCTTCTTAGATATGACGTTTCGCGGTGGAAAGATCTAGAGGCTGTGGCGCAATGAAGTAAATTACAGAAGAAGACAGCGACAGCGACAACGACGATGCGACGCGACGAAGATGATGTACATTTCAGGAAGAAACACACAATAAGCGAGTAAAAATATACAATGCAAGCATAACGTCTAATAAATCATGTTTTTGCCGTACGGGGATCCTTCGAGATGATCCATGACGATGGAGCGCGGTGCATGGAATCGGGAGTGATCGAAGAGGAAGCGATCTGAATTGGAACAGGATAATAAATTTCTCAAGTGCAATTGTTAATTTGAAAATAATACACCAGCCAAGGAACAGGGCATAGCTTGCAGACCTTGTGTTTTGCTCGCTCGCTCAAAAGTCCTCACGTCCTGTGCGGAGTTGTAAATCTCAACGAAAAACTTCTGAGAGTTGTGTGGAGTGTGGAGCAATTTATGTTTCCTTTCAGTCGAATGGTATAGTAATTGGAAGTGTCGTAGAGGGAGAGATATAGAGGGCGGCAGCAGAAAATGAGAAGAAGTACACGATTAAGGTACTGAAGTCTAGTGCGAGCAGTGTGGTGGACAAGTTTGGGTGCAGTTTAAAATCTTCAGACTTCGTCGCCTTCTGATCTTGGACTTTGGCTTAAACCTCGACTTTGACTTAGACTTTGGCATATACTTACTTTGGCTATGAACTTGGACTAGGACTTAGAGTTCCGCTGAGACATCGTCTTTGACTGGTGCTTGGACCTAAACCTGAATTTGAGTTTGAACTTGACTTGGACTTGGACTTGGATACCAGTACGGTATCAATGCTGGCAATACCACGAGATGATATCACCATTTTCATTGACAGTCAAGCAGCCATAAAAGCAATTTTTGCTACTGAAATCAAGTCGAAGTTAGTTCGACGCTGTCGGAGACGGTGCAGGTGTTTTCTCCGATAAGCTTAACCCTAAGCTCTCCTTCCGTCTTCCTAATTACTGTAGCGTGTTCCAGGCGGAAATAATGGCGATCAAAGAAGCCCTATCTTGGCTTAAGAAAAACGTGATATCTGCTAGAAATATCCGCATATTTTCTGATAGCCAGGCGGCAATCAAATCCCTGGAATCGACCTCTATAAACTCCTTAGTAGCCCAAGACTGCCGTTCGTCTCTTGTGGAGATGGCTGAGCAGTTCAATATTCACCTGTGTTGGGTGCCGGGGCATAGAGACATTCCAGGGAATTGTAAGGCCGATGAACGCGCCAAAGAAGGAACAACTTTACCCATCTTGCCGGACAATGGCACCTTAGGTATTCCAATCGCTACTCGCAAACTTAAACTTAAGCTGGATGCTATCGAGAGTGCAAATCTTAGGTGGACAAGTGGATCAACATGTCTAGCGACAAAACAGATTTGTCCAAAGCTGGATCTAAAACGCTCTAAGAATTTGATTTCTCTCAACAGATTGCATATCGGCACCACAATAGGTGTCATCGCCGGACACTGTCTAATAGGCAAGCACGCTACAAGACCGGGCCTCTTCGCGAACGATTTCTGTAGAAGCTGCATGGATGAAGAAGAGGAGGAAACTATTCCTCACCTCACCGTAGAAGGAAACTCCACTTAGGAGCTCCCTATTATAATGATACAGGCGACCTGATGAATATTGACATCAAGAGCCTCCTACGCTTCATAAGAAGCTCTAATTGGTTTTAATACGAGTAGGTGGAGGGAGGCTTCTCCCATGATCCACGTGGTATCACAACGGTCCTCATTGGTCTAAGTGTGCTGGCGAATCCTAGCTGGCAGCCACTTCAACCTAACCAACCTAACCTAGGTCGACGCTGTCGCGAAGAACTGAAGGTTTTTGGCTCGCAGCACAATATTACTCTCCGCTGGGTCCCTGGTCACAGGGATATAGCAAGAAAAAGGTCTACAATAGGCCACAATCGAGCACTTCAATGGATTAAACCTTCACTCTGTAACCTCAGAGAGCGAATTGAGTGTAAGATTCTAATGAAAGCCATCAATAGGTGGAAATCGCTTCCTTCTTGTGACATATCAACGACGCTTTGGCCTAGATATGACAAAGCTAGAACCAACGAGCTCTTAAATAATGACAGAAAATCGCTGTCAAGGCTGATAGGTGCGCTTACTGGCCACAACCTTCTAAGAAACCAGACAATGAAACTTAAACTCAATGACGAAAATGTCTGCAGAGGTGACGAAGAGGCTCACGAGGACACACCTCATTTCCGCTGTCACTGTCCAAGTCTGTGTCACTTGAGAAATAGAACTCTGAGAAGTTATTACTCCCAGGACGTACATGAATTGTCCAACGTTTCACTAAGCGATCTCTCTGGGTTCCTAAGGACGACGCGATGGCTGGAGACCCCAATCACGAACGAGCAGTAAGGCGAGAACACATGACAGGAACGGGACAACCATCCCCAGCCACTTTAATGCATATACTAAGTTTAACTAGGAAAAAAGTTGACCTAAAAATTCCACTCAAATGGCCTGCGAATTAAGGCCCAGAAAGCCAGAAAAAGCCTCCGATCGCTAACTGATTTATCTCTGCATTGAACCCGACTCAAAGACTCATACCGAGACCTTCTGAAGATGTGGTCAAGTCCTTTCAAATTGCAAAAGAATGCCATCTGGTACTTCTAATAAGCTTAAGCGACAGTTCCCTCTGAAATCGCAAGGATTCACTTTTGAGTAGAATTGATTGCGTGTGACGCACAACGCACAGATAAAACTCTAGGCCTAGATTTTCTCCACACTGTTCCCTATCACTGCCCAATGGATTATAAGTATGAGTTTGTGGTGAAGTATAGGGAAGGATCCTTACACAGATTTAGGAATATTTCTCGGTTATAAACGAACAAACCTGAGAGAGCTCCAAACTATTGGCTGACCATGGAACTGCCTAGTCAAAGCCAGGCCTGCTGCACACACTGTCAATGCCGCGAAAGCCCTCTATTACACGATCCATAGCAACAATCGTCTCTGGCTGCTATTTGTTGATTTGATATATGCACTCTCCAAATTGATGGTCTTCGCGGGACTCTTTTTCGGTCGTCTATCTTCTTCGTTGGCACTTGACCACCATCGGAGTTATGCACCGCTGCACCAACGGCAGCAGTATCCATGGCGGCGGCGCTGCACCGAACAGCAGCGGCAGGTATAACATGCCTGGCAACAGGTCCATAACTAATATGAATTGGCCAAAGGAAAGCAAGGCCAAGACAGACAGACAGACAGGCTTACTATACCGCGACCACCGCGCCACTTAGCAAATAATTTCCCCCAGCTCTCGATGGTCGTTTGCATGTTGCAGTAGTCCAAATCGATTCCATTTGGCATTGGCATGTGCACAAAGAGCCTGGAATATAACACATGTGCGCGCCTTCGCGAAGGCACTGTCTTCAGGTCAGGACGAGACCGGCGCGGCGCTCCACCATTCCGAGTCTTGTTGTCATTTTTTATGATTATTGATGTTTGGCATTCAATTTTTATGATCTGATCCTTGTTACTCTTGTGCGCGCCATCTGTGAGTCGAGGCTATATTTGGTTTATCTTTATTGACGTTTAATAGGTGGGACAGCACTTGGAGGAGACATTTTCGCTATGCAATCGTATCATTTCTCCCTCTCCCTGTTTGGACGGTTTTTTTCACGTATTTCGTTTCAATTAGAGGCAAACGGAGCCCCAGAGATACCACAAAGGTAACAAGACGGCCCTCTAAACAAGCACTAATTATTGGCAACATGCATGCGGAATAATAACAACCTCTGGTCTGGATGTATGATGATGATAGTGGTGGTGGTGATTTTAATAATAGAGCCGGGAAGTTGTATGCAATTTGGCTTGAAAGACATGAAGTGAGCCTGGTCGAGGAGCCAAGGAACACATATCCAGCGAGCTCTTCGCGAAGTCATTTGTTATGCGTTGTACCGGTGTGTTGGTATATGGCGAGTAATTTGTCTTTTCTCGAGATGGTAGTGAAAAGATTTACTGGAAGGAGGAGGTTTTGGTAGTTCGTGGATTTTTAATTGGACTTGGTCTGAGGTGGCGCTCTAATTTGATTTTTTTTTTTGTGTTTTTGGCTAAACCTTCGGGATGTTTGTAGTGGATTTATTGGCTTCCACAGGGGGAGATCTGACATGTGGAAATGATGAAATCAGTGGGCCAAGGGACTCACTGCAACAATGTTCTGTGTAGTGACGTGAATAGTAATCACATTCGTTGGCCGCGGATCAGTTAAAATTAAGCTGGTTTCAGTGATTTAAAATATTCCAACTGAATACGTCGATTTAAGATGAATATTGTAACCAATGGAACCAGGCGAACCCCAAGACGGACCAGTAGGGATGCAGTAAAGTGGAAGGGTTATGATTCTTATAATCCTGATCATAACCTCGCCGAACAAAAAGAAAGAAGAAGTGTAACCAGTGGAACATATCTACGGAATCTAGGATGTCTGTACGTAATAGTATCTGCAGGTTTCATTGTACGGTCATAAAATAGCTACCAATTCGAATTCGCCCAACGTCTGTTGCCGTTCTCACGGGCTAAGAAAGAAGAAGGGTTTACCTAGAGTCCGTTGTCGGGTTCTCGCCAGGGCCGGATTCTTTTTCGCTAGCATCTCTGCAGCTACGGCAGAAGGAATCTTGGAGGATGCCAAGCTTGGCTGCATGGTCTCCTATCGGCAGTGGCCCATGCTTATGGCTACAATTCTGGCAATATCTGGTCTTGATATTGCCTAGTAGCTCATTTGTTTTAGGTTTGCTATAGTTGGGCCATGTTTTTCTTGATATAGCGCAGTTCAAACCTAGGTTGGCCAGCTTTATGAATTGAGTGTGAATGCTACCCTTAACGACTTCTAGCAAAACACTGACTCTTTCTGCCAGCGAGCCGCTAAGGGCTGACCCTAACCTGGCCAGATCGTCTGCCCTCTCGTTTTCCTCATAGTTATCTACTGTGTCCTGGGACCCAGATGAGTGTGATATTTGATTGAGCACCCAATTTATTCGGCTGAATCAATGGCTTTGATAGCAGCTTGGCTATCAGTGAAGATAGCAAGATTCCGGTTGGGTGTTGAGAGAGTGTTTAGTGATCTACAGGCCTCACGGATCGCGAGAAGCTCTGCTTGAAAAACACTGGCTAAATTCGGTAGACGGAAAGATTTCGAGACGTTAAATTTTTCTCAGAAAGCGCCTGCCCCGACTCCACAATCCATTTCGTCCGTATAGCCTTTTCTTGGTCTTTTTTCCTTAATCTGTAGGATTCTCATGTTCAATCTCTCACTGACTAGAGCTTCTCCCATGTGCCTGGCTTTGCTAAGCTGGCCTTTTCCTCCGACTTAAGTATTTTTTTTTTATTTACGAACGCTAACCTTTGACAAAGGCACCGTCCAGATCCGACTTCTTTACGAAAATTTAGAGTTTCAAAGTGCGTTTGCATGTACATATCTACTGTCAAAAAGGCTTATGGAACTACGCACTGCTTGAAGAATGCGCTCTACTCCACGAAAACAACACCTCCCACATTCATAACCTGTTTATGAGCTAAGCCAGGCTTAAGAATTCCCTACTACCACGTCGCTAATTACGTTGAAAAGCGGCGACGTCGAAGTGCAGAATGATTCCAATGTCCACTGTGTCCTACGACATCGCCTTCACATTTCTTTGACCCACATAAGAAGACTGAATTGAAAGCACTCTGCGAACGTCTCGCGAATAAATGGTAAAAAATACAACAACACCTCTACTTTGATACTTAACTCCTCAGATGAACTAACATCTCGAACGATTAGCTTCATATTTCATCGACCTCGTACATTATCCATTTAGCACCCTTCTTAGTTTCATTCAAACACGTGCATAACAGCATGACAGTCACACCTGCCTTCCTACGAACCCTATTTGCTGTTCCCAACAACGACACAACGACAAGAATATCCAATGTCTATACTGATGCCCTGGCCACCCATGATCCAATTGTAATCCTTTTCCCCCGTTTAACACTCACTTAACGCCACCAAACAGAGCAAAACACTGCTTCACCACATTCACCTATTTACTCACGTCCAACAAAGCTACACTACACTGGTAAACATCGACTCCTGTGGCCTTCCACTCTCTCTCTCTCTCTAATCTCCAAACTACATTCACACTTGCCCCCAAAAAGAGAAAAGAAACTAATTTTCACCTCACTCTTTATGCAAATACACCTCAGATCCCCGCTTAAAACGCCCGAAGAAGCTAATCACCGATGTAAACATGTGGCTTTTTGACATTTACCTGTTAACTCAAGTAACCTCTTCCAATGAAACATACACTCGGACATGGGTTCCACAAAACAAAAAAATAAAAAAAAAATAAATCTTGTAGTTGTTGTAGTTGTAGTTGTTCGTCTCGTCTGTGTTGTGATCTTTTTCCAGAAAGATCACTGAAGAAGCAAATTAACACCGAGGGGACAGATAGAAATAGGAGACCGCCACAGCCTGAACCTGGCCAATAATTTGTCACTTTTGATGGATTTCCCTTTTTCGGTGTCGCGCATACGTGGTTTTGTATCTTTTACGAGAAAATAGCACGATCGCATTCCAAATTTGGGCTGAAACCTTAGATTTTGTCTGAAGTAGCTGGAGAGTGGTCGTCGTTGGGTTGGGTTGGGCGAGGCAGCGATACACAATATTCATTCTTTTCGTTGAGGAAACATGATCGATCATTAATCACACTCTGATCAATCACGTTGGAGGGTTTTAGAATTTTGCTTGTTTGGCTCGATTCTTTTTTTTGTCTATTTTCGGTTTCCAAGTTGTCACCTGTCTAGTTGGCATGATATGTCGTAGGCAACCGGTCGCTGATATTAATCATGTGTCAAACGACGGATGATCATGATCAGCATGATGTGATGTGATGTGTCTCTGCTGATGATGTTGTTTGCTGTGTTTCATGCGCATGCCAGCATTTTGACCTCTGCTGTGTCATAAAGATGCGAATGTAGATCTCTTGCCTTTGAGTTGAAATACAGTCTTATAATTACCATGACGGAGAAGCAGTGACACGCTTCAGAAAAGGTTGCTTCTAGTCGTTAAAAATGATATAAAAGTTCAGGGAACTGGTTGTGCGTGGTACGCTCTGACGTGATAAATTAATTTGAAATGTAAACATCTTTTCGGTGCAGCTTGGTCAGAGATCTATAAATTGTTTGTTCTGAAAGTGATCTGTTTCAGTAGAGAAAAAAAAAAAACTGAGTGAAGGTGGCTTAGAGTCTAATTAAACAAAGTCGTGCTCGTCTTTTTCTTGTGCTGGTCCCACGATCTGTTAGTAAACATACACGGAGCACGCAAACGGAATTTTAAATAAATTTCCAGCAGTGCTAAGCACTTAAACCTGATTTCCTGATTTGAGCTTAGGGATACTCAAAAATATCACGTGAAAAGAGCTCTAATCTTCCTGTAAAATTCCCTTTTAATTGCCCTTTTTGTCTACCTTCTATAAGGCTTCTTAGTCGAAGTGCCACTTTAGATTACTCCAGATCTCCTTCTTGCCATTGAGACTCACGCCAAGGCTAGCTTTTGCTACAGGAACAACTGGCTAACACTGAAGCTTATGTTGTGTTTCTACAAAAGATCCAAGCCTCTACTTTCTCATTCGGACTAGACCACCTTTTTGGACCTCTTTTTGTTTCCCGATCATTTTCTCAGTCAAACCTAAACTCAGGATTACTTTAGATACCTCCTGACCTCGATTCGTCGTGTCAACTATAAATTTGCTTGTGGGACATCTACATAATCCTGAACCTGGCTCGCTCACCTTTATACTTGATGCTTCATCCACTGAGTCTGCCTCACAGCAGGAAATAGCAACTGATTCGTCCCATGATTCCTACTGATTTGTGCATAGAACTGTCTGCTCTTTCATTGGAATTAGACGTGTACAAGTCCTCTTAATCGTTGCCTATTTATCAAGGAACTTGTGTAATCCATTTTTCGTCGTACCTTAGGTTGATTCGCAGGGCTTTCGCTAGCCCTTTACAGATTATATTCCAATCAAAATTGAATCAACTGCTGGTAATGATTTATCTTAGGAGATGGATGTGTCAGCAACTCATGCAATTCGCAAGTTCGTGCACAAATAGAGTGTGGACTACGATGATTTAATGTTTCATACTAGTCTCTAAGGAACGGACTAGGTTTTGAGTCCTGCTATTAGCAGATGAAATGAATGCAAAATACCCTGATACTAGCTCCTTAAGAACCCTTTAAATGGTGAATTGGGGGTCCCCGCTCAGAGAACCTTGTGAAAGCTTCAAGGGACTTGTGATCCCCAGCATTCTTCCAGTAGATGTTGACTCTTCGAAGTTCGATAACCCGATAAATCCACGTGATTCCATCACATTTCTCTCCAAACCCACTCTCAACACAAAACATGTTTACAAATCTGAAACAACTACCAAACTCGTTACACCATCATTGGAGTAACAATAGCCCCAGCAATACTCGTAGTAACAATTCAATTCTTCACACCGACCGCCTAGGTATTGTTGGTCAAGTTCACGTTTTTTTTTTTCCTAGACTTCTTCTCCATTGCTCTGCGCCGCCACAGCCAATCCACCAGAGGTGGACGTAACGAGTGACGAGATGGCAATTTGCTACGGCCCCAGCTAACATAGGTGAAAACACATTCAATTACCCCTTTGAGTAATGACCCTGAATGGGTGAGTGCTCGGCTACAATTGCACACTTAGGCTAGCTATGACGCAGCATAAAATATCACCTCCTAATGTTCGTTCTAATGGCCGTTGTTATACACCCGATACCCGATCACTATTAACCAATCCCCGATTGAAAACCAATTCAATGTAAATCACATTCTTTGCGCTCATGTTGTCAGTGTGTCTATCGGTGGCGAGCATATGTCAAATTGATTCATCTTTGCCTGGTTATAGATAGATTTTCATTAACCGCCATCAACGCCAAGAACTTAGTCATCGCGTGTGATGTCCAGATACTTTTCTTTTTGCTTTGTGATTTCTATATTAATTCTTGAAGGTCTTTCAATCTAATGGCGATCAGAAAAGAAGCTGTAACACGCATGCGTGTTCAGAAATTGATCGAGGCAAACGCATAACATTACTCGTATAATGGGAATGATCGATCGAGATAAATGATGACGAACACCTAATCAAAGTGTCAGACGATTGTAATAGATACGGCAGTGAAGGTGATTTTGACAAAGATCGATAGATACTTTGTTCTTTGGATTTTTGTAGGATAACAATAAAAATTCTAATCGACAGATACGTAGAAGAAATGAGAAAAGGAATTCTTTTCCATTGAAAAGGAGATTCGGTTACATACTCGTATGTATAAGACAACACCGGAGTGAGATGCTGTTGATGAGACACAATGGCATCATAGGTATTTGTGTAGATACATTTGTTGGGGTATTGTTGAAGCCATTAAAGGATTTAGTTTTATTGTTTTCTTAGGTAGCTAATAAAAATTAATTTGAAAAGATTGGAATCTAGAGGACTTCTAGATACAAATTTGGAGTCAAGTTTCCTGATGATTACATAAGGAGCTAAAGCGGATTCCTGAAGCTTGATGATTAAGGTATGAGGGGTATAATCAGGTTTTAGAATACGAGTCAAAGGGCTTAATTTCGTGAGACGTCAATTCAAACTAGTGGCTCGATTTCGAACACTGCACCACCAAGAGTGTAACTTTCAAGATTAAAGCAACTTCATGTACCTAAGCAGGAAGGTTCCCGACTGAGACTGAGTCGCTTACGACGTTGCAACTATCTTCCGAGCTGATCATGTGCTTAATAATGTTTTCAGGGGCTAAGACTTCCCCCAGTCTCAGCGCCACTGGGTTGTCGTCGTGTCCAAACCTGTAAAGATATGCTCTAAAGCATCCGTGTCCTATAAGAACCTGGGTCAGGTAGAAGTTTCATGCTTTCTGGTGATCCAGACCTCGATGTTGTGTATAATCTTATGCGTCCAGCGTCCTTTTTCAGAGCAATCCCATCTCTGTTGCCATTTCCGTAAGCTTTTCGTTCTTGATGGAGTCTGGCTATCAGTTGGCGTTGTCGCCGCTTGTTTGCTGGCAGCGGTTGCATTGCTGCCTACTCAGCTGCGCACTGTAGGTGCTGTTTAAAGGTAAGCTGAGCATCTATGAGTATGCCAAGGTACTTTAGTTCTGGCTTGGAAGCTAGGACGTGGTCACCGACTAGTACTACTTCCGTCTTTTCTTCAGCAAGCTTTAGGCCCATGCTTGTTAGTCCTTATAGCTTCCTTGCAGTCGTGCTGCACTTCTTCTATGAGTTTTGCTACTACAACGATGGCTTTGTCGTCAGCAAAACTAATTATTTTTGATGATCTTGCAGTTCGCAGTCTAAGAACATCGTCGTACATAAGGTTCCACAGTGCTGGACCGAATACAGAGCCTTGAGGGACGCCACTTGTCAAAAAGAATTTTAATAATCTGCGAGGCTCCAGCATCAAGAATCGCGCGTTCTAGTCTATCGTTAGTGATGCGCTCTATATAATATTTTCCCCATGGTATCCAACGTGCACAATGGTCTATACGACGAGGAATCCTGTGGGGGCTTTGTACATAGAATCTCTTCCGGCGCGACAGGAAGGATCGGGTGAATCATTGCTGTGTTTCCTCCCTCCATAGCTGCCACTTCCCCTTGGTGTTGCGGGAACAGAACTGCAACCACAATTTCTAAGAAGGCTGTGTAGACGTGGTTGGGAGCTTTCGGCCAACCTCTAGTCTCTGCTTTGCTTGATGGATTTTGACCGGCCTCGTTGCACAACTCGATGAAGCTTCTCTTTTTGCTCCCTCGGATGGCGGTCTTAAAGCATCTTCTCGCCCGTTGCGAACCTCTCGTGGAGTTCCTCGTGGTTACTAATCCCCCTGGTATGTAAGTATATGTGTGCGTATCTCTTATGACACATCTTAAACGAAGACTACGTGCCTTTAAGTGCCCTATATTCTGTACATCGAATCATGTTGTGCTCAAAAGTGAAAATCATGTCGATCTGCATTATCTAACCTTATTGCCTCATAGTGTCACATAACACGTTCTAACTGTTGCAACACGAAATGCATTAATCACCCACCAATTAACCACCCCACCCAGTCCACACATCTCAACCGATGCGATGTCTTCCTTAATTTGATTGATATCTCACCGACACTGGGTACAGATACAATTACCCCCTATCTATCTGCTACTCAAAGAGTCAACAAACAATTGCCACGATCGAGGAGCCAAAACTAAGTAATTTCACGACGGAAAAAATTAAATTAAATACGTTTACGATTGCCTGCTCTAGATGTCTCCCGCCGCTGCTGCCCCTCCCCAACACAAATTCATTGAGGAAAATTCCTCGCTGCGTTCAGTGTAATTGGCAAGATGCCGCTGCTGCTGCCACTGCCACTGCCACTGCCGTTGTCGCCCCTATGCATCGCCACTACCACCCCGGGGGGCATAAAACGCAACCCAAGCTAATTGCAACCTGAGCAGCTCTTACTCACACTCCCCGCAGCTAAAGGCCCGATTCGTCCCGCTTTTTGATAATCGAACATAAGCGACAACAAGAAATTTACTTCCAAACAACAAACAAGCACACATACGAGTACCTACACGCGGTATCTACTCCCCTGTGACATGTAATTATGTAATTCAGCTTGTTACAGCCGCTTGGGGGAGGAGGAGATAAACACAACGAATCGACAGATAAGAGCATTTAGCCCACCAACTTGCACGGAAGGCAAAAAGATACAGAGTAGACTCCTTCCTTACGTTAAGTTCATTCCTTATTTCGGTTGTCGTACTGAATTAAAACGAAACAGAGACAAATCTCAGATGCTTCGCGTGAATCTAATCCATTCGGTAGAATCTATCTGTGTTCGTGTAAAGCAGATATTTATCGAAAACGCAAATACCCTTCAAGAAGTCGGTAGAAAAACGAACGAAAACGAACAAAAATACTCGTAAAAAAAGTATCTCAAGCAGCCAGCTCCCGGTCTGTACGACAAAAAGTAAATGAAAACCTAAAAGATACGAAAATTAATGGACAGTAATTACTTCGGCTATGGTGTGTACGAAATTAGGATGCTGGGAGATGCTACCGACTAGACGCGCCTAGTGTTTACTTTTGTTTGTTTTACACGTGTAATGTTCATTACAACTACCCAGCGAGATACTCCAGAGAGATCATTAATATCGAGAAAAGCTATGATTGGTTGCGTTCCGCGCTTGTATGGTACTACAGCTATCGAAGGGCAGAGGTCTAGAGGTTACCTGACTGACTGACTGGCGGCTGACTTGTAGGAATTTGAAGTTGTATCTATGTATCCGTAGGTATCTTTGGATGTTATTTGCTGTTCGTCTTGATAATTATTGCTGGTTATAGAGTTGTTTTTGTGCGGCAGCGCTTAAGGGCAATGGTTTCTTGGATTTTTCTTTTTTTTTTTTGTATCTTTTTCTGTCTACATCTTGGATCAGACGATAATTGATGGGTATCGTGGGGAGAATAAATCAGTTCAAGTTGATTACTCATTAACTTGCGAGGTGTAGAACTATTCTAGTTATTGGCTTTTTATTGTGGATACTTCAAGTTTATTTGTGTTCCTTAATGTCCGTAGGCACGGAATGGTCGTGTAACATAGGTGGTCGAGAAGGATATGTTTTTTTGTTTTCATTGCTAGTGGAAGCAATCTGTTGAGTCTGAGGGATGGAAAACAAAAGAAAATTCGTTCAATCCTCTGCTACAGCATTTCGTAGATGGCCTCCGGGGGAAGGTAGAGCACAATCTGAAATTCTGAAAAGTATTCTCGGTGACGAATCTGACGAAATCTGTCACAGATATTACCATTCTCACTGACAGCAAAGCGGCAATCAAGTCCCTGGAATCGTGCTCCTTTACGTCAAAGGCCGCTTTTAACTGCCGTCTATCTCTTATGGAGATGACAGAGCAGGTGCCAGGCCACAGAGACATTGCAGGAAACTGCAGGTCAGACGAGCTCGCCAGACAGAGTACTACTCTAAGGATTCTGCCTGATAGGCAAGCCCTGGCTATGCCTCTAGCTACATGAAAGCATCTACTAAAGCTGAACGCTATTAGCAAGACGAACCTCAGATGGGGAAAACGGCTCAACGTCTCACATTTCGTGACAGGTTTATGGACCATAAACGTAGAGCCGAGTTGGTCAAACTAAAGCGATCACAGATCAGCTGCGTTTTCGGTGTTCTCTCTGGACATTGTCTGCCAGAAGACTTGGCCTCTTCTCTAACGACTTCTGCAGGAATTGTAGGGACGAGGAGGAGAAGGAAACCATCGTTCACTTCCTATGTAGTTGCCGAGCTCGGTCGCATAAAATAATTGAAGACTTTGGCGATCTGGCGTCCTTAGGCGTCATGTGGATCCATCTCTTTATCAAAAGCTCCGGTTGGTTTTGTAAGTGGCCAAATGGTTTTGATCCATGGTACCACAAAGGACCTTTACTGGTCTAAGCGTGTCTGGACTCACGGTTTGCGCATACGAAATATGGCGTTTAAGCGTTACTTTGATGTAGCAAAAGCCCTCTGAATTCTACGAATTTCACTCAGGACTTGCTCTGAGTCATTCGAAGTTGAAACCATTTCCTACACTAAAGGCAGCCCAAGAAGAACCAAAAAAATTGTGTGAAAGGTCTGAAGTTTGATGATTTCTCGTTCATCTTTGACCCTTCAACGCTTAATCACCGTCACTCACAACTCCCATTAAGTCTGTCATAACGAATGATATATCGGGGACCACCTAAACTCCCGGCGATCCTGTAATTTCCCTAAATTGCTATCGATTTCGAACGAATTTCTGACGGACCATCCATTAGCACCCAATCTCGCGAAGTGCAACTAAATCATTATCATCATCAAATCTTCTGCATCACCTTCATCGTCATGATCTGCTACGAGTATACCGTGCTTTCCAGTCGTAATCGTCTCACGATCGTACACACATCTACTCATAGCGCATCACATCTCCAGCCTCCCAAAAGATACTCGTACATCCCGTGTCCACCCGTCGATATCAATTTGTTTCGTTTCGGGCGATACGATGGTGTGGATTTTTTTATAGACACTTTCATTGTCGAATCGGTTCGATGCTGATATCCTCTCCTGCAGCATCATCTTCTTCCACGTCGAGGGCTGTATATTGCTGTGCTCCCACTACTACCGGGCTGTTTGTGTGCCTAGAGATGCCTAAACGAACCCATAGGTTGGTTAATTGTTTAATTGCTGGCGATTAAGCTATTTGTGTGCAAAGTTGTATTTTGCTATCTCATTTGAATGATGATGCTCGCTGCTCTACGAGTTGTTGTGTTGGTGGTTGTTTGTTTGGATTTTTTCCATGTCTCCTTTCACACACTACTTCCAGACAGATGAATAGATAGATAGTGATTCGAAGAGGGATTCTGGATTCGTTGTATGTATCTGGCACTCCTACGGATGGATGGCAGGTATGCAGCTAGAGTAGCTCTTCCTTTGCGAGGCATTATAATGAACAAGATTGGCGGCTAATTATTTCTCAGGTGGGGCAACAGCAACAGCAACAGCAACAGCACCACACCACCAGCACATAACACAGTGGCATTGTGTGACGGAAGGCATATTGGTGTGTTTTGCCGAAGGATCCTCGCCTTGGGCGTGGGTTTTATTTTTATTCTTTCTCTGTATGCATGGCATGATTTAGATTTCGTGATTAAATCTCAAATCGCAGGAACAAGGTGAGAAGTGAAGATATTTAGCGAATTGATGGAGGTTTTTTGTTGTCCGTAATACGTTTGTACATGTATTAATCTATGCCTACGCAAGATGTATGGATAGGAATAGCAAATGGTGGATTAACGATTAATAAACCGAAAGCAGGATGTGGAAATGAGACTAGAAATCGGAGTGTATCTGTATCCTTCTCCTTGAACATAGTCAAAGCTTTAAGGCTGACAAAGTTTTTGAAGGGATTCCAGCAGCGAAAAGGACGGTCCCTATCACAGAATGATTTTCCAAATCAGTGCTACGATAAACAACTTTAGGAACAAATTTGTGGTTATTATTGTATTATTGCAACCTCTACTCTACGTGGGTACATTGCAGACGTTCCATACTGTAATGCGATGAAAAAATGCGTGTGATTCATGAACTAATTCGCAAGTTAATATAGTTTCCTTCCAGTCGACTAGGTGGACGCTATGTGCACCATTTAAACCTTCCACACCTGGCAACCCTACAACTTTGACATCTGTTTTCAGACCGGCTTATGACAGCCCGCGTTCGAAGCGTCAGTCCAAACGAATTTGTGCCATAGAACAGTAGGTACACGCCACCAATACGCGCTGTGCGCAACGTGAGTATCGTGCAAATTATCGTCACCGGCAATCTTGGTAATGCCAGTCATCAAGGCCGACGTCGTCCGAGGCGCCACAGCTCATACAACCCGAGACACAATCGCTTTATTGCGTCCTTTGTTCCTCGGAGGCCTAATTTCGAAAAAATTTGATTTTTACTGACTGACTGACTCCAGACTCCTTTCTGTGACGTTATTGGAAGCCAAGACCGTAGAAGCCTTGAACGATAATATACCACAGGAAATGGTCGCTATTCAGCCCGAAACACTTCGAAAAGTGATGGGAAATGCCGAAAAACGAGCGCTCTGACGGCGACCATTTACCCGATTGCCCACCCGTTATATCCACAGCTTTATACAATGGATTCCTAGCCCGCATTTACTACAAAAATGGCGTGTGCCTTATTTAGTTGCACGTGCTGCCATCTTCTCGGCATTTGTCCTTAAATAGACTGTGGTTGTTGTCCCAACTAAACACTTTATTATTTTGTTTTGACCATTACACTTCTCTGTAAGTTTATAGAGGATCCACTTTAAAACATGCTCAACACCCCTATAACTTTAAAAAATAAAACCCTCACTTGAACACCTTAAAGTATCTTGAAAAAACAATCGCCTACGATAAAAAAAAAATCTGCTGACTTGTCTCCCTATAGATACAAAAATTTATTTTTCCCATTCCCACAGACTATATTCGATTCCAAGTACTATTTGCCTTGTCCTCTTGCTTCAATGTCCTGTCCTCTCTCGAAGCGTATTGATCTTCTTGAAAATGGAGAGCAAAGAAAAGAAAAAAAAAAAAAATATCCTGTCTCCAAATATTTATCTTGCGTAGGATTGCTTTACATTCGGTTTTTTTTTTTCATCCAAGCACATCTCGTTTGGTTTTTTTTTAAGTCCACCTCCACTCCATTCGAAATGCTATTGCTTTGCAAATATGTATTTTTAGGACATTTTTCAAGAAGACTGCACATCCTGACGACCACAATTGGACATAATGAGTCCGTACTCCTTGATAGACTAACGATAAACGGATTTTTTTTTTTAGTAGGAAAACCAAGAGAGAAGCAATTCTCCTCTGGTGTATCTGAGAGTGTGCACAAGGCATTTGCAAGATTTTATTTTCGTAATTGTTTCGAAGCAAATTAGTCAATTAAGCCAAATTGCAGTATAACTGGAGCGCAGTTAATTAAATTATGTTTCCGACTGACTTTTAGTTGTTTTGCGTTCGCGTCTTGGTATATTGTGGACCCTCGTACACCTGGAACGATGCTACGAGTGGTAGCTTGTGGTTTTTGGCCAATTGTGTGGACTTTACCGACTGAGGTCTAAATTGTGTAATTTAAGACTTTTTACACAGCCAGTGGGCACTTGTGATGCAATTATGGTTTAAATGGAATTTTTGTGAAACTGGTTTGCACCTGAGGCAAAGTGGCTGTGTTTTATGCGACCTTCAGGGAGGCTTGGTGGAGCAGTAGTGCACTATGGTGGTTATGGGTCAAAAACAATTATTTGCAGAACTGTAAGTTGTTATTTCGAAATTAAAGGCATCGTAAGAGTGGTGAAAGGTCAAATGTGAGCAATATACTGCCTGTGTAATCAAAACAATCGTTGCAAGGAGCTTGCCTTCAGCGGCACTGGACATTTTGTTCAACCGGCTACCCTAAGATACTTTCGGCAAACAGATTGCTGCCTTTGCGGCCAACCGTCTGAAAGCCTCCTCTCAGTGGCTTAGTTATCACATTGTCCACTCCTCGATCCTTGGTCGCCTCAACTTCAAAGACGAAAATACGGACTACACCCCGCCGAGAATGAGATTTGACCGAAACTTCCGTACGAGCATCCCTGAACGGGATAAATGGGACAACTCTCCCCCTATCGATGGCAGCTCGGTTCACATTTGTTCAGATGGCTCTAAGACCGAAGGCTGGGTGGGATGTGGTGCTCAACGTGAAAATATCGTTCTGCTCCCCTGATCATTTTAGCGTTTTTCAGGAGGAAAACATGGCGATTATGGAAGCCCTGTCCTGGCTGAAATGTAATGTATTATCTGTCAGGGAGATTACCATTCTCACTGACAGACAAGCGGTAATTGAGTCCCTGGAATCGTGCTCCTTTACCTCAAAGGCCGCTTTCAACTGCCGTCTATTTCTTATGGAGATGACAGAGCAGTTCAACATTCACCTATGCTGAGTGTCACAGGCCTCAGAGATTTTCCAGGAAACTGCAGGGCAGGCGATCTCGCCAGACAGAGTACAACTCTTAGGCTTCTGCCTGATAGGCAAGCCCTGGCTATGCCCCTAGCTACATGTAAGCATCAAATGGGAAAATGGCCCAACGTGTCATATTTCGAGACAGATCTGGCCTAGGCTGGACCATAAACGTATTGCCGAGTTGGTCGAACTAAAGCGATCACAGATCAGCTGCGTTGTCGTTGTCGGTGTTCTCCCTGGACACTGTCTTATAGGCCATCGACTTCTTTAGGTGAAGGGACGAGAAGGAGGATCCCTCACCTCTTATGTACTTGCCCAGCCTTGTTGCATAAAAGAGTGCTCCATTTAGGTTCCCCTTCCTTAAAGACCTTTGCGATTTGGCATCCTTAGGCGTCATGTCCATCGTCACGTCCATCGCTTTATAAAAAGCTCCGATTGATTTTGTTGATGGTATCACAAAGGACCTTTACTGGTTTCAGAGTGTCTGCCAATCTAACCTACCCTAACCTATTCGGTGTTGCTTGTGTTTCATGGAAGAATCTGCTTAGTCCTATCAGACTAACGTACACTATCTCAAGTCATGGAATCACAGGCATAAGGTTCCTTATTCTCCTAAAACTAGAACCTTCACCATGCTTTTAGCAGGCGCCTTCAAGAAGACATTTTATAGCAAAGCATCGTTGCTGAGGATCAAAAATCTCGCGATACTTAGCCGAGGCAATATGCAATCGATTACGTGGAAGACAGAGCCGGTTGATGGGGGGTAAGATCCATACAGCACTCGAGTCTAACCGCGATCAGGTCGGATTTACTACATCCCTGGTACCATAATGTGTTTCATCCGAGAATTTCAAAGCCTTCAAGTGATGTAAGCCGCTATGGATCCAAGGAATACACGCGATAGATAAGTCATGCGATAAGGTAGTCACAGCTCGTAAAGCTTGTCATTAAAACATAAAATTCACTTGAAAATTAAGTTTTCTCCATGAAATCTATTAGGTCGAACCCACTTGGCACCTCTATTAAGCTATGCCATCCTACTACCCATGCATTTCCAGCAGCTACCCTCCTTTGACTAAGGACTTCCTTGTAAGAAAATAAATTGTTCAACTTTAACATGCAATGGCCCCTGAAGCTTCCTATCAAAAACAACATAAAATCACCAATTTCACCATCTCCTCCCTGCACCACTGGTACGGCACACACAAATTAATCGTCGTCCTTCAGTACACCCTCAAGGACTTTTTCCTACATTGTACCAAAGATAGTAAACATCCTGTTTAACAAAAAAAAAACACACACACAAGACGATACAAGAGAACACGATGAAGCAGCAACTCACTCGACGGAAGAATAACAACATACGTACGGATCGTAGATATGTTTTGGAATTTTTCAATTTTCCACTTGCCACCCCCTTCCCGATGCCACCTAATAGCCATCACATGCACCCTCTCCTAGAATGTGAGCAAGAAAATCAACCTACAATTCGCGTCACCCCCCCCGAAGCTATTGTATCCTTGTTGTTGTGTTGATTTAACAATTTTATAATTAAAATATGCAAATAGCTTTCTACGAGGAGCACGAAGGATATATTGATTGGGAAACACAGCCAGCCGAAGAGGGCGCTGCTCCATCCTAATTGCATTGTACTAGAACGCGCGATGGCAGTACCATGGAATGCGAAGTGATTGGATAGAAGGGGGCTAGCCAGTCAGGGTTGCTGGAGCTTCTGTGAGACCCATGGCACTTGCTTGAGAAGAGTAGAATCAGCTTTTTTTTTGTTCCTTCGTACACGCTTTTCTCATCATTTCATCACCCCGGTTGCTGTGATTTGTCCGCCGCTCATTGAAGCGGGTACCCGGCCACCCCTTGGGGACATGCTTCCATTGTTGTTGTTGTGTGTGTGAGGGTTCTCGTGAATTAATTTAATATCGAAAGCGAAGAGAAAAATAGAATTTTACTCCCCGGTACACACAGCTGATGGTGTTCGATTGAATAACAATTACTCCGGTGGCAAAGCTCTCCGCGTTGTGCTCCAATTTTTCAATTTTCTTCGATTAAAGTCGCGGCGCTCAGGGTGGCGGGACAAGCTGCTGTTGCTGCTTCCACAAGCTGCTGTGGATTGCTTATAAAGTGTTTATTGCATAGTAATTGATTCAATGTTAGAATCTAATTATTTAATAGAATTTTCACGCATCAATTATGCGCATACATTTTTTTTTCGAAGCGAAGTGTATCTACCGATCTACCGACTGGAGTGAGATACTTGTGTTTGTTGTCAGGAGAGATTGTTATACTTTTGAAAGAATTTTTTTTTTTTTAATGGGGGGTGGCTTCGTTTTATACATATTTAGGTCACTACTACTGAAAAAAATTCTTTTCTGCGGGAGGGTTGTGGTTTTAGAGAACCGTGTGCACTATGGGAGTTCTGGGAATTAGAGGTATAAGGTATCCTTCCTCTCAGTTCACTTGTCAAGTAGAACCTACTTCAGCATGCTTTAAGCAAGAGTCTTCGAAAAGAAGTTTACCATCGTTGGTGAGGACCAAAAACCTCGGGATATTTAGTCGAGATGCTTGCCCTGCTACATGCCAATGCATCACGTGAGAGTGGGTCGTAGGATGGGGGAATATATCCGTGTAGCACTGGAAATTCAAGAAATCATCAGGCTCGGATAGAGATGGGATACTGTGAGGAAATTGAAAAACAGAAATTACATGCTCGCGTCGGCCTTGGAATTAGGAACTTGAATGCCTTAGAGCTCCACAACGAGTTAAGTCCTAAGCATGAAGATCAAAAGAATACTTCCAATGCCCACAGGTCAAGGCGTCGTCTAAGCAAGATGAATGGTTATGGTTATGGTTAGAGGGACGCGCACCTGAAGGTGCTTTCACGGGGGCCAGTTGGTCCATTGTGTTTCCCTGTTAAGTAGTGGTACCATAACTGAATTCTATCGGTTGGTACTCTTTACGAAACACATCATGTTCCAGAGTGGGACTTCCACCAGGTCCTCTAGTTCCTCAAATAGTCTGTTTCCCATGTGGTGGAAGCGAAGGATTTGGAGGCTGGGGCAGTCGCAGTGTAGGTGTTTGATGGTTTCTGTTTCTTCTGTATCATGGCAGCTTCTGCAATAGTCAGGTGAGTTGATACCCAGTTTGACGGCAAGCAAGATGAAACTTTTCGAAAACTCTACTCGCAGTTGATGCGTCTATGTTCAGCGCTAGCTAGCAGAAGGAGTGATTTTATACAACAGGTTACTGCTGGCAGAAGGTTTTCTATTTTCTAGTAAGCGTTTAACACTGGGAATCGAGGAGGGATTTCGTTAAAAATCCGAATGGTAACTCTGACTGAAAAGATTCTCGCAAAATAGAAGAAAAGAAATACAACAGATGGTCTGGTTCGATATCTCGCTAAATGCTTCTGCTTCTTCTCTGTTTGTCCGGCGGGGTTACGATCAGCATTATAGGGATCATAACCCATACACTTTACTGCATCCCTACAGGTCCGCCTGTGGTGTTCGCCGATTAGACCTCAGAAAGTATCTGCAGGCCTCCCGGTTTCGGATCACTCCGTCACTGAGGCCAATCAAATGCTGCTGTTTTTGCATTTATGTGATCCAGCAGTTGATTGAACGTTGATTGACATTGCTTTTTTGACAGCGTTCCTAGGATCCCTCTGAACATGACAATACAAACTGAGCAAGTGGTGATCCAATTTTTCCGAGATAGATGGGTTCTTTGACGTGAATGCTTCCTCGGATCTTTGAACTTCTAATTTTCGCTAAATTCTTAAATACAATATTCGCCTTCAGAGGTTTGGCCCTTAGCACTTTCGAGATAGAGCCAACAGATTGGTTTGGCCATTTTTCGATTCTCATGAAACTAGGAGTGGAGTGGAAATTGTTCAAGATGTTATCAAACTTTTCTGTGAAGGTTTCCATGACCAGCCTTGCTACGAAGATAATCACAGAGTTAGAGACCAATTCTCCCCAATATTCATAGCGAAACGACTTATACAAGCCTGGAGCTGCATAAATGTCCAAGTATATGTATGTAGGTCCTTATAACCAACAACATAATTTTACAGTAAATGACGCTTATGGTTCTGTCCGCATTGTCTGGTCGATCTACAAATATGCTCGATTCGTTTTCAGACTTTCAGACAGTTTCAATGATGGGAACGTGACATCCCTGATATAAGATTCAGGATTGATACCATTTGAATAGTAGGCACCGTGTCGGAGTGGTTTCCGCTTGGGCTACTGAGCGGAGGGTTCGATGTTTGCAAAAAAACAATCAAAAAAATTGGTTACAATCCCACGGCTCGCGAATGTCTGATGGTCTTAAGGTCTCTTCATTCATGCGAAAGATAAAACACGCCCATTGGTTGGGATGGTAATAATGAGCTGTCATAAGTCTAGAACATGCGTCTGACGGACGTAGAACATAAATGGAAAATACTATGAACTAGAGGGCATGTGAGTACTTTCTGTGAACACCTTGCAGGCTAATAAAAGTATAAGAAGCTAGTTTCTGTTGCTAGTTGTAGCCGTTGAGAAGTTTTTCTTACTAGTTTCGGTAGTGCTATAGTCTAAAGTGGGCAAAATCCTCCAAGAACATTCTTCGCTGGCCCGGTTTGCTCGTTCCGAACCCTTACATGCCGCTGCAAAAATAGTATGGATAGCAGTCGAGGCGGCATTAAATTCTCGTTAGCACCAATAATCACACGATATGTGTCATTATGAATTCTGTGACTCAACACCTTCCCTTAGGTTCAAGTCTAATTTTTAAATTTGTGACCCTTCGAGCCGCATTTACCACGATCTTCACGGGAGGCAAGTAAATAACTATTTTCCATCAGTACAGCCAAAGCTCATGTGGGCAAAGTATCTCTCCAAATACGAAGCTGCATAGACCTTAAACTTGCCGGTCCCATATGGATTCGATAGACATCAACCACGCCAACGCACCATCACGTTCACAGCTTGACTATTTGTATCGCTCCTATAGGAAGTATCTCATTGTAACCATTCCCCTCCGCTGCTATTCTATTCAATTTTCTGGGCTACTTTAAGTGCCAATTCCCATAAACAATCATTACAAATGGGTACCCAGCCATTTTTGGACATCTCCTCCTGGATTCGTTGTCATTCTCATACTTTCACCAATTTGCAATTTAAAATAATATCGTCGAGGTGCGATGAATGCCCACTTTCTGGCCCACCTTCTGGCCCCCCCTCTCTCGCTGTTCCGTGAAATAAATTGCCAACTACTGACTAATGGTTCAGTTTTGTCCTCCTAGTCCTCAGCGCAGTGCGCGAAAATAGTTCCGCATAACAATGCCCGCAATTTGCCCCTTTTCATCGTCTCTATTGTGTTTTTTTTTTCGCAATCCCAAAATGGGGATCTAAAATGCGCACGCGCACCTCGCTTAGATGCACTGATTGAACACGAAACTGCATACGAATTCGAATGCCAGAATGCCATGGGATTGATTTGAACCTCTTCTCGGCTATCGTTCTTCAGGTGGCTTCAGGTTGTCCTTTGTAACATGCTAACACGTCCCAAAAATAGACTTTGAATAATGTCACGCCAAAATCTGACAGAAACAACAACGAAAAAAACCGACAACGACAACTTCATGGAGCAGCGCAGACCAACTAACCAAATGGAGGAAGGTATCATGTCGTGCGGACATGCAAATGCATGTGCATGTGAGATGAATTTGTACTTCAAGCTGGGCATCGCATAGGGAAAGTGTGAAGGATGCAGCCAGAATAATGATGGAATGTCCAAAATACCACCCACCAGGAGGAGAGAAGTCTGAAGTACAAGACACGAGCATGACACTGACCCATCATCAACATTATCACAGAGGGACTGGGTTGGAGCAACACCGTTAATAAAACTATGTGTTGTCGCCTATTTTTTTTATCTAAACATTCACACATACCTTCAGCATCGCACCTCATCGGCTATGTCTATATCGTTGGCAGTTTGGGTCGTGCGAAGGCCTCCAGCAGTTCTCACACCCTTGCCCAAGCCATTAAGCTTCCATCACCCGAAAGTGCTACATTGCATCAGCGATGGCAGTGCATTGTACAGCCAGGCAATGGTGTTTCATTAGGAGGCAATCTATCTATCGATTGTGTAGCATACAGCGCGCTAGGGTATGGTGTCTATATCGCCAATCACGATTCCTTGGCACTGTGTTTGTCGTTTTTTTTTTTTTTTTAGAGAGGGAGATGCATTAGACCACCAGATATTTCAGTTCAGGAGTAGATTGGCAAAGCTAAAAACCCGGGGAAAAAAATCCCAATAAACAACTCAACGACTACAGCATGGTAATACCTCTGACGACGATGGGTATTGCTAAATATACAACAGCGAATTGTAGCAGATACTTTTGTGAATGCACTGAGCGAAAATTTTTGGTCGTTTGACGTTGGATGCACCTTTCTAAGGTGTTTACTTGCCTGTGAGGTTGGATATTCTTAGCAGGTCCTGAATTTCGAGAGCTTGCATGTTGAGCAAGCAAATCCCTAAATTGGGATTTTAACATCACGAATAACAATCCGTTGGCGAAGTATCAAAGATGAGACAAGACTTATCATTACGTGGTGCTTTGAACCGAATCTATACCTCCTTTGCGGTATTTCCACTTCGGACAATTCACTATTTTTTATGGAAAATTTGGACCACATGCTTCAAAAATTCGTGAGTTAAGATCGAATATGACTTCATAGCATGATACTGATACGGGTGGCGCTCAGATATCGAGGAGTTCCAGAACCCTACGTACAGATGATCATGGACGTGTATGACGCAGCAAAGACTAGAGTAAGATGCCCCGCCGGAGTCACCGCATAGTTTTCAATTAAAGTCGGCGTGCACCAGGGAAGCGTCTTAAGTCCTTTGCTATTTATTGCAGTCCTAGATTATCTGCTGGAAGGAAAAGTGACGGACCCCAATGTGCATCAGTTATTCTTTGCTGACGATGGAGCCAAGTGACGATCAAACGTCCCTGCAACGAGCACTTGATGTATGGGTGGATGCTTTGGAGGGAAATGGGTATCGAATTAGTCCAGAAAAGGCAGAGTTCTTGTACTACCCATTCCCTGATCCGCTCCAACCTAGTCCAGACATTCATTTGAATGGAAAAGTGATTCCCAAGTGCGAAAAGTTCAAGTATCTGGGATCTATGATCATCAATCATCGTGTAAGCGTAGGGTGGATGACGTGGCAGGAAAACTCTGCTATCTTCTGTGACCGGAAAATGCCCCCTAAGCTGCAACGGAGGCTCTACAACGCAGTTGTTCGTCCGGCGCTCACATACGGTTCGCAATGCTGGACCATGTACAAAAAGTATGAGGGCAGCTGAGATGAAGATGCTTTGCATGACAAAGCTTGATCGAATTAGAAGTTCGAAGATCCGAGGAAGCCTTCACGTCAAAGAACCCATCTCGAAAAAATTGGAGCAGGACCGGCTCAGTTCGTATTGTCATGCTAAAAGGAGGGATCCTACGAACCCTGTCAAAAGGCAATGTCAGTCGACGTTCCTATCCAAGCGCGGAAAGCAGCATTTGATTGGCCTCAGTGACGAAAAGATCCGAAACCGGGAGGCCTGCAGATACTTTTTGAGGTCGAATCGGCGAACCCCACAGGCGGACCAGTGGGGAGGTTTATGATCCCTATAATGCTGCTCGTAGCCTCGCCGGACAAAAGGAAGAAGAAGAAGAAGACGACATGGTGCTGAATCTATGCCAGCATTCCACCTTAGACCACTTCAGATACTTGTAAATTTTCAGTGAAAAAAGCTTTCGAATGACAATTCGAATCGCGTGATGCTGACAAGCATGACTGTTTGTAATGTGGTCCTTTCAAACAGCAATTCCGAACGCAAATTGGAATCAATGCCTCTCTTCTCGAATTCCCACCTCGACCAGAGCTCCTCCATATCCTTCGAAATAGAGTTCAGGGTGGTAACACTCACATTTCTCTCTGTGTATCCCAAATCCACTTAGACAAAAATCTACAACGCGACCACCTCACTGCACAAAGACCATTCACTCAGTAGTAGCTGCTGTTAGTGTGCCTTATTGGCAAAGAAAAAAAAAACCTCATCCAGTGGATATAACTACTGATAGCGACACAACAGCGCCTGATCGACTTCAAAGATTTACATATAACGCGCCTTCACTCCTTGGCTCTACCCCTCTACCAATCCGAGACTATTTCCTGTGCAATACCCCCGTCTTGTAGCTACACATTATCCACCCCTTTGTTTGTCTATTTGCAAAGAATTTGCGCAAAAGAACCACGTATATCTCCATGAGATTCGAATATAAAAACGGGACAAAAAAAATCAAACACCGCACATCGATTCTTAACAGCGATATCTTGTATACGCGACCCATGTCGTGCCATTGTAACAAGATACAGCAACCGTGCTGCACAAAAAACATTACAACAACAAGTAGAAAAAACTATTTTATTTCCCCGCCCCCTCCCCCTCACCAGTCGAAGGACAAAGAGCGTGCTTTGGAAAGGGTTTCCCAATCGAAGCGCGCGATATCTCCAAAGATTAAGATGAAAATTTTGAAAATTCTCCAGCTTCCATGTAGGTGGCGACGATGGCGGTGCCGGAATGATGCTGCTACCACTACTGCTGTAGATATGTACTCACGGCGGGCACAGGAGACACGTCGCTCTAATGCACTTAATGCGCGCTTCGCATCTTTTTCTTTTACATAACCCGGTGAGGTAGCAGATACTACATGAAAACGAGGAAGTGAATGGGTAGCAATAGCAGTATACCGCGCACCTGGAACGTAGGGATAAATTGAATCAACTGCATCGCATCGTCATGGTCGTCGTCGCCATAGTCGTCGTCGTCGTCGTCGTCCTCATCATCGTCACTACCACCAAACAAGCTGCGGATTCTGTTTAAAACACCAGCGACGACCCACCGTTAGAATTGAATATGTATATCGCGCTCGCATCAGATCGAAGCCTCAATGTCAGCTGGGCTAATGCGATGCCATGTTCCACAACAGCGACGACGAAAAAACCTCCCGAAGACAAAAGGTGTGTGAAGAACGAAGAACTAACTCTTCCCAGTGGGAGATTACCGGTATGTGTATCTATGGGATACAATTGGCAAACTAGAAGCGCGAAATATTGACAGATGACTGACTGATGATAGAGGGACATACGGCGGAGGGGTGGCAGTAAATGCAATTCTCTATCGCTGAGAACGTAGCGAGCGCTGTTGGGGGATCCCAAGTGGTGTAGATCATTAGAAATACAAACGACGAACGAGCCGTCTGTCAGGTGATGCCTCCGATTCTCAGTGATGCCTCAGACATTCGAGTCGTGTTTGGGGGGCCAAATGCATATCAAATTGAGAGCGTGAAGCCCTCGCGCTACTAACTCGCACATGAATTTCCATTCGATAGTACCTGATGGAATGTGTACCTATACTCGCATCTTTTGGTGGTGGTTTTGCACCATGCAATTGAATGTGTATCTGCTGCTGCTGTTTGTCGTTAGCTGCATTGGAAAAGCACTTAACTTTTTGACGGAAGGTTTGTTGGTCTGTTTTTCGTATCTTTTCGTGTTTTTCGCGAAATTTGTTGCGTAGAATTGATGCATTAAAACGAGACAGGATTCGGGAATTCATTTCCCTCAGCCGCGTGTTGCTGAATTCAATTTCAATTTGCATGTATCCCATTAGGGTCTACGTTTCGAGCCCTTTTTGGGATTATTCCCTTAGAAATAAGTGGAAACGAGTTTCCCTGTTGTATGCTGATGAGTTTGCCAGCCTTTGATGGTGAATTAACATGTTTCACTGATTGTATCTGCTCGACCTAAAATTGCAGTCATCTGCATTTACATACATATACATATGTATGTACATGGTGTTGCATGTGGTATGAAAGTTTTGAGAGTTTCTTTGACCGGAAAAGTAGAGACCACCCGTTCTGCGAGCATAACAGGCGGGAGGAACATCGCTTCTTCACAAGAAGAAAAGAGATATTGAGAGGCTATACTCCAGGAATAATGTACGGAAGTTATACCAACAGGTAAAAAGAACGTGTCAGGCCAACAAGACCCGTACGGAAGCCTGTAGAGGTGAGGGAAGAAACCTTGTAGTAGAGTCACAGTCGGTGTTGAAAACTTTTTCTGCAGACTGTATAACGGCGATGAAGACCAACATACCACTGTCAGGCAGAATGCTCCACTCAACATGGACGATGATAGCCAAAATTTCCGTCCACCTGACCAAAACGAAGTGAGGATAGCAATATCCAAGCTTAAATCCAACAAAGCTGCTGGTCTTGATGGCCTACCGGCCGAGTTGTTCAAAGCAGCCGGAAATGACTTGGTAGAGAGCATACATCAACTCATTTCCAAGATTTGGTCAAACGAGTGTATGCCTGATGAATGGAATCTCAGAATCGCCCGATCCACAAGGAAGGAGACCCCCTCAACTGCGCCAACTTCAGAGGTATCAGTCTCCTCAACATCGCGTCCAAGATCTTATCTGCTATTCTGTGTGAACGCCTGAAACCCTTCGTCAACAACGTGATTGGCCTCTATCAGTGTGGTTTCAGGCCAGGAAAGTCCACAGTCAAACCCAAGAAGTCCAAATCGATTTTAAGGCCGCATGTGACAGCACTTATTGAGCTGTACAGAGCCATGTCTAGTCCTGCTTTATGGCGCTGAAGCATGGACTCTGTCGAAAGCGAATGAAGATATCCTCGGTCGTTTCGAGAGAAAAATTCTCCGTAAAAATCCCGTCCCGTTTCCGTAGACGAGCTCTGGAGGAGAAGATTCAACGACAAAATTTACGAGCGACATCGACGTAGTCAAAAAACTGTGCATCAGTCGCTATGAGGTGTAGGGCGAATGGGCACCAATGCTCCGGCCCGGAAAATCTTTCAAACCATTCCCGAGGGATGGCGCAGTAGAGGAAGACCGCGACTCAGGTGGCGAACGAAAGTGAAAGGGGACCTCAACTAACTTGGAGTGCGCAACTGGAGGCAGTCAGCTAACGACCGGGCTAACTAGAGAGGCTTGTTGGTTGGGTCCATGTTCCCCCGAACTGTAGCGCCACCTTAGTGAGTAAGTGAGGCAAAATCTTTCTTGGTCGGGACTTAAAGGTTAAGAGATTCGTTGATGTCATCTTCTCCTAAAGGTGACTTGTATCAATCACCATTTTGAATTTTTGAATTTATCTACTAAAGGCTTTCACTTGAATGTCACAACTAGGTCTCCCTTCACCATGTGTCAGTGTCTCCAACAACCGATTGACAGTATGTCTGTCTACCTTCGCCTTGATGTTATTAATTCTACAAACCGAAAGAAAGCAAAATAATTGATCTTTAGCTCCACCCAACAAGGACAAATGCCATTCCGCACACAACAGGATATTATTAAATTGCCTAACCAGGCAAAATAAATTGTCTACACCTACAGTCACACCCATCAGAGCTAACGCGTGCTACTATATTTTCACTCCTAGCGTATCCTTGCTTTCATTAATACATTTTCTGCTCGAATTAATTCCACCCGAATATCACATATTGAATAAATCACGAAGGAATGACTGTATGTCGTCAATGGATAAAGGCAGGACCCAAAATAACGTTTGACATTTGCCTGTCTGTTTGACTTTCACTCTCGTTGACACATATTGACAAATTTCCCACGCCTACTCATCACCATTGCGTCACAATTTATTCAAATACCAGTCGATTATTTTATTCCATTTCCCTTGAAAAAAATACGAAAACCACATCTACAAGCCACATGTCCTTGTTAGGAACCACATGTTCTGCTTCCGCTTTTACTATTCACCTGAAATCAACTGAAATTAACTGAAATTAGATTTTTTTTTTATACCAAACAAACAAATAAAACTGAGACAAGATGAATAGATACAGATACAACAACAGAAGATGAAAATAAATCCAATTTCGATGCGTGGAAACGAGAATCCAGACAGGAGCTAAAAAAAGGCACAACACATACCAACTCGTATATTGAATCAACAGGATGTTGATGCTTAAAAAAAATAAAAATTAATGCAATCCATCAAGCAGACGTAAGGAGAAATTTACACACAGATCACAAGGAAAGGATACATTGCATTGGATAATTGTTACTCCTGCGATGAAGGACGAGAGGTGCCTGTACTTCCAGGTAGAAATCAATAAAAAAGTCACTCTCAATGGATGAATTTGATTTGAAAAGAATTTCTCACAGGATATTCATCGTGTCCTTATCGCATCCTTTGGGCTAATTTCTTTAGACGACAATAGAAATTTCCTTTTTTTGTTCGCAAAAAAATCGGGAGTAGAATGTTTGTTTGGAAAACATTGCATATAGTCGTACTCGTAACCATGCAAAAAGGTCCTTTGTCAGATGGCTATCGTTTTTGTGATTTGTATCCCAACAAATGGGATCAATTTTTCACTTTCATCCATCAAAAGATTCCTTATTCCCTATTCTCTTTTGGGCTTGCTTCTGCACTCTCAGCTGGCTGCCCATTTGCTGTAGGAAAGGATATGCTCAATCGGTCGTTCCCAATGGGATTACAATCGGGTGAAGGTAAGAAGGAAAGTTCTTTGCTAACCTAAGCCAGGATTCGGGGAAATTTTTCGCAGTCCTTTTTTTTTTTTGTTGTGCTACCCTACTCTGTGTATGTTTGCAAACATTCTGTGGGCTAAAGTTAAAGAAAAATTAATGTTAGCATGTCCTTTGTATGTATGGTCGAGTGAATGACTATTGTCCTGCGGGATGTTATGGGGGCACACAGATGGCTGTTTGTTTACTCCTTTTTTTTTCCTTTTGGCCAGCAAGGATAAACAAGAAGAAATTTGTTGTGGGCTGCAACGTATACTACACGCCTCCTTCAGGTGGAGAGGTTTCTATTTATTTATTTGCTTCTCCTTATTGACTTATGCGTTCGTTTGATGTTGTGTCATCTATCCGCCGACCTACACGTAAAGGATTTCTAGGAATTCTCAAACCTACATACCCACATAGGTGATGTGAGCCGATCGCGTCTCAATTGTTGTTTTAATTGATCTGATCGCATGCCTATACTCGCCCACAGACTGCCTCTTGTAATCCCAATTTAATTGATTAATGTGAAGCATCCACCTCCAGATGGGGATATTTTTCCATTGGTATCTGATCGCTCGGCCCTTAAAGGATCAATTAACTTGGAAATATGAAAAGAATATCAAGAGATCGATGACGATGAGCAATGACCTGATCTGACAGGGAGTGGAGATCGTTTTCAGATGGGAACACGGGTGGCTAATCGTATGTACTTGATCTTGGCGTATGATGGCGGTTCAATCTTTTAAGGGAACCCACACACACATGCTCTGGCGATGGTCAGTATGATGCATTTTTTTCACTGCCAACTATATGGAATCCAACTGAGTTTGGCTGGTCGCCAGTGACCATGGAGGGCAAGCAATTTGCTTGTGTCATGGTGTATAGCTTGTGGTCATTTGTCTAGGATGGAATTGTGACTTTTGGACGGGGACACGTGTGGAGTGAAATATTTGGCTGGCGATTGTCTGGTGAATGATTGAAGTGTGTTTGGTCGGTGATGGAGTAATTTGTTTTAGATGAGTTTTTTTAATGATCACGATCTTGTCTTTTATGGACTTGTGAAGAGATTCGTGATAAGATCGTTTACAAACGCGAGAAAAGGGTAATGTACCACAAGGTTGTTTGGTTGGGCCAGTACTCTTAATCACAAGAAGAATTACTATATAAATAAGTCTGGCTTCATGACAGATTTACGAATTTGCTGACGTATCTCACATAAAAAACGGTCATGAAAGGCGATGCACCACAAGGTTATAATGTGGGGTCAGTACTCTTAATCATCGGAAGAACTACTTTGATTTCAATAAATTTGAGAAGCAAAAATGGACTTCTGGACGCGTATTTTTTGAGACATCGAACAATGATGTAATTACTTACAAGGGTGTACAAAAATGTCATCGAAGTTGGTGCACCACAGGGTTGCATTGTGTGGCCAGTATTTTTAATTATAAAACTAACAATTTAGCGATTACTTTCAGTGTATTTCACTTAACCTAAGAATGCCTTGTGACATTTATCTAATAAACTTTTTTGTTTCTTTTCAGGTAAGTTGTGCGAGACTATGGATGAAGTTGCTGATCAAGAATTTGTTCCTTAGGTATCTACCGAGAATCGGTGAATGTTTAACTGCTCAGTCATTTGGTTGAAGAGCAAATTAAACTCTATTGCGGTATTAAAATTGGAAGACCTTAATCGCGGCTTTACTATTTGATGAACGACATTACGCTCTACCTCAGCCAAAACAAGGCTTCCAAGATCGCCATATTGCCGGTCAGGACAGTTATATAATAGTCTGGGCAACGGATAGTGATGTGGAAAAGAAGTCATCCTTTCAGCTACGCGTCAAGATCGGTTGTTGTCGCGGGAGGGAACTTGCTTAAAGATCATCCCTAGCGAATGTGGGTATAGCAACTCTCACATCTTGACCGGACATGCTTCCAAATTTGTTGCTTTATCAAGTGTTTTCAACCATTAAGCCCTCCATTCTTTTAAGAGCTCTTTTTCTTCCCCATATTGACACACATTTGAATTCACAACAAAGTACTCAATAGGTCACAGCCTTCCAATCATATCTTCTCTTGTAATAACGATCACAGAACGATTCATCCATTGCGAATGACTACAAAAAAACAGTACCATTCCAAAATGCCCTAAATAGAATTCAGGAAGCTTTCACTTGATTGAACATTCACACATGAAGAGTACACCAACCGAATACTCATTGTTTTAGAAAGTACCGATATCTGCCGCAAAGTGCACAGAGTATCTTTTCCTAAATCGCCATCATATGGGAACCTATCTATATCCACATTCGAAGCAGCAACAACAAAAAAAAAAAAAAGCGATCGTAAAATATTCTAAAATGATCCGATAGATACATGGTTCTTGCAAGTTCTTCTCGTAGCAAGTGTGTATCTCTAGCCATTCACTTTGTGGTGCTGAGAATCGCTTTCCCATCTTCATCACCATCTCTGGAAAAGCAGAGTAGAAGTATGAAGAAGAAGCATCATCGCGCCCATGATTTACCACATTTCTTGATTTTTTTGTTCTCCTGTACCTCTAGTTCGTGGTACCGTCCATCGTCATCGTCGTCGTTGTTGTATGTCAGTTCTTCTTTACGCTTCGCGAATCTGAATCTCTTCGGATGAAACATTCATCCTCAAACTAAGTGGATGTGAATTGTGTGTATGCAAGATCGGTGAGGAGTTTTTATGCTCCAGACTCGGAGATGGGTCTTCCTTGTGTATCTGCTGGTCGTCGACGTTGCTTTGGGCTGCTCTTCGTTGTTGTGTGTGAATGACCTGGTGGTTTGTACGCTAGCAACAATTATATTGGCTCCCTGCCATGTTCATATCTTTGCGCTCTGATTAAATCACTATCCATGTGCTTACTCTTGCACTATTTGAGCAGCTGATTCTGTTCTACATCGTATCAGATGGAGGCAGCGAAACGAAAGTCATTTGCAGTTGCAACTGGTTTTCGTCATTATCTGGAGAGCGTTTTGCAATCGGATTGAGTGAAAATTATGCTTCGGGAAATGAATCCATAGTGGTGGTCGTGTTGGGAATCATTATCTCTGACGACATTGACGAGGAGCGGGACCTGTTGGTAAAAAAAATAAATAAATCACTAATAGACACGGATAGAATCGGCGATACCTCTATTGACGTTTTCCTTGGATACTATTTCTCCTTTGAAGTCCTTGGGTAAGTGGTTTTCTAATTTCAACAAAGGAAGTGACTTACTGGTGCCATTAATGTAGTCATAGGTTCGTTATGGATTATGACAGGCAGTGATGATGGTGATCTGGAATTCGATTACATATCTTCTCAGAATGAACCTGTTTTACGTTGACGACTCTTTCATTGCTCTTCTCTTAGATATGCTCATTGAAAGTAAAGATAACAAAATTGTATCTTCAATAAAACTTGGGTGAAATTCTAGACATTTTCTCGGAATGAACTGAATCTGTATTGACTGCTCTTATGCTGACGACTCTTTCACTGAGCTTTAAACAAATAGCCGCTCATCGATTTGTACCAAGTCCCTAATAAATTGCGCAGAATGTCTTTATATCATTCAAGGGTTAATGGAGATCCAATGGACGCGTCCTATTAGTCTAAGTGAAATTCTAGAAAAGAACTGGTTCTTTTCTGACTGCTCTTTCAGCCAAATGTTCGGAATTACTTTCTTATGATACAAAATTTTCGATACAAACCCATCAGTAGTTCGCGGTGCTAAAATCTGTATCTTTCGTGGCACATCTTTGCTCGCAGCTCACCACAGTTTTTGCAACATTTTCCATATTTTCCGAGAGTCCTTATGCCTGGATTGTTTTTAACGAATTTTGCTTTTTTTTTTACGTGGAAAAATACCATGAAAGATACAAGTAATAGATGTTACTGCTGCTGCCTGATTGTTTGATGAACATTTTCGCTGAAATTGTTAGCTCATCTATAAAAGTGAAACTGCTACTTACAAGAGTTCCATTACCCGACGTCATGCAAGCATACGCAACGCACCTCTTCCGCCAGCATGAATGCAAAATCAAGACTTCTTGCCGCTTCGCTGATGATCGTTTGTTGTTTTTATTTGCCTCGACTGTCTGTCTGTCTTGCTTGCTGCTGTTATTCCGCCTGCCAGTCTATATCTTCAGAAAGAAAAAAAATCGTTGAATCTCAAGAGGCTCAGCAAGTTCTTGGCCCAAAGGTGAATCGATTCCTCTCTCGGCATTCAGCTCAAAATTGAAAAAAATCTGAATTGGATTGGATTGAATTTGAAATTCGAGGAAGAGGGAGTCATCATCATTGCCGCGCATCTCGTTATGATGTTTATTTGTTATTTTTAGAACCTCTAAGTGGGTTCGGTTAATCCATCATAAATCAGGCATTAACTATTAATTTCTCTGTCCATTCAGTGGGAGAGGACGCATCTTTACCACTTTTTCTTACTTTAGATAAACAGATGGTAAGGATCCTTTTATTTTTTTATTTTTTTATGTTCATTCAATTAAAAGTGGTTTCATGCAAAAAAAAAAAGTAGAAATGTGAATAAAACGAAAAAGATACGTTTGCCTTAAGGTTTTAGATACAAATGAAACGAGAAAACGCTTAATAATAGATTTAACGGATGAAATACACTCTACACTTGGGTGAAGTATGGATATTGAGAGTGAGAAATTCCAGCGAATTGGATTAAGTGGTGCTTACTTGGGGATATGAGGTATTTTAAGAGAGTATCTTAGATACTTATCTTTTCGTTTTGAGATACTCTTTCTTGGGAGCAAATTGCAATTAATTTGCGGATTGTTTTGGGTAAATAAATAAAAAAAAATATTTGATGAAGTGTAACACCTTTTAGATGGGAGATTGGTACGAAATATCTTTTTCTATTTTTTTTTTAAGTGAAGCTTCAAGGCAAACTGGGTCTAGAGTGCGCAAAGAGGCTGAATCGACGGAGCCATAGTGGCATATATTGTAGTATATCACGTTTCAATTCTGTCGAAGTAAATAAGTCAGTGGGAAAATTGCTGTATTGAATGTCATTACTGGGAATAGTTTCAAAGTGGATACGCGATATGTACGTGATGCTAACATTTCATTAGCGAAGGTCATGCCCGTATGCATACTTCCAGCAGTTCATTAAGAATGCAACGTCGAATTGGGATCAGGATTGCCGCAACAAATTAGTGCTTGATGCTAATATTGACTCCTCGGAACGTTCGTACTTGTATATCCACATAAGGAACTCGCATATCCCAATTCGCAAACTAGAATTGGCAGTCTATTGTGATAACAGCTTTCGGGCATTGAGGTAATTTGCTTGAGAGGCAAAGGCCTGCCAGGAATCCGGATTAGATCTCAATTTGCTTACTGACTTACTTGGTAGGCCTGCGACCCTTGAAGGGTCAGAGCCTGAACTGCTGCTTTCTATCCTTCACGGTCTCGGGCTGGCTGCTTCCAGTTGGCAAGACCAAGATTTCTTGCGTCCGCGATCACTTGGTCCTTAAACCTGAGGTTCGGTCACCCTTTTCGTCTCGAACCAGTGGGTTGTGATTCAAATGCTGGATGGTTGTTGTCCATTCGCTCGTTGTGATCGAGCCGGTCTAGTCGACGGACTTTTGCCTTTTTGCTGTGCCATCCTGCTTATCGTCCAGTTTTCGGCTCCATAAAGCCTTGACTGAACGACTGTCATTAATTTCAAGACCAACTCGTCTAGCCTCTATGTATATCGTCAGCAAACCCCAAGAGCTGCACGAATTTGAAGAATCCAGTGCCTGTTTGAAAAAGTTCGGAGGTTCTACTTCCAAGTTGCACGGTGGCGCGACACAATCGGTTTTCATCAGTTTTTTCGGGATCCCGAAATCGGCCATCGCATTGTATAGCTCGGAGCAATGAATGTTGTCATAAGCGGCTTTGAAGTCGATGAAGATATGGTGGGTATCGACTTGGAACTCGTTGGTCTTTTCCAGGATTTCCCGAAGTGTGCAGATGTCGAAGCCACACTGATATCGGCCAATTTGTGTGGAGCAAAATGGCTCTAGACGTTCACTCAGTACACTGGATAGGACCTGGTAAGAAACATTAAGCAAGAATATACCTGGGTAGTTGTTACAAGACATAGGATCGCCTTTTTTGTGGATGGGGCAGATAGAGCTGATATTCCAATCGTCGGGCATGCTTTCGTCCTCCCATACTTTGCAGATGTTTTGGTGCATGCTCCAAAACATCGCCACCTGCTTTGAAGAGCTCTAGCGGCAACCTTCTCAAGACTGTACCAACTTCGTCTATACTGAGTGGAAGGACTATTTCATCGACTGGAGCTGAGTTTTCCACACACCCTATCGTTATCGCGATTTACTCTCCGAAAACTTTTTGAAGTCAATGGAAGCAGGTAACGCAGAAACCTGCAGTCGATCTATGATGATAATCCATTGCTATAGAACGCTATATCAATGAATTCTTTGATTTTAGCGTATGTCTTAGCAATCGAGAAGGGATAAGGAATACTTCTTTAGTTACTGCACTCTGTTAAGCTAACTGGCCTTGAGAGTGTTAGGACAATCACCTTTTTCCTTAGAAAAGTGTCCCAGGCTGTATCCTACATACCTTCCTCCTGTGGCCGCCGATACGGATGTCTCGTTTTTTGGCAAAGGGACTCATATTTCTACTCTATCGTTTCCACAGATAATCCAAGGGAGTATAGGTCTCACTATCAAAGCTAGAAGGTGTGCATCCGCAGTGATCATTGAAGCTATTTAGCGGATGATATCTATCGGCAGATGCGCAACTCCTACGTCTGAACAAATTCGTTTGCAAAACTTCGAAAAATTCTTGCCTTAGATACAGGCTCTTCCGATTTCAGCAGTACAAGTTCCCTGTTCTCTATCGAATCCTACTCGAGTTTAAATTTCCCACAACAAGCTTTTAAACTTTCACATCATCTGATGCTGATGTAACCAGCAACCAATCTCTCCCGGCACATCGTCCTACCCTCAGAGGATCATTGCCTATACCCGATACCATTATGTCAACATTAACCTCTCTCCGAGGGACAATAATGGTCTCGAGAATCCTCCCATATATCATCTATCATCTCCCACTGTAGGTAAACTTCTATTCTTCGCCATTTACATTTGGCATCTGTAACAAATTGAAAGGCAAGGGTACCACACACACATACATGGCTTCCTTAGGCCACTCGCATAATAAATCTTAGATCCGGTGACTCGTATTACCCCCGCACATTCGAACTCAATTATTCACCATTTATAACAAATAATAATCATAACACTGTGATTCACCGAGATTGTACCCACAGACAGTCAGACGGACGGACAGAGAAAGAGTCTTGTGGTCTATCCCCAGCGTTAGCGTACAATGGTTGGTAATCAAGTTCAAGACCAATTCGTAGAGAGTAGCCACTTATGGCAAAGAGTTAGGATACCGCAGAAGGTAAATGGAAGGCCAAGACGCGCAAAAAAGGTGCTTCAATTGAATTGATATCTCCTTGGAGTGGTAGTAGAGTCAAAGTACTATTCAATTGGAGAATGGAGCAAGAAAAACAGATCAAAATATTTGGCGTGGTACAATTAATGGATAGCTTGTGGGAGCCGACCCCGGCAGAAAAAATACGAGTAAATAACCGCCGACACGACTTGAATTTTGCGTGCCTTACGAGATACTTTTTATTCACAACGAGAACTGATTAGAATGCAGATATGGAAGCGGAATGAAATTGTTGATGGGAATTTTCCAAAAATGGAATTAGGTGACAGATTGATAGATACATTGACAGATTAATAGACGCTGATGTCGCCTTTGAACACAGTGTGCAAGTTTTGGAAATGGTTCGACGACTCTAAAATAAAATTTGGAGATTTATGGTCTCAAAGATGAATTTGACGACACCTTTAGACTGACTGATGATGTGGACAAAAAAACGCATCGGTCGGCTTCAGTCCCGCCTACCATTTTGACTATCTACTCGTAAGGTTGCTGAAAAGGTTGGCCCTGCGAAGAAAGGGGTCTCGGATCAGGTCTATAGTCCTTATTCTTGACATTTCTGCGGTGTCTGGTTCTAGTTAGTGCTGGAAATCGACAGATACAAGTACAAATACTTGGCGCAACGGACCGTATGTGGTTCAGGGCCTAGCTTCTCGCGAACATTCGTGTTGTGCTGCTATATTTTTTCACCCAAATGGAAGGGACATGCAGTTGCGGCAGTGTTTGCTGAAGGGTATGTCTAGAATGTCTAGTGTTCCCACTGACCAAGGCCTGTGCAGTTGACAACTAAACTTGCAATATCTAGACGAGATCTTTAAGGAGCTCCTGTGACTTTACTTGGGCATACATGGACCATATCTTCTGGTGTTCGTTTATCATTTTGTAACCGCATTCCAGATCTCTTGTGGTAGACGGCACCGGTCTTACTATGTAGTTCGGCGTTGAAGTCTGGTCTATGTTCGATCTAAGTACCTCTCCACTCCATTACAAGTTGGACAGAAAGGGAAGATGCAGAAAATCATCAGAGAAAGCAACTCTCAGTTGATCGAAGTTCTGATTGGACAGGTCCTGCCGCGCCTATCTACACTGGTCCAAACCATTTCCCTTACCTGCATATGGTGGTAGACTGCCACTTATCTCAAGACCATGGCGAAAACGCAGAGCTAGAATGCGGAATCGGAAATAATTCGCAGCTTGTTGCTAGATAACTTCATAAAATATGCTGAATTGGATGACAAGCTTGACTATCTCTCATCTTGCTTAGATTTTGAAAAACGGTTTTGCTGTATTTTCCAGTATATGAATGGCTCCAAATGTGGGCGCCGTGGCTCAAGTGGTTAGTGCGATGGATCGTTGAGCGAGAGGTTCGAGGTTCGAATCCCAGAGAACACCGACAAAATTTTTCACGGTCCCACCTCTCGCGAATGTCTGACAAACGTCCGAGAGTAATAACTGTCAAGAGAAAGCTTCTCAATTTGCCTTTCGGATATGGCTCTAAACTGCAGGTCCCTTCCATTTGTGTGAAAAAAGATAACACGCACAACACGAATGGTCGCGAGAAGCTAGACCCTGGTTCACATACGGTCTGTTACGCCAAGTATTTGTATTTGATTGGCTCCAAATGAAGTTCGCGAAGATTGGATTCTGATTTTGTACAAGTAGGCTGAAGTGACTGCTCGCTTCGGTCTGTTGATAATGTCAAACTCATCCTCATAGCCAGCGCCAGATGGTCCTTGCATTTTTTCCATTACAAGGTGAAAGGAGCTGCACGATAGCAAGTAGTATACTACATTTCGTAAGTTGATGAAGCAACGAGCGTGTTCTGTTATCTTCCACGTTCTATGACTTGGTGAAGTTCATTCTAAACTGTGGTAGATGTCACCATTAAGCCCATCGTGAGGAATTTTCCGCCTCCGCCTAAATCTGGGCAAAATTTCTTAGTGTAGACTACTATCCCTCTTGCTAGCTGTCACCAAAAACGATCCGAAAAACTTGTGATCAAATATGTGGCTTAAGTAGTACCGTACATGGTAGGAATCCGAGCGTCGAAGTGTAGAGATGGAAGTACGAGTTGGTAGGTGGCGGTGGGCGTACAAAAACCCCATGTCATGTGTCTTTTTGAGCCCTCTCTCCTTCCGATAGTGGACCGACACTTAGTGTCTAAGAAAAAAGCTATAGATACGTTCACAGTAATGACTAACAACCCACATAATTTAATTAGCCGTCTTCCACGGCTTCATAATGAATTCCATTCTTTCCCAGTCACTTGCTTGTAATAATTCTTCGCCTTTAATTCGAAAAAAAAAATCTTTAATCGACTCTCTCACGAACTTTCATTCTAATACCCATGATCACCAGAGTGTGTATTCATCATCCTCTCGCCGACCTATTTTACGATTCATTTCTTTGAAGCAACTCCAATATATTTCGAATGCTTGGATACGCCTCGAAAATATCTGCAAAGATACATTACCAAGATTTATTCTTCACCGCAGTTTCATTGGAGTTTCACTTTCAAAAAAAAAAAATTGCGAATAGTTATGGATAATTCAATCTGATTTATTACGGCAAACATGAAAATGTATCTTTTTCAGTTATTTCTGCGCAGCAGTTAGTTCTTTCTTGTGTTGAGCATTTGTATCTTTTAATTCTATCTCCCCACGCAATGTGAGCTGTAGATACGTTAAATGAACTCTGGAGATTGTTTGACATAGTTTTTCGCTTTGGGTCAAAGCTCTTAAGATTTAGATATGAAATGCAATTCAATCTACCCTCAAATGACCTTGTGTATGTATCTGTGGCTAACAACAATGGTGAATAAACTTAAGCAATCAATGATTAAACGTTTAAAGAAATTAATAATCAATTAACTTATTCGAATTTATATGCAGATTAAATGACTCGACTTCCATGGAAGCCCGACAGATACCCGATGAGAACTCCCTGGGAGTATCTCCTTTTTCGTATCTTGTTTGACTTTGAAAATGTATTCATAACTGGAAGTTATGCGTCTGATTTGCGTTTCATAATGTATTCCTGTTGATTGCGAACAAACGGTTCACAAAACTGTCCACCAAGAGAGTGTCGATTACATTCGTTCTGTGGAAAGTTATTAATTAAAAAAAAAATTTAGTTTTTTTTTTCGGGCTTGTTCTGAGAACCAGTTTTGAATATTCGTCGCATGTATCGTGAATTAACTCCATTTAGATAAAAATTTGTATCTGTTTTATCTTATCTGGGGTTTCTTTGAGTTTTTTTTTGTGTTTGCTTTCTGTGGTATGCGCGAAAAATGTATCTCGATGGAGAAATGCAAAATTACTACACATCCTCCATGCACGATTAAATCCTTAAAAGAGAACAAGTATCAGAGCGATCAAACGATGTGGATGGACGATGAGAGGACGAGAGCGACAACGTCGACGTCGACGTCGAAGACGACGCACAGGTACCTAATTAATGTTTGTCAAGTTATCTCGATCGAAAGATCATCAGCATCATCATCAGCTACACCATCATCATCAACATCAGGACCCATCAGTACGCCTCTGATCAGCCATGACCAGATCCCGGTTTTTGTATCTTTTTTTGCGATATCTGCAAGGAATTTAGCGGCTTGCTATGCGTTGTACGCACCACTGAAGCATCCGTGAAATCCTGAAAATCATGGCATTTCGGATTTTTGTTCCATCTTCAGATATTCAGTCTCCTCAACGTTCTGTTTCTTAGATTTTTTTTGATTAATATTTCTCTGAGGTCGAAGCGTTTTCCTCGGTCTTTTCGCCGGTGTAAAGCTTGTGCGGCTCGTTTGGCCCGTGATAAATTAACGGTTCGCGTATTTTTTTTTTTTTTTTAATCATAAAATATCGACAGAAATTAACTTTTAAGGGCATCGGGAAATTTGTTTCAATCTTTTTGGTGCGTATGCATGAATAACCGGCTGAGTGATGGAGTCGAAGATGTAGAAGAAGTTGAAAGAAAGGTCGTCAGTGTGGTGCGTTGTGATTTTTTTTTTTTTTTTTTTGTGGAAGGTGATGAAAAGGGTAAAGGTAAATTTTTTGTCTTTTCTTTGACTTGATTTTTGTTTTTTTTTTTTTTTTTTGGATGAAAAATGTATTTCACGAACGAAATTGATGATTGGAAACCTTTTTCTTGTAGATTTACATCGCGCCCACCTTGTTGTTCTGTTAAATGCTACTGGTATTCGAACTTATAGGCTTTTCGAATGACGATTGGAGCCCGAGGCTAAACAATTTAAATAGATTCCCCAGTAGGATCTGTTTGCCGCAAACAACCCATACGGGAATCTTTTTCTCGCAGGTCATGGTGCGCGTGTTCTATATTTTCAACAGATATAAAAGACCACGATTGTAGCCTAAAGACGAAGCTTCTTATTCTAATTTTTACTTATGACACACGTGAGATATACTATTGGAATCTTAATCCGTCGCTCAGCAGTCCAAAGTCATAGCACCCATTGCTAGGCAAGGTAACCTATACTTATGGATACGAAGACTTAATTCGGGTAAAATCTTTAAAAATCCATATCTGCAGTAAGCCCGACTCATTTCCTTCTTCACCTGAGGACACTTCTGTATTCATTTACAAATATAGCGCAGAGGGTTATGGAGATACCCAAGGGAAGTCAATGGAGTACCACACGATTCAATGTTCGGGCTGATTATTTTTGTTCTGCTGCTACCATGAAGAAAACATGACCGTTGCTATGCAAGGTGAATCCAACGAATAGGGTCAAAGTCAAACTTATGCGTATTCGGCGAACTTTAACTGTCACTATCATCTGCAAGATGGTACGGCGTAACAATTGGTATGAGATAGGTACCTTAAGAAAAAGTCAGACTCAGATGAAGAAAGCGCATCATGTTCACTAGTATCTTTGTAAATATTCCACGTCAGATGAGCAAACTTTCTGTGGATACTTATCTGTCTGAACCAATTGCGAGGAAGTTAGACACATTACGGCCTGATAGATCTATTGTGGTCCAAGGATACCCCGCAAAACTTCGATTCCCTTAGAAAATTGTAAACCTTTATCGGGATCATAGACGTATCTCTTCTATTGGGCTCTCTGACTAGAACTGAGTCCTGTGTTATGTATTATTTCCAAGTTTCATCTGTTTCATTGCAGAGTCTTCATATCGACTTTTCCTGTTTGCAGTAGTGTACTCCTTTCCAATTAAATTTGCCTGACGCATCTCAATTTTGAGATTTCCCTGCAGAGCTTAGCTCTCATGGTTTCCACCTTCTTTGAGGACTCCTTTCGCTGCACATTTCGTAGGAAAATTCAAGTCCTACGCACTGAGTTGTTGCATTCCTTTTTGCAAGCTTATTAGCATCTTCATTGGCGTCCATTCCGACACGACCTGACACAATTTAGAGCGATTTTGTTCAGATTGCATTGGTTTCAGTTTGCCTAGGCCCTTTGCATCATAAGCTGATTCCGTAGGATCGCACAGACTCTTTGTGGTCCATGGCTTCGCGTTCGTGTTGTATACACATTTTTTTGTACACAAATGGAAGAGACCTACAATTTAGAGCTATATCCGAAATTGAGAACCTTTCTCATGACAGTTATTACACTCGGACGTTTGCGCGATATTCACTAGACGTGGGATTCGAACCTTGAACCTCCCGCTCACCAAGTTCCTCAAACCCGGCTCCCTCCATCTGCTTCTATCAATGTCAACAATGTCAGCGATAAAATCAATTCGCAACATGCTTCAGAACAAAACTCAGTGTCACGCATTTCCGCGCATTCAGCAGCATTTTTTTGCCGCCCGCCAGATACATTCTTACCTAACTGAGATACAAAATCTCACAAAACTCTCAATTTCGCGAGTCTGAAGACGACTAATAACCAATGACTCCCAAGTGATTATATCATCACCGTCGTCGTCGTCGTCGAATGTTCCTTGTTGCTATCCGTAGCCGTTGTATAGCCACCACCATCATCTCACCACAACACAAGACAAAACTGATCGATGCTCATTAGCATTTTATCTTGACGGAAGAGCATCATAAAATATCTGACATCTTCATCGGAACTATAAAGCACAGATACAAATGATCGAACGAATATTTTTTTTTTGTTTATTTTCATGTACCATAGAGACATCTACCGCACAGGATTATGGGTTGAAAATTGGCCGGGATTGGATTGGTTATAGAGAGAGCCGGTAAAGAAAGACCGAGTGAGGATGCCGGAGGGATGCGGTGCTGCTATGGTGGGTGTCTCTAGGGATTGGGGGGCTTTAAAAGACGCACATACAGCTGTATCTGCAGCGCACTCAATAACAAATAATAAAATCTGACATATTTTATTTCAGCTCAAAGCAAAAGATACACAGATACGCGCGTCCCGCATCAGCAGGCGAGCATCAGCATTTTGTTTTCGGTAGCGAATTTATATGTGTGTCTGTGCAGTGTGGATGCAGTTTTTGAGTCGTTTTGTATGTTTTTGAAATTGTCATATCGTTGATTATTTTTATCGATTCGTTGACAAGTGAGATAAAGTGCGAGTGAAGGTAGAGATACAGGATACATTTCATGGTTGGAGTGGTATGCTGAGAAGGGAAACGTTGTTGTGGAGTAATTTAATTACTATTGGAGTAGCGATGATATTTTCCTGCATGGATGAGGATTATGTTGGCTTGAGTGGATGCAGAAAGATTGGAAGTACCAACTTGTTTGCTTCGACTGAAAACGCCGAGGTTTTGTGCAGATGCGGGATACGAAGATTGTAAATGAAAAAAGGAACCGAAGGGCTTTCCTGCGGTATTTATTTATTATTTACTACAAAGAGACACAGCGAAGCATAGCAGAGCCCTGAATTTGGGGGAATTTAACCAAAGACGGGGAACACAGATAATGGCCAGTGATGAGATACTACTCACCGTCTTCACAGAAATCAGTCCAACACTATCAGTGAGGAAAGTGAGTCTGTTTTCCAACAAGTACACCTTCATTTCGACTATAACCTCCAAGGTGGCCTACTTATTCCTCGCAGCTAAACTTTATGCCCGGAAACACTGATTGTATTCCACTACTTAAATCGTAATATCCGACGACGAATTCCCGGCCGTTTGTTGCTGGAAGTTGAGTACCCTTCCATACAAATTCTTCCACAGCCGAAAGAGGAATCGAAGGAGGCGTCTTCTCAATGTGGAGCAAATGTTCCGACTAACTTTGGAGACGGCTCAAAATTTTCAATCGTATTGAAGGATACCCGTTCATAAAGACGTTCCGTGAAACTGCAAGACTGCTCATCAGAAGTACCACCATCCACGGAATTCTGTAAGAAAAGCAAAGGAAACCTCAGAGTTGGTCAGACAGATCTGGGCTATGCTCAATGGGGGACGATGTAAAGACACGCTAAAAGCCTAGATCGTTTTTGAAAAGTACTCTGCAAGGGTTATGGGGACGACGAAGAGGTTGTGTTTCTAAAGCAGGTTGGAGGTGAAACTATCACATGTCTTTTCATTGAGCAACATACGAGTATACGTATTCTGTCGTGGTAAACTGTTTATACCTGAAAATCTTTCTCCCTTCCAAGGCAATCCGTACTCCTTTTACGGCTTTTCACAGAAACTCTCGACTTCCCTAGCACTCTTAACGATTGAATGCAGAGATGTGTCATATTTGCTGGCACTGGAGAAACGTTTGCGTCGGAGAGAGAGACTAGTAAATGCTAAAATGTAGCCATTTCGCTTATCGTTTTGTAGCACAACTACCCTGAGGACAGTCCACATCTGAGTACCTTCGGCTCCCTCTCGTGCCCATGTTACGCAAAGAACTAACAATCACAATGCATTCTGACCTGCCCCAAGATACATAATAACTCTCTCTGATGCAACATATTTCTCTTGATCGCTCTTTCATACCACAGATACAATGCAGATACACAGAGAATGATGGCGCATCAGCACATCATCGTTGCAGTAATTCATTTAAGGCCCCCAAGAAACATTGAACCAAAGGCCATTCTGTTACAGTCCACCACTGACGTCTGCAGCGGATGCGATAATGGAAAAATGCCAACAAATCCCATTCCTCCTGCTCCGCCCTGCCACCCATTCCATCCGCGAGAGCTTTTAAAGATTCGAGGCAACAGATACAAGTGAATCGAATGCAAGCGGAGTGTTACCCCGCGTGCCGCACTTAATCATTCTGTGTGTACACAAAGTCAGCCAGGGAATCTAGCACACAAACAAAGTGGTGGTGATCCATGCGATGATCGTGCCTCTTTGTTCTTCAGCATTTCGTGCGTGGTTCATCATCATCATCATGCTCATCGCACGTCATCTGCATCATCATCGTCCTCATCGTCGTTGTCGTCGTCATGTTTTCTGCGGAACTTGGCAGGCCGAACGATAGAGAAAGAGAGATGCATCGTGCAGACTCGAAACACTCATCGCCGACCGCCTCTAGAAACAAAAGAACTCGATCGTGCCTTGACGTCTGAGTGATATTGTTGAGTCAATCTTTCTCCTCTGTGGACATAATTATTATTGCAGGCTGCGCAGCGCACGTAATGATATGATGACTTGTTAACACACAAATAAGTAAATGGCTCTGGGCCAGCTAGAATGCGATGCCAAGAACCCCAACTATACGACAGACGCGCTCATCATTTGCATTGAAGTGGAACCCCAATGAATGGGTGCTATGCCCGACTTTTTCTAGCTTTCTTTTCCGGGCCATGTGCTCGCACTCAATTGAAATTAAATGACCGGGACCGGGTGGTGGTAATGTGTTTAAACAACGCGATTAAAATGGAGACGACTCTTAAGTCGAAACCACTTCCACTTCTGTTTGACAAGCTCCAGAGTGGTTTGCGTTACGAATCATCTAAAGAATTTCAAATCAATATTGACACAAGGAAGCTTAGTCGTATAGATACTCGTACCCCCTTTGAAAAAAAGGAACACAGTTGAATGAGTTTTTGGGAGAATATAGGACACACCTTGGCTGATGGAAATTTCATAGACCAACAAACAAACCACAAAAACCCGATTTCCTTTGACAAACAGATACTTTTGTGCACAGAATGACGTTTTAGTTCATCCAATTGAGCCACCTCTTCGCTGGTCTCTGGAATTATGCTCGTTAATTTGTTTTCTTATTGACCTTAGAATGACAAAAGATGCTGCGGATGCATCTGTTTTCAACGGGCTGACGACGGTGTCCTCTACCTTATCCAAAGATGCACAAAAGAATGAGGTAGGTATGGTGGCACATGCATGCAAGCCAAACAAAGATGCAAGCCAAATTTGAACAGGCTAATGAATTAAGTGGGATGCCAGACTGAGGAGGGGATTGCATTTAATGGGATTTAGTGTGGAATGAATGGGATGCTTGAGAATCAACTAAACAGCTTACTCGTATGTTTAATTAATTTCTATGAGATTGTGACCTGATTGTGGTATGGAGGACGGTGTGTTGGTTCGGCAATATTAGATACTTGGTGCTGTTTGGGTACTTAGACGCTTGGATACTTGAGGTGTAGATGTTGGTGATTAAATTTGTTATAATCAACGGTTCTATGCGGAGAATTATACAAATTTCAAATGTAAATATTTTTGAATGGATTGTACATAGTAACACTTGGAGATGCAATTGGATGCAGTGTAGGGTTAGGATCGTTACGAATCCTTAAGTCCATGTTCGACAGGTGAAAATGGGATTAGTGGCTACTTGAACCGTCTGTTGGTGGTTGGAAGGCTTGATTATCTGACGGACACCTAGGGTGATCAATGGCGGTGCACTAGAGACTATCTTGCCAGGCGTTCTAAGGAGTATATCTCTTGAAAGTTTTAAGATTTATTAAGCCCCGAATTTTGGGTTCTAATATTAAGTTAGATGGACGGCTTAGTATTCAGTAACATACTCGTACCTTACCCAGTAATAAAGTCGCTAGCTTTGCGAACAGTAGCAGTAGAGGGGAAAAAAAGTTGTACGCGAGCTTCCTATGGCTTCAGCGAGGTTACGATCAGCATTATAGGGATCATAACCCTTCCACTTTACTGCATCCCTACTGGTCCGCCTGCGGGGTTCGCCGATTCGACCTCAAAAAGTGTCTGCAAGCCTCCCGGTTTCGGATCACTTCGTCACTGAGTCCGATCAAATGTCGCTGTTTTAGCATTTGTGTGATCCAGGAGTTCTTTGGCTCGCCTACCTCCTACCTCTCTTCCGCACCTGTGTACGATTCGCATTGCCTTTTTGGCAGGGTTCATAGGATCCCTCCTTTGAACATGGCAATATCAACTGAGCCGACCGTGGTCCAATTTTTTCGAGATGGGTTCTTTGACGTGCAGGCTTCCTCGTATCTTCGAACTTCTGGTGCAATGCATCTCATGATTTGCAAAAGAAGGGGCTGCATGTGGGAACTATCAGAAAAAGATCTTTCATCGCTAAATCCACTCTGGGATGGTTAAATCGGGCGATCTTGCTGGCCATGGCAAATCGCCAAAACGAGAGATTACGCGACCAGGAAACGCTTCCTTCACAATATCCATTGTGGCTCGTGCTGTGTGTGCGGTTGCACCGTCGTGTTGAAACCACATGTTCACCAAGCCCCGCTCATCCAATTCCGGCAGTAAGAAGTCGTTTATCATGGCCCTGTAGCGTTCGCCAGTAACAGCGACCGTATTGCCGACGGCCCAATCACTCCTCCCGCGTGAACGCCGCACCACACAGTGGCTTTGAGTGGATGTAATGGCTCTTCGTGCATCACACGCGGATTTTCAGTGCCCCAGAAACGAAATGCGCCTCGTCGCTCATGATGATTTTCGACACAAAATCGTCCTCTTCGTTGTTGAGATTGAGGATGGCTTGACAGTAATTCACACGCGACTGACGGTCAGGAGGCATTAACTGATGCACTGTTTGCACATGTGTAAGTCTTTCACTAAAATTTGCTGTGGGGTCCGTCTGGTGATGCCCAATTGCGTGGCCCGTCGCCTGGTTGATGTTTCTTCGTTCTCAGCGACATCGGCAGCCACAGCCGCGATATTCTCGGCCGAACGACCAGTCCGGTGGCGGCCACGCCCTGCATGGTCTCCTGTGGTTCCAGTCTGTTCGAGTCGAGTAGCTAAACGCCGGATTGCTCGCCCAGTTGGCGCGACACGATTAGGAAATCGATGTCGAAATTCACGCTGCGCTAACATCACCGACCGATTACTGGTCAAAAAAATCCACGCTCTTGCGGAGTACAACGCTCCATTGCTTGTCTGTTCACAAATGTCAAATATGATTGACGTACGACGCCATTTGCAAAAATTATAACATCTTCCGATAGGATGACTAATTTTGCGCCATCTTGTAGAACTGCTGTGTATCAGGTGCAAACAGCTTGAAGGCGATTGTGTTTTTATTAACGTTGAGACAGTAGACCACAAACAGACCTCAAGATTTGTCGTTTCATCGTAGTGTACAACTGAACTCACTGGGACTTAAGCTCATCGATATCTTTACCTTCGATAGTCACAATATCTAAGCTCAGCTTTCCAAATTTTGTTTTTGAAGTGCAACGGCTGCTTTTCGACAGTTTATTGAAATATCTTCCACAATCCTTTAGTCAGCAACTTTGGTCATTTTACCTGGCCATTGCCATTAATAATTCGCGTTACCAATGACTCCGTAGCCTGCATAAACCTGTACAAAACCTCAAGCTGTCATCATGCAACTTCCTATTCTATACCATATCTACAATCGAGATCTCAGAATTTTTCCCACGACTGCCACCATTTTCTGAAGTATTTCTGATCTCTCTTGAGCCCGAGTAGAAACCCGCTTAAAATCATATTTCACAAACACACCCTCTCTCACGTATCTGCGCGCGACAAATCATCCAAACAAATATCTATCTAATCGCTTCATCAGGTATTTTTAAGCCCCGTAAACAAACACCTCCAACACTCGGAAACTCATTTAAATGTTAAAACCCGCCAAAGCCGGCCCCCAATACACTCAATCAATTCCTTATCATCACTCTCCATCTAATTAACATCGATTTCAATTCAATCTTTCATTAAATGAAGATATATCGCCAAAAGCTCGGCGAGCCATTAACCAATATGGTTTACTCGATGGTCTCTCCCCACAGTTAAATCTCAATCTTGACTCGTAGATGCACATTTCTTTTATTATTTAATAGATACTTCATTTGGGTGTGCTTTCTTCCTTTTGACACATCGCTGGAGAGCTGTAGATGTAAATGCATCCAAGTTTTGATAGAAAAGATATGAAAAATCTCCTCACAAAACCCACACACAAGATACTCGAGAACATTTGCATATTATTGAGATGTGCAAACACAGCGAGATACAAATGTATCTAATCGGGGGGGAAAGAAACTGTGTATCTCTGTGGTGTTGGTCATTTGTTTAAAAATCAAACTAAAAAGCTCACCATTAATAATCACGTACGAGTATGCTGAGGAGACTTTTAAGCACGCAAGGGCGTGAGCAGGCCTAACCACATAAATTGTAAAAATATCTTCGTTCTGTGTTTTTTTTTTTCACTGGCATTGTGGAAAATTTCTGTGGAAAGTATCTGAAAATATTTGGAAAATATTTATACGTGCATCCAACAATGCATTGGCATCTATCATCGAGTCCGGCGCAGCATCACTTAATCATTAGCGCCGTCGGCTGACGCATGCATGCTCTGCATTTGGTGAATTGTTGTTGTTTTGTATGCCATTTGTTGCGACCATAAATCAGAGAAAGATGCATTTTTACAGGGCACTCTGTTGTCAGCTCTGACATTTCTTTCTCCTTCGCTGGTTGGCATGGTGCTGATGATGGTGGGCGGCAGTGAATCGGTTTTTAGCTCTTACTGGGGCACCCTGGTATGGTATATACCCTGCAGGGGCACTGGTCATCGGGTGAAGAGACGGAAATTGGTTTGAGTTCGATTTTCCTCGAAGTGCTCCTCTATGGGGGCCACAAGGCACCCAGAACACGCTGGAAGAGAAGACCGGTGAAATTTTTTTTTCCGCGTTGTATCTTGTATCTGGGAATATGAAATTTTATTTTTTTATCAGATAAGATGCGGCGCGCAGTAAGATGTTCGCTTTCAGTTTTTATTGCCATAATTCTTACAAGCCGGTCTGGCCTGAGTGCCGCTAGTAACAGCTGCAGCAGGCAATTGATTCTTTATGGTGGTCTTTGCGGGCTATGGATACGGATGCGGATACGGAGTATCAGCATCTTTCGTATCGAATCGGAGGAGTCTTCGATTGTTGTGGCAGTGGTAATGGTGATGGTGCATGTGCGAACAATTGACAAATGATGTTTTTTGGAAACGATTGCTCGCTGGGTTTGGAAAGTGCGAATTCATGTTGGGGGTGACAATGATTTTTATTACTTGACTTTTATTGGCTGGTTGTTAGGGAGGTGGAGGGAAAATGAGTTATGACTGTTTGGTTGAGGGTGGGGCGAAATGCTCTTAAAGGCGAACAAATCAGCTAAGGAATTCCTTAAGGTAGGCAATTTGGGCTAAAATTTCGTATTTTTCGTTAGAGTGTTTCTCTACACTTTGAACCAGTTACATATGGCAAATTCAAAGGAACTGCATTTGGAAGGGGTCGACTTGTATAAGTGCCGACACCTTGTTGCCCTGCATTTCCGATCTTTAAGAGTAAGAAGCTCACGTGATGTCTTTAAGATACAATCTTTGTATTTAGGCACTTTCCAGTTCTCACAACAAGCATCAAAATGAAGTTCAGATTCTGGAAATAAAAGTCATTTGATTTTTTTCAATAGGTACACGGTGCAGATACACCGGCTTCGATTGGTAATCGAAAGAATTAGTCACGGGTGTTAAATGGATGAAATTTATTCGCAACGAGTGCCACGTTGTGGTTGATCACGTGCCAAAGTAATATGCTCCACGTAGTTTGGAGGTCCGTGCAAAGTGCAAAGTCGGCTTGCAAATGTATAAGTGGAGCTCTAAGAACTCCGCCAACAGCTGCTGTTCCATCTGCCACCCTTAGATCTCTATAGCAAACAGGTGGCAGCGTATGCAGGCACCCGCATGAAGGTCATATCTCTATGGTCTAGTCTACGTACTGGACACTTCACCATTCTTAACGATCTTACGAGTAACTTCCTCCCAGAAGCGAACGACTACACTCTTCCTCAACTTCTGTTCGAAAAATGTTTTGAGACCCGAATACCCACTAGAGAAGGCTGGGGGTTCTCAGGTTGCAAAGGGAATCCTTGCGAATGGATCTAAAACAGAATCAAGAGTAGGGGGAGGCCTTTGATAAAACTTAGACTAGGATGACAATGATTTTAACTTTGAATCGTGATTTACGTCGAATATCGATTGAGAACATACGCTCCAGGTCAGCTGCTTGACTTTCTCATCGCATAAGTGTATGCAAATCCATTTTGGTGGCTGTAGCTGCATAATTCCTGCAATTGACTGCTGACTCTACTGATTGAAATTTCTGTCGTTCGTGTCCCAAGAAAAAAAAGAGTCTCTTCACGGCTTTGCCTATAGCGAAAGACTGGCAAACTTCCTAGAGAAATTAATGTCATAAGAAGCTTCGCAATTCCGCCTTTCAAATAGGACTTTGAAGGTTTGCTTCTTCCTTAACATGCATTCTCCATATCAAGCCATCGTGTTTTGGTTTTTTTTCCAAAAGCAACATTTTCAGCAAACAGCCTAAGCGCCATTGAAATGTATGTAAATGTGTACTTTAAGGGATATCATCAAAAGATATACGCTCTGTATATTCTGGGACACTAAAGACCGGGAATGCTTACCATCTCACCTCGAAGCACATGTCGTTGGTATCCAGTTGTTGATTGGGTAGAACTTCTTTGCTTTAGCACAGATGCGCAGTGAGCTTTAGTATTCATGAGTAACTTATTCTTTTAGTTTGCAAGACGACCCTTTACTAAGCGATCAGTTGACTCTGTCTTCTGTGCACTCTTTGACAAATTATCAGCCTCTTTGTTCCCTCAAGTGTTCCATGATCTCCTTGGCTTTCCTCTTCAGTAGCTTCAATTTCGCAGCTTGGCTGTGGTTGAGAAACGTGATATCATCTCGTGGTATTCGCTCAAAGCTGGCTCTTGTTTTTCGTCTGAAAAACACTGCTCTAGTCATAACTTGTTCGAAAAGATACCCTCATCTTCGTCAATATCCATTTTGGACACAACAGTGTAGATGCCTAAGAACCGCGTTCTTGGTGCTATCGCAATACACCAGTCCTTTTTGCTCGGATATGCTTTGGACAAAGGTCTTTGAAGTCCGTTTAAAGTCAATGGTAGCCCATTTCTTGTCATATCTGTTTGGTTGATGTTTGAGGCACTTCTATCCGTTTTTTCTGCATAAATAGATCTAGTGAAAACATGTTTATAATAGCAAAGATATTTGCGGTCCGTGGGGTTCTCCAAAGCACGCCTGTTGTTTGTTTCGTTCTAGTACCACATCAGGCTGCCATAAGTGACTGTCTTCTTCCACGTTCGTACAACAAAGAGCAGATTGCCCCACCCCTCGGTGTACCTCTAGATGTGTAAAACTTTAATTGCTGGCGACACTCACTCTATTTTTCTCCAGTTTAGGATTTAAGTATTTAATAGTTCCGCCTCCCAAGAGGGAAATTCATTTGGAAAAAAAAGTCACAGTTATGAAATCCAAAATCCCTTGCTTTTTGTTCCACCCTTGAATTGTATGAAGCTCTTAAAAAAATCCGACATGCCATTTGGTACTCGAACTTGATAAGAAACCACTTAGAAGTCACCGCAAAAATGCTTTGGGAATATTCGATCGTATAGCGCACTCAGTCTATAGATAGCTTACGTCCCCAACCATGAAATGATGCAGATAACAAACCGAAAACTTGACCCAATAACCTCGTAAAGTAGTAAAAGATTATTTTCTGTCGAATAGGGAGACTATAAAACCGTTCCATGCGAAGTTTCACATGAGAACCATCCCCGATGTGGTAAAAGATACACTTAAACGAGAGAGAACCAATTATGCTGCTCGAAAACATCACGTATTTTTGAAATCTGATGCAATCCCACAGCTTCTCAAAATAAATTTTTTTCATCATAATTTCAGGTGCTTAAAGCCGCCCGTCACTCCTTCATCCTTATTTATGATTTTTAATCACTCCGTCAGTCATTTCCCAATGAGATACTTCTGACAACCTTGAGTAGGTGCATTCGTTCACCAAAGTGGTACGATGCAAGCGCAGCACATTAACATGAAAATTAACACTTAAATTATGGATGCACTGACTGTTTTTTTTTTCCTGTCATACTGCATCTAATATTAGAACTTGAAGCCGTGTGCTATTTACGGATAAACTACTAAACATGCCAACAATTCACGTAAAACAAGATTTTTTGTTTTTTTTTTTTTTTTTCAAATAAATTAATACGTCGCGCAGACAAAAGACTCGCTCTCCGGTCTTCAAAGACATTCCAATTCCAATTCACTTATAAATAATATTTTTATCTCGATGCACGATGAAAATTTTAATTCGAGAAACCCCTTCAAAGAATTTCATTCAGTCATGTGTAGATATACAGCAAGCACTACTCGTATGCGTGTGCATGCTGTATGCACACTTGAGAGAGTACGCCAAGTACGGGACCGGGTATACTCGTACTTGGTTGTCTAAAAATTTTCAGGAAAATGTTTTTTATGAGGGCGCTTCGGAGCTTGTTAGTCCACATACGGTTGATGTTAATGCTGATGGCAGGCAGGCTGACTGCCAAGCAGCAGCAGCAGGCGTATGTTTCTATTCATTCAGGCGTTGGCGCTTTTAATTAAACCCACATGCGCAAAGATCCATTCAGATGTGGCCAAGCAGAGAGGGGAAAGTATCTAAATGAATTTGCACAGACAACAAGTTAAAAGCGCTTAATGGACAGACAGCTGCGCGTTTGCAAAAAAACTACAGACACTTTCACTGGTCTCTAAGTAACCTTTTGCACACGACGACCGACTAGTTGCGGCCAATAGACCACAACAAATAGATGCAGATACTTGAAATGCACTTTTGTCTAAGTGGAGAGACATACTCGTGTATCTGTTGGCTGTTTCGCGTGGTATTTCATGATTCATCGATTAAAATAAATTTCGTTATCGAAATTATTATATTTATAGACAATTCCGGTACTCAAAACCTGACTTACGCACCCGGCTCGGGACAGCAATTTATTAGCATGAACCAATGGTCAGGCGATCGTCATATCGATCAGATGCATTTCATACACGAAGTTAATGTGGTGTGTATGGCGTACCTTTCAAAGATCGGTAGCGATAACTCTCCACACATACATACTCGTGCACGATGGTTTTGTTTTTTTTTTTTGAAGGTAACATGAGAGTTTTGTTTATTATGGGTGCATCTACACCTCCCGATAGCCCCTGATATCGGAGATAATACTCCTGGGAGACCTGTATGTGAATGAGGACTGGGTTTCCAATTCGATTAAATGAAGTGTATACATCGGGTGCTGGAAGCTGAAGCTTCTGGGTACAGCAATTAAAAAAAAGAAAAAACAAATTTAAGATCTATTCGAAGGGAAACTGACTTTTATGACAGTGGTCGTCGTCGCCAGTACGGACCAGCTAGCGTTGCTGGACTGCCTTTCTTTCGATACATAAATTATATTGATGCCATCAACGTTTGGTCGGAAGACAAGACCAACTAAATTAGACTCAATTACAATTTAAAGGCTTTTATGGTGGTATTCGTTAGAAGTTCGGATTTTAACATTTTTATTGATGGCGACGTGGATGGTGATAAAAGTACTTTAATTGTTAAATTACCGCCGAACCAGGGCTGGTTGGCTATCGAACGTTTATTGTTGGGTTGGGTTAACGAGTTGGATAAGTAATTGTAAGCAGTGCTTCTAAAATGGGTTGTGGATGTGAGGAAACGATAAAATTTGTTCCAAAGGTGGGCCGGGAAAAAGAGAAACTGTTCGCTAAACTTTTTACGGATAATCACCTCTTACGTATGTGCTAGACCATTTCTAACTACAAGGGTTAGTGAGCTGTATTTCAAGGCCTTCCTGCAGCAGCAAGAATTTTCCAACGCCATCCTTCACAAACGGAGAGATTCGAAAGCCGTTCTGCTTCGTTTAACTACTGCTGGGCTATGTAAGCCTGGAGTTGACACATTATTCCAGAACTAGCTGCTCGAATAGTCACAAGTTGAACCGGCCAGAAACTTAAGTGAATGGATCATTGCAGCTTCCATGACTTTCTTGCTGCAAATGAGCACTACTTCCGTTTGTGTTTCCTCTGCTATTTGTGGGCTCGTTCATGTCAGCCACTGACGGGTCAAAAGCCAAAGACGGAGTTGGTGCAGGTGTTTTCTCTGACAGGCTTAATCTTAGCGTTAGGCTTAATCCTATCTTGGCATAAGAAAAATCTTGACAGTGAGGCAGCAATCAAATCCCTGGAATCGATCTCTATAAATTCCTTAGTAGCTCTAGCCTGCCTTTCGTCTCTTGTGGAGAAGGCTAAGCAGTCAATATTCATCTGTGTTGGATGCCGGGGCATAGAGACATTGCAGGGAATCGTAAGGCCGATGAACTCGCCAAAACAGGAACAGCTTTACCCATCTTGCCGGATAAAGGCACCTTAGGCACCTCCATACCAATCGCTACTCGCAAACTTAAATTCAAGCCGGATGCTGTCGAGAGTGCAAATCTTAGGTGGACAAGTAGATCAACAGATTTGGCCGAAGCTGACTCTAAAACGCTCTAAGAATTTCATTTCTCTCAATAGATTGTCTGTCTGTCTAATAGGCAAGCATGCTACAAGGTTAGGCCTCTTTGCGAATGACTTTTGTAGAAGCTTCGTGGATTTCTTTCTGCCCAGCTCTCTCTCGTAGAAGGAGGATTCACTTAGGATCCCCCTACTACAACGATGTAGGCGACGTGATAGACGTCGACATTAAGACCCTCCTACGCTTCATAAGAGGCTCATAATGGTTTAACGAGTAGGTAGAGAGAAACTTTCTCCCATGATCCACGTGGTGTCAAGTGTGTTGGCGACTCCTAGCTGGCAGCCACTTCAACCAGTCTTGAACGATTTAGATACATAGCTTCGATGCGGTCGTGTCTAGTGTGGCTTATACCATGATAGCTATGTCGTTAGCTTTTGTCGTTCATAATGTTCCACAGAAGCGGATCTAGTACGGAGACTTAGAGAACGCTGTCTGTATCGTTGTACGTACAGCAGAACTATTTTTCCAGAATTGTTTGTCGGTATCGTCAGTAGGCGATGAGAACACACAGGATAGTCCTTCAGTTCCCAGTAAGTCTTTCTTCCGAGCTTATATCCACATTCTGGCTTTGTTTTCATGGCTTCTCTGGATATAGTTATGGTGTTAGTGGACGAGTGCCCTCTTAGAAATATTCATTGTCTACCCAGTGGTCCTTAGTCTGTGACTTATGACCAATATTTGCCCCACTATGACCTACATTGACGGATTCTGAACGGTAAAGGATTCTGCGGAGATCTGCTTCGGTAGGTTCAGCCTTTGCTTCTTCCTTCAAGCATGGGTTGTAGGTGATTCCAAAGATTTATGGAGGCGATGTTATCGACATCAAGTGGTTTGGGGCACTGTTGGAGATGTCATCGACATCAGGTTCTTTTATTTCAGACTTCTTCCCATTGGACCAGGGGGATTGGTTTCGTCTTCTCGATTTTCTAAGGATCCCCGTTTTCTTGGAAACAGCACTGTAGACGACGTTTCATTTAAATATGGCGATCTTGGTGTTGTTTTTCTTCTTCTGCCAGTAGTCTGGTCGATGCACCTTTCCCATCCTTCGATTTATAGTGGCTCGGCCACATCTATAGAATGGACAATTATGCTCCAGTTAAGAGGATCTTCGAATCGCATCCCCCAGGTTCGCGACGACGACCTCCGTTTTAAGGACCAAACTATTGCGGATGTCAGAGCGCTTGGTCTGGAAAACTGAAAGTAGCGTGCCAAGGGTCGAATATGATGGATGGCTGCTGTGTCTCTACTAGTTAGGAACCCGTTGAGTAGTTTGTAAGATTTATCGTTGCGTCGGTAGCTCTGATTATTTCTGGCGCCAGCTGATTCGCCTTGTTAGCTGCTGTTCCACTCGTCATCCGTCATCAACTGGAGTATCTCAACGGATCTAAAACTCTAATGTGCAAATGTATCTCTGCTGCTTTGTCTGTAGCCCCAACATAGTATTGAAAATTAATAAACTTATCGTAAATAGCTGTTGCCAAATGGTTTTTTTAATGATGACAATCAGTCTCCACAATCCCACCATCTACTTCGTATTCAAAAATTTTCAATCAGATTTATGCATATTTAGCCAAAAATATATACAAATCGACACACAGTGTCATTAGTTTTAGAAAAATGTGTTCACAGTCTATTTTAAATTAGAATATACGTTCCATCTGCTTACATATCTAGTTTTCGTTATAAAAATTCTCCTTTTTAGCCAATTTAAAAAATTACCCACAATTTGCATAAATACACGATTGCTCATCTACAAAGCGATTTATCACTGCGATCACTCCCTTCTTCCCGAAGGTTGTTATAATTTTTCATCAACCTCATAACCATACAGACACATATGCTTTTTAGCCTACAACAATAACAAAAAGTTATGAATTTTTAATAAATTTAACTTAATTAGACACAAGCCGGGTGGCGGTTTTATACGAAATTCTTTTCTGTTTTTTTTTTTGGTTTTTTTTTGGCTTAAAAGGTGACAAAAACGAACGCCGACAAAAAGACTGTATCTCTATCGTACAAATGATCGAAATTTATTCTGAAAGATGATCAGTAACGGCGGTGCGAATAAATTAAAATTTAAATCAAAGATCTGCGATGCTTTGACAAAACCCATCAAAATAGCTATGAAAATCGTCAAACAAATCGTTAAAGTTTAATTTTTGTTTCCAACCGTTTCGAAGCAATTGTCTTCCGATGAATAGAAAAAGAGAAGAATTTTCGAATGCTTTTCAGACGGGCTTGTATTGATTATTTAATTAAAACTTAGTGTGTTTGTGTCTTGGTACGAGAGTGTATGGTGATTTGATTTATAGCTCAAAACCGCCCTCCAATAAATCAGCCATAAATCGATTCCCTTTTCAAAAAAGAGACTTTTTTTTGGTAGAGAATGTGATATGCGATTGAATGTATCTTTTTGGGTAACGAACTCAGAAAAAGACAGATGATGGGTGCAGAAAGGGGGAGAGGAACGAATATTTTCGCGGCAATGAGTTAGTTTTTTTTTTCTTTCTCACACAATGTCCCTCGTTTGGCTGACCTTTCTCTCTCCAAGTATCACCACCACCAACCATCACCTTTCGATTCATCATGACTAAGTGCAGAGAGAATTTTGTGGGACCCATGATGAGATTATCACGCTTTTGCTTATCCATGTCTTTTCATTCTACCTCCGAGAGTGTGAAAAGATACTTCAATCTGTGTTTCAGCGCCTATACATAGCACCATCTGAACAGCATACAAAAAGTATCTATGCAGAGTTTAATGAGAGAAAGAGTTTCTGTTGAGTCGTGCACGCACATTACTCCCGCTTTCTTTTTTTCCTTGATTTCATTTCGAATATTTTCGTTGAGTTGTGAATTTGAAAAAAAAAAGAAAGAAAACAAACGAAACGAGAAAAAGAAGATACAATCCATGCTGCGTTGAAAACTGTTTGTTTAATTAAATAAATTGTTGTCACTTTATGTACTCCCCGCTGTTAGTTAGTCTTATATGAATTTATAGGCGAGCTAGTTATGAATGACTTCCCTAAAGAAATTCAAGGAGAATTTATTGGTAGCTGTTGGTTAAGTATCGATGGATTTGGAAAAAGCTTCAATGCGGGTTGAGATATCAAACGGGGAAACGGTTGCGATGCATCAATATATCATCGATATATAATGGGGTGCCACAGGGGAGACGTTTAACAGCGATATTATTAATCACTTTGTTAAATGTTTAGAATTGTTTCTCGTGGGATTGTATTCACGCACCAGATGGTGCAGGGAGATAAATCTTTTTTTTTTTATAAAAAGTTTCTATAAACAGTTTCTCAATGAAGCCCATACAACGATTTTCCTTTTTGGAGTTAATTTTGAAAGGAATTGTAATTACAACTAATGAAACCTCTCCTGCTTGGGAACTTGCTTTGAATCACTAAATTTAAGAAGTGACAACCGTCAGATACACAAATAAAGTGCCTACAATGCTGAGCGCTATCAGAAAGAAACCGATTATCTGTACTCAATCACCTGTCTCTGCAGATAGAAGCATAAGTATAGACCACTTGTTGCAACTCGTTTGCGTATTCCACCTATCGAGGGGGATGCCAATTCAAACAACACAGATGAGGTCCTAGAGTATCTATTAAAGCAACAAACTTTCTGGTACGACGATTGTAACATAGCAAAACGTTCTGTCAGCGAGGCAGCTAACTTAGACCCTCGCCTAGGCAACTACATCCTTGAAGCTTGAATAATGTCGAAACTTGGCCATCTATTTACACAGCCGGTTTTTGATCGCTTTAGTTGGCGTTCCTGGTCCCAGGGGAATAGAAGAAAACGAATGAACTGTTGAACCAGCTTAGCTAGAGCGAAGAAGATCAGTCTCGTTGGCTCAATAAAGTGAAGCAAGCTAGATTCCGTTTTTAGCAAGCCCATTCAACCACATTGAGTATCCCATTCAACTCCCTTGGCCTTAGTTCTTACGACGTGGCTGTGAAAGAAGCCTCCAGCTCCTTTTCAAGTAGGGACCCTGCACTTACTCAGATGAAGGACCGTACGCTGAACAACCCCTTCTTCAGCGACCTAAACGAACTTTCACGGAAAGGAGCTAGTGTTTTCCTACTACAGTGGCGCTATTTGGATCTCGTTTACATCAACCTTTTTTTTTACCTCGGGGAGTGGTGGAAAACGCTTACAACATTCTCTGGGCTTATGTGGCCTGTCTCCAGTTGCAGCCTGCTTCTCTCTGCTGCCCATCTTACGCAACTGAAAAACCTGTATTCTGCAGCGACATGTGGAGGGTCTTCGTACTGGCAAGCTGGGCTCCTCACTTTCCCCATCTTATGGGGTAATTAGGTAACCATGTCCAGTAGGAAGCTGAGTTAGGTAGTAGCTGCCTTCCCATGTATCCGTTCCGACCATTCAGCAACGTTGGTGATCAGCCTTGCTGTCTATCTGACTCTGGTCTCGGAGTTCCATCTCTTTTGCTGCTGCTGTTGCCACCTGCTTGCCTAGTTCAGTTTTTCTTTGGCGGATGTATTTTTTTCTGCGGCCAGAAGATCAATCGGCGTCACTCCTGCGACTACCAGGACGGCTGGCTCGGACACTCTTCGATGTGAACTCAAAACATCGAATTGATGGTTCATCCGGCGTACAGTCCTGGCACCAAATGATTGATTTCTTCTTATTCCCGCAGATTAAAAATAAAATGCGAGGTGTCAACGTCTTTTGACGCCTGAAGAAGCGGTCTTTTGGAGGTACCTCAATCGGAGCGGAAAAAAATGGTTCAAACGCATGCAAAAGTGTAGTGGAGAATATTTCGAAAGACAATACAGCCATTTTCGATGAAAAGTATTTATTTTTACTTGTCTATCTCAAAACTTAAGTAGCAAGCCTTACCCTGAGGTACTCGCCTGAAAGCGATCGCCTACTGCCTAATTTCCATTGAAAATCGATTTGAAATTTCCGCTTACCCAGTCCTCCTTTTTTTTGATATATCTACCAATTACAAGAAAAAATCACCCTCAGCCTAGGGCATTCATCTTTGTATCTGTCTGTAAATTAAAAGTCCTTCTCTCGGACCTCAAAACTCACTGAGCCCATTCAGTAGGCCCACTCAAAGCCATTAAAGGAAAATGGACAAAAATCATGAAAATCTCTCGACTGTATCTCCTTTCCATTAATTTTGCCTTTCAAACTACATTTCCAAATCTACAAATGAGAACCGGAACAAATAAGATTCAAGATGTGTGTGTCGTCTCCCTAATGGATGCACGCACCTACAGGTGCAACATTAAGTGACCACTTTAGATACAGAGACAGAGAGATCGAGGGACCAACAAATGAAGTATCTCAAAAAAATTTGTAAAACATTAATCAGATTTTAAATAGATACAAATCGAAATAGCAACTACCAACTCAGCATTCTGTTTGCTTAACCAGTCAGCGTCTGATTCCTTGAAATCAGGTAGCCACCAGAAGGAGTTATCACAAAACAATGATCACTCCTCGTTGTCGTGGTCGTCTTCTACACGCAAGACAACCCCCGATGACATGTGTGAATGCAGCGGCGATGAGAAATAATAATAGTAACCACTTTTATTCTTTGCTTTTGTTTAAGTGGAATTAATTTGTATTTACCTACACGACAGTTGGTATGCGCATCGGCCAAGAGGAGGACATGAGTGGGTCCACTCGAACTAGGAAAAAAAAAATGAGAAATGGCCTCTTGAGCAATGACGGTGATGGGGGTACTGCAGCAGCCACCGCACAGTGGATGACAGTTCTATGAGATTTTTGTTATTCTTTCCCAAATCAAAAAACAAATACACGAGTAGACACACAAGTGAAAAAGGCGCATCTTTCAGCGCCAATTGTGTCAAGAGGCAGTGTTCAAACATGAGTTTTCCCGAGAAGTGGTCGATACGATAGATACTTCTGTGAAAGACAAAAGATACTTATTTGCACATCGAAACACAAATACACCTGGAAAATGGAAATAAGATACATTCAGTCAGCAGTATAAGTACGTTTGCTGCCATTAACGTTATAATAAGCGTATCTACCGAATGCGTATATATTGAGTATCTATCGCTAGCAGCACTCGCCGTACTATATGTACATTATCGAAGATGAATGGAATTGATGGGGAATAATGAGAATAATGAGAAATAATGACCACAAAACTGAAATCGATAAATCACCGGAATTGCTTAAATTAATTTCCTTCCATTGCGGTTGAGATTTTGGGGGTGGTTGGCCGACCAATAATAGGGATGGTGGGGGTACAAAATGAATTAATATTCGGATGTAAACATTTTCATTGTGTGGGAAATTATTTGAAATTTTCGAAATTAATTTCTCTTCGATTGTAAATTATTAAGGAGGAGAATTCGATGAGCGTGAGATAAAGCAGGGAGATTACTGCTTGGGCAGCAAGAGTTGTTATCCTTGACTTTGCCGTTTTGGATCAATAATTTGATTAAATCAAGTGAGGGGCAGCAGCAGTAGGAGGCAGTGGTTGACTGTATGCATCATATTCCTTCCTCCGCCACCCTGGGGGTGGGTGTTTAGTCGGGGGAATGGCAGAAACCTAATAAATTGAATTCTCGTGGTTATAAGTCTTGCTCTGGCCAAACGTATTGGCCAGAACGTACACTCTGCCAAAAAAAATAGTGGACTGACGTAACTGGTACGTCAAATGGCGCTGACTATCCTTATACACGTGATCTTAAGATGGAATCCAGGTTTCTGAGAAGAAATGCACGCTTCATCCATGCCGGTTTCATGCATCCACATAGCTTTGATAGACTTAGGTTAGGTTAGGTTAGGTTAGGTTGATGGTCCGCAGACACACTTAGACCAGTCCTTTGTGATACCATGGATCAAAGCATTTGGCCACTAAGGGGCCTGACCATTCTTGCACGAATCTGGAGACAGCTAATTTGTATCCAGCCTTCGATCTCTCGTTGCATTTGACATGCCCTTGATGCCTACCACCACCCCATCTGCAGGAAACATCAGGGCCGGGATGATCACGTAGGATTTGGAGACAATTGGTGGCGAGTTTTAACTCTACCTTCCTCCATTTGTCCGCAGTAATGATGCCATCCGACCGCGATCTCCAAGTGTTGCCTAAGAACTTGGTTGAACGGCTTGGAGGTGGTGTTAGAAGGTACTACCTTGGTGTTTTTTTAGCTAGGGTGGAAGACTCATCCTGAGATCGCTGACCATTGTCCTTGTTGGATGAGTCAGAGGGAAGTTGGACTCGCTTAGTTGCCTGGCTTAAAGATGTTTTGTGTTTTTGAGTCTTCTCTTCTAGGCTAGTTGCCGATCCTGGTAAGAGATCTTTGATGGAGCGACATTCCACAAGCTCGAACCGAGCAGTCCGACGCCCTGAGAGGGTTTTTAGAAGGGAATGTAGCGAGGCCGAATAGCTAACTGCCCGTGAACCTTACTCAGCCCCTACACCGCAACAAGGTTGGCAGTCAGGTAGCACCGTACTAAATAAGACGCTCCAGTGAAGGACTAAAATCTTCTTAGTCTTCCGAGGTTAACTTCTTATTCTTTGCTGGTGGTAGACCCAGATATACGGTGTGCTTTGTGGCTGGCAATACTATTGCCTCTGGCAGTGTCCAAGTGCGTTTGTTATTCTAAATTGTTTTTGGTCCCCAACATCCGATCTTGTTGCCTCACTGGAGTGACGGATGCTGATGAATACTCCTTCATATCCTGCTGCTTTGAGTATTTCCGCAGCTAGAATGTCTCCTTATTAGACTCGAGCTTGCATATTATCGGGTTTTAGGCAATTTTTTCCCTTCATTCAAATCGACTTCAGAATCCGCTCCCCTATTTCTTGTGCAGAGTGTACTCTTGTATCCGAAATCCCACGGGCAATTTCGATCAAAACTTTTTAAACTCCGGTTCAATAATAGAAACTGCTTGGCGCACAACTTGGCCCAATTTCTACCATTCACCACCACCCTCATACCATCTGCAACTTTACCACTCACAAATCTGCCGTAAAAAAAAGGGGTTAACTCGCTTCCGATTGGTTAAGCTTCCTATAGTCCGACGGCTTCATACCAGGCCGAAAGTCATGGTCCACATCCACATCCACACCATTCGGACGAACTACCACCACCACCCTTCAACTCGAAGGTTTTTCCTAATTCATTTGAGGATACAGTCCAACCACACACACACACATACACATACACAATTTAGGCGGCGGTTTGCGGAATGAAATATTGATTTCGAGTGAAAAACTTCACCCAACGGACTTTCCCTGCGATGTTTATCCATGTAAATATTAAAATGGGAATTAGATTGAATTTCAGTTTGCTTTTCATCAGTTAAGTGGGTGAGGAGCCTTGGTAGTCGGTCCGGGACCGATGGAAGGTTCTGGTAAATCCTCGACAAAATCTTAAATGGAATTTCAATCAAAGAGTTTATCGGAACCATATTAGCGTTGGGTAGTAAGTTTTTATTGAGTTACCCGATGGTCCCCAGGGGGGGGGTTTTGCCGGTTTCGTACGGTACCGAACCGGCCGGGCCTTTGAATTATTTCCGAAAATCTGATTCGGAAAATATGACATAAAATTATTTAATTGCCCAAACGTGCCTCCTGATGACGATGTTTATGGCTATTGAATTTCATAATTTTAAGCTTTGACGGGGTCTCTTACAGAGGGTTACCTACTTGCTGTGTGTGTTTTTCTATGGATGTGGGCAGAACAAAGTGAATGGTGTCGGTGGGACGCTATAAAATACATTTACTGCGCTGGCATTTAGGAAAACTAAAAGAATTTATTTAAGCCAATGGTTCATTGTGTCAGTGGTTTATGGTTGGATTGTTTATATTAGAGTGACAGTTCCAGGCGTGATTGTGGCGCGGATATCAGTAGGAAACCATGCAGGTATGGCATGGGGGGGTCATTAGCTTAAATACCAAGGGATACGATGTAGTTTTAATGGATTGAAGAGAATTTCACTTCGTAAAATTTAATCGATCAACTATGTGTGCAAGAGGCATGCTTGAAAATCGAATTATTATTTCCTCCTCTGGAGGAGTGTCAGTGTCTGCGACCGCAGCTAAGGGTTTTTCCCAAGGAGGACTTCTCTCCCTCCTGCTATGGTCACTAGATTAGGCTATATCGCCATTGGTTATGTGGATGACTTAGCGAATGACTTGGCGATACAGCGCGACCATCTCTAGCGTCAGGCAAGGTGCTTTACTACACGTTTTAGAATGGTGCAGCAGAGAAGGACTATCCATCAATCCCTGCAAAACTGTTCTACTGCCATTCACTAAAAAAAGACTGGTCAATCTAGGACCCATCATTATCAAAGGCACCGCTCTAGCTTATTCCAGTGAAGTCATCCTCGACAAACGGCTCAGCTTGAATTCTCATATCAAGTTCGCCATCGGGCGTGCAACTAGGGCCATGTGGGCCTGTAGACGCCTTCATGGGCGAACTTGGGGTCTAAGTACAAAAATTTTACATTGGAAGTATAGTCTATCGTCTGGTGGCCGAAAGTTCTTGAACGGACAACGTCAACTAAACTTCAGAAGTTACATGCCTGTCTAGGCATCACAGGTGCTATGTGCAACTGTCCTACGGGAGCTTTAGAAGCAGTCGTTGGGCTTTCACCCCACAAATCTTTATCAGGGAGACAGCCGCTAGGTGTGCTATTAAACTGCAGATAGAATACAAGTCTAACGGTGTTCCGGCATTGGACCGCAGAGGTCTGGTCTGGTTCTCAGACGGATCGAAAATGGAATCTGGAGTTGGAGCTGGTGTCATTGGACCCAACGCTAAAGTTTCGATACCTATGGGAATGTGTCCCACGGTATTTCAGCCTAAACCCCATGCCATTGAAATCTGCGCTATGTTAAACCTTAGTAAGGGGATTTGGGGGCCAATTTAATGGACTCCATATCAGTTAAATGCTGCTACGAAGCAGTCCCTGGCGAGACACAAAAAGGTAAAACTTGGATGGGTCCCCGGTCACCAAGGGATTGCAGGCAACGCATTAGCAGATGAACTAGCTAGCGCTGGCTCAGAATTTGCATTCATAGGACCTGAACCTTACTGTGGCATCAACTGGTCTTCCGCTACAGCGCTGATTAATGCTTGGGAACACAAACTTCGTCTGGACCACTGGGAAAATGTCCCAGGGTTGTGGCAATCCAAACGACTAGTCATGCCTTACTCCTACAAGGATAAACGATAAACGGGTCATTGTGGCCTGAGATACCACCTTAACAAACTAAATCTGCGCTCAGACACGGAATGTAGGTTCCGCTCGAAGGAGGACGAATCATCCGAACACATTCTCTGCTATTGCCCAGCATACTTTGGTTAAGGAGACATATAAAGAACTACATATGTACGCCAGCGGAATTGAGAAATTCTGCTGCTAAGGACATACTATCCTTCATTAGGGAGGTAGCTAGTACACCTGATACAATAGATCTTTTAGGTCGCAGTGTCTACCACATGGCCAAGGGTTTTTCACGTGTGTAAGTATGTAGATGCCCACCCAAATGACTATGTACTCAGAGAACATTACGTAACGCAATGAATCAGTCAGTTAAAGAAGTTCATCATAACCAATCAACATTTCTCGGAAACAGTCATACATTCTCGATCAAAGTGAACACCATCTGAATGTGCTCGCTCCATCTACTCGTGTGGTCCGTTCAAACAAGATGGAAAGAAATAGAAAAAAAAAACCCGCCAAAGAACTCAGATTCGAGAACAATCATAACTTCAATATTTTACTCTCTCATCGGTGGCTTTCTTTTGGTTCATCTATTTACACCAACAACTACGACGAGCCAGGCACGGATTCAACGAAAACAGACGAAAATCAATTTACCACCAGAAAGACATCGTCAATGATGCAGCAAAAAGTCGACTTCCAACTATCATCCATCCATCCATCCGTTTAGCCAGCCATCGTATCTATTGGTGTTCCCTCTGTAGATACGAGTATGCTTTTGTATTCCCACCTAATAAACGCCATGAATAGAGGTGAAAAGTTGGTGGTACCTTTGGGATAGCCCGTATCTGAGATTGTCTTCGTTACCTTTTGCTATGGAATCATCTCCCTTTTTGTTTACTGAAAATTTGTGGTCGCCCTTTGTTTGTGTGTTACATGCTTAGAGCCAAATAAAGAGTAACTGTACACAGCGTCCATTTGCACACCAAGATGGGTTTTTTTTTGTACCAAATTTGGGTGAAATTTATTGATCTTGAGAAGTGGAGTTGGACGAGTAGTTTCTGGAATCGATCCGTTGGCGATTTATCATCATGTACGAGAGGTGGCGAACAATAGATCCCGTCCTATGATAGCACTAATGCTTGTGTCTAAACGGTCAATTTGGACGATCGTTTGACTTGGTTTTTGATGGTGGTTTTCACTTTCGAGGGTAATAAATGTCGGACGATGCTTTTGAATGGCGGTTATGTCCAAGTGAATCAGAGATTCAAGCAGACTCGAATTGTTCGGTGTGATCGTGGACGTATTTCCGCAAGGTGTGGGCCTGGTAGTTTGTGGTATCTAAGAGATGTTAAAATCGTTTTTTTTTTGGATTTTGAGTGACGGTCTTAAGTGAAATTCACTTTCTACGTAGTAGTTTGTGATGCGATTTCATTCCGAACTGACTGCGTCCAGCTGATGGTGAAGCTGATTTCAGAAATTTTATGCATTTTTTGATGACATTTGAATGTGTTTCCATGACCAGCTTACAGATGATCGAAATGAGTATCTTCTGAATAGAAAATCGTCGTTACGGCAAGGATGAAGATAAGAAGTTGCTATGCCATTAAAATGGTAGAAATCTCGCTCTATCCCAAGAGTGTTGAAAGAAAGTGTCATCAGAAAAGCGAATGACAGAATTTCTATCTTTCATTCGAGATAGAAAAATTGGACGCTGCTGAACACCATAAACGTTGGTCAACTGTGGGCAATTGCAGGCAAGCAGTCTATCTCGACGGTCTACTTTGCGAAAAGTTCTAAATATGGAGCGACGAATACTTCAATGGTTAGTTGAGATGTTCGCAAGACATCAGGTACCATCTGATGAAGATGGATATTTAGGAGAATACTGCCTAACCTAATAGAGGTGGAAACAGCTGTAGATTTACTGTACTACTGTTCAGCTTCAATTAGGAAAAAAAGTTGGGTATTATTTGGTGAAAAATATCAAATTTCAAAAGAACTTAAAGCGGAACTTGTGGATACTTCATAGGAAACATCTGACCTATTGCTGAAGCTCATGCTGTCCCAAATCAGACAGAAGTATGCTTTACTGGCTGTCCACATCTTCGACATCCTAGAAATCAGTAGAAAGTCATTGGATTTGACTACTTTGTCCATCGACAAGGTGCCGATCAAAAACAACTTGCAACGACTAAGCTCCTCAACCCTCGTATATTCTGTGTCACATTGTTAATATTTGAAATCTTTCTCAGTGACTGACAAGACAGGATCTTGAATTGGATCGATCTGAAGGAGAAACATTAACCGAAGGACACAGCAAATAATTGTATGGTGGTTCCCAGAAAACGAATCGGAGGACTTCCATTTTAATTCGTGTCGCGCATCATTCCCAGGTATTTAGCTAAATTTGCAGATGGTATTCTCATCGAGTTGATTAGTTTGGATAGTCTGTTTGCTTTTTTGTATGCAAAATTTACATGAATTACACGCCCTCGAGTTTAGCACCTGGCCATACCTCCGCCTTTGATCTGCACAGGCGATGAGCTTCACATGGCCCTGATGCCATCCACCATCGCTACATCTAGGAGGAGGACCTGGATTCTCCTTCATAATTACCATGAAGATTAAAGGAAGTTTGGCTGCAATGGACGTTTTTCCATTTATTTGGGGCGATAGATCCATCTGCGTCGCTTTTATCAATGACCAGCCCTAATTTGTCCTTAAGGACGTCGCTGTAGGACTTCGATATGGCGTTGAGTGGCTTGGAAGAGGCACTGGTGCTGTGCATCTTGGCCCTTTTAGAATCCGACACGGATTCCTCCAACCATCGTTGTCGCTTTGACGTCGAGTCGCTGGTTGCCCCAGCTTTGCTGACGATCTTTTCGGCCCATTCAATTCGGGCGTCTATTACACTCCAGTGTATTGCCAAAGTGCTCAAGAATCCGACTAGCTGTGCAACGATCCTGGTAAGCGGGAGTAGCGCTACGCTTTGTTCCCGAAGAGTCCCAAGTGGAACGTGGGAGGGTACTGGTTCAATGGCGGTAGTCAGACCATGTGTAGCCACAGTCTTCCTACTGACCAACTCTTCAGGACCTTTCCCGGTAGACAGCTTGAGTGCTGTGCTCGGTCTTGATTGTCGTTTTTTGTTTAGTTCAGCTCATTTTGTGTTCCCACGAGTAGCGGAGAAAGGGATTTCAGTCTGTGCAGAGATCCGAAGTACACAGATAAGGCTAGCTAATCCGGAGGTCGCCAGGTATCCGAATACTCCGTTCGCGACTGGGCTAGGTTGAGCACGGCACGGGTCGTATGATGCAGCCTCCCCGGAGAGGAGAGGGGAAAAAAAGATGAGAAAGGAAGGATTGGGCTCGACATTGATTGGTTTATAGGGTGAGCATAATTTAAAATTGTACATCAATTCTATCTCACGATTTCGAATATAAACTTCATGATGCTGTGTGTAAAAAATGTCACATCTCCAAGCAGTTTTTCAAGTGATGACCATCAGCAAGTTGATTCGGCCAAAAACTGTCAACGAAAACACCGATCCTCATCGACCAAGGTAATCATACCCCCGAAGACCTCAACTTACTGATTTATTAAACCCGACACTAACAGGCATCTATTAATTTAAGCATTTTTTTCAAAAGTAGTTTGTATTTCAAAGATAACCAAAAAGCCTATTAATAATCAATTAACTTCCATTCTACTACCTGTCTCTCTGTCCACTACTGTTCAATATTCAAAATACGCGCCATCAATCTCTTAATTAGCAGATAAAAATCAATAAAACTCCAGAAAAAAAAATTAAAAAAAATATATCTAAACAAAATCGATCATAAAACGAAATATCCAAAAATTTTAATTCCTCTTAATTACCCTCTCATCCAGATCTTGTTTGTTATTTTCTATTTTGTATCCATAAACATTTTCCCATTCAAAAACTATGTCATTTAAATTGTAATTTTCTTCGAAACAACCTAATCCACATAAATTAATCAATCGCGCGCTCTTTCCTCATCGACATGTAAGGAATTTTAATTAATTTGAAGTTGAATTTTTTCTTTCGTATCTTTCCAAACAGCTGTCCGTCGAGTATAGGCTGGTAATTAAGTTTAAAAAAATTTCACGCATTTTTACGTGAAAAAGAATTTTTAAAACTGTTCAAGACTTTTTACCTTAATTTTGTATTCAAAATGCAATCGAAAAAACTACTTGAAAATACTACAGTTGAACTTCAATACAGGTATGAGTAGAGTAGATACTTATACTTACACGCAGACGAGGAAGCATTTTATTGCCCGCCCTTTGTATCTATTGAGTGAGAGTGTATTTTTCTTGGAAGCCATTCTGGTTCGCTATCAATCACTAACGATCTAAAGAATTGAAGTCTGAAGAGTTGTTTTGTATCTTTTTTTTTTGTTTTTTGTTCACCTGTAGATTCAAGTAGAAGTTGTTAAAGATACACCATGTGGAATGGTTCGACGCGACGGTGTTGCTTGCCTCTGAAAAGTGGTGATGATTTTCTGTTTATTATACTTAATTTCGTCATCTTTATTCCATTAATTCGTAATTAGTGTGATATTTATATCCTGTAATCCATTAAATAAATATTTATCATCCCAGAGAAGGACAGAAAAGAAAACAGATTTTTTCATTTTAATTTTCAATCATTTCGATAGTTTTTCTTTTATTTTTTTAAGAGTTTTTCTTTTTTGTTTTTAGTGGTAACAACTATTAAATACTATAGTAAAAATAAAAAAAATATTTACAAAACTTATCGGCTTATAGTAGTCAGTCAAATATACATAAATTAATAATAATAGTAGGTAGGTAGGTAGTCATTTTGTGAATATGGCAAGGCAAAGTGCCTTTCTATAGTAAAAAGATACAATATCTCCTCCGTTTAAGTACAAATATTTATTTACATACATGTGAATTCCATAATTATTTACAAAAGATACACCTAATGACTAAAGTTAGATACAACAAATTACACAGATACTCGTATTCTACACAACATATTATCACATTTGTTGGATTTTTTTTCCTCCCTTTCTCGTCTTATTGTTTGAATATTCATAATTCCTAATGAAAGATAGTATGTAAGGTTGTTTTAAAATTAATAATCTACACCGCTATTATTGACAATGAAGTTTACAAACTGTTATTGGTTGTTGTCGTCGCTTGATGGTTGGGACTGGATGGCTGGATAAAGTGGAATGTTTGTTAAGTATGCTAATTCTGGTTGTTCTATGACTATTCGCTGTGTGTTCGTCTGATGATCATGTTGAGTGAAGAAGGAGAAGAAATGGGAAAAACCGCCATGCCACACAGTGCTATGCAGAGGTGAAACCAAACAAAAAAAAAAAAAACACCAAAAGGATGATGATGATCAGTCTTTGTTTGCTTGCGTTGCTGCGCGTTTTTGTTGTTTTGTATTCCTCGCTGTGGTGGCAGGAAATCGACTCCTTGCAGCTCACTGAATTCCCCGATGCTTATTTGCATATCGATGTTGAGTTGATTTTTTTCTTTGCTGGTTTTTTTCAGTCGTGTAGCACGAGATGTTGAAAAGCGAACGTGCTTTGAATTGACAAACTTACGTTCCACGGTGATCGTTTGCGCTTTGCGCTAGGTATTAGTAGTTACTGCCTCACTAAGTTTCACACGGAGATATTCAATTTTATGATAAACAGGGTGGTGATTGAATATTAGTTCGCAGGAAAGCATTATGAGATTTTTTTGTTAACACGGGGTCATAGCGATGAACATACATTCCACAGTGATCGTTTTGTGATTTTTCCACCAAGTGGCACTTAGTTTTTTACGTATTTTTACACTTATTTAATGGGCTTTACAGGGGTCTATCACTTGAGGCACATGGTGCTCCTTATATAGTTTTTTTTTTTTTTTTTGTAGGACAATGACACGAATATTGTGTTTCAAGCACTATTTCACTATTCCTCTCAGATATGAACAGCGACAGTCCTTGGTGATGCATTTCGCTGGCACTGACCAACGGGCATAGCTGCTCCTGGTACTCCTCCGGGCGGTCCGCCAGTACTCCCCACATGCGGCATGTGTGGTGATCTTTGTTGTTGGTCCTGCTGCTGTTGTTGTTGCACCATCAGCATCTGCTGCTGATTTGAATTATTATTCCGATTGTGATTTTGCCTCGTCGTTCCACCCATCAAATTATGATGCATATTATTGCCTCTGAAGCTGGAATGCTGCAAATGATGCGGTTGCGGTTGGAAATGATGCAAATGATGATGCGGGTTATGATGATGTGGCGCCATTGGGATGTGTACTCCTGGACAGTGTCCACCATGTGGGCGACGTTGATTATTCGGTACATCTGGCAGCGCGAACCTCAATTTTTCCCAGAATAATTTATCTCCCCACTGTAGATAGGTGTTTGTTTTCAGATACAATCGAATATCTGGATCAAGATCTTTTTGTGGCACCTCTCCCAGCACGATCACGATCAATCGTCGTCGACGATCACGCAGCACTTGATGATGAGCAGATTTGAACTCGAATCGACACCATTCGGATTTTATGAAGTTCTCGGAGAGTACCATGATCGTGCGACGTGAAGAATCGATGGCTTGCACGATCGTATCGGCGATGTAGGCGCCCACCGGGAAATCTCGATGGTGTAGGCAGAGTTTGTAGCGTGTGTCGCCATTTTCCAGCTCGGGAGCAAGTTCTTCAGCAACGAATGCCTCATCTTTGGAGGAATACGAGATGAATGCATCGAAGAGTTTCTCTCGTTCACCTTTGTCCACATCTTTGTTGGCATTGTAGAAGAGACGAATGCCGAAACGTGAATGACACCAAACACGCATCTCTTGGCGAAAGATGTAAACGACGAGAGTGCAGACAATCACGAAGAGGAAACCAGTAAGAATGGCCACAAGGATTGGTATGTAATCCTGGAACGGTGGTTGATTGAGGATCATTTTAGTCGATGTGAGGTTTCCGCTGGAGGCCATACTCTCAGCGTCTGAAGAGTTGGCGATCGCGTTTGATCGATTGTTGATTCCACATGCAATAAAACGAGCTCCAGTCGATGAATCATTGGTGTTTGCGTAGATCGAGAACATTTCTCCATTGACTGTGGTGGTTGCGTTTGATCCCACGGTGACTTTGCCAGTAATTGTGCATTTGATCTTGTTCCGATCTTGCACGGATTCATGGCGATTGATGTAGTCCCTGAATTTATCGATGAATTCGCATTCACAGGTCCATGGATTGCCCGATAGGCGCAGTTCATTCAAATATGGCGGCAAAAAGTTCCAAATTCCGAATTCCACGATCAGATTATGATCGAGGCGAAGGATCTTTAAGTGGTAGAGGTGGGTAAATGTAAGTGAATCAATCGTGACAATGCTGTTGTGCTGCAGATACAGCTCTTGCAGGTTGTCCAGACCTTGAAATTCATTTCCATTGAGTTGTCGCAGGTTGTTGTGGTTCAGTTGGAGGACTTCGAGTTCCAGCAGTCCGTAGAATGTGCGATTTTGGATCATTTCAATGCGAGAATGATTCAGATGAAGTACCCGTAATCGCTTCCTTCCGATGAAAGAATGACTTCCAAGTTCCTTGAAGTTATTCCCATCGAGGTAGAGCTGTGTGGCGTCCATGGGGATGTGTTGTGGTAGTTCACGATCGTAGCTTCCACGCGAACAATCGACGACGTTCGATGTCCAACTTTGATCGTGGTAACAAGAGCAGCGATCTGGACATTGCATCTTACAATCGCAGGCATAGTAGTCGCAGCAATGGCAAAGGGCAAAGCAATGAGCTTCATATTTGCAAAGGAACTCATTGGACTTGGCCTCGATGAGTGGAACGTGAGACTTTCCTCTCACATATGACAGTTTGCAGTAGATTTGATCTAAATCCATGAGTTTCGGTTGAGTTCTCGCTTCAGTGTTGATCTTCTGCAGCCAGTCCAAGTTGCAGTCACATTGAAAAGGGTTGGATCCAATGAAAAACTCTGGAATCTCTTTATCCTCTGGGATAGGAGACAGTCTCAAGGCGTTCGGTTCCAAAGTGGTTAGTTTGTTGCGAACCAAATCCACTTTCGTGAGGTTCGGTTTCTTGAAGAAGGTATACGGTTGGATTTTCTCGATCTGATTGTCATTCAAATGCAGGACTTCCACGCTGTTAGGAATCGAGCTGGCGGTGATTTCAGTCAGCCGGTTGGCACTGGCATCGAAGGTGCTTAACATGAGTTCTGTTTCGATTTCGAAGTAGTTGCCGAGTTGGGTGATTCTGTTGGCTCTCACATCCAACCACTGCAGACCGGTCGGGATATGAGCATAATCGAATTTCTCGAGATGATTGTCAGAGATATTCAACCAAACAAGGTTCTGCAGTTCGGTGAATAGCCCTGTGATGCTTTTCAAATGGTTTCCATCCAGTCTAATCGCCTGGATTTGAATATTTCGATGGAAGGCACCTGGTTCGATGCCCTTAATCTTGTTTCCTGACAAGTTAACGATCTGAAGAGCTGCCATGCGGTCGAAGATACCACGTCGAATGTAGTCGATTGAATTCTCAGTGAGACGCAGTCCATAGAGGCTCTCCATGACGCTGATGCTTGTGTTCTCGATGGTTGTGATGAGATTCTCACCGATATCCAGAGTTTTGAGGAAAGGTACTTGTCCAAGAGCCTCGGGAACTGCCAGCAATTTGTTGCCGTTTAAATGGAGATCCTGAACACTCGTGCAGTTCTTAAAAGCCATTGGGTCAACCTTTGAAATGCGATTGTAGTCCAACGAAAGCACGAGAATGTTGTTCAAACCTCGCAGAGTATTCGCTCCAATCATGGTAATTCGATTGTTTGACAGGATCAGTGTATGGAGATTGGTGAGATCGGCGAAGGTGTTGTCTGGGATGTGGTCGATGTAGTTCTCTTCCAATTTGAGTACTTGTAGGCTGCCTAGACTGCGAAAGATACTCTGCTCGAGCTTGCTGATCTTATTAGAAGACAGATCAAGCAATATCAGTCGTTTGAGACCGACGAACGTTACGGCATTAATCCACTGAGAGTTGAGTTCATTCGCGGACAAATCGAGGACTAAGAGATCTGCCAATTCAGAGAATAAGCCAGGAGCAAGGACATTTATACTATTATTCCGTAGATAGATCTCCTTCACGTACTTTGCCTCAGAAAATAACTCTGGAGGCAGCGATGTCAGCCGGTTTTCCGAGAGATCAATGACAGACAATGAGACGAGACCTTCAAAGGCACGATCAGCAATGAAATTCATTCCATTGCGACCAAGCTTAAGCTTTTTAACTCTTCCCAAAGCGGAAAAGATCGCAGACGGGAGATTTGCGATTTTGTTGTTTGACAGATCAAGAGCACTGATCGCAGATCCACATATACGCGATTTCCTTGTACTCAGCGATGCGCTAAAGTGGAAGTTACCCAAATCTTGGATCTCGTTGTGAGACATATTCAGATGGGTCAACGTTTTCAGGGGACAGATAACTCCATCAGGAACCAGCCATATGTTGTTCAAGCTCAAATCCAACCGATCGAGCTGACGGAAATCGGCGAATGCATTTGGCGCAATTTCCAAACTCATCGTTGACCAGTCGGCGTTGTGCGTACGAATTGTGAGATTCCTCAGTTCTTGGAGTCCCCGGAAGGACCCTTCGGTGATATTTCCTAATTTGCAATATTCAATGGTTAACGCGCGCAATTCTATCAACGAACGAAAACTATCCGCACTAAGACTGCTCTGGAAGAACAGTGCATCGTTGCATTCCAAACGCAAACGGATCGTATTTTGCGGTTGTATTACGCTAAAGTTTGTATTTTCCAGCTCGCTATTGATCGTGCGAAGCTGACACACGAGTACGATATCCGATTCGGTGGTGCCGGACCAGCGACACTCGTCAGGGGCTTGATAAAGGACGGTTTTCGACAACGCGGCCCCCAGTATGGGGATTATGAAGTTGATCAATACCGAAAGGATCGTTTTCGACATGATCGACGTTTGAGTACACATTTTTTCTTGAGCAATTTTTTTCTTATTTCTTTTTTTTTTCCAACACACTTTGTTTTGAAAATTTCTTATAGCAAAATTTTTTGATTTATTATTTTGAATTCACAACATTTTTATGCATTTTTGCAGGCCACTATGGGTGGGGAACGAATCGTATCCGTACGTATCCGACACGTGAATATTTTCGCGTATCCTTAGAGAGAAAAAAAAAACTTGTAATTTTGAGTCTCCTCAACCGAGAGAGAGTGGTTTAATATTTTCAAAAATTCTCAAAAAAATTGGATATTTCAAAAAAAAAAAAAGAAATTCACGACGTCACGGGGGTACACGTCCGATCGACTCGAATTCTTCTCATAAACTGATCGGAGAGTTGACGGTTCTCTGGATATGTTTCTTGTATCTCAGAGATTCTTTTTTTTTTCTGTGGCGGTTTGAGTGAAAACATTGCGCACAAAACAACCACCGGTTAGGCAAGTTTTTTTTTTGTTGTTTTACTTGTCTCGTTTGCTCTTGCGTGAGCAGCCGTTATGGCTGACGAGGACGATGGTTACTTAACACAAACACATTGAAGCGTTGAAGAAAGGGTGAGTGGAATTGAATTGAAAGAATGGACAAAGATGTGGATAGTTAGATACTTTTTCTTATTTCCTTTTCGTTGTCTACCTGGGTTTATTGTTCTCTTCTACAATGGCTTTTCTGGGTTTTTTTCTTTGACGGTTTTGTGCGTTTGTTTGAGTGCGCGATTTGTGTGCGCAAACTGAGTGAATGTGGGCACTTTCAGTGACCAAAGAGAAGGAGTCGGTTTTTGAAAAGGAAGAGAATACAAAAGTGAGAAAAAATGTGGTTAATGCTGTTCTTTTCTTTTTAGGAACTGAGTTAAATCGAATACTGGGAGTGGATACTCAAGAGATACACTCAAGATTGGTGTTTCCACTTTATTGCTATCGATTTGCCTCCGGATCGTGCTGCCAATGCAATAGCATAGGTTTCCAAGGGTCAGTCTTTGTCGGATTTCAACTTAGATGTCATCTGTCGAGTTGACATTGACTCCGACGAAGATGAACTCCTTAACTACCTCGAAGTTAAGTCTAGCAACAGTGACGTTTCGTCATAGGCGATAGACAGATGGTGTTCTGCTTGTTTATAGTATGCACCACCTCGTTTCGTCTCTTCAGCAATTGTCGTGAAAGCTTCTAATACGGCACGCTTAAGGTGACTGATGATTCTGATATCGTCTGCGTATCCCAGCAAGTGGAGGGATTGGTTGAAGATATGTATGTCCTTCTGTGATCATACCTGCCATACGCACTACCTGCTCCAGAACTAGATTATAAAAGCAAATTCGTTACAGATTTGAAATAATCTAGAAGAGATACATATGTATATACGTATACATATGTATGTACTTTTGCACTACACCGCGTATTCTGCAGCGTTACCCGACACAGCTGAATTAACTTTGGTGGGATCCCGAACCCAGCCATCGCCCTGTAGAGCTCCAGACGATGAATGCGATCACATGCGGTCAGTGGAAAAAATGATTTGTTCCGACTTGAAATTCGTTGGACCTTTCCAGGATTTTCTTTGATCTACAGTTGGTCTATCGGGTGGAAGCCACACTAGTTTTTTTCGAGATCAGTGTCTTGCAGAAAGATTTAGGCGTTCACACAGTGATCAGATAGTTGGCCAACGACATATACTCATACTTACATATGTATTTACTTAGGATCGCCCTTAGAGCTGATATTCCAGTCATCGGGCACACTTTCCTCTATCCCGACTTGAGTGATAGTTTCGTGCATGAACCCTATCAAAACATCACCATCGTAAGCCATTATAGTCGACAGGAGGACTACTTCCTTTTGACTCGCAGTGGGTTCTCTTCGTTCCCTATCACTCTCTCGACATTATGCCCATTTAGCAGCTTCTGGAAGTGCTGCCTAAACAGATCTACAGTTAATTCATTATGCATCCGTGACTAAGTTGTTGATTTTGAAGAGATTTTCTGTCGCCTGACTCTTCGATTTCCTTGAGCTGTTGGACTGCGTATGGTCTACAAGATTTTCTCCTTCCGACTCGGTACTCTTCCCTCGCTGCCCTTATTTTACGCTGCAGCACTTTACGATATGTAACCTCGAAAACATCATCATACCATGGACTACTTTTTTGAGGTGATTGGTATCCCAGTGTGATTTCGGCTACTTTGATATTGCGACTTTGATGTGTACTCTCAGAGTAGACTTGTATCTTTTACAATCATTCGAATGCTAGTTCCTATTAGTACTTTTTGAGTACCTTTTTCGCCGAAGTAAGATGGGAACCCTTACAGCTCCACTTAACTCCTTAGGAATGCAACGAGTTCAATGCATGTTACGAGCATATTGAGTGGATAACTCCGTCTTATTTGTATCAGTGCGGGAGCGTAATACATTCTCAGCGAATTTTGTTCCTCTCAGAGAGCTGATATTACGTGTAACTTATACACTCAATTATTGAGGTAATTTTTTTTTCTTCCATCTAACTTCAGGTAATCGAAACTTGTTTTGTGCTTACCCTTTTCTTTCACAAACTCACACCATAACAATGTATCTATGAACGTATAGATATGTTTCTTTGGTTTTTTCTTTTTCTTTATGGCTGCCTGAAAGAATTTTTGTGCTCATTGAGTAACTGACTCAAAAAATGTATCTCTGTGAGAAAGTAATGCATGCATGCGCACGTTGGCGCAGTTTTTTTTTTTCTTCTGTTCACCATTCTATCTGGTTTGTTGCATGAAATTCAATCTCAGAAGGTCTCAGAGATTACAGGAGAATATATTATATGACAGGTGACCCAATTGTGCTACACTGGTTGGCAAAAAAAAAAAAAAAAAAAGATTGCTTCCCTAGGCTATTGTTGATCGGTTTTATTTTGTGTGTGCATGAATGTATCTTTTCATTGCATTTTAAAGAAAGCCCACTGCTCAACAGGGGTTCAAACTGCTTACAGATCCAACAGGTAGAAATGCCTGCAAAGAATCCATGAAATTTTGTATTTATCATTATCCGACATTTGTAACTGTTAAATTAGCAATTATTTGTATTTTTATCGAAACTCTTAGTCCACACAATGACGATGAATAGACAAAGTTGAGTAAACTGTCTGAGGCTTAATTGTAAATAATTTTTTTCCATCTTCTCATTTCAATATCTCCGGGAATCGATGCAATTTTTCAAAATTAGTTTTCATTCTTATTCTTGTTTTTCTTGGTTTTTCTCTTGGTTGGTGTGCAGAGGAAATGAGAATTGATTACCATAAAGAGGTTGTTAAGAGGTAATTTTTAATCGTGAACACCGAGCGAGAGACTGAGATTTTCTCTAAAAAGAACAAGAAAAAAACTTGTAATCGAATGAGAATTGATGCTGAGATGTTTTTTTTTGTAGGGGGGGAGGGGCTTATACAAAGTTTCCGAACCAGCTGGATACTAATGGATATTTAAATTTTGATTTTTATTAAAATGAAAGAAAGAATCAAAAAAATCGTGTGATTAGAAAAATGACATTGAAATGAAGATGCAGTTAGATTTTTTCTTCACTTGGTGAGACATCTTGTATCTAACACATTAAGTTGTGATCAAATTTCTTTAGGGGAATATCTATCCCGTGTCCAATCCAAGGTGTTTCGGTGTGATAAATCATTTTTGGAAATTTTTTTTTTTTTGTTTATTAAGATATAGTTTTTTATTGAAACACTGCGGGTGACAGATGATTTTGATAAGAGAATTTTAAAAGTGGCTCTGGTTATTAATTAGTAGACACAATTTTTTCCAGGAATTGTGCGGTACGATATCTAGGTCAGTGCTGTGTGCGGTGCTTTCGGATTGAAGTAGTGTCGTTAGGAAGGAATAGTTAATGTGGAGGCATTAAGAACGTCTTCTTTTTTCGAATAATAATCCATCGGCTCATCGTCTATTACACGTGCTCGTCTGTATCAATAGTAGCTATGAAACAGAAAGTCTGGCTAAACATCAGTGTAGTTTTCAAGAAGCGAAGGATGTGTTAAAGGCGATTAGATCGATAGTCCAGGATGTTGTGGAGGGAAAGCTTGTAATCGAGAAGTCAGAAAATTCTGCGCTGTAGTAAGACTAGATGATAAGAATGTGTTCAACTATGCAACCTGGGGCACATCCTAGAGTCCCTCAGACTGGATCAACCTGTTGAAAGACTTATTTGCATGCCGGGCCACAGTGACATTCCAGGAAATCACATGGCTTGCGCGCTCGTCAGGGAGTATACAACCCTATCGATTTCACAAGATAAGGTGAGTCTCCGTATGCCTATCGCTACAGTTAAGACGCGACTCAAGCTAAGCGCTACAAACAGTACCATCGACCAGTTTAATCACTAAACAAATCTGGCCTAAACTGGATCTCAAAGGTTCCAACTGTCATATAAGAGGGAGCTTATCTCCAGCATAGTAGGTGTCGTTTCAGAGCACTGCATTATCGGAAGGCACGCCACTAGGCTGGGCTGGTCCCTACTGGTCTAAGTGAGGTTGCATACTTGCAGCCTGCCACGTCAACCAACCTAGAGTAGCTAGCGCGTTTCGTATGGTGTGGGATCATTTATATTGCACCACGCATAAATATAAGGAAAAGCCTAGGACATGGAGCAGTAAGCTACTACTTACAGAGATTGGGGCATGTTGACACAGAGAAAGAGAGAACATAGGGAAGGATTGGGTTTCTGAAGTATCAAAACACCGACGAATACCAAAACACAGATGACAAGAAGAAGTAGGGTACTAGCAATCGAGATTTGGACATGTTGAAACCTTGACGGAGAACATAAGGTATGATTGGGTGGGAGAAGTTTCAAAAGAACAGGGACACGAAGTAGGTTACTTCTTACACAGACACCACTAGGCACTGGCTCATTGATTTCTTTCTGAACGTCCCTTCCACCGCAAACAAAAATAAATAAATAAAAAGTCTAAATAAATAAAGTTTAGGTTTAGCTGCCGTCGTGGGGATGGCAAGTGATGAGATTTACCTAAGACAATAGCGCTGTGAAGGTAAGCTTAAAATACTGACACACTGTTCCGAGTTTCCTGCAATTGTCTGTTGAATTTGCGCTTGAATTTCTGAAAATTAATTTCTTGGGATATTGACCAGTCCTGAGGGAATTAATTTTATAAGACACTTTAATTATGGAGATGTAACAGACAACGCGAAAGGGTTTGTAGATCTTCGTAGAGTTCGGAGAGTTTCTGTTTGTACACTTTTCTCCTTGGGTTTCTTTCCATGTCATTAGAGATTCCATTAGCTTTCTCTCATTTAAAACTCCACCTATCTCTTACTTGTATCTGCAGTGACCTATTTGTGATTCTGGATTGTGTTATTAATGATTGAGATATTGTGGGCTTATAGGCATACAAACCCGGATACAACTCGTAGAGTCTAGCTTTTCAGAGCTTAGGCTTAATTTCTGTCGAGTTCTGGATAAAAGAATTTGTGTAGATCCGAATGTAGTGCAGTTGTTGAATTTTTTTTTGTCTAGTAATATGATTCAGTCGATCTCCTGCAATCTGTGTCGGTGATCTGCAGGATGATGGTGGCTACTCATAAGTTGGATTCAATTAAAATTAATCTACCGTTTATTTTGAGCATTTTTTCATAAACATCTTTATAGGAAAACTGCTCTAATGTCCTTGCGTAGTTTGTTTATTTTCAGAGTCTTTTGACAGAAAAAGACAGAGACCACTGGAGACACTTGTGGTACTCCAATTTGTTGTATCATGCATATTCTCCGAACTGCATTAAGATTTCTACTTGGAGTTCCAATAAGAACTCAAAGCCACTCATAATTTAAGAGTAGCATTAAGAGAGTTGAGTTGGCTCAAATAACTTCCCCTACCATGTACATGTACATCATCTATCTTATGCTATGCATTTTAAATTTTGAGTGAAATAGATGAAATTGAAAAATAACTTCCACTCAAGAGAACTAAACAAGAAAAGCAAAAGAGTATAGCAACGATCGCTCAAGAGAGTTGCCCTAAAGTATCTAAATCTAAATCCATGTCATTCCATGCGGTTTCACATCAATTCTGTGCAGATTTCACGCACTATTTTCATTCTTAAAATCAACAACAACAACACCAAATCAATTTTCCACCAAATGCTCAAAAGCAAACGCAATACATAACAAATTGACGTTGAATGAATCATTATTCGCTTCTATTATGGTCAATAAATTTCATTTCTATTTGAAGAGATGAAAATTGATGCTGGCCTTTGTCTGGGATGATGGATTCCTGTCTATTCATCTCCCTTGTATGCTATGGGGTTGGGTTCTTTGCATTGGAGGGGAAACCCGGCACTCGAAATAATTATTACTATTATTAATCGCTGCAGTGGACTTGATTAATGCCGTTCCAAAAATAGGCCGGTTGCCACCAGCACTCCTTCTCCAACACAAAGTCTCTGTTTGTTTCTGATGCGATTTGTGTTGTCATTTATTTTCTTTAAAGGAAATTATAAATTAATGCGGGGGAGCTGAAGGAATTTCATTTGTCTTGCTTGCTGTTCTTTGATAGGATACGCTTGTATCTTTTGTGGGAAAGTGCAATAATAATTATTTACAAAGCGATCAGCGTTGTTCATGGTAACACCAATTTTGACACCATTCCATGTTTGTAAGATTGGTGAACAGATTCGCCAAGGGAACAGTGGTTTAGATACACCCCAGATTAATCAGTTCTTTGGCAATTATTTTTAACTGATCTTGCAATTTATTCTCAACTAAAGTTATAGAGATATGTACATAAACCTTTTCAAAAATGATTTTAAAAGCATTTTAGTCGCCATGATCAATGATCTTTGCCTGGAGCCTCTAGTCTTTTTGTCAAATCAATTTAGGTAGGGCATTCAAAATTTCCTACATCGATCACCGATCATTTCTGTGATGCATGATCATGATCAATTAGGCCGATCTTCCAAATCATATATGGTAACCAATAGCAATGTGGATACATCAGTGCTTTCCAAAACCCAATTTACAATATTTTCTTCGGGGCGATCATTGATTTGGGATTCTTTTTGTTTGACAAGGCTTACGTCGAAGATGCGACATGGTTGGCCAATATTAACCTCTGAAAACTTCTCAAAGTTTCAAGCATCGATCACTGATCCTGGATACAATTTCCTTCGCATCAGATAACTATTTTTTTTCTACTCATTTCATGGGTGATCATGGCCGTAGATAGGTTCTCTCAATTTATATTTAAACATTTTTCTCACAGATAAATATCTAAAATACGATTTTCTCATGTCTGTTAGTGGCTCATTAACGATCACTGATCACTGATCACTTACGATCATCATCATAGTTGTCTAAACGTTAAAATCAGCGTGTTAGTTTTGTTAAATTGTCTATCTCATCGCCTGGAGAATACATCAGATTTTCTTTACGCAGTTGTTTCTAATACAATGATCACTGATCCTCAATTTTCAAACCAGCTTATTCCGTAATGATCATGTTCATGTTTGTTGTAATTATGTATGTAGATCACCGTATGCCTATTCTGAGGCTGGAAAATCTTTCAAAACTTCTATTTCTCGATCACTGATCATTGATCTAATATTAGTTCCTAATGTACATATCTACATACATACGAAAACCACTGATTCTCAATTGGGTTCATTTATTAGTTGTGATCATGTTTATCATTGTTGTAATTATTTATGCAGATCATTTAATGTTTCCTGTAAGGCTGAGTAGACTTGAAACTTTGTCCATCTCGATCATCGTTCTAATATCCATGGCTTTCTCATAACCACCTCCGTACATCAGACTCTGTGTATTTGGTACTAAAGGTATCTAAAGCGATCACTGATCGTCAATTGAGAATTGGTTATGATCATGTTCATGATCACTAATGTTTCCTGTGGGACTGGAAAGATTTTCAAAACGTCTTATATCTCGACCACAGATCTACGTTCTGATATTTAGGCTTTATGATCACCATGTTCCCGATCACTGATCCATTATTTTGAATCTAGCTCATTTGTTGGTTATGATCATGTTCATGATCGTTGTAATTACATATGCAAATAAACCCACAATTTTTTTGTAAGAATGGCCTGTTTTCTCCATCACCTGATCATTCTCTGTGTTTGGCTCCAGAAAGTGTCAGTGTAGCGATCACTGATCGTGTTCATGATCGTTTCAATAATATATGCAGATGGTCTCTACATAGTGTTCTCCGTATATTGATCTACTTTTCTATATTACAGTCCAGTGTTTCTTCCAATCATTTCGATGTAAATTTCACACGTCATCACGTAAACGAATTTCATTTTCAAAGATCTCTCACACAGCACAGATTATCCCCTTTTTGAAGATATGCAACGTGATAGAAAATGTATCTTTTGGATGCTACATAATTCTTTGTTCATCTCTTTACCTTTTTTCTTGTTTTCCTGTTGCATCATCGATTTGAATGTTCTTTTTTTTTGTTTGTGTGTATACCTATCCTTTCTAAATTATGGATGTCATAGCTATCTATATCTGTCCAATTTATACAACAAGATTGTTCAACAAGATGAATTCCTAACCAAAGACACAATACAACAGAGAGACGGTGGACACAAAAGTCAGCTGTGCAGCTACGTAAGCATTGACTGTATCAAGATAGTGTATATCTCACTGAAGGAAGAACTATAGTACAAGTGCCAATGTCAGTTGTATCACTATCCAAAGATAAGGCAAACGACAACAATAGCCAAACATTCGATACTCCTCGATGCTGGCTGGTTGCATTGAAAATTGCTTTAAAACAGGTAGAACAGGAAAGCACACTGAACGAGGTAGAAACTAATCCTTTTGATAAAAATCTAACCTAGTGATTTAGATACCCAAATGGGCTGGCAGGCTGGCTGGCTATTGAATGGAAATGTATCTACATTATGCAATGGTGCGCATTGAGAGGAGTTTTCCGACCATAACACATGCAGCTGTCGTTTTTGCATCCGGATTTCGAGTATCTCTGACCGAATTTTCGCCAATTTGACAGGTGAAATATGAACTCGCAAAGGAAGTGAGTGAATGGGATTTTCATTTTATTTTTATTCCCGAAAATATATCATACTTCCCCGGAGTATCTATGCATGGTTTTCTATCGGCTAAGCCTACGCACAGTTCACATTTCGATCAGGAAGTGAGATAACTGGGCCAATTTCAGTTTTTTATCGCACCAATCATTGTTTATTAGCCGCTTTATTGATTCGCTCTCAGCATGCAGCACGCGCTTTCCGCTAATAATCATAAATTTTATACTTTCGAGGAGATACGAGTATGATGTGCTGGACAGTCAGCTTGTGGTCTAAGTGGGTGTGGATACGCTGTGATATTGGATACGATATGGAAATGGCTTTCATGTTCCATTTGGCACTCATTGAGGTAATCATGTCAAGATGAAAGTTTTGACATGGCCACCATCGTTGATTCCTTTTGTCGGTATCCATAGCAATTAAAAGCGACGTATATCCATCGGATATTCTGACAAACAGAATTTAATTAGACATTCGACGGGGGTATTACACTCTTTACACACAAACAGTTTATAGTCAACACGCATGTCTCGGTGAGTCGTCCTTTCAGCAGGAAGCTCAAAGCTGACGCATCCGTGTAAACATACGCGCAATCCCCAATGGACACATTTTGTATCTCTCATCATATTTAGTTCAACCGATATGGCATCTGAACGCATCTTCCAAGAGTCCATCGATAATCTGTGCGCGGTGGGATTGGAGCTCTGTGGTGCGCGCGGCGATCATTGATTAGATTTATGATGTCTATACAAGCGGGGAGCAGGATTTCAATCTTACTCTGTGTGCGTTGGGACATGGATGGTGGTTTGGTTACTGATGGGCAATAACAAACGTTTAAACTCTTGTCGCCGGGTAGGTTTGATGATCAATGTACTTCTACCGACAGTGGTACTATTGATGGTTGACAGGAAGGTATTACAAATCATAAATTTGTTAGCAAGTAATTGGGGATGAGGAGGGCTTGTGTTGAAAAGAGTTGCAGATACTTATTGTGTTTCACACGAACTGGTAGTGAAAGATATCTGCAGTCGTTGTGGGATGGAAGTGCATTGAGTTTAGGCACCGTAAAGGTGTCATTTATTGGGGAACACATCTTCGAGTTAATTTTTTTCTTTTTCTTCGTATTTGACACAAGCTTTAGATGCTAATTTGAAAGGTCTACAAATCCATGCCTTGTCAAAGTGTTGTGCTTCCTTTTCTAAGGTAGGTAGAGATGGCTGTTTCTTTAATTTGAAACACAATTAGCGCTAGAATGCGCCGTTTTGATACCACAAAACTCATGAAACCTGGTTGAGGTGAGACATATACTGCACCCATCTTGTCGAGTTCAGGCAGAGGATGAGGGCTCCAATCCTTCTGCAGATATCTTTCTCTCTGGCCGTCGAAGAAGGGTTTACTTAGAGCACGTTGTCGGGTTCTCGTCAATGCTGAACACCTGCAAAGAAAGTGAAGAAGAGATTCTTTCTCGTTAGCATCTCTGCAGCTACGACAGAATGTTTTGTGGGGGATGCCAAGCTTGACGGCATGGTCTCCTATCGGCCAGTGGCCCGTGCTTATGACTACAATTCTGGCAATATCTGGTCTTGATCTGCCTAGTAGCTCATTGGTGCTCTAGCTGGGCAATGTCTTTCTTGATATAGCGCAGTTGGAGGGCGTGTTCCATCCTAGATTGGCCAGCTATGAGAAGGGATTGTGAACGACTCCTAGCGGAACATTGACTCTTTCTGCCAGCATGGGCTGATCCTTGCCTGGCCAGATCGTGTGCCCGCTCGTGTCCCTCATAGTTACTGTGCCCTGGGACCCAGATAAGATGACGAATTTCCGAACTTCGCATAAATTTCTTCAATAAATTCTGCCGCTGTGTCTTTAACTTTCGTCTTAAATTTAATTCAATTACATATTCTGGTGATGTTCTCTTGTTTTTACCAACTCCTCCCCAAAATCGATTACCATTGCACATTATTGCCCGTCACCATCTACACGCTATCGCTCCATCTAACATCAAAGTCCACCGCATGCTCCAGCGTTAATTTCATATAAATATCTCCGCTTTATCGCTTCTTAATTCGCATCAAAATCAGCAATTACTGCATTTCAGCCCGCCTGCATTCCTCACCAAAGAATTTAAATATCGAGCACACCAAAACCATCGCAGCATTCCTTAAGCACACACAGCTGAAATTTTTCATAAACAATTCGTCGCCTTAATATGTATCTCCCGCCGTTTGGCTTTAGCACAAAAATTAACGTAACCAAGTCAACCACCTTCGAGACCATTTAAGTCCTCAGCTATGCTACCTTGCACTGCGCTTTAAAATTCCTCTCAAGCCAGACATAGCAAAAACCAACGCAGTACCGCGCTCCTCTCTACAACTTCAAATAAAACACATAAAGTGCGAGAAACGCAAACACACGAAATGCCATTAAATGAGAGATTTTTTTAAAATTTTATCCACGTCCTAGCAGCACACAGTAGCCGGACCAGCGGACCAGCGGACCATCGGACCAGCAATTCTTTGCGAGATCAACTACAAAAACTTGACCCATCAATCTACGTTCCATCATCTTCTCATCCATCCGATGTCATTCCCTTTTCAACTCGTTGTTGTCGCCGCGCCTCATTGGTAATTGTCATCCCTTCGAAGTATGCAATGAAAGATACTCGGTTAACAGATGTAGATACTTTTTTTTTGGTCTGTTTCGCCAAAACATTCACCACACAGTACGAGTAATTGTCATCATTAGGAGGAAAATATTTCGGAATATTTCTGCAGTCAAGTTTGAAGCCCGCCTCAAGGCCTCAGACGTTTATGACTTTCAACCGCTTGGCTCTGTGTGGCTGAATTCTACTGTAGTTACATCGAATGGAATAAAATTTAATATCACGTCATTTTATTTGAAGTCTGTGTGGTGCAACGCAGGGAGAGAATACGTATCTTCAGCAACCTGCGGCATGTGGATTGTATTCTGGAGACGGAAGATGAAGGTGAAGTCTACACCGGTAGCGACGGAATCCAACGTTATATCGAAAGGAAAACCACAAACGAGTACAGCGACAAGGATGAGAGATATAATGACAACAACGATAATGATGATGGAGCAGACTGCAGTGCATGCAACAGCACAGCGAAGCGGTGCAGTGCACATGGAGGCAGGCAAGCGAGAGGACCGCAAATATCTGTGTATCCGCGCTCGGGGTGAATAGAAAAACGTTACACATTCCGCTTGAGAGATGATGGAGCCATGCAGCACAACTAGTACATAGTATATGAGTCACTGGTTGGAGTTAGTAACTGAGTTTGGTTTCGTTTTTATTTTATTGCTACGAGTAGAAGTAGCGCCTGGTAGAGGGATAAACTACGCAGAATTTTATTCTGCAGTTTTGTCGGACTACAGTGTCGGTGGACAATTAAAATTCTGTTTGCTGAACTAAGTGCCTTGCTGTAAACACTACTTGACTACGAGTGACGCTCTATTCATTTCTACTAGCTCTTTGGGCCACATTCTTTCATGTCTCTCCATATGCCTATCAAAACGTTCCACGATGCAGCCTTTGCTCATTGAATTTCCAAACACCCAAAGGCTCCTTAAGGAAGTTTTAGATCGCGCCTCATTACCAAATGGAAGAGGTTTTGGGGGAGAAGACTATCCCCGAAACCTTGGTTAGGTTAGGTTAGGTTACTGGGTTGATGAGGGGAGAAGCTCGACTCATCCCACTTAGGGCCTTGTGGACCCATTGTCATTATTAAGAGCTTGCTGGTTCTATCTTTGCCATATCTAAGCCAAAGCTTCATTGATGTGTCACACTCAATTCGCTCTCTGAGGTTACAGAGTGAAGGTTTAACCCATTCAAGTGCTCGATTGTGGTCTATTGTAGTCCCTTTGTCCTTCGTGCTTCGAGTTCCAACCAGTTGGTTGGCTAATCCTCAAGGCACTTTGGCAGCAGATTCCTGCATGCAGAGATCTAGGGGTAGCATGTTGAGAATTGTTTCCAACCCTGCTGTTGGCGTTGTTCTCATTGCACTGGTTGTGTTCATGTATGCTAATCTCTGTATTTTGATCATTGCCTTAAAATTGGTTGCTCTGTTCGCGGCTTCCCACCAGACAACGTTGCCATATGTGAGTATAGGTCTCACGAAAGCAGTTGTGGCTTTTTTTTACTCTTTCATTGACATTGAGCTTCCAGTTAAGTTCTCGTCGAGTTACTATCAGTTATCCTTAGGGGAGTTCCATCAATAACATGTAGCTTGACATGTGGAATAATTCTTTTATTAGTGAATTGCACAAGCTCAGTCTTCTGGGGATTGGCCCCAAGACCGCAATTCCTTGCCCACGTATTACGTGTCTCCAGTGAATTCTCTAATAGCTCGCTAATGGTGGGTAAGAATTTCCCTCTAGCTAGCAGCACAACATCGTCTGCGTAGGCGACTACCTTAACCCCCTGTCCTCGAAACCTAAAACCAATAAGAGTCTGAATTGTAATCCTTATTCAGCCTTGAACATAGTCCTACAATAAGCCTACCACGGTATTTGTATCTATAAGCGTTTAGGGCTTACTTTTGTCATAGTTTATGCAAGTTTTAAGAGCCTAAACTAATATTTTTTTTAAGGCTCGTACATCAATCTACTTCGAAGTGCACCTTCCTAAGGAACTTGCAGCACTAGAAGAAGAACGTCTACCATTGTTGGAACGTCTTCAGATACTTTGTTTGCTTGAATTGGGGCCGATGTTGTAGCTTGACTATATCATCGATTAAGGCCCCAAGTCATGGAAATACAAGGTTCCTATACCATGACCTATCTATCTATCGCACACTATTTGTCCCCTTTGACTACAAGCCTGCAGAAACATCTGGCGCGTATGTTAGAACCCATTTATAAAAGGTAGTTTCCCACCGTTCGTTGTTTGTTTAGATACGGATTTACCTAACCTAGGTTTGTCTTAGTAGAGACCAGGCGCTTTGATGGTAAAGTCTGTTATGATAGCATCGTTGAGTAGTAATGAATGATCGATGACCAAATTTGAATCTTTTTGAACACCAAGCTGAGACTGTTCTGCTCCAACGTTGAATCCGTGCGGTTATATGGATGCACCACGTGGAGAGACACCACTGCTATCACCAGAAAGCTGCAAACGTTCGTTAATAGGTGCGTGCGCAATATCCTAAGGATTTTCTGGCCCAATCGTATCTCTAACGAACACCTTTATGAGAGAACGGGTCAGGAACCAATAGGCACAACCATCCAACGACGAAAGTGGATTGGTCACACGCTCCGAAAGGGTGACAGCTCCATAGCGAACCATGCTATGCAATGGAACCCCTTCACTCAGGACAGTCCAAGGAGAACATGGCGCAGAACAGTCGAGAAGAAAGCACGGCAGTTGGGGAAAAGTTGGGGAGAGCTGAAACACATTGCCAGAAACCGTACACGATGGCGCGTAGGCGTAGTAGAGGCCCTAGGATCCATAAGGGGATACAGGACATAAGTAAGTAAATTTGAATCTTACAAGTCTAGGCTTTAGCCAATCAGCTCGTGTTGATCTGATGGTGCTTGTATTTGTTATAGGAAGACCTGGGCAGTATCTTTTGGCTCATTATGTCGACTATACGTACATATGTAGCTCCCATCTGCCCTAGAGGGACTAATTTTCGGCGCTCGATTTTACTATGAAATTTCCTTGACCGGTAGAAATTGAGGTTGATGAAGGCGGCTAAACATCAGGTCTACACTTCGCAGGGTTTTACCTCTGGAAATGAGTAGAATGGAGTGCTGCAAACTACCTCAATCACCTCGACTGTACCAATAAGATTTATTCCACAAGGGAAGGGAAATCTTTGTCGCCTTAGTCCCAATTTCCGCAGAGTAAATCTATTGAAATATCCAAGACGGCCTACAGAGTGTTCAAGTCAAAGAGGCTGTGTGGCGAGTAAGATAGTTGGACCTATGGGAGCGAGGATTTGTTGCGAGTTGTTAATTAAAAGACTTTTCTGCGTTCGTCGTACATTTGGGCCCGATGTTTGAACTGTGATGAACTATAGGGACAACAGGACAAGTAAGAAAAATCTCTTACTGTAAGCCTCTATTCTGTGGCACTTCAATTGTCCTCCCATCGAAATCTGTGTCACTTATTTTGAGCTCAATTCTCCATCTCGCACAATGGAACATGGCTTTGTCATGGGCACTAGTCTTAGGTGGCCTGCCCTCTTTACAAACTTTGTAATTACATTGAGCTCCATTCAATTTCCCTTACTTTATCTATTTTCATAGATGTGCAATGCGTTGCACAATCACTATCCCTATGGCATCAACTGCACAACGAGTAAGTTTGTAGCTCTTTTCCATCAGCAACAGAATGGAATCCCTGTCTAAAGCAATTTCATTGACTACTTGTCGCCCACTTTTCTCAAGTTTTGGTCTGGCTCCAACCAAAACCAAATCGATTTGAAGTGATTGCGTCGAAAAAATTATCACAAATTTGTCAATTCCCAAGAAATCTTCGATTTCCATCTTTCAATACACATCGCACATCGTTCCAGACACACCGCCGTCGTCGTCGTTGTCAGCATATAATATGTACATACAAATCAACCCACAAAATCCTCCACTTAGTAGTCCAGCATCTAACCACAAACCACTCGGTACAAAGGAAAACATCCTGATTCATATCTACGGTTGGGGAAAAATGAAACGAATTAAGAATTCCACCCGCATTCTCGTGCGCCCCGCAATACGCTTCTTTTCCTTTATCGCTTGTGGAATTTTCCAAAACCTTAGCACAGCACAAAATGCATATAATCAGCCCTCCCTCTCTGCGAAGCCACTAAGTCTAGTCTCGTTTCAGTGGCCCCCGTCCGTACTATGGCCCGCCCTCAGTCCAATCCACAGCAACGTGCACACGAAAGATCAAACAAAAATCCATTCGAAATCACGGTGAAGCGATTTTTTTTTTTTTCTGATTCTAGATACATTTTGTGTTTTGGTTTTAATGTGCTTACTTGGTTTACGTCGTTCTCTGCTCCACAATCGGCACCGCGAAGCAATACGTGTTATGACCTTTTAGATAGGAAACCAAAAAAAATAATAACAAAGCAGCACAGTGTGATAATTGTAATGCGTAAGCGTTAGCGTTAGCGTTAGCGTATCCATGAGATACAGAACATTGGACATTTTTATGGTAATTAAAATGCACCCAGAAGCTAATGGATGTGTTGCGATGGTTGTCGTAAGCGTAGGTTGATGAGTATAATTTGGTATGCTCCACATGGTTAACTGCAGTGGAATGTATCTCTAAAAGATATTTAAATACCAAACAACTGCAGCGGATACGTACAAGGTTCTCGATGTGAATTTCATTTAGAAAATTGTTTTCTAATGTATTTCAAAGTATCTAAGTATCTGACTGCAAAATGCCGGCCTCTGTAATAACAATTAAACGGCGATAACAATTACTTCAATCGGTATTTTCGGCTTTCCGCATATCTATAATGGTTTGGATTGCAGTAGAGTTGCCCATGGCAGAGCAATGCAGTAGCGTTGGTTGATGCAATGTTGCGCTTGGGTTAGATTTTCCTCATTCTTCGTCGGCGATAATTAGTGGATGCGAAAATACCGGATAAACTCTTTCTCTCTCTGTTTTTTCGTTGTGGCAAAGGTTTTGTATCTTTCTTTAGTATTTGGTGTATCTGTTACGTGGAAATCATAAAAATTTACTTTGCCAGGTAGCCCTTTGGTATGCTGCGCACTCTTGTGTTTGTTTAATTGCATGCGATTGTGTGTTTACCTAGTGAATTAGGATGCCATTATGTGTAGGGTGGGTCAAGCCAATGCATGTTGGCTGGTTATAGAAATGTCGATCGTAAAGATATGAAATGAAGGTCTTCTCTTCGAGGTCAGATGAGGTGATAATAGAGATGATAATTAAATTCGCTACTGAGTGATGGTCCGTATAGTCCTTAATGGTTAGAATACCATCGAGGGTATGTAGTAGACCGCGGCATTTCCAAAACAATTTCATTGGAAATCGTAGACATGTGTTGGTTTCTTCTGTTTCGAGTTGAATTTGTATATTTTCCTGGCCTTCAAAGTCCTTCTGTCATATATCAAAGACGGCGTAGTAGATACTTTTTAGTAGTAGTACAAGTAGCTTCCAAGCTACTTCGGGTGAAGAAAGCAAGCATGTCTTCCTCCGCATGAATAAAACCTTCGGCAAGCACGACTCTCTGGAATGTACACAGCCGCCGTACGTCCAATTCTCACCTACCAGACGATCTGGCCATTGGGTCAGCCCTTAGCGGCTCGTTGGCAGAAAGAGTAAATTTTCTGCTAGGAGTCGTGATTCACAATCACTTCTTAAAGCTGGCCAACCTAGGTTGGAACACACTTTCCAGCTGTGCTATATCAAGAAAGACATGGCCTAACTATAGCAAGCCTAAAACAAATAAGATACTAGGCAGATCAAGAACAGGTATTGCTTGGTGTCCGGCCCTGGCGAGAACCCGACAACGTACTCTAGATAAACCCTTCTTCAACGACCTGAGAGAGATATCTGACAGAAGGATTGGAGCCCTCATCCTCTACCTGAAGTCGACAGGATGGGTGTGGTAAATGTCTGCTTTCCTATAACACGAATAATGCTATAAAAACGCTCGACTGGGCGAATCTTTTTGTTGAATTTAAAATTAAAGCTCACCATGTGAGGAATGTATCTGTCTTCACATCACTTATTTTGGTTCCAGTGTGATCCTTGTTTCGAAAGGCTCGTTGAAACCAATATGTGGGCATGTTTTCAAAAAACTCTATCATTCTTCAGGGTTAGCATTGGCTTCCAGACTAGATTTTTAAGCACTACATCTTAATCTCTTACTTCCAAAATTGAGCAGTCGCCCTCTCCCCTATTCCTTGAACTCTAATCAAAGGACACCGCTCATCCACTTCATAACTAGGTCATAAACGGACAATTTTCATCCCTTTTCCCATCTCCTTCTAAATGATTGATGCTTGCCGCAGCCGCTGTCGTTCAGAAGCCATGTTTTGGGTGAATCCTTTATTTGTTCTCAGACGCAACGAACGTGTTTATTGCCAAACAACAGACATCGCCTTTATGACCTCTCAGCCTGGATGTCTTGTTCTTTTCCAAAAATAACAGCCAACTGCCCGCCATATCGTCTCTGAACTAGATAACAATTAACGTGATAATTGTGGACTTTCCACCACCAACTAGGTCGTGTCGGATCCAGTAGTCAAAGGTACTCATTAACACTTTCGAATGAGTCGCTAGCGTACACCCTTTCCCAGAACTGTAATTACGATTTTCGAAATGTGTATACCTTTCCGATGCATTCTGTTGGAAGCTATCCGCTCTCTGTCCAATTAGTGGATGACTGAAACCAGTCAGCGGCAAACATGCACACAGCATCGGTTACCATGAATGTTGTTGCACTGAGCGCGCTCACCTCACTTACGGGCCGGGTTAATGAATTTGTTGACAGTCAATTTTGACGCCATCGTCACGCTGTACACTCAGCAGCTTCCTCGTATGATGGTGGTGGATTGTATCGATGCCACCTTGTATGGCCTTTTGCAGTCAACTTTTTCATGACATTTATCGCTTCCACTTGAATGCATCTTCGATTTTTCCTACATAACTACGAGTATCAATCCTGGTAGCCAGTCAGCCAGTCAGCCATCCAGCATGAGAATGATGAACAAAAACTCAATTCATGAGCGGCTTAGAGGGTCAATCGAGTTGGAGCGAAGGTGGTGATAAAGGTATGTTGTGCATACGAGTATGCCGGTGGTAATCCATCTTTTCGGTTCGATTAAAAATTAACACCGCGCGTCTGAGATACATGTGCACGGTCGTAGATACGAATGTATAATTCGATTATATGATCTGTCGACTTTGCGCGCGCTGGATGCACGAATTAACCCGATGGCATATAAGAGGACACATGAAAATCAGATTCGAGAGAAAGATGATGAAATGTGTTAATTAAGAGGTGCTAGTGCGGAACAGGTGGAACTAAGGTGCTGATATCAGGCTGCATAAAATAATTACCAGCGAGAGAGTTTCAGATGGAAAAAAGCATGGCGAAGTTACACTAATTGATGGTGGAATTCGGGGACTTCTAGGAATGCTGTCGGATGGGTGAACACTCCAGTGGGTATTTGCTTAAAGAGAAAGTTTGTCAATGTAGCTTGAAGGTGGTCAGAGGCTTCGGAGAGATGTTTGGAGTGCTCATTCAGGGTATGTGAGAATCAACACCAAATTAGTATAGAACTTGTCTCCGAATAGTTGCAATAGGTGTAGAAAATAGCATACATTGAGATGAGATCCACAGTTTGTTCATCACATACAATCCACTACCGATTTATGCTGAATACCTCACTCGTTGCTTCTCGCTTTTGAGACAAGGATCAAAACTGATCAACACACGCATATAATAACCGGCTAAAAGCATACACCTCTAGAGGAATCCCTCAGGGCGGCGTACATTCCCACATTGTTCTTAACGAAGGCTTAAGAAACAGGGGCATCAGAATCACTGCTTATGCAGATGACATAGTGCTGCTGGCAACAGACAAATTTCTCCCAACACTCAGCGAACAAATGAACGAGGCCATTAAAACCCTTGACACCTGGACCAGCTCAAGGTAAACCCCCAGAAAACCGAGCTGGTACTGTTCATTAACATAAGTTACCACAGTTTAGCACACCATCTGTCGGAGGTACCCCGCTTAACCACTAGTGCGATGAGGACAACTCCAACCGCAGGTCTTGAGGCTATTCTCAACCTGCTTCCGATAGATATCTTCAGAAAAATATCGGCAGCCATTAGTGCCATTAGAATCAGCCAGTCAGAAACATGGAAGTCGAATGCAATAGGGCATACGACTATCCCTTAGAAGTATATTGGCCACGTATCTATTACGGATTAGATCACGCCATACCTAGATTTCAACAGACCTTTCTGAAGCGCCTATCCTAGCAGGGAGGAGTGGTTAAGAGGTCAGAACCAAATGCGCCATCCATTGCCATATATACAGACGGCTGTAGGGTGAGGCATCTTCTCCGAATCGCTAGGAATATCGAGATCAATACGCCTCCTAGACCAGAGCAGCGTCATCCAAGCGGAGGTCTTGGCAGTGACAACAGCCGCCCGTGAGTCTGCAGTAAGGGCAATACCACAAGACGGTATCACCTTCTTTGTCGACAGCTAGGCGGCTATAAAAGCAATAAGTGCTGTCGAAAAGAGCGTAAGGTTCTTGGAACACAGCACAAGGTATCGCTCTGCTTGGTCACTGAGCATGAGGGCAATCCAGGTAACGAGAAAGTTGGCGAATTATCAAGAGAAAGTTCGGCAGTCGTTTCAAGACAAGCAGAACCACTCGTGAACATCCCGCCTTCCGCACTCAAGCTTGAAGCAAGGAAAAAGCCATAAAACAGGTGAACACCAGATGGACCTCCATGGAAACCACCATAATCACGAGGTGACTATGGCCGTCCTTCGATGAAGGCAGAACCGAGAGATTCATATGGGAAGACAGGGAATCCCTTTCCACCCTCGTTGGGGTTATCACGGGGCCCAACTCTCTACGAAGAAGAACTCTGCAGAAGCTGCAGTGACGATGGAGCTTTTGAGGACACAACCCATTTCCTATGCCGCTGCCCTGGTCTCCTACACAGCAGAAACGTAGAAGAACTCGCCAGCACTCCATCAGACAGAATAATGAAATTCATCAAATCCTCAGGATGGTTTGCATGCAAAGACTCGCAACAGTAAGCATCGGAGCAAATATAGAGTCACAGGGTTTCCAATGGGCAAGGGACAACCTTTCCCTCAAAGGGCATCACAATGGGTCAGTATTGACCTGAGTGTGGCGGGGAGTAGTTTTATCCTCGCCAGTCCTCCTACCTAACCTAATCCTGATTCGACTGCGCCCAATTTAGTGTCACCGTAAATCGGGACATAGACAAGGGCGTGGGATTGGAATAGACATGGACACGGATATGGATATGAACATAGACTAAGCATGGCATGGACATTGACATAGATATGGACAAAGAAATGGATAAGGATACGTCCTGGTGGACTCTGTAACTTCTTTTAGTTGGCTACGATCCAATAATTGTGGATTTGCTGTGAAGAACTATTGCCATCTACTATGCAAGGTCAGATGTAGTGCATCCTGGCTCTGAATTCCAGGAAATGAACACGAACGAATCTTTTCAAGGTTGCTACACCAGTTGCGTGATTTAGTCGTTATCTAAACAGTATCTCAGGAACCTTGAAACGATCCAGTCCTTAAAAACGCCACATAATCTGTGACATGACCATAACCCTACAAATTTTCTTGAAAAATTCTTCAAATTCTTCTAAATCCGTAAAATTCTATCCACCAAATCGGCTACCATTCCCATTGGCTGACTTTCGCTTTCTTCTCACTCCAAAGGTATTTGTCGAGGTCGTAATTTGCCCACTGGGACTGTGTCTTACGATCCAACACTCCACAATCCTAACCCACACCTTTACCAATTTTTCTCACCTAATTGGGGGGACGGCACCAGGTCTGACTCCAATCGAAATCTTTTTTGATCTTCAATCTCTCTCGGTTTGTGTGTGTGTGAAGAGTTAGAAGTCCAAAGCACCAAAATCATCGTCATCGTCGTCCCCATAGAGCCATGGTCCACCATGGTTCTCCTCATCTTAAACGATCCGAACGGGTTTATATATCATCGTAATCGCCATTGCTGTCGTTGTGGCCCGTTGTGTCCGTTTACCCGTTGCTTGTCATCGTGTGGCTGGCTGGAGCCTCCTTCCGTTCGTATAAATAATTTAATATTGTGGACATGTCAAAAACATCACGTTAAAGTGCGGGCAACTTGTCTCCTTATTTATGCAATTAAGTTGGAATAAAGCGACACAGAGGCAGGCAGGAGCGCAACAAGGCAGTTAGCATGATGCTGGTTGTTTTATCGTCTCGACGAACCTGGTCCGGTGGATGTCATACTTCATCGTTGATTTTGTATCTTTTTTTTTTGCGATGCTAAGTTAGATAGATAGTGCGTGTGCATGTGCATGGGCATGTGCTTGTGTGTTGGAGATTGACTTGGGATGCAGGAGATAGGAACGCAAAAGGAGTTTCACTATCTACGGTTGTATGGTGGATAGAGTGACGTTCTTGGAGACGCCAGTATGTAAAGAGAATTTAAGCCAATTACGTTCTAAATTCAAGTTGCAGTCTAATGTGGTGCTGGTATTTTAACCTCATCAGTGAGAGTTTCCGAATTCCTCAAATGCATGACCTGAGAGGCTACCGTTCACGATTTACATCTTCTCATCATTCTAGGGAATTGTTTGCCACCTTTCACCCCAAAACCAAATGACAACAACTTCATCATAGCCCAAGGAGGCTCATCCCATTATTCACTCACATTCCTGTCATTAATTTTAATCCCATAAACTGCCGCAATTTTTGTACCGCAAAAATTCACCGAAAATTATAATCATTTACCGACGAAAAAAATCCGATGTAAAGTTAAGGTCCTATAATGGCACCCAAAGGCATCCCATCATTATTGCATCAAGTCTGTACATCAACCTTTCTATACGACGCGTTGCAATACATATTTGTGACAACATTCGCGCACATAACCATAATTTTTAATGACACAACAGCCACTGGCCATTCGACGGTGAGAGGAGCAACAGGAGCAACAGGAGCTACCGAGAACCAGCAGCCAGTGTCAATCTCATATCAATACGTCATCTTTTGCGAATGATATAATGCACGCCCATGCAGAAATTGATAAATTAGAATCATCTCAGGGGGAGCGCGGTGGACACCGCTTTGAAGAGTCCTTCGAATGTTCTTGAGAAGGTTTCTTGCTTGTTTGATCGTTTGTGCATCATCATCATGATCATCATCATCATCATCGACGTGTTTGTCGACGTCGTTATCGTTGTATCGTCGTTTGTTGTCATCGGTAATTTCAGCAGCATTTAGTATTACACGCACGTCACCTTATATTATGAAAGAGACACCGTGTGCAGGCTTCAAGATCAGGCCTAGTGGCGGTGGCTTTCCTCGAAGTCATTTTCCATTGAAATATGGTGCGATAACGAGTTTTTTTTCTTTTAGCTAAAGTGCTCTACGGCGCATAGTTGTGTGGACTTTGGAGTTTATCCGCATTGTAACACAGTGTCTATTGGAAAAGAGTGTATCTGCGTGTATCTGCGGCGGCGTTACCACCTTTCACTTTTCGAAATGACAACGTTTTGATGGGCGGTTGCCTGTGGGCTTTGCTTTTAGCGATCACCTTTTAGGAAGGATAAATTAAACATTAATCAAACGTTTAATGGCTGATTTGGTAGAGCTGGGAATTAGGTAACAAGTAACATGTGGGATTTTATGGGACGTTTTTTTTTTTTTATAGACTTGTCCAGGTGAAGTATCTGTGGTGAGGATTTATGGAGTCACAAGAAATTTGCTTTGAAATATGGGTTTGCCTAGTGTAGTTTGGCTTAAACTTGAGTTATGGCTTAGTATGATACGAGTATATCAGAACGGTTTCGGAATCTTTGACCATTTTTGGTTCTAAATAGGAGAGTATATCAAAGAGTAACCGGACTGAAAAGTTTCTTTAACTTAGTTTTTTAGAGACCTTTGCATCTGGTGTTGTCTAGACCTTCGTTATAAAAGATATTATCCTCCGACGAAAATTAAAAGGCCTATTCAGCGTCCTTTATTGGTTTACATTACTTTCCGTTTGATGGCTTTGGTGAGAGAAGTCTGGATGGAAACTTATTCTTCAGCGTAAGATCTCGAACAAGCATCTAAAAGCGTGACTCTCCGATGGTCATCACATTAATTTTCATTTAACAGGTTATTAGCACTGACGCAGTCTACTATTGCGCTGGTCTTAGATCAGGATCTGACTATTTGTATGGTGTCGATGCAGGTGTCCTCAATTTTTCTAGGCACTAAGCGACGACCACATGGAACTAACCAATTACACTTCATACATAGAATGAGCCCAATCACAGGCCGTTGCTGAACGCCACAGAAAGTCTTCTTGTACCCTAGTCCGTCATACAAGATAGTTTCTAATCTATGCTTAGCACTAGAATTATTTAGGAAACAGCACTTTAACCCGATTTGCCGGTAGAGGAACACCTCAAGGCGTTGTTATCTATCTGGCTCATAGTCATGAATAAAATCCTTTTAAGTTTAGACGGACAGGTATGCGGGCGACATGGCGATACTTGTATCGGGAAAGTTCCCATCCGTGATAAGCGAGATCATGGAAGGCGCTCTGAGCAAGGCTAGCGCATGGGCTAAGAGATGTGGCCTTGACGTAAATCCGAGCAAAACTGAACTGATGCTCTTCACCACTAAAATCAAAATATCTGAATTTACGCTTTCTCGACTAAACGGTCAGCTTCTCTTCCTATCATCCAGTGCTAAGCACCTAGTTTCTGGAGTTTTCCAAGCGGAATTACTCGCTATCCATGAAGTCAGTCGCCAGATCAAACTACTCATGCACACAAATATCCTACGAAGGCAAAAGATAGGCATTTTTGTCGACAGCCAGGCTGTTGATCAAAGCCATCGACTCATCCAAATTGGTACTAGAATGTCCATAAGGACTAGCCTCGCTAGGTGGTCTGGGTGCCAGGGGATAGCAAAGTTTATGGAACCGAACATGCCGACAAACCGGCCAAGCGAGGCTCAGCCCCTCCATTGCTCACTTGTGGAACTAATTCACATCCCGCTCGGGGTAATTAGGGCTAAGCCATGTGTAGCCTTAAACGAATTTAGACGTTCTGTGATTGTATAATGACGAATTGTGGCCAATCACTGGCTGTGGACCCACAAATGACGTCCCGAATACAACTACAGTAACACCTTATCCTTGCCAGTGTACCTGCGTTTACATTTTCGGTGCGGATAAATCAAGATTCTTGAGATAATCCTAAGGGCTGACCCGACTTGCTGCCTGGTAATCAGAACAGATGATTCCTTTAAAGCTTTACTGTTCCATTTGCTTTTTGAATACACTTGAGCTCCAGAAAGTCGTTCTTTAGGGATCCATCTAAACGAATTCAGTCGGAATTTCGTATCAAATGCAGATTTAGATTCCAAAGTCCGGCAACCGGCAACGATAAAGGACAGTTGGGTCTGATCAACTGCATGAAATTCGTGAATAGACCCCTTGCCTTTAAACTCATTTTCCACGTTCTAAACTGCAAAAAACAAGATTGTAAGAAAAAAAAAAAATGTGGTTGAAAGCACTCCACCTTGTGGCACCTCATTTCATACGCAAAAGATAGATTTCAATGGTGATGGCACAATGGTATCTGTTCCTTCGGCACTCCCTTTACCTGACGAACATGATCTTTTACTTTCCATAACCGACTGACCCTACAAAGGGTGTGAACACATCCATCTGTCTGCGGCTATCTCTAAACGATATTCAAATGTATCTGTCAACCTTTTTATGGCATTTTCATGTTTTTTTTGTTTTTTTTTTTTGTCTAATTGACATCAATTTCCTGTTTTATCCTTGCAAACAACACAACACACACGTTCCATTTACCACTTTAATATCCCATAATGCCCTTACGTACGTGTATGTATGTTATATCTCAATTAAGCAGCCCTCCCATCCATGTAACAACGCAGTACTTCCGCGTTACAACATAAGTTTTCCGCCAAAAATTCCAGTTTTTCATAAATTAGTCAATCGCTCATGCATGGCGTTGGTCATATGTCCCATTAAACCCTTACCCTAACGGATAATGACACAACCCCATCCCTATGACTTTCAAACAAACTCACTGACAGGTGATTGATCATGGCCACTAGTTTGACAACCAACCTTTCTCTCTATCTCATCCGTTCACCCTTTGTTAGCTGTTATTCAGCTCATTAGCACAAGAATACTCGTCTACAGTAAAAAGCCGATGAAAACATTAAGAAAAATTTCACGGCACCAAGGTAGGAAAAAACAATTTCCCAATTCACTGAAGCCGATCATGGTCACCATCATCAGAGAGAAGCCGTCCCACGACGACGACGACGACGATGACGACGACGAGAGGATCAATCGATTCAAGGAGTGATGATGATAGTAATAAAATAAATTTATTGAAGACCCTTGATTTGACAGGCGGTACGGTGCCCCTCTTTCAAAAGACGCTTCCAATAATAATAAAAATTTAAACTAAAACCTATTCCATGGAAAAGAAGAGTTAAAAATCGGCCCAATCATGTTGCGCATGCGCAATGAGACCCTTTGATGGAGGTTTCTCTTTCTTTTAATTCCCATAATCGTTAAATTTCACTGCTAGTTCCCGTGAAAATTCAAAACGAGTCAAACGAGAGGGATCGAAAAAGGATTGTTTTCCTTTTAATTAGCTAGGATTTTTTTTTGTATCCTTTTGTATACTTTGCTCGGCTGAAATCGAAGACACCTGTTTGGATAGAGTCAGAGTTCGAGTCTGAATTTCGATTATTTAATTCTGTTTCGTGTTTTCGCTTTAAATTTAAATTCACAAAGACCACACCATGAAAGATACGGACCATTATTGTAAAATTCTTAACGCGCGAGCCATGATCGACACCCGTCCACCGATGTTCAAGGCTTCGACCTTTCTGCGCCCCACCGCTATGAAAGCGGACAATATGTGTCTGAAGCGTATTATAATCGAAAACACAGACTTGCTGGAGAGGATAAACGAGATCCAACGTATTGGGGGCACTGTTCAAACCTACCACCAAAACATAGCCACCTTAAAGACAAGGTTGCCGGACATTAAAAAATACTTAAGAAAGCTCGATATGGAGAACGTCTATCTTGGAACAAAGCTGATGTGTATGAAGCCAACCTTTACGACAAGACGGAAAGGGGAAATAAAAAAGAATGTGCACAGCACCTCAAAGCAATACGAACAGATGCTGCTGGATCTCTATCGAAAATATGAAAATGTGATGCCAATTCGTAATCCGAGTGCGATTAGTTCATTGCTCTGGCCAAAGATATTTATTGAGCTTGGAGTTAAAGGAGTTCGACCTACAGATCGGTTGGTTATCACGTTGTACACTGAAGCGGCTCCGGCTGCGGTTCTGCAATTTGTTAAAATGTGCAAGGAACCAACAAATACTCTATCATTCAATCGTATATATCCTAATCTATGGATTGAAGGAGAGATTCCTATTCCAGCTAATCTTGACGTTAGTGCGACGTTAAATGAAGCTCAGAGCGTCGACCATGGGCAGGCTGGGACCGTTGCACTTTTGGATCGAGGCAGAAAGGGATTCCTTGAATTTAGCATCAGCTTTAAGTCACTGAAAACTTTAAATGGCAAGAGAGTTGCTTTCGGCAAAGTCGTTGAGGGCCTGAGGATTTTAGCTGCTCTTGAGGACTATGGTACAAAAAACGGAAAGATGAGGAAGCAAATTTTGGTATATAATTGCGGTTTGGTCCGTAAATAACTACATAAATAAAGAGGGCATTGCAATGAAGGAGGATGGTGCGTGTTTATTTTTTTGCAATTGGATGGTGAGTTTTTGAAGAGGCTTAAAAGCTGTCGATAAAGGTTTCCTTCTGGTTTCATAGAAACCCTTTTTTTACTGTCAACAAGAATCGAGGGCCAGCACTTCAAACGATGCTGTGAGTTGGACCGCTCTTGATATAAGTACTCCTGCATCATGGGGGCATACTGTGACCGATTTCGGGCTCCGCTGAATAAGATTTTAATTTGAACTGTACGAAGACGGGCTGTTAGTTTTAATGGATGACGCAAGTTTTCTGTGAGGTCCTGCGTACTCATCTGTCATCTTTACATGATCGCACCTGATTATTGCAGTATTTTTTAAGCTAGTATTGTCATGCATACGCTAGCGTCATAAGTCGCGATTTAGCACCTCTTGACGAGAAAGCTAAGATATTGCTTGGGGCGAGGTTACTGTGATATCCATGAAAATTGTGAAGCTGATGAGCCAAGATAGGCTTTTCTGCTATTAGTATGCGCCATCGTTGTTCTAACTTTGTTCATCAAGTGCATCAGCTTTGGCGACACAGTAGATACAACTGCTGTCATTCAGTATGCTTGTATCGGCCAGTTATCATTGGTGGCAGCTAAATGCCTATCAAACGACTACGTCTTCCTTCGACCTGGTGGAATGTTGTAAAAAAGGATTTAGTTGTCGGTTCAGAGACGGTTATTTCCAAGCAACATGTGCGGGAATGAGCGGTCTCAGGAGCTTACGAAGTGGGAATCACGCCTTAGCAGGATCATTGCAGGTAAAGTCTGCCGAGAAACAAGCTCACACTGTCTATAAGAAGCTAACGACGGTGTATCGCCAAACTACATCAAAACGCAAGAACTACAAAACATGGCGTGTGTAGATACATACATAGATAGATGGATGTACTGGTCACTAGCCACAAGAGATGCATGCATAAGGACTGGACATTCCTTATAACCCCGATGTTGTAGATTGTAAGCGAAATTTCACTTCCTGTGTGGATGTTTAGCACAAGGTAGACCTAGATATCGGACATCAGATAAGCCCATTTTCGACAGGTAGATAACTAGGTCACGCTAAAACCCGGTAACGTGAAAGTATTTAAAGCAGCACAACAGGCTCGATATCGGACGAACTTCTACCCACCTGCCTTGACCAACTGGTCGGTGTAGTAAAGCTAAGTAGCCCCGCGCCGCTCCACTAACTTCGTCCTGACTAGACCTGTCGCTTTAATAAAACAATTTACACGTTCGCCGTATGTAAATTTCTACTGTGGTATCAAAAATATCACCCCCAGGCTCCACAGTGCAGTAAATTACAAAATTTTGGGATCAGATAACGAGCCCTATTCCACATGGTCAACAAATTCGACGCCATCATCCCGCCCGCCATCGCGTCGGCAGCCGAGCTATTATTTCACCGATAATCTATTAATTTGTCATCAATGTGCAGCGTAATTAATATTCCAACGGAGAGCACGATAAACGCGAGTGTGAATTCCCAACGGCTGCAGAATGACACAAGATACGAGTATCTTTTCCAAAACATCCCCCCCTATCACATGGAACCGTTGTGCTCTAGAATTCCCATAAAACATTTGCGAATCCTTTAATGTCCACCGCGCGGCTTACCAATTAAAAATGCACTTCCTCCTTTGGCTTAGAGACCAGTTCGATTCCAAGTGGGGAGACGCAGTCAGATGTGCTTCTTGGGAGAACCATCGATGTATTCATTGTTCCAAATGGTCAAAGCTAGGCTGGAAAGGGAACTGCAATTGGCATTAGATAGGGAAATGTCGCAGGAACAGTTCTGTTCTTTTGCTGCGGTAGCTTCAGCACTTTGTCCATTTTATTTATGACCGCATTCTGTGGTGCTGAAATTTTATTTTTATTTCAGCAGCACAGTGTGAAAATAATTCGGCTTTAAGCCTTTTTCGGCCGCGGAATATAGAGAAAGGTACATGCCATTTGGCTGGCGGTACTTTGCTTTGGTACTCGTACTCCTGCTCAGCAGGAATCATAGCCGCAGACACATGCACACACACACACACACAGTTGGGGTGCTTAGTTTGAATAGAGAATTGGAGGCGTCGGAGGAGTGAATGCAGGATATTTGTTACCTGGAAGCCACGATGATCAGCGCGGCGAGTATACCAATAGATACAGCCAGCAACGGAGAGAGAGGGAGTGAAGAGGGTTCCAGATACTTATTATGGCATTTGCGGTGGACAAACTTTCGCTACATAACAGGAAATTTATTGGCCAAATAGAAATTGGAGTGGATTTCCATTTCTGGAGCGATTAAATGCGCGGGCGAAATACTCGCAGTTCTATGTGAAGTTTTACCGACAGAACGATGCAGTTTTTGTTTTGTGGTTGGTGGGATGGTAATGGGATTCCGGGATATATGGAGTGCTTTGGGAGGACTTTAGTTGATGTGGGATTGTAGCGAAGGCGGGCGGATTAAAAAGTTATTGTTTCTATGGAAGGAATACCAGTGGTAATCGGTGGATTACTTGTATTAGAATGTGTGCCTGAAGTAGTTTTTGCGAAACTGAGGATGAAAACGTATTTAACATCGAGTCAGGACTTAAGGGAGTTTAGTTGGTGTCCTTGTTGCACTGCCTTCATGCTGCTTATGCAACATTTGTTCCACGTTGTCCTTGTAGTCAAGTGTTCTCGGTCGAGCATATGGATGGGTGCGTCAAGGTGAATTTGGGAATTTTCTATGGCATTTCCCAATCATTGTACCCGTCTTAAGTGCAAGAAGTTTTCTTCTACCGCACATGATTAAATTAGATTAGAAGATCATCAAAGCCACTGAAGCCTCAGCTCGCATTTACTTACAAGGACCCTAAGCGTTCCCTTAGCGGAAAAGCCTTGAAAAGAAAAAGCGAAGCACTAGGGCTGCTACTGCGGCGTGGTGTTAGACAAGTCCTAGACTTGGTAAAAAATTTCAGAATAGATTTCAATGGTACTTCCGCTAATTCGTGAAAATGTCAGTAGTGTTGTGAGCTTGGGTGAGCTTGGACGGTGGCATGCTCGCGGTTGCTCGGCGCAGCTCTTCGGATGGGGTGGTTCTTGTTACAACCCACCATACACCACCTGTTCAGCACATAAAATCTCGTGTCTTTTATAAAAATAAATCAAAAAAGAGAAGAAGGAAGCTACTCTACTACTGAATGCGGACGGACTAAAAAAAAATTGGAAAGAAGGTAGAAGGAAATAGAAAGAAATGTCCAAGGGCTTATGCCTATGGTCAGAAGAAGGGCCGGGAAGGACTTCGCGAACTAACCTAAACTAAACCTAAACTAACCTAAAACTAACTTATACCCTAATCGAGGTGACACCTTCCCAGCTCCTCTCCTCTCCATAGATTCGTCAGAAACCGACGCATGCCAGGTGTTGAATGCAAAGGTTGGCCAGCCCACCCTTCATGTCTTGCCACACCAACCAAATGCTATCTTTCTGGCCGGGATCAATGAAAGATAGCCCCTAAGACACTAATTTTCTTATAGTTCCTGGTCTTTTCCATCGGCATTGTCACTTCCTCTCCAAATATCCTCTTTCTAGCTGCGGCGTACTCCTGTAGCCTTATATGAAGACTTTTCCTAAGGGGGCCCTCCTTCTTCGTCGAGGTACTATCCCCTGTTGGATCCCTCTCTAGGATTTGGACAGGTCTTTCGGGGTTTCTGGGAGGCTCGTCTTTGTCGGCTGTTTCGTCCCGGTCGCTCCGCCGAGCCTCAAGTTTCCCTGGCACTGCGCACAGTTGAAGCTTAAGTTTCCTTTGACGCATCTAAAACAAGTCAACGTAAGGTTGGCTGGCACGCCGACCGAATAGTAGCTGTACTCCTAGTCGTGTCAGGTCTGTGCGTTAAATGTTCGTCCTTATTCTGTCAGTGTTCACGTAAGTCGTCGGTCTGTCTGTTCTTAACCGTTGAAGTGCGGCTATCTCCACTTCTTCGTCCCCTGTGCCCTCTAATATGTCCTTTGTCCTGAAGCCTGTTTGGTCGCCTACCTATAGTTGCCGGTATCTGCTTGCGTTCATTAGAATCTACTGCCACGTCTAGTCCCATTATTTGCCTCTACTGTCTATTTAATCAACAGGATCTAACCCTTAAAGTATGTTACTTAATTTAAACTTAATTGCGGGACAAAATGGAGGAAAAAACAACGAAATGTTTCACCGCTACTTCTCTGAATTATTTCCCAATTAGAGGCGCAGTGTAAAATACGTTAACTATGACCATAACTCAGGCAATAAAATACAAATTGATTCAAAAATTAAATTACAATTATCGCCACCCCTTAAGTCCCACCCCGCGCCCTATACTAAATCACGGACATTAAACAAAAAAAAAAAAAAAAAAGAAGGCTCACCAATTAATGAAACCTAGAGCACAGGCAATCATTTTTCTCTCGGGTTTCATGCTTCCTTCCACTGCTAGCCCTGCTGCTGGTGGTAGTGCTGCTCATTCGAAGGCAGTTTCTTTAATTTTTAATTAAATTATCCCCCCAGACCGACAAGTTCCCCCCGAAAATACGTGGTAACAGGTGTGCTGTCGTCTCCGTTCAGTTTTATTCTTTCATTAGTTCCCTTCGTACTTTTCGCTTTCTTTTGCGTGTCGGCAGAAAGAAAGAAAATGGCACCTTGTCCAGAGTTTTTATTTCCTAAGCTCTGCACTTCAGCTGAAATTAAATTAACAGAACACACACACACACACACACACACACAGACACAGAAGCTCCTTGAAGACTGAACCTCGGGGACAAAATTAATAACTGGTTTGTCCGAGTGTATCACATGAAAGACGACTACTATATCGTCCGGCAATAGATCTGCAAATAGGCATCTGCAGGACCATCGACAGGACATATACTCGTGTCGTAAAGCGGGCAATTTTATTGGAATTTTATGGAAATTGCCGATGAAAGACTCTCCTCAACCACCGCCGCGCCGCGCCGTCCTTACGTGGGTCAATCTTTACCTCTGGCCGGTGTGGGCCAGGCATTCAATTAAAAATCCTTGCACATTCGTAAATTCTAATAAACCTGTGAGCTATGGTCATTTGAGCGAGTGAGAGAGCGAGCAAGTCGCCAGCACTGTCGTCCTGTTTGGATGGCGATAAATTGGGATTTCGTTGGGGGGTTTTATTCGCATTTGTAACTAATTTGTTCGGTAGATGTCGTTAGAGTGTCATAAATAAGAAATGGTTTGCGGAATTTAGAGGCACTTTGTCATGGCTTACGGAGCGGGCCATTAGGTTTGATGTCAATTGGTCAATTTGGAGAAGAGGAACTAGTTGAAGGGATCCTGGTGCTTAACATTAAAACGGATCGAATTGGCGCATCTAATTGGCCTGAGATTGATAAAATGGGGAACTTAGCTAAGCACATGGTATTAATGAGGAATCAGTTTAGTGATGAGAGGATCAAATGAACATCTGTACGGAGTTACCATCGCGAAAAAGTAATCTTAAACATGTACATGGGATTTTGGTCTTTACCCAGGGTTACTTAGCTTTAAGATGGTGGGTGTAGTGTACTTGGGTCTGTTATTTCAAAAGGAACAAGACCGACAATATGCGAAAAGATACAAGCAGACGCGATTAGATACTAGCAGATGCTCTTGAAATGCAAGTCTATTCTACTTAAACACGATTGTTTGTCGAGGCATGCGAGAGTACGTGGTTAGGTGAAAGTATCAAAACGCGTCTTCGGCGGTTGAATGCTGGAAAAATCTTCCAAACGTCAACTAAACCTGTTAGTTGTTCCACTGCTAACTTTTCTCCAGAGTTGGTTTCATCGTGCGTAAGCCAAAGCCATTTGTATAGGCCGGTATCAGCACCCGTATTTCCACATTCCGATCTTGGTGAAAGCATTCTCTACGAGTTTTCCTAGCGTCAAGATATGACTAGCGATAGCGATAGGCACTGCAACATCTTTTCCCTGCAAGCCACCCTTCAGCGATGAAATGTACGAGCTGTACAGCGACATCGATTTAGTAAAAAACTGCGCTTCAGTCGCGTAAGATGCTCAAAAGCTCCGGCCCGCAGAGTCTTCGAATCTAATCCGGAGGAATAACGCAGTAGAGGAAGACCTCGCCTATGGTGGTGCGCACAAGTAGAAGGGGACCTCAACCAACTTGGAGTGCGCAACTGGAGGCAGTAAGGACCGGGCTAACTGGAGAGGCTTGTTAGCCCAGGCTCACCCCGAACTGTAGCGCAATCTAAGTAAGTAACCAAGTTCACAGTACCATGCAGATGCGAACATTTATTTTTGAACGTATCTGCAGTGTCGGCGTTTGTCAGTTGCACTCTCTATGTATCCTCGTTGAGGTCGCACAAAAACATCGCATCCGAAAGCTGCTTTGGGTCTCAAACCCAACGTTCGCGGTCACTCATTCTGGTGGACAATTTCTATTCTCCCTCTTTCAATTGATTACATTTACGGATGCGCCGAAACCTGTCATTGATACTGCATCTCTGCCCGGAAGTACGCCGTCGAAGCACGTTGAATATTTAACAAAATGGTGATTCCCAGCACTTGTCAGATACAACAACTGTATGAGTATCTCTTCCTAGCATGTAACGTTCCCGCTTTATTTAATTTCATTTCGATTGCAGTTTGCATATTTTTACATAGGAAATTGCAAAAAAAATACCAAATTGGCCAAGGCAACCAGCCTTGGTGCACGCCACTAGTTCTCCGCAATAAAAATAAAAAATTCATTTAAATGTTCAAATCGACCTTTCATTTCCTTTAATCGTGTTCCAAGGTTTCTCCAAACTGCCTCACTTAATGGCAATTCACAAGAGAATCTCTGTAATCCACGAAAGATATTATTGGTAAGCACTGCTGCTGATGAGGAGGATTATGCTCCTCACATATGTACATAGCCGCAAGCACAATAAATATGCAATTCCAACATCCGGTGGACATATGAGAGATCAACTTGGTGGTAAACTCTTTCCCAAGCACGCATAAAACATGATCCGATCATTGCGTTCGATTTAATCCCACTGCACTGATCATCATCGATTATGGGATTGATTCTCACACCAGGGGGGATACGCATCCCTCCCCAATGGATACAGGAACCGGTGGCAGGATTTTGTTTTCTTTTTTTTTTGTCTCTAAATATTGTCATGTCGTGTAGACATGTTGACATTTCAAAAGATCTGGATCTTTCACTCACTCCTCGAGTTGTGACATTTGACAAGTTGGCGGCGATTTGGTTTAATAACCTAAGGGCGCACGCACACACTGTTCCGAAAGGAACGTGGAGGCAATTGTTAAAGGCGGCAAGTCTTTGGTTAATAGTTAGCGGCTGGATGGGTGCTTGGATGGCTTATTATGGATGGCGATCGGTGGACTGTTAAAATGGATCGCCTGGCGCAGGAGCCTGGAATGTGTGCGCCAAACGAATTTCATGTTCGACGGTTTTTTTTTTTGTTTTGCTTGCGATGATATGCCGCAGGAAGTCATGTGTGCGCGTTCGTTCCAAATATGGCGATTTCGATGGTCGTAACGACCAATGTCAAGTGTTGTGTGCTAGTTAGTTGCATACGTTGGTTGGCCGTGTTTTTTGTGCATTTTCCAGAGAAAATGGAGGTCGAAGTCTGGAGGCTTCACTTGTTCTGCTCGGTATTCGAAGTTGAGAGAGAATTGAAGCGACAGTCTCCTGCCGCATAAAACTTAATGAAAGCTTGCGATATAGAGGCTGTTGCCAAAGGTTGTCTTAATTACCTGATAATCGGAGACTTCGGAGAGATTTAGTGTAAGGAGTCCCAAACTTGCAAGGTACATAAACTCATTCCAAAAAGACGCCTAATTTAGGCAGAAGGCAATTGAAACGAATGGTTGGCCTGCACACCGAGTGTAACAACCTGAGCAACCATATCTGCAGACTGATGCCAAGCTACGAACAATTTCTCTGCCATTGTCTTGCAAAAAAGACGCGAAACAAAAACTTCATTGAATGGTACGTCCTGCTCGGGCTCCTCTTTATTGTTTTGACTTAAAAGGATACACAGACAATTTCTCAGATCTGTAGATCCCACACGGCTTTATTAATTTTTTTACCAAACAGTTTCCAAAAGGAAAACAAAATGGAACCGTCTTCGTGGAGTGGAGCTTACTATTACCTTCAAGCAATCGGGTCACCCAAGAAATCTAATTTTGCTCGGGTTTTGTGTACTCTTCAAGCATTTTCCGACACTCTTGGGTCCACCGCTTTCATTCCGTAGCTTGACGAGGCTGAGAATATTTCTTTCAAACTAGCCCTTCGCTATAGCCCTAGGACGTGCATATATTCACGGTGAAGGCTAGATGTCTATCCTCCGTTCATGGCAGGATACACTTGGACCAGAAGAGATCCATTGTGATACCACTCGAGCCGGTCACTTCCGTTACTCTTGGAACCATTTTGGTTTTTGAACTAGTTTCCAAATTTTATTTATGCCGGCAATATCTTCAAGTTCCTCAAAGAAGTATTCACCCAGGAACTGCTTTCTTGCTGAGAATAGTGCAGGACAGCTGCAGGGAAGGTGAAACGGTGATTCCTCCTCCGTCATTGGCCGGAATTCCAAGCCGTCAGTAATCCGACCAGGGAAACTATGCGTGGTCTGCTTATGAGCAACAGACTTACATTTGCCTGAAGCAGAGCTACTGTGGAGATATAGTATCTTAACGTTTCGATGGGTATGTGAAGCCCGCCTTTGACAGTCAAGGGCTCCAGTTTAGTTCCACTTTTCGCTAATTGGTCTGCTTCGCAGTTTCCTGGGATGTCTGAGTGCCCAGGGACCCAGCACATATTACAATGATTCTCGCAATCTCATTCAGGGATGTGCGACATTGTTGAGCTGCCGGTGTAAATAACGATGTCTGCACTCGATATCGCTTTCATCGTCAACGAAACAGCGGCTTCCGCTTGGAAAACACTGCAATAATCTGGTAGTCTAAAAGACATGCTTACGTCGAGAAAGACTGAAAACAGTCCAGAGTCTACACCTTCGCATGTCTTGGACCCATCAGTGTAGATTTCCAGTGCAGAATTGTATTCTCTGTCCAATTCTGTCGGGTGGGCATACGTGTGTGGTATTGAAGTCAAGGGACTTGATCACATAGTCGGTGGCTTCTACCTTTATATGATCTGAATTGAGGAGAGTGGCGTGCTCTGTATCGCTGGTGCACCATTGCGATGACTCCATCAGCCGCACCGCCGGTTTCATAGCAACCTCTCTTCCATAAATGTCCAGAGGAAGGATATGCAGCATAGTTTCCAGCGCCGCCGGGGGAATTGTCCATAGGGCGCTGGTAACAGAGCCGCATACCGTTCTCACGATGAAAGGTCTAGGAAAGTCCAGTTCCCTATACTAGAGGCGTCCCTCGACGCATCTATTTAAGAAGCGGGTTCTCTAAAAATAGGTCATCATCTGCGAACGTCCGCAGCCGAAATTATCCTTTAAAATATTCACACATCCATTTTCAAAAATTTCGCATTCATGCCGCAGATTCCTTCACAGACTACGAGTATCTCCCGACCAGTAGTGCCCATGAGAATCCACAACAATGTACTCGTAGCTGCGTTTCTTTATTTGTTGATCGTTTTCTTATAAAAAATCCTTCGTTTCGATCAAAAACTCCATAAATTTACGTGATTTGCAAATCAGATTATTTTAGATTCAGTCTGAAGGAATTTTTGTGTGTTGGCCGGCCGCCGCCCGCCGCCCCTGACCGTTGGTTGTTGCAAAGTTGTTTTGTGTTCTCTTGTCTTCTACGAAGGACACACAAAGTTGCGTTTTTTTTTTTTTTTTGTATCTTTTTGTTCCACCTACCAACCAAACAAGCCATTCGGGTGCTCTATTCCTCCTGCATTGCGAGTCCGCGAAAATTTTGCTATAATGTCCGAATCACGAAAATGCTATTTTCCTGGTTCAATCGGTTTTTTTTTGTGTGTGTTTGCCTACTAATCCATGGAACACACCGGGGTAAGCAAAAAAAAAAAAAAAAAAGCCTAAGATTCTCTAGCAGAACTGCCAAAACGTCGTCCTCTATCTCGGTTTTACGCTAGGAAGCACGGCGCACAGGACCGTGTTCAACAATCTTTTCGTGAGTCCAAATCAATGTTGGCTGGCTTCATAGAGTGTAGAGGTATAATGCTGCGGCACATACGATGGTGGAGGATGACGATGATCATCATCATCTGAGAGTATTCAAGCCTTTCCCATCGAGGTCCTCCACATAGACACAGCACTCTAAAGTGCGTAACAATTAAGTCGTGACGCGGCCGACTGGACCTGGAGTGGCGGTTAAATTCGCGTATCTGGGAGATACTTCTCGGTTGAGTATGCATGCATCTGTGCCTCTGTCAAGTGGGTAGTAGCTGTTCCATCACGACTAAGCAGAAACCACAATGTGCTCCCCTCCTTCATCCTCCTCCTCCTGTTGCTGCTGATGGTTGACTGGGTTATTGCCTGGTTTCGGTACAATAGACTGTTTCTTGTTGTTTTGGTTTTTTTTTCTGTGGAATCTGTAGCAGGAATGAAAATTTTTGAATGAAATTATTGCGAACACGTCTCGTTGATTTATTGAATAATCGCGAATGAGTAATGGGAATGTGTGTGCTCCGGCATCGTGGCCGAAAAACAAGAACCACACGGAGGAGAACAAACGATGACAATGGCCAAAGACAATTGAAATTTAGAAGCAATTAAGGTAGCGAAATGAAATTCTTTTATTGCTCTGTTGCGCGCTACAGATACGTACGTTTTTTGGAGAGCACAGAGCGCCGAAATCCGGCCAACAAATTTCGGGATTGTCATGGTGGAAACGTGTGTGTTATTGTCATCCGAATCGTGAAAGCAGGTAGGCGGGGTGGATGGAGCACCAGTATTTGTCATTTTTGTTCACGATTTAATTTTTTGTGAATCTGTGCTGCGGCCTGGGAGGATGAAACGAAATCAATTTCATCCCAATCTGTGTCGATTCTAAGCCAAAAGTCGCCTCTGATTTGCATATCACAAGTCATACATGAACAGAGTACACAGGCTCACGCGATGACCCTAATGAGTTCCACTTCCATTTCCAGTGTATGGAGCGGAACACGCCAAATTCTTTTCAACTGTACGAGTATAAAGGTGCCAAAATAATCCGATTACATCTGAGGCAGTAATCCTCACACCCATTCGTCGGTGTGTCGAAGGGGAAACGTCGACCGACAAGCTCTACCGACGGCAAAGGTGTACAGAACCTGACGCTCTCTCATAAATGAGCCATTAACAAGGGCGCTTATGCGCGCTTATACAAAGTCCCGGACAAAAATGTCATCAAGTTGGAATTATAATGTTTTTTGATATATGTATGCGCGCCCGGCTACTGTCAGACGGAACGGGAGGAAGTACCCGTGGTTTTTATAGAGCAAGACGGCTGCTTATTTCTCGGGCGATGAAAAGTTAAGGAGATTAGCATTGCGTGTGTGTGAAAATACAAGAGCTCAGGTGTGATGTGATGTTGATGTTGATGGCTACGAGTTGAGGGAGTTGTTGGTCGCTTTGATCGGAAATTGTCGGAAACGCTTTGACAGACTTAATTTAAAGTTTTAACAGCGATTAGTACAAGCTGTGACCCATTCGTTTGCTGGAAGAAGGAAAACATAAGCAAAGTTAGGGGTTTCGGTGTAATTTTTGGGGATCAGAAGTATCTTGATTTGTTTTCATCCAGATTTGGACAAGAGGTGTGTAAGTACTCGATGCCGAAAGGAATGCGAGCGGAAGGTTGTTAGGCTAACATCCATAAGATTATCAGATTGGCGTAGCGTTTGTCGCACCCAAAAAGCTGGTTTTTGACGATTTTACCCAGGGCAAGGCCAGAACGAAATAGCCTCTTGCATTCCTCCCGTTCAAAATTTCACCCGCAATACGCGTCACGCTTCGAATGCACATCAGTTCACCCTCAAGCCCAACTTTGGACGTACTGTCAAATATAGGGATTCATTCATATGCCGAACGACACGTATGTGGAATGATCTTCCAGGCTCTGTATTTCCTCAGCGTTGCAACCTTCAAGCATTGAAATCAAACGTGCACCGGTACCTCCTCTGTTCCTCTTTCCCCTTTTTCCAAACGCCCGTGCCCTGAATAATCAGCGTAGGGGTATTCATACCCCCTTTGGTGCGCGCTAATTATAAAAAAAAGTTGAGAACATTAGGCACATTACGGGATAAATAGTCAAGTAGACATTTAGAATCTGACATAAGATATAAAATACTCGGATGCTGTCGCGCAAGGCTTCAGGTTTAAAGTAGGTAGGGAAATGTCTGCCTTATGTATGTGGTTACGGCGTTATAATGATGTTGAGTGACCAGGCGATCTAGTCACCTCTTACTTTTTTTCTCTTTTCGCACGGTCACTGGCACTAAAAGTATGTAAATAATCCCCTTTGCTGACTCAACGTAACCCATCCTAAACTGACTACGCCAATTGAATGATGTTCCACAAGGTTGGATGTATTCACCCGTACTTTTTAAGCAAATTTTTTGTTTCTTTAAAGTCAGGCAATGCGAACTTAGAATCTTAGAATTTTCTTCCTAAACAGCTGTACTTTGTAGATTTCTGGAAAACGTGTCCTTAGAGTGAATTCCAAAGTTCTTGTGGAAGACAAGCATAGGAAGAGAATCTTGTCTAGAATGACGGCCAAATGTTGCATTTTGATAGTGTCTATAGTAAAGGAGTAAGCCTGCGACCATCTTTCGATAAGCCTATGGTGGTTGGAGTTTAGATATTGATGCGGGAAAGTTTTTCAAGCGAACTCCTCGCCTCTGCATCCTGTCGAGAAAATAAGAAAATCTATTGGGGTTGACCTCTAGACCTGATACTCAAAGCACGGTGTACACAAGTACAATTCTGAAGTGACACCACATCCAAGGTGGCTGTGATGTCAAGGCGATTAATAGTCTCCTTAAGTGGTTTCCTGAAAAAAGAACACTGCTTGCCAAACTAAAGCCAAAAATCTAAATACCAATCAAAGGAGATTGGTATCAACAGACTTGACCTCGATTAGCCATTGAAGAAGCCCGCCTCCATTGAATCTGAAGCTTAAATTTTACATCGGGATGGGTACTCTTCTTCTTTTTGGCAACAGCACGTCAAAGAGCGGGCCGAACTCTGGTTTATTAGAGAGCAAAGCATTCTCGAAGCCACACGTCATCCAATGATTCTTTCCGCGAATAGTAGAGCTGCTCAAAAAAGAGAGTTCTCGCAATCTTCTATTTTTAGAATACAAGTCCAAGTAGTCTCTGATAAAAAATATGTAAAATGTATCTATACTACCGAGGAAGGGGAAGTATTCTGGGACTTAAGATGGTCAAAAAAGAGGGTGCCCTTGAGGCGTAATAAGAAGACTTCTGACACTGACAAGTTCTGTATGTAGTCAGATATTAAACCTATGAAGATGCAGTATCTACTCTGTCGATTCTGTTCAGAAGAGGTCGACCCTAGCGAACATATTCTTTGTGAATGTCTGGCTCTGAGTTATGACAGGCGAGATACTCTTTTTAGAGAGAGCTCTTCAGCACGAGAATGGCTTTAAAGTGCCCTTTGATGGAATTCATCTTTCAGCGTATTTAATATGATGTTGTCGATGTTGTCCTTGGATATACCTCGTTTCCCCGACTTACACACGTTATAAACGCTAAATTCTCTGCAAACTCTGTCCAAACAAAATCGTTGCATGAATGATTAACGATCCCCTACCATATCTCAATCTGTCTACTGCCCATGCCTCCTGTGCACTCGCAAAATCTTTTCTTCTCGTCTTGCAGCAAAAAAAATGAATTTACTATTCCGCGAGAACCTTTTAACATCATTCTCCATTAATTGACTCCTCCATCAAGCGGCAGCATCCGCACCTGATATCCAACCCGAGATGGCCTTCTTGGCTGCGTTTAAGCCAACAAACTTTGCCATCAGCTACTGTGCATCATTATGTCTACAAAAAAAAAGCCCCACAACGAAAACTTTGTTTATTTATTATTCGCCTGCAACATGCACTTACTGCACGAAACCACCAATAAACACCTTTTCAACGATCTTTAAAGTCCAACACACGGAGGTGCTACAGGCCCCGCGAATTCCTTTGCCTAAAAATAGCCCCCAACCGGCAGACACATCCCGTCCGTCTCCAGACAAAGTAAACATTACACACACACAAACCCTAAGGGGGAGTGGTGACGAGCACAAGAAGCACAAGAATCACCATCGTTGTCGTCCTTCAACACGCAAACATTGTCGATTAATTTAAAGAGACCCTCAAACTTGCCACAGGAAGGAAGGATGACACCAACAAAAAAAAAACCAAAAAAATTTCAACAAAAAGACGCCAATATTGTTGCGCACAGAGAATATTTTATCACCTCAAGTTGTGTGAAAGGACTCCCTCCCGGTCGAGGGAGAGCCTAGCCGCCCAAGTCACTCTAGAAAGGTGCTGCGCGCAAATTATAAATGCGGCACGATGTAGAGGAACGTTTTTCTAGGGAAAAATATGTGCCAATAAATTAACGACACAAACACATCCACATAACCTTTCGAACCTTTGTGTCGATCATTGGTCTGTCTCGCGATGGATGGATAGATGAGATCGGTGATGACGATGTGGTGTGTGCTCATCGAACGGACGCGACGTAAAGTTGAAGCCACTGCCACACTGTCATCTTGTTGGCCAGGCTAACAATGTTGCAAGGAATGAATGTGTGAATTCTTGATGTCTGGAGGGTTTTTATGACCAATTTCTAGAAAATTGTTGTCTCGATTGTGCAAATATACAATGGAGAGGCCGCCGGCAGTTGACCCTATGTTGAGTCAAGAGTTATAGTGGTAACGATCCTTGTATCCAGCAGAAGAGAGAGGCACTTATTCTTCTTCTGTTTGATGGGACATTGTAATTTTTGAACGGTTTGCAGCTTTTTTTTTCTCAGTAGTACGAAGGTGTTTCTGAACCTTCTACAAATGAGTCTTAAAAACACGTGGGATCCATAGATGGAATTCTGAAATAAATAGATGGAGGCATTCACTTGATACCTGCAGACCAACAGGAGATCTGTAGACCTCCGTCTGTAGGGGTTCGATAGTGCCAGGATCATGCAACAGATTTTTGATAAATGTTCATGGGTTTTGAGAAGTGGTAAGACTACATCTAGCGAAAGTGGAAGTATCGCCCCATCTGTGTTGAGAGAATGTGGGGAAGTGTTACCCAAAAAGCAAGCCCGTGAGTGGTTCGTATCTCTGTATGATTGCTGTACCGCTAGTGCGGTTTGAACTTATAATTGTCTGACACAGACATACAGATAAACAGACAAACGCTGACCCTTCTCACCTTGTCAGTATGCAACGTGAAATATGTATGCTTTAAAAAATAAGGGTAGTGGAAGAGGCCGCTCGTGTAGTACGATTAAATTGACGGACAGGTGGGACAAAAGTATATATTTCATCCGAACAAGGACCGATAGGCATGCAATATCCCGACGATGTTCCAGCGAAGGTCACACGTCATGCCTGGCCCTGGATACAATCTAAGAAACTAAGTTCCGGGACCTTCCGCCCAAACTTGTGAGTTGTATTCGAGCTTCGGGCGAATATTAGCTTTTTAGATAGTAGCCAAGTCTGCAGGACTGAAAAGATGTTTACACCTCTTGAGGAAACCGAGGCACCTAGCGTCACTTTTCGCAGCGCTTCAGAAATCTGATGATTCCAGCGAAGATGCGGGGGTAACTAGCGTGCCAAGCATTGACGGGCATTAGGTTCGTCAATATCAGCTCCATTCATTAGTACATTAGTATCGCTTCAGAGACAACAGCACTGGGTCTTCTTAAACTCAATTTTCCTGGAGGAAGGGAAGGTCAAAGTCAGTTTGTGCCTTAGGTTGCGTGGTAATAATGCGGCAACCTGTTTAGGTTGTTTTCTCGTCAAAGTCGGTTTGTGCCTTAGGTTTTTCATATTTGCTTGCATGGTAATTATGCCGCGTTATTGAAGACCTACGTCTCTGCTTTTGTTCATTTCGTGAGAAGGTCTAGAAAGGCTAACAAAAGCACTTTTTTTTGGTTTTAATAGCGTGCAAAACATTTGACTTTGAATGCTTTTAGGTTTATGGCTTTTTCGGCAGCTGGCTACCAGTGAACGGTGAACAGTGAACGGCACCAGTCGGTGCTGAGAATATGGAAAAACTTTTTCTGCAGACTGTGTAGGCAGAATGCGCCATTCAACATAGACGATGATAGCCAAACCTTCCGTCCACCTGACCAAAGCGAAGTGAGCATAGTAATATCTAAGCTTAAATCCAACAAAGCTGCTGGTCCTGACGGCCTACCGGCCGAGTTGTTCAAAGCAGCCGGAAATGACTTGGCAGAGAGCATACAGCAACTCATTTCCAAGATTTGCTCAGACGAGTGTATGCCTGATGAATGGAATCTCAGCATCTTTTGCCCGATCCTCACGAAAGGAGGTCCCTTCAACTGCGCCACTTACAGAGGCATCAGTCTCCTTAACATCGCGTACAAGAGCTTAACGCCTGAAACCCTTCGTCAACAACCTGATCGGCCCCTACCAGTGTGGTTTGAGGCCAGGAAAATCCACAGTCGATCAAATTTTCACACTCCGGCAGATCCTGGAATAAACACAAGAAGTCCAAATCGATACTCACCATCTTTTTACCGATTTTAAGGACGCATATGACAGCATTTATAGAGACGAGCTATACAGAGCCATGTCCAGTTTTGGCATCCCTGCCAAACTCGTTCGTCTGTGCAGGATAATAATGGAGAACGTTTGCTGCTCCATCAAGGGCGTTAATGAACTCACCGAGACCTTCGTCGAAAAGAATTTAGACGAGTCATGTGACTTCTTCAATATCATTCTTGAAAGAATTGTGCGAAACTCACAAGCCAACACCGGAGGCACAATCTTTCCAAAGTCTGTGCAACTACTAGCTGACGCGGATGACATCGACCTAATTGGCAGAACACAGCGGGCTGGACGACCTCGCTCAAGGTGGCACGCACAAGTAGAAGGGGACCTCAACCAACTTGGAGTGCGCAACTGGAGGCAGTCAGCTAAGGACGGTTCTAACTGGAGAGGCTTGTTGGTTGAGGCCCAGGTTCACCCCGAACTGTAGCGCCACCTAAGTAAGTAAGTAAGTAAGGCTACCAGTGAACGGATGGGCCTTAAACACGATTTAGAATTTGGCGTGTAAGGCAGACCAGATGAAGAACTCCGCTAACAGCCAGTGGATGTCTTTGCTTAACCTGCTTTAAAAGACCATCAGATGGCGACAAATATCGTCCTACTAAGGCAAAATCTTAGTACAAAACTGAGAGTGACCCCAAACTCCATTCATTGAATGCTCTGACATCCCTTCTAAGCCCATTTCCACCCTACTCGTAGCACCACAACATGGTGATTATAGTTCCTCGTCCCTAATTCTGATTCCATGACATGCGTACGCGTACGCATTTAGTGGTACATTACCGGCTTCGTTGAATTAATAAATTAATATACGTGCACCATCGACCAAACCGAGTACCTTTAAGAGGTTGCCTCCCCGGCTCCTCTCTAGGGCCATCATTTCTCTTCATAAAAAAGTCATTTCGGGGACTTTGCTCACCATAGCCGCCTCAATCCAACTCCTTCGTTCCAAAAACGTTTGCCACCGATTTCATTTTTTCTTTTTTTTCGATTCCTTTTTCTTGGTGTAGGAATTTATGGTTATTGCCATAAAATTAAGTGAATTTCGGCAAAAAAAAATTCCAGTACAAGACCCTTTAACATGGGGTAGACCCCATCCTTTCACTTTGAAGTCAGTGCCGGTTGCAGATTGGTATGCCCGACCCGATGTACAACTCTCTTAAATAATTAAATCCCTTTGCAATAATAGAGGTGTTTTACTGCTGCTCTCTAGTACCCATGGTAATAGTAGTTTCTCTCTCACCTGGGCTACCAAAATTTATGGCCAACTTATGAAAACTCCAGTATGAGGTTAGGAGTAAAAAAAAAAAAGAGGAACGCTCGCCTTCCATTCCTTCTGAGGTTTCTTGTTCGTTCTTCAGTTAGGATTTCAGTTCATATCACTTACGTGATGTGAATTTCAATTAGAATCCGCGCATATCGTACACGATGGCTTTGGAATTTATTTCCAGTGCAGCAGCTCACATGGGAAGAGAAATGGCTTCCAATTGGTGCTACTAATGCGAGCGTTTTACTTCGTAAAAAAAACCCCCAAAACCGATCGAATCGGGACAATTTAATGGCCATTAAGTGATACATTCACGTAATTTTATTCCCTTAAAAATCCTCACAACCACCCCCCCTCCCCCCTTTAAATATTCAAATATTGTAGTATCGACAAATTATTTTCAAAGACGGTTCCCGGTGTGGTGGTTCCCTTTGTTGGCGTTTTCGAGGAAGCGAATGAGATTCAAAATCACGACGACGTGATTGTGTTGCAGCAGCGCTCTCCATTCTTCTTCACCTGATGTGAATTAAATTATCGCACGATGTTTTCAAATAAAATTAAATCAAATAGGGGGGGGGGGGGAATAAAAATTGTATCTTATTCTGCGTGTGAGTGTGTTTGTGAAACGTGATTGCTGTTGTACAGTGCAGCGTACCGTTTATGACATGCACCACAAATGGGGAACATTTCCATCACGATTTGTGATCGTAATCACATGTGTGTATGGTTTGGTCGTTTACTGTGCATTTATGTGACAATGGATACTCAGTTGTATATCGGTGGTTTGAATGCAGTAACATTTAATGTGCAATTTACATGGAGTGCCATTGGGTTCGCGTGTGGGACCTGTTTTGTTTACTTAATTATGCTACTGTTCGGAGATTGTGTGAATGCGTGTTGTAGCAGACTAACAGGGATCATATCTTTAAGGATAATTTGCATTTCTATTCAGCTGCTTGCTGAGTTATGAGTTTTTCGGGCGGATTTATTTCGTTATTTTGCAAAAGAACGCGAAGGAGTGGTTAAAGATACTCCTAAAGCAGAACTATTAAGGCAAACGGTTGGACTTGACGATGAAATGCGCATTCTTGTGTGGGAAAACTAAATATTTAGGTATTTTCAATCCAATGACATTTCTCACTTTATGGTGACAACTGAAGTAACTCCATGGTAACTTCTCACAAAGCCTTATATATGTATCATAAAACTGACAAAGTTCATATACAGCTGTTCATTAGGGATCTTCATCATTAAAGGCCAACAGAATTATTTTCTCTGACCTTTTGCTCTAAATTTTCTCCGACTTCCTTTAGCAAAAATGCGTATCATTGACTCCTTTGAATGATTCATGACTACCGTATCCTGTTTCTGTGTTTGAAGCCGCTCTAAATCACTTCTGAATCACAGAAAAAAAAACTTCTTATCGTTGTTAACCCCATTACAATGTGCCAAAGCATGTTTCGCATGCATCGGCAACGGGAATAACACATTTTAGTGTCGAAATCCAAACAAATTGGAAAAAATCGAAAACCTCCTACCAACGCACACACACACACACAAAGTCACAGAAAAGATTTATTACACTTTACGCTCAGGATATTGGTGTTTTGTCTTTGAAGATATTCAAGCTTCCAGAGTTACTGGCTGAGGTGACGACGTATGTTAAATTACATCTCATATACATGGTAATAGATTGCCCGGCTAAAGGCACACACAACAAAGGAGGCATAGCGCTGAAATACCGTCATCCATTCGGTTTGTTTTTTTTTTCCTTCGTCTCCTCCTGGAGGCATGACCATGTGGACAATGTTGTCTCCATCTAAAGTTAAATTAGCCTACACAGCCTACAACGGAAATAAATTTCTCTCGTCCGAACCAAAGTTAGAAACGGCTGAAGAGAAGGTTCCGTCTTTGTCTTTTCGGCGGAGGGCCGTGTTCCCCAATTGACACCAAAGAGATATATTTGTCCACCAAACACCTCGTTTGTGTGCGCCATGGTGGAGCAGGCATGTATAGGACCACTCATAGGCTTTGCTTCAAATTGTCCAATGTGCCCCCTTGGCACCTCGATGTGAGAGGTTCTCCTTTTGTATGTCGTTGCTGTTGAGGCGGCACTCGTTTGCATTTTTCGAACTTGCAGAGAGGGAAAGAATTTGCGACCCATTTCAGGGTGTTAGCCTAAAAATGGACATTTGTGTGCGACATTTTTGTTTTGTTTTCACGGCTCTTGTTGCGTTTGCTGCGGTGATGGGTGATCTCTCCTCGTCTCGGTGGAGGGAAACACCGGGGTCAGGAGGAACGAGTAGTGCTATGAACGTGTTAGGGAACATAACTCCAAGTGACAAAAACTTAGTTTGAACAGACTTTTTCAAAGCGGATACAGTAGTTCTAGCAAGGAGAGGTCCAGGGAAGAATGTTTTTTTTTAGTTAGATTTAATTGGTTCAAAATTCAGCTCAGATGTATCCATGCAGTAAGCAAAATCCAAGCTACCTTGCGTGGCCTTTGAACCAAATGTAGTACGAACTACCAGAAGTGAAAATAGACACAGTCTGTGCCCACATTGTAGCAAACTATGTATTGAAAGGAATATTGATGAACACTTCGTATACATCTCAGTCTCGAGAGCATCGCTACTCTTCAGCATCACCTATGAGGATTCGGTCAGCATACCGCCTAGGATACATGATAACTTGGTCTTAAGAAACGAAGACTCGATCTCGGTATCCAAAGGAAACTAGAGTATTAATTGGACCTAGGCTTTGGCTTTTACTATATTCACTACTGGATTCAGCTCCCAGCTCTCGATTGTATATTCCCCTTCCTTCGGCCTTCTCTTTGAAAGATCCTAACATCCGAGGAACGATTTTGCCTTCATAACTTAAGCTCGCCAAGTTTAGGAGGCTTGAACCCAGTTGTTTTGCCAAGTCCTGGGATATTCACCAGCATACTGAAGCTATAACTATCAAGCTTCGATGTCGGATGCTTCTTTATTTCTCAAGAGCCTGCATTTGGTCCTTATTTATGTCAACCCTTTCCCCACAGCTCTCCAGTTTTTTATGCCAGCTGCTGAAAACGTATACAACAGACCGTATGTGGTCCAAGGCCTAGCTTCTCGCGCCCATCGTGTTGCATGTGTTATATTTTTCACAGCAATGGGAGGGACCTATAGTGCAGGGCTACATATATCCGATAGGCTTTTTCTTTAGAAGTTTTCTCATGACTCTCGGACGTTTGTCAGACATTTGCGAGAGGTGGGACGTCGTGAAAAAACTTTTTGGTGTTGCCTAGGACTCCAACCTCGAACCTCCCGCTCAGTAACGCAACGCACTAACCACTGAGCCACGGGCCCACAGCACAACACTTACTTTAACAAGAATAAGTATTGCATGCGCAGTCCAGCAGCTGCCTTTAAGGTTTACGTCAGCCCTACAGGCTCTGTTCCAGCACAAGGCTGAAGAAATTGTATGACAGTGCAACTGCAAACTGTCAAGTTTGGCGCGTGTTTTGCGGGCCACGTGACATAGTTGATTTCGAAGGCTGTCATTGCCTTGTAGAGTTTTGGACTAAATATGCCTCCGTATGCGGCTCTCAAGGCTCTCATTTTATTCTAGACAAGAGACGTGGTGGAGGCTGATCCTTTTATACTACAGATCTCCTATTCTGAGCCTTTATCGTTAGATAATACGCTTAGCTATTGCCTGATATGCTGAGGTATTTGCGGATTCCAGATGAGGATTTCGACTTTCGTGCAAACATCTGAACTATTGAAGCCAGAAATTGGCTTGACAGCGACTTTATTGATTGCGAAGTACTTGTAAAGGATGTCACTGCGCGCCAGAAAGTTCTGAAGCTGATCTAGTAATTGCTAGCCTTATGCCAAGTTTTTAGTCATTCTCAGGACATTTTTTCTCATTTGTCCAGAAGATGTACTCTTCCATCTGTGAGTTTCTATCCCGTTTTGCCGGTGGCGAGATCTAGTGGGTTAGCTTGTTTGCTACACCAAAGAGAGTATATTTTCGTGAGACAAGCGCCCTTTCGGTCTTAAGAGAAATTTCTCTACGGCTCACACCAAAAATGTATCCCCTTCTGGAAATACGAGTCATCAGCTCACGTTTGTGTTACTCTCAAACCACATCATCGAACCCGCAATTGACGTAGTTTAGCCGCTGTGACTTCTCTTCTGCGACAGAGTGTCTCCTTGAAATTGGCTGTATAGCCCACGGCTTTGCCAAGCTCCTACCTACTGTCCCTCTGAGCCTTGTAATTGTCGTCAGCGGTGTTCTCATTCGTTGCGCACTAACAAATCTACATATAATGGACAATTTAATAGTATCCTCCCTTCCCGCCGCCCTGCCATCCTTGCCACAGTCAGAGCCTGAGTGAGTTCTTGTGTTAGCATCACATCATCTTATGACCCTTTGGTAGTGCAGTAGACCTCTGTCCGTTGCTCTTGTTTCGCCTGTTCGCTCTCCTTAACAAGAATTTTATGTTCCTGCTCTTGTTGTTCTCTTGTCCTTCGAAGGTGTTTTTTTTTTTCGCTGCTGCAACGCCACGCCTTCCTTTCACAACAGCTACGAAAACACACATTTTCGATGCCCGCGTCTTGAACTTGTAGTTGTTCACCGCGACGGCATACAATCGATTGAGGTGAACCGCGCGCGGTGTTTATTCAGATTTATATCGAAGGAGATAATTTGTCCTGAAAAAATACAACAACAACGGCAAGAAAAAAGGAAAAAAAGATTGAAATTCAAATTGGCAACTCCTTTAGGAGGTTGAAATTGTCTCGTCCACACACCGGAGTGCAGGATGCAAATTCATAAAAAGGGGCCAGCGACACACAGACTGAAGTGAAATGGATCTTAAGTGTTCCCTAGGAGAGTGCTCTGCAGCTTGTCGAACTTGTGGCGAAGCGATCGTCCAGCGGGGTCGTCATCATAGTCGTAGTCATCGTCGTCGTTGTCGATGCAGAACAAGAATTGTTGGCCACGGAATTTATTTTTATTATTATGTGACAATTTTTTATCACTTGCCATCGATTGGATGCAATACGAGGTTTATGACCATGTTTGCCAGATAGTCGTACGTGTACGTGTGGCTGTAGATGGCAAGAGGGCAATCATCTAATCAGGATCTGGCGAATGGATGAGCACAAAGGAGGATGAAATTGCCTCGGACAGTACATAGTGTGTGAGTGTCATTATGGGTTGTCATTTTGGGAGCGGTTTATGGCGAGTATCCTGAGTTTATGACGGTAATTTTTGTCAACGAAAAGGGATACAAGGATGAGATTATTGGTCACAAAGAGTTGGGAATGCAGTGGGGGGAAGAGGAATTGAATTCTAAACCATAGATCTGAAGGGGTGAACTTAATTTTGAACTCATAAATTTTGGCTTCTTGAACCTGCTAGAAGTTTAGTTAGAGATTGAGGAAGCTTGTGCCGAAAACTTAGGTTGTCGAGTGATCAGGTGAAGGACCCTGCAAGCGGACACGTGACCTGAACGCAAACCAAATATATGCGGTCAAGGAGCGGTCGTGAAGGCTTCCATACTGGTTCCACTTTTGCACAAACTTTGGGTACAACCATGGTCTCCTAAGCAGCTGAATTATGGGGTAAAAGGCGCCTCAATTCATTCACTGTTTAGCACTATCTACTCACAAAAAAGCCAAAGAAAGGGGGAAACCACAAATTCCCACGACGAATAAGTACCTACCAATACGTCCAAATTATAACGAAGTTTCATGTCAAAAGGCCTCCCAAAGACCTCAGTTTCTGTGGGAGTTTTTGAAGGACTTTTTTGAATTAAAAAATCCGTTTCTTGAAGTAGAAACAGAGCAGACACAATCGTCCTTAGAAACAGATACGCTGGCAGAATACCACGCCGATTTACTACCCAAATAGAGTCCACCTGATAGGTTACGTGCTTGGTGCCACATTCACTATGTTTATGCACGAATTTACTTTGAAAAACGTCCAACTTCATTCATCGAACTACACATTTTCCGCAAAACAATTAAAACTAAGTAAAAATAAACATTGGAACAAAACTTCTCCGCCGGGTCCATTCGCCAAAAATTTAGTGTCCTCAGAGCCACCTGTTTCGCAGTCATCATTCACGACCAGATGTCGCGCCACAGTCCAAAATTTTCTGCACTTAATCCTGTTTAATTCAAATAAATTTGACATTTCAAAAACTCTCCACTGGAATATAAATTAAATTTAACCAACCCCCCCACCCCCTCCCACTGCTACACATAATCAACAAAACTAAGCAAGACAAAAGGAAAGCACTAGAGCACTTAGCAGTACCCGCTGAGCCGCCCATTTAAATTCTCTGTTTCTCTCTCTCGCTCTAAGCAGCACAGCAAGTAGTCATTTACGCCGTTGGTGCCCCAATTTTGACCCTTTTTCTTGCTCCAAACATTTGTGCACAGGAAAACTAATTAAATAAATAGGACACAGCGAAGAAAGCAACAAAAAATTTAAAAAAAAATTTAAAAGAAAGAATTAAATCAAGTCCTCGTAATAACCAAGGACTAACTACTATACAAAGGACCGAAAACAAACACACAGTCAGATACATAGCCTGAGAAAGGAGTAAATTTCGTGGCCCAACAAAAATTTCAATTTCGCCAGCACTATTATAAAAACCATCTGCCGTTGAGCTTGCCCGAGCCGTATAACACATTCTATGGCTGCAGGATAACATTTGCCAAGGACATATTGTCCAACGAAAAACGGGTAGAAAAAAAAAACTTGCAATAAAAATATAAAAATCTTTGTGTGCCATCGTAGTCGTCGTCGTCCTGAATTACCTGAGTATAATTTCTTTTTTAATTAATTGCATTTGTCCTTTCATTATGAAGTCGTCCTTTTGGGCCAAATGGCGCGCTGGTGGAGGATAGAAATTAAGTTCCTTTCCGGCAGATATTTTACGAAGGACAAGAAGAGATAGTACCTGGATAAGTGTAGAGGTATGTGTGTCTCCTGATGAGCTTTAGCGAGAGATATCGAGTTATTGCGGTTATTTGCACGTATGTGTGTGTGTAGTGCCATGGTGTATAAACGTTCACGTTCTATGTTTACAGCACTGCAATGAGACAGAACGGAAAGACCATAACCAGAGTCCTTAGAGGTAATAGAACACAAAAAAAAAGAGCGAAACGAGTGGATAAAAAGTATCACAAATTCGCTGGATGTTAGGATACTGCCGGTGATAGTAGTATCTACTGTCCCAGAAGGATAACGATGGTGGATTGCGGTAGAAAGGTATGGAGCAGTGTTGCCAGAGTCAGAGTCAGATCAGTTGAGGAGTCCTTGTGAAATTGGTAACCCAACGCGGTCAGTTGAGTAGTCATCTAGACTGCATTTCCGGATTAAGAAACTGGGCTTCGTGGTGTAATGGATGGGGCGCTGGGCTGCTGCCAGTCTTACTATGGCCCACCTCTCTATTCTCTATTAAACTCTTTCAGATACGACGTTAAACTGTAGATGCCTTCCATTCGTATACGAAAATAACACGCATAACAGAATGACTGTTGACAGCTAGTTTGTAGACACTCTGCAATCCATTGTTCCAAATATTTGTGTTTTTTTTTTCGTTATACCAACCAGATTAGTACTACCTTACAGATGAAGTCCTCACCCATCCTACAGAAGGATCCTGGTCCTATAAACGCATTTGTCGTCCCATTGGCAGCCTGTCGGAATTTTTTGTATCTTTATAAGCTACTTGGCAGTATTTACAGCGAGTTGGTAATGTTGATATACATATGTATCAAGCCTTAGAATTTACTACTAAATACCAGGCACAGTCTCTCTTTACAAGCCTTCTTCCACAGCTTGAACAATTCTGAAAAAATCGCAGCTGTTACATTTTAAGGTTTTAAGGAGCTCTTAACTCGAAATGGCAAGTTCAAATGACGGTACCTTCTCGAATAGGACACAATTCGTCGTTGATGTTGCACAACCAAGAACGTGAAACAAATAGAACGATTGTCAACCGTCGAGCACCAATATTGACAGGTCCTATTCCCAGACAAGCTTCAACGAAAACGAACAGAAAGTGTGAATGATAGAAAACAAAATCGCCACCTAAAGGGATTTTTTGTTCGAACACCAACAGGCAGGAGTCACTTCTCGGTGTGTCTTTTCCAAACAGACAAAGTCCTTGAAAACAGGAAAATTATTCCAGATTAAACATAAGTCCACTCCGCACCAAGCTACCTTTCCATTGAATGAGATATTCAGCCCTCGCACAGTATCACAGTTGATTACTTGTTAACAAAAGTATGGGTGCTAGTAGGCAACCGTGTTGGACCCCACCTTGAAGCTCACTTCCCTCTGACATATCACATTTAGCCAGCAAAGCGAATAGTAAACCTTGTCAAAGTTTACAAATGTGCTAACCCACCTGGCAATATCCTTACCACACACAACGTGCCACGGTCCCTCTCTCAACTAGCAATTCAATGTTATACGAGTTTTTGGTCCATTCCCTCGGAAGAACGTTACCAAAGAAAACTGGTGTACTAAACGTGTACAATTTCGTCCTTTCAAATTAAAACCAACAACAGGCTGCTGGGCAAAGGACTTCTAACAGGACTTGTACACTGCCACTACTGTTCGGTGCTCGTGGCTCGTTTCTGTGCCTGTCGAAGCGCACAAGGACACCCCGCCACACATAAATACAAAGGAGCCCATATAAAATAACACAACACACATACGACATACCTACCTACCACTCACGGATCCACTCGATTGCACAGAAACAACTCAAAAAGGACGACTCCATACACGACCTCCTTGTCCGCCTCGTTTGCACAGTTATTCTTTATCCTGTTTCACGTTGTTTTTATGTATATGTGTGTCCTTTTTTTATACTTTTTGCTGCCTAGGTAAACGGTAAACTTTTATTACATTCTCTCCGCAAAGTGTATCTCAGTCTGTCTGTCTGTCTGTCTGTCTGACTGAATGGCTGGCTGTTTGCTTAGCGAATGAGAATTGTACACATATTATAAGGACACACAAAACAATCGTAACAACATCCTGCGAGTACGTGATTTCATTTAAAAGTTCACTACAATTTGTTGCAGGTTACATGCTGCGGTATGTCCTCCATCTCGTGTATCGGTATGTAGTCAAACATATGTAGCTCAGGCCACGTAAGCAAGCCCATAATAAGGACGACACAGATATTTGTATATACAGAGAGCGAGACCAAGATATAGTCTCAATATAATCCTGGCGCAAACAAAACGAACGACCTCCATTTTTATCGTTATTACATTACAGGGGGTGGGGGGCTACAAATGAGGTAGGGGCTGCTTCCAGCAAGAGAGAGATTCAGGCCAGTGGAGAGGAGAAGCTTTTGTTGCTTAATTGCAAAACCTGTAATTTGCGCTACGTTTGTTAGATAATTTGTTTTTACCGTTTTACCGTTAGAGTAGGAAGTCTTTCTGCGCCCCTTCCCCCCCCAGTCGTCATCCCTTTGTTGTAGTGTGTTGGCTGCCGCAACACATATGTATTTAGGCCAAACAGGAGATTTGCACTACAATTGTCCAGCGGCTGTTAGGGATTCTGCTACTGCTGCTGCTACTGCAACAGGACGACGTCGAGTGGGTCAGGGTATATCTCATAGCAAGTCATAGCTGGGGCGCAGAGCAGTTAAATCGTAATCATGTTTGGAATTGTTTTGGCGGGTAATTGTAAAGGTGGGATGAAGGAGATGATGATCATGACGTGCCATGGTTACTGAGGAATACACACAAACAGGGATTTCTCATTTCATTTCGGGATTCGTTGGTGTTTTTTTTTGGTTTCGTTGGTTTGCTTTCAGGAGAGGTAAGTGGTATTTCCGGTGCCATGAAGTTCCTTTTCAATTAAACTTTTTTTGTGGTCCTTGTTGCGGAGTATTCCGTTTATTTGTTTCATGTAAATGTCAAATGTCCTCCAGGTCATTGCAATAGAGTGGTCGAAGCCGAGGCGTATGAAATGTCATTCAGACTTCAGTTCAACTTCCCAGAGACAGCTAAGGATGAAGGTTTTATGAAAACAGGCTCTAATGTCGGTTTTGGGCAATTTTTCGGACTCTCAGTACCTCAACGAGTTTGACTGTCATTGGAAAGTTTATGGTTGATAAGTACCTTCGATAACAACTTGGCAAAAGGGAATCTTTTGTTGACCGGAAAGGAGCTGTGAGCTTCCTTTGATATTATCGTATTCGAGGACGAGGGTCGTCCAACGCGGCAAGACCTAGAGAATCCGGATGTTGGACTGCTCCCGTGTATGGACACAGCAACATCCTGAATAGTAAAGTTCTCAAAACTCTGACAGTCAGGCAGCAATTATGGCGCTTAAATCACCAACCACGTCCTCCAAGCTGGTGGAACAGTGTCGAAATGAACTCTCGTGGCTAGGAAAGCGGCTGTCACTTGTTCTAGTCTGGGTCCCAGGACACAAAAGCATGAGCTCGCCAGACGGGGGGCGGCCCTTAACGAATACCTAGCGGAAAGTGTCCACATTCCACTTGGAATAGTTAATATCTATCAAGCGCTCAGACAAAGTGGAGCGAACTAATCAGTTGTACCATATCGAGAAGGATGTGGCAACAACATCGGGAGAACAAACGGGGTCCTTAGTAGCAGTCGCACGGACATCGCCAGAACTGCGGCGATTTGCACGGGCCATCATGCGGGTAGACTCGGTATCCCTTTTAATACGCACTGCCGTGGGTGGGTGCCCTGTCCTGGCTAGGGCTAGGTACCTCACCTTAGGCAAACCCTTCTTTAGCAACCTTGGTGAACTCGCGGAAGAAAGAATTGCCAATCTCTTACTCTTCCTCAACACCAAAAGCTGGATCTAGGCTCTAGTAGGGACTCTTCTCTAGCTAAACACCACTTAAATTCTGTACTACCAATAGGTCCCAAGTGTCGTGGTAATAAAACGGCACGCCGCCATAGTGCTAATTGGGTCTCGGGTTTACGCCTGAAACCACCACTTCTACCAACCCAATCTGGCTTGTTCAGGCGATCGGCCGTAGAAAAGACAAGTCGAGTTTGTTAAAATGGTAAATGTGCTTCGAGAATATGACTTACATTTCCTAAACCTCGGAATCTTTTCCCAGGGCAAAGCCAGGCTGTGAGTAGTGGCTTGGAAAAATAGGTTCACGTAGACATATTTAAGTCTACCAATATTGCCGTAGGCCATGACATTTGTAGCAACGTAGTGTGTTGTCCATGTTGTCGAAACCAGAAAATGTACCGTGCCAAAGGTTCCAAGGTGCAAAGGTGCCGTCGGACTTGAGCATCAGCCCCACGCCATTGGCATGTTTCCTTGAAAAATTCTTTGTAGATGTCCCCCGCCTGAAAGTCTCTTGCCTTTCCTCAAGTCTGTGTCAAATGTAGCCCACATCTTGGTGTGTTAATCAATTTTGGGAAGTTCGCTCACCCTTCTTCGGTTAGTACCCCAAGCCATGCCGGTGGATAGCCATGGATAATATTCTCTACAATATGCGTCACCATCAGGATAATGACTCTAAGTCGCCAATCGTTGAACCTCTTCGACCCTCGTTCAGACGTTATTTTCGTATGAAAATATTTTCGAACGCGGATGCTGTATATTCACCCGAAAATTTGCATACAAAACTTAGCCCAAAAGCCTACTTGTCCCACACGCCAACTACCGACTTTGTTCATTCCCACATAACCCTTTAAGCGAAATTCCAAGGCGCCGCCGAATTCCTTCATAAACCAACGCTGCTCTCTGCTTTTGGACCCCACTTAGACGGCGCATATAATCTCGAACCAATTAACTCGCTTCATCCCAATTTGCATCAAATTATCGACTTATAGACTCTATACCTCCATTAAAACCCCCTGCAGCCAGTCTTAACCTATTTCAAAAAGTCTTGCGTGTCTCGTTCGAAAACACTTGATGACCGATGACCCTTTGCTAAATGACCATCCTCCAGACCTTTGTGTATCGAAAAAAATAAAAATTAATTCAACACAATCTCTCCTCCTGCTCTATCGGGCCAGCGCATTAGGCCAATTATTAAAGCAATTTCCCCAGCGAAAGGTCTCCCAATTCAGGTCAGCCATCGAGAATTCATCTCCTCGACGTCATTGGAACCAATAATTGCCACATAAAGTGGATAATTGCCGGGATTTCTACCTACCTACCTACCTAATTCCAGGGGATCAATCGGAAGCTCTTAGCTTTGGGAATTTCACCTGCGCGGATGGGAGATAGCATCCACTCGCTTTCGCTGAATAAACATATCCAAATTCGTAGGAGAAAATATCTGTCTGTCTATGCTACTGTTGCACGAAGATAATTGATTGATTGCCCACCTTCAAAACTCGAGCCACCTGGCTGTGGTATGAAAGGTGAGAACCACCAAAAAACATTCAAATTATCTCCAGTCCGACATGCGTGTGTGTTATTACGTAAAAGTATCTCTCTCCTTCGAATGGCGCAGGATGCACGTGATTTGACTCCTCATTTGTTTGTTTATCTAATGGATAACCAGCAATCCGGTCAGGAGTAATAATTGAGATGCTTCAAGGAATACACGACTAATTGACAAACGTGGAAGTCCATAAATGTGTTTTCTTTGTGTGTGTGGATGACGAAAATGAGGCTCTTCCTGGAGGCTGGGCTATACTCGTACATATCTCCACAACAGGGTGGACGTGGTCATAAAATTTTTTGTGTTAGCTGTCTGACGTATTGTACCCAATCAAGGCGGCATAAATGTTTTACGAGCTCCTGCATTTTGGTGCGCGCCTGTTATTATTTTGACGACGACGATGGCGAAATGGGGGTATGCTGCGGCTATAAAAGCGCCTTCGCCAAGCTGTTCTGGGTCAAATGTGAAAAATGTGCTCATCAGGCGAAGGCCATAAAATCCTGAGCAGAAGTCATGTCCAATTAAATTTTGGAGAACGGAAGACGGGACGGACGGGATGGGGGTTGGTATGGTATGGTTTGTGTAGGTGGTGCTATGACCGAAGCAAGTCCGCTTTTGGCGGGCAGTTGTAGGATTCCACTGAAGGAAATCACGCCTCAGATCATCATTTGACGACACTGACGTCATTTTTTTGAGGTTGGTAGTAGGTACCTACTATAGATCGGTTCCAAGGATCTGGCCACTTAATGCGAGCAAAGGCCGGAGAACAACAGAGGAAATGTTTGCGCTGTATCATCCTTTTCCCGACATGCAGCGCAGATGGTTGTGTGGCTTAAACCCAATAATTTGAGGTGCTTGTCAAAACCGCAGTGACATGGAAGAAGGTCTATCGCTGCATGAAGCTAAGTAGTTCCTTTAGGGAGACTCCTATTTCTAACCTTTTTTTCAAAATAAGTAAGAACTCCCCAAAGGAGGAAACCTCCTCAAACAACACCGAGTGTTCTTACCTACTATCCATCACAGTTTTGCATCCATGCAGGCTCACCAGGAGATTTATAGCTAATTGTAGAGTGCAACAACTCCTTCGTCAAACATCACCTTGGGTACCACCATTAATCACCTCGACGTGAAAGCAAATAAATCCAAAATTATAAAAATGCCAAATCAATTTAAAACCGTCGGCCATAGTCATCATCATCACCGAGAAGTAGGAGCAGCAGCATCACTGCCAACATCATCATCATCTGTAGTCTAACAATCATCACGGATCGTCGTGATCCTGGGGCCGCTCTTTCACTCTCCCTTCCCCGCATCGTCCAAACAAACAACAATCAACACAACATCACCGATATGTTACCCTTTAATTTTTTTTTATGTGACTTATATAGAGTGGAGCTGTTTTTCTTGCCCGCAGTGTCCCGGATGGAGTCTGAAAAATCAATTGGTACCCTTGGGGGGGGCGATGCGGTGCACCGGTCCGTCATGTGAACTTGGTATCCTGATCAATGCGATCTGTGTGAAAACGTGTTGAGAAGAAAAATTACCATTGTGATGGTTCTTGCGATTTAAAGTCTGCACATCGCTTCGAGGAGGATTCTTGATGGCATTTTTTTTATTACTTTGGACAGCGGTCTCGTGTGCCGTCGCCAATGTCTTCCTGGTTTGTTGTGTTTTTTTTTTTTAACTCTGACGGGCAATTTGGAGCTCTGAATTGAGAGCATCAGCATCATCATGTTTCAGCTTTGAATGGTTTTTTTTTTTCGGGGACATATTGACGGGTGACATTATTTCCTTATTCAAGTTTTTATTTGCGTGTATCTGGCAATGATGTACAGTGACAGTTTGACAGGAATTAGCGGTGTTTTTTTTGTTTTTGTTGGTTGGTGGCTTTGTTTCATTGAATCTGTGCAGAGCAGAAAGGATATCAGAAAAACTCAGGAATGGAAATTTTGACATCTTCGGCTTTGACTCCCGGAAATGAATAAACCGTAGCCACGATGTCGCACTAACAGAAATATCGCCTTTCGCCGATGGTTGCTTGAGGTGCTCTCCATCTATTTCAGTCGGAGGAGCCTTGCTAATCAGTTTTAATGACAACACATGGAGATAAGAGTTTAAACTTCATCGTTAATGCTTTGATTGCCACGATCCACAATCCACATTATAGATGAACTCTTAGATACTTAGTAGTACGGGACAGTCAATATCTGACGAACGATTGCAAAGGATCCTCGAAGGGCGGCAAGAAAGCCTGCATAAGACGGACAGATTAACTTGCGGTAGACAGATTCTATTTTCATAGAACGAATGCAATGACTTCTGCTGGCTACCATAATCGAGTTTGTCACATAGAAGGTCATGTAAAGGAACTTTGAAAGGTATGGCCTCGAAAATTCCTTCGACCAAAGTTTCACAAGGCTGCGTGTCGAATTGGCACTGTTTTTGATGCCAATAAAATAATCACGAGCTGGAGTTACGGAGGGAACGAACCCGTCGCAATTGCAGTAGTCTCCACGAGGTGATGTAAGACGTTTATACTCTGAGTCCTTTAAAATGTTCTCGCCATTTTCGTAAATAGATAGGGAGTGCTGCGTCGGAGTGGCTGCCTGTATGCAGAACCAACTGGAGCTCGATATAAAGTGTTGGGGCACTTGACGTCCTTTAAGTCACTGTAAATCCAGCTTAATCCAAGTTTGTCTAGTAACCAGACACTTTGTGTCATGAACAATCTGGTCAGCAATCTGGAAAGGTCCTAGAATTCTATAGGGCCTATTTCACGAAATTAATCTGAAGTTTTTCTTGTTAGCTCATAAGCCTTCCTGTGTCCGTGAAGTCTCCTATGTCCCAGCAGAGTGTAATGTTGTGGTTAAGGCTCAGAGTTTTAAGCTCGTCATGGCAACGATTGTTTGACGGATGCATTTTCTTAGGGGTGTTAGGGAGTATAGCTTCCAAAGGTTAAAAGCCGTGTTGCAAGTGCTGCTGAAAAGACTACCTGGCCTATACTTTTGTCCGTTCCCGGCCAAACCGTGATGGATACATGTCTCGCCTTGCAACCAGCTTTCTCTCGCGAGGAGGTATTGCGCTTAGGCGGGAAATAGTCAGTATGCATGTCGATTTTCGCCTGCCTAAGGGCAATCTGGTCCCTTTTCCATTGGAGGTCCAAAGCACTTTTTGTGACTGATTTCTTTAAGTGTAGGTCAGCAGGTGTTAGCACAAGCACGGCTTAAACGTCCGCGGCATGCGTTGTTCTTGTCGAAGATCCTTTACATCCGTAGAATATGGTCGATGCTGTGGACGTGTGGTTCAAATCCAAGATAGTTCGCCAGTTCTGAGATTTTAGTTTTGGTCTCATGGGGTTGGGTAAGCCTGTTCTTCAAGCATTTGTGCTTAATTCACATTGACTTGCCTAGTTTTCCAGGACGGTTACGAATTGTCGTGTTGCCACTATTTTTTTTTTTTTTTTATAATTTACCCGCACTCAAGGGGTTATGAATACCCTTTTAATGTTTATACACAGTGCGGGCGTTGGAAGGAAGATAGAGAGAGAGAGAAAGAGATTGGTGTAGTGGTTTGAAACTCAGGTGTATTAGCTTTCACACATTAGCTCCAGGGGTGGTGTCCAGATAACTGGGGAGATTTTTGTTGTCATTTATTTGTTTTGCCTTCGCTTCTGATTCCCAGTATTTTTTTCCCGATCCACCTGATGTCATGAGCATATCAATTATCAACAGACCTATCAATTTCTCCAGCTATATGACAAACCTACTGCCAGTGTTATGCCTTTGCAGTAGTGTTGTCACAAACTTTCGCAATTGATCGGACTGCCTCTTATCAAATAATGCTTGCTGACATCAGGGATTGAACTGTGAAGCATCAGCTCGACAAACGATGACGCTACCACTACACCATTGCCACCGCATACACTATCGGAGTATGCGGCCACCTGGATCAGAAAATTCACCTATTTTTCAAAACTATGTCGGGAAATCCATCAGGGAGTATTCACCAATCTTTTGATGCGCCAATGTCAATGCTATATCCACAGAGACTATGTAAGTAGTCCAGAGATATTCAGAATCTGATTCGGCGATATGGTCGAAAGACGAACGGCTGAAGAACTACGGACAAAGCTGTCCCATCAAATTTTATTTTATAGATAAGTGGTGACCCTCGTCCTATCTGTAAACGACCAAGACTATCAAGACTCATTTTTCTCTAGCATTTTGTACAAATTTATGTATTTTCGACCCGACTACCTTCACTTGACATGTCAAACAATTTCTATGAGGCTGGTCTGCATCTGTAGATACGTACATCTCTCGTCACCCGATTAAGCTCTTTCGTGTAATCTGAGACCTTCCTTCAAACTTAACGTTCCACTAAATTGTCTTCCCATCTAATAATAATAAAATCCACTTAATAGTTGTTTTAAAATTTAATTGTTTAAAAACCTAAAAGAATCGTTTTTTGTTGTTGTTGTTTTTGTTAATTCTATGAGATGTGCGAATAAATTTCACTCATCCTGGCGAACATACATACATAGGTACGTTTCCAGGTATTAAAATACTTTTAGCGCCTCGTAAATGATCGATTTAATTCCTTCCCATGTCCGTAAATCAAATGGACAAGTAAAAACAAGACGAACACAGATACAAAACAAAAAAAGATACAAATGTATCTGAGAAGCGACTCAGCATCAGCATCAATAAGCAATAAAAACGCGAGAGGAATTGGCGGCTATAGACTCGGTCCGTCTGTCTGTCGTCATCGCCATCGTAGGCAATTAACGAGGTGCAATTTGATATTTTTTTTCGGTTGGCTTTTGGAATGGAATAGCTTTTCGATTTTTTTTTTTTTTGAAACATAAGTGCCGGGGAATATGAGAAATTTAGTGTGAAGAGCGACTGATTGAAATGGGCTGTAAATATCTAGATGCGTTCATCTGCTAGTGCATTGTATTCGAATAAAGTTGTTTTTAGTGGGTTTTCACAAATGACTTTATGGGGAGAGCTGTTGAGTGACAGGAATATTTTCGGGAGATGCTGCAGCAGGTCTTTCGTTTGCCATTAGTCTAGATTCAAGCTGATTTGGTAACAGGTTTTGAGGTAGATTCTATGACTTGAAATTAGCATACTAATCTAGTAGCGCATCTAACCGTGAATTTCAATGCAAATTAAAAAATTTTACGAGTCGATAGGGAAGGGAGGTAGTAAGATAAGGGTCAATCCTTGTATGGAGTTGAGGGAGGAATGTTGAGACCGCAATTTACCAGCGCAAGGCGAGAATTGTGCAGCCAACATTTTTTTTTTATTGCAAACGGTGGCTCAAACAGCCTATGGAGACTCTAGACCTGGCTTTTGGTAGACGTAGAGTCTTCTGTCTTAGATTTTTTGTAGGGGCCTACAATTGTATTTCCGAAACAGATAGGCTTAGCTGAGAAGCTTGACTCTAGTAAGGTTGTCAGGCACTTGCGAGGAGTGCGAACTTGTTGATAAATTCTGAAGTTCAAAGGTAGAGCTTACAGTTGCAAGGCTGGGTCTGAACTACAAGAGGGAGAGACAAGATTCTATAAAAAGCCGCTTCTGAGTGAAAATTAGGCACGAGGAAAGTCAAACCTGTATTACATGTCTGTAGCCACGCGGACCATTCGATGCTTCCAGCTCAGACCTGTTAAACAAAGCCGCTGTCGGAAAATTCTCGGCACTTTTCAAGAGCCCGTACGTTATTCAGCTTCAAATCCACTCATCGTCTCTGCAGACGGGACAGATGATCAACCGATCCGATCATCCATACCTAATGCCTTTGCGCCATATAGCAGGACTAGGACTATTAAGTCCTTGCATGGAGTCACTTCAGTTGTTCAAGAGAGGACTTTCCAAGTCAATCGCTTTCTTAGCCCAATGAAACAGCGGTGGGCTGACCCCAGTTCTTCGTTTGATCTCAGCGCTGATGTCATTGTTTTAGTCGATAGCTGAGCCTAAGTAGAGAAAGGGATTAAGTAAGTCAAATTTAGTTTTGTCTCTGAATTGTATTCATGATTGAGAGACCTACCTGTGCTGGGGCTATTGAATTCAATAATAAGAAAGCTGTCGTCATCAAATCCAATCTGGCAAGCATGTAACTTTTATTGGAGAACGCAATATCCTACCTAAGCTGGCCAAAAATCAAGAAACCCTCTGGGCAGATTATGCTACCGCAACCTGACTTGTGAGTACGATTTAGTCCTTCAAGATTGAAATTGTTGGTGATGACATAGAGTTGATTTAGATGCATTTTCAGATGACGATACATGCTTGCTCACACACAAACGATGCTGATTCGTCTGCTATATCGGAAGGCTTAGGTTAGGTTAGATAGATGGGTGCCCTAGTGAACAGGAGACTGTCAACAAAAGGAGCAAAAGAAGTTCATTGTGCCCAATAGTAAACCTCTGAGAACCTAAATTTCATTATCGACGGCGGAACTAAACCATCCAGACATGAAACCTCATGCGTTTGGAGTCAGGAGTTTGTTCAGCTCAATGTTTTTTGATCATCAAGTTCCGAATGGAAGTAGCTCCCAAGAGTATCCTTCCTTTTGGTGGCTAGTGGCTGGAAGATCACATAGCAAGTGGCGAATGGATTCTATTTCCTCTTCGTCCCCTCTGCAGTTCCTACAGAAGCCGTTGTGGGGTAGTTCTAGCCGTGCTGCATGATTGCCTATCACACAGTGACCCGGTGACGCCGAAAGCTATACAAACATCCCTGCGACTGAGTTTCATGAGATCTGCGGAATTCTTTTTGTCATAGACTGGCCATAACCAACGATACCAACGTCTGTTAGCTTCCTCGTTGGACTCAATATCTGTCTTTCTGTTCGTAGAGCTAAGCGATGTGCTAGCCTTGGGAAGGGCCTGCGAGGCGCTTAGATGTGACCCTGCCCTGGCTGGTTCACCCGCCTTTATATAAGCTGGTATAGCCATGTGGCCCGGCGCCTAACACAGGTTCACCTTGTGTACGTTTTTACGAGTCTGGACCTCACCGATGCTGCTTGACTGTCAGCATATGTAGATGCTGATTGTTTGTTAATGTATGTTACTCTCGCTAATCATGTCCGCAGCTTGTTTTATGGCAGCAACTTCGTCTTGAAAAACACTGCAATCGTTCTCAAGTCTGAAGGACCGGTTTGAATTTCGGGATTCGCAGTAGACACCAGCACCAGTACCTACCTACATCTATTTTGAATTGGAAGGCTTTCTTAGGCTACATTCTGTTCCATGTGCTGTTAGGCGTCTAATTTGAATATTCAACCCGGTCGGTTCGAATATCCCAGCAAACACCGTAGAAACCAGTCACAGATCCTCGGCAAAGATGATCTGGAAACCTGTAACAGCTCCTCCTTACCCTTCCAAAGTAGAATATTTTCGACGATAAGAAATCTCATTCGGGACCAAAATCCTTTTTTTATGCAGCGGTTTCAACCGTCGTTCGCTAAGAAGAAGCGCCAAGTAACTGAGGTCATCTGGTAGCTTACAGTGACTCTCCCGTAAGCCCTGTACAAGTAGGCACAAATGCATGAAATCTTTTCCAACACTTTCTTTCAATTATAGATCACAAGGCCCGCCACAGAGTCACCAAAAAAAAAAAAAACAAGAATTTCCGTCAACAATTTGCCTCAAAGGCATCTCCCTGAACCTCCAGTCGCCGATGGCAAAGCCCAAATTAAGAGAACGAATATCTCTAATTCTTGATCGGCTATTTTCTTGAATCATCTCTGTATAATCGCATCACATTCACCAATTAACCCAAAGTCACCTAAAGGTCTTCGCACCCCTCACCAAGCTGGGCTTCATCTCTTCCTCTGACTCAATACCGCAGGCCAAAGCGTATGATAATAAATTTTCCTCTCAAATCAGACAGCTGAATTGGAATCTGCGTCTGACCAGAAACAACCTTAAACCGCTCTTTCGACTTCGTTAGGTTAGGCTTTTGGGACCTCAGCTCTCTAAACAGTGCAATAAAATTCAAAGATATGAGCTCAGATGAATTTCTTGCGAAAAACACTGTCCACTCCAAAAAAATTCAAAAAAAATCTCACAATCTCGTAGCCCGAGCCCGCAATCTGAGAAATCCATTGACAGTCATTTGTGGAATTTCGTTCATTCATGGGATGCGGTGAAACCTTGAATTTGACACCTCCAATCCAATCGGCGGCGTCGTCGGCTTCCATTGAAATACAAAAAAAAAATTAAAAACGAAACACCAAATCCGATCTGACCTGACGAGGTGCGAGAAAATCGATTTAAACGCGAAACGATGTTTACTTTATGTGGTCGTGTGGCGGTTAATCTTTGCGGTTTTGCAGTTCTTTTTGCTCCCCCTCCCCCTCCCCCCACGGGAGGGGGATGATGACTGTCCGTGATGATGATGTAGTTACAAATTCTTATTAAGCTTCAATTTCCGGTTACTGGCCATCTTGTTAGTTTTGAAATTAATTGTACGGTTGGGAGGAGATTTTTATACGAATAGTGATGAGGGAAGGTGAAGGTCTTGATTGTTTCCCCGGAACCCAAGACGAGTGGTTAAGTTGAACAAATTATGTTCCATTCGAATGGGTGCATTGCTACCGGAGTTGAATTGAGTTGAGTTGAGAGGAAATTAATGATTTAGTGGTTTGGCTTTTCATTGATTTGTTTTCATGTCAGAGGGGAACTTTAAGCGAAAGTCATTAAATAGTCGTCTTGTCTGACTGTTCTCCGGACAGTTGGAGTCGATTACTCAGAGATGGAAAAGTGGGAAAGTATTTCTGTAGCGCTGTAGCTAGATCGGTACGGATTTGCAAGCGCTTTTCATCTGACATTCAATCATTCAATTAACGACAGCCAATGCAGGGAAACATGTCAATTCGAAAGGATACGATGCACTTCTTAAGAAACTTCCCCTTCTGGCAATCCTTAAGGACGACAGTATCAGAAAATTTAACTCTGGGAAAAACTTTTGTACAAAGTTAGGTAACAAGAAAGAATGGAACAACGAATCCACGACACGTGGACTGAGTAACCACGCGATAAAGTGGTACACAGACGGCTCGAGAACCGAGGAAGGAACAGACGCAGGCATGTTTGGGCCAAGGACGAAATACTCAGAACCCATGGGTAAGAGTAGCAGCATCTTTCAAGCTATAGACAGGTGCATCCAACTAGAATCTCGAAAGCAGATACAGAAACTGTGACATAGCAGTACTGTCAGACAGTCAAGCAGCTATCGGAGCACTCGACTCCTATGCCATAACGTCGAAACAGAAACAATAAAGCAACACTTTGCTGGGTACCCGGTCATGTCGGGATAAGAGGCAGTGAAGTAGCAGACACCGGCAAGACAAGGAGCTGCAGAACCCTTGATTGGCCCTCAACCATTCTGCGGAATAGGGGAACGTACCATCCGCGAAGAATTCAGGAAAATGGAGAAAGAAGACAGGGCAAGAACCTGGACCACCACTATAACCCTAAGCCAAGCTAAGACGCTATACTGGGACGCTATATCCGGAAAAGATTCAAAGCCTGTATATGTCTTAACAGGAACAGCCTACGAATCCTAACAGGCTTCCTGACGGGGCACTGCAAACTCAGGGAGCATTTGAGGAAACCAGGAACAACAAATGAAGACCTTTGCGGATTCTGTAACGAGTCAAATGAGTCTCTGGAGCAACTTCTGGAATTTTGAAATACCTGGTCGAGTACCAATTATCAGATGAAGGTATGCCAACCATGGACCCCTTTCTCATACTCAGATTCTCAAAGAAACTGGCCTGGAGAGAGAGCTCTAAGGTAATCTATTCTCGCCAAGGCAAAGCTAGAGGATAGGATATGACCCTCAAACACAATTCTGATCGAATTACAATGCGAGGGGAACTGTAACGAGGGAACAAACCTCTCCAAGGCAATAGCATGGGGCACAATAGACCATTAGGTCGCAGTGCAAGATGACTCTACACAAATAAGACCCTACACAAAAAGATGAGCCTTCATTTGAAGCGCTTCAAAAGCGTTCGATCGTTTTTGGAAGAAAAGTATTCCTTAGCAATCTGTCCTTGGGTGGACTACTGCTAGTGGCATGTGGTCGTATTGATGCAGGGTGTGTTTTTTAAAGGCTTCTCGTTAATGGTGGATCACCTGGTGGATCATAGTGATACTATGGTCTCTCTAACTCTACTTCTAAGCCAAAGCTTTGATTTACTAGAACCGACACTCACTCATAGCACTCTGATACGGTCTTGCTTTACATTGTCTGGAGCTTTAAGCCCGTGGGCCGATATTCGAAGATCGTTTTGGCTGGAAACGTGTTTTCAAGGATTCTAAGAAGATTCGTATAGTGACATCCCATCCCTGTACAGATCGGAATAATCTCAGTTTTGAGAGGTTTGACGAAAAGCCCATTCCTAGTGCAACATTCATTGATCATAAGGACCATCTGTGTGTAAGCATAGCCGATCTCTAGACGTAGTTTGACAGAAAGTATGCATGTGCATAAAAATTAGAGCAGTTGGGAGCCTTTAACATTTTGTCCACCACCATCCACCATCCAGAATCAGGTGCGGGTTACCTTCCTTTTTTGACTGAAACAAAAGTTGGTTGAGAGACAACATTCTCAATGACTATACCCAAACGATAGTAGTAAGCCCTGGCAATGGTTTCCTCGGAAGCTGTTCTAGACCATAATTCCCAACATTAGCATCGCACATATGACTATGAGCTTGGTATCGCCTATTGTTCGAGAAGCCATCCCTATAATCTCGGAGAAACAAGCTGACGCAACGATAAAGTTTCCCAATTTCGATTCGTTACCGAGGTTCTAGGGACACCACGTCCTGGTCCCAGCTTGGTTACCGACAGAAAGTTGGTACACGATCGATGTACGTCTTTCACATGGGTCATTACGAAATACCGTGACACAGAAATCACAAATACACTCGTTTCCCATCCACTGCTCTTGGATTTCTTGCATGTGGAGCATCCCTTCATGTAATTTAGAGGTCCATCTTTGTGCCCTAGAATCATTTGCACTGATTAGCTCCTCAATTTTTAATAACTTCCAACACCCATAGCCACCTACAATTGACGTCAAATAATCCCCCACTCAGGTCTCGTGTATACCCTACCCCGGTAAACATCGCCCCAGAGCCTTTTATACTTAATGCATCGTCCAGACCCTTTGTCTACTTAACATTCGTAACCTATTCAGCTGTTCGTCATAACTCCTTCGTAATTCTTTGCCACCCCCAGGAAGCCTAATAAATCAGAGGTAATTTCTCATCCAAAAGTCCCTTCTACTACTTCGCCTTCTCCATCTCTCTGGGCATAGCCCCCCCGGAGTGTCAAAAGCCATATTCTCGCAGCCAAGATACAAATTACCGGAATGAAATATTCGAAGGTCACGAGTGACCCGAATGCAGATGATGATAAATTTACCAAAGATCCCATTAGACAATTACTCACAACCATTAAGGGATTCCACACATATCTCCTTCTGCTAGAAGTGTTTTTTTTTTTTCTCTCCGGTTTCCTAAACCGGACCTAGGACATTGTTCGCATATGTAAATGTTACCTCATCCTCTCGAGCTAAACTCGAAAAGAGAGAAAAGAAAAGCTAATCAACTCACAGCATCCGACTCTCAGTCGGATACCAGTATATATGGTAATGTATCTTAGCACTCTCTCAGGTGTTGCGGATACGGGCATCCATATGACGTGCAGAAGACTCCTTGTGACCTCACTGCGTCGGCCGCACCGATGAAAAATCATTTTGTAATAAGTTCCTAACTAATTTCCAGACGCGCAAAACTGCGTGCCGCTTTGCTGAGATGCAATTTTGCCGCCACCGTCGCTGCTGCTGCTGCTGCAAATGCAATTTACACAGTGTGGGCCCTAAGTGGGATCTGTGGGGAACTCCATTGGAGGAAAATTAACGACTTGCAATCAATTTTATCGACTCTAGCGCGCATTAGGCTATTAAATGGCGGATGACTGATGGAATTACCAGCCGGGTATAGTCATGTAGAGTGGGATGGGGAAAAGGATGAGGATACCCGAAGCCCGCCCTCGTTTAATTAAAATTTCCGCTAAATATTACAACTCATTGTACACCTGGCGGCAGTGGCAATGAGTGAAAGAGAGAGACAGAGAGCAGCGACAGTGAATAACAATATCGGTGAATGTTGTCACGTACTGTATCTGTCTGCCTGTTGATTACACATGAAGTGAAGTGAGGTCAGGTGCCAGATAGCCACACTATCGGGCCACAATTATCAGTGAAGAGCATGTTTGTTTGATAATAGTTAGGTGACTGGACATGTGAGGATAATTCGCAGCGCATCCAAATTACAATTAGCCTGGCTGATTATTTTGGCCTGTGAATCGTTTCATGATAATTGGTAGCAATCGCGAATGACATGTTCACCGACGAACCATTTTAATTGGGAATAATTTTTAGGGGCCGCCCTAATTGCTGGAGCGGATTTAATTAGATGGCATTTAATTGTTAGCAGTAAAAATGTGGTCGTGTAGGTGGATAACGCAGGCCCTAGGCAATGCATTTTCTTTTTGATCGGCTGTTAAGTGAGAACCAATTTAATCATTCCTTGCAAGACACCGAGGATAAAGCCTATATTGGCTCAGCAGGCTAAAATAAATCTACAACTTCCTAGGAGGTCAGTAGTACCCGTATAATGCTCGAATTCTGTCCAGAATGGAAGGGTGGATAGGTGGATTCTTCCTTTATCGACTCCAGATGCAATCCAGAGTGAGTTGCAAGTTACCTCAAGACTTCTTTGGTGGATGCCTGTCTGCTTGAAAGAGGACTAGACTACTAATAGTGTTCAGTATGCGCCTAGTGTGCGGGGGTTTCATTTGTCGAAGTACGATGCCGAACAGCCTTTGAAGCGTATCGGCGTATGAAACTACCAATGAGAGGGGTCTTCTTGTCCAAAGCATAAACTTGGAAGACCCTCTCTGGTGGTATTGAGGTTGTCAAGTGCACTAAAACGTCGAATGAAAGACGGAGCCATCCTTACAGCAAGGAATCAAGAGCGACTTATAGGTTACACAATATTCAAACCCTGACTCCCATGGCCCGTAGATTTACTACTCTGCGCTTATGATAGAGGCGCAGCTCTATACTTATGTCCTGTATCCCCTTGTGGGTCCTAGGGCCTCTACTACGCCTACACGCCATCGTGTACGGTTTTTGGCAATGTGTCTCAGCTCTCTCCAACTTTTCCCCAACTGCCGTGCTTCCTTCTCGACTGTTCTGCGCCATGTTCTCCTTGGACCACCAGGTCTTCTGCCGTCCTGAGCGAAGGGGTTCCATTGCATAGCATGGTTCGCTATGGAGCTGTCACCCTTTCGGAGCGTGTGACCAATCCACTGCCACTTCCGTCGTTGGATGGTTGTGCCTATTGGTTCCTGACCCGTTCTCTCGTAAAGGTGTTCGTTAGAGATACGATTGGGCCCGAAAATCCTTAGGATGTTGCGCAGGCACCTATTAACGAACGTTTGCAGCTTTCTGGTGATAGCAGTGGTCACTCTCCACGTGCTGCATCCATATAACAGCACGGATTCAACGTTGGAGCGGAACAGTCTTAGCTTGGTATTCAAACTGATTGCATTGCTTCGCCATATTTTGGACAACATCCCGAACGCGGACTTTACTTTGGCGATTCTGTTGGCTATATCCAGTTCGGTTCCACCTTCGGTCGAGACAATACTCCCAAGATACTGGAAATCCTCTACTCTCTCTACCGGTTGTCCAGCAATGCATATTTGAGTCGATGAGTTCGTTCCAAGAGTTCGTTCCAAGACTGGCACAGCTCTAGATAGTCAAAGATTCCCAGCAATATAGACTCTCAGCTCCTTATGGCTCCTTAGACCTTCAAGTCGTTCAAAATCACAAGAAAACAAAACCATCCCGTTCAGGTCATTACCCATCTTCGCAGACCATTCACCTTTATCAATCACTCTCCACTCGATCTATCTTCTTGAAACCATGATTAATACCATCTCCGCCTAAAATCACCACCGGAGTTGTATGTGAAGTGGTATTGGTGCTGGATGGAAAATTGATTTCACCCAACACAATTTGAAGGTAACCTCATAGGCAACCCATGTGTGCAGTGTGCACATGCATTTGCAATATACCGCTGACCGCCTGACTCTGGCTAATGGATTAAGTGCACATTACCTCCCCATAGTGTTTAAGGATCATAAATTATAAGCAACCACCAGCACCATTGACCGTCGAACGTTAATCAACGGCTGACAAACAATCCTTGCTGCAGCTACACGTAAATTATTGAAAACCACTCACTCAGCAGAAATTCCCTGGACCGGATTACATGGAGCCATAGTAACCGGGTGGGGATTATTAATGCTTCTCGTAGGCACTACTCCCCGACTCAGGATAACAGGTCTCAATCCATCTTTGCATAACAAAAGCGGCGGACCATTAAAAATAGAGACATCTCCAAGAATTCCCGGTCAGCAGGAGGGTGATGTGTGATGCTATGTGCGTGGGTTCCCACGTGCATCCAAAGATACCGCATCGCTGGCCTTATAAATGGAACGACAAGTGCAAGTGCGCGCATTAAATAAATTAATTAGACGCTAGGGTTCCAAATAAATTTCTAACTTCTCCCCCTCAACCGCGTGTGGGTGTGTGTATGTGTGCTCCTGTGGTCTTCTGATCGTGACACTATCAGCGGGTTGATCTTCCATTTGACAGTTTCATTCGTTCTCAGTTCCGTGCCGTTGAGCTCGCTGGGGTTTATTTGCATTTCTGACAAACGGGAATTAGATGCCGAATGGGCAATAACTTTATTATTTAATTTTTTATTTTTATTAATAAATTTTTAAGGTTTCTATTCAGGGTTTTGTTCTCACATTCATTTGGTTGACGTTTGCCGCATTGTTTCTGCTTTCAGTTCGGAATGGGTACTCGTGTGTGCCGATAGCACTGACCGAGGGTCTGGATATTCGTGTGAATACTGCTGTGAAAACGGTCAAATATTTTCCCGGTGGTGTCGAGATAACAACGGAGAATCTGAAGACAAACAACTCTACGGTGACCTACAAGGGTGAGTGAGATTATTTGGTTAACATTTTTTTTTTTTTTTTCTTATGTGAGAAATAAATTTCCAGAGACATGTACGCGTCGCGTTTTCAAAAGTTCGCATTAACATTTTTTTGCAGTGATGAGGGCTTCAAGTCTCAACACACAATGGGTGGCCTTGGCATCAAGTTTGTTCGGGAGAGATGGAAAAAAGATCCACAATCTACCTATGTATCCTTTTGAAGAGGTTCAGGTCCTCAAAGCTTCGCCAACAAACCGTCAAACTTTTGGCATTTGCCTCAACGTCAAGCTTCGAAAAAATTGGCAATGTAGCTCGAATAACTCTCAAGGAACGTCTGGAAAACTCTCTCGAGCCGGGTCTAGGTTAGGTAGAAGGGTGCGTTGTGACAAATAGAGTCACTGCTCACTTAGACCAACAACAGGTCCATTCTGCCCAATCATTTAAAGTTGTAAAGTCCGCTGGTAGGACCACCCAGATAGTGATATGAATCTCAGTATGTCCGTCAGCTCTACATTACCTAAGTCCTCCGATTCCGCAAAGAAGTAACTTCCGAGAGTCCTCATTCGTCTGACGGATAGGGCAGGACAATCGCACAGCAGGTGACTAACAGATTCAATTTCTTCTTCGTCCTTGCAACAGAGTCGCTCTGCGTGAGCGCCAATGGCGCAATGAGCAGTAATTATGCCGGAAATGACCCGTTCGCCTTATAACGACTTAGTTTTACCAGAGAGGTTGATATCTTCTTGCTGAAAGTCGGCCATAGCACCCTGGCAATTGCGCATGTTTCTAGATGAACACAGCGTCTGTTTGCTCGACCGGTGGATTGGGGTTACTACAAAAGGGAGGGCCCGCGATAAGTGCAGCGCCGACCCTTTCCTAGCAAGCTCGTCAGCCCTTTCGTTTCCTTCGATATCCATATGCCCTGGTACCGAGCATAGGGTCACCGCGTTGGCTCTAGATATCTCGTTTAAGAGGGATTTGCAGGCCCTCATAAGCATCGACCTGTTTACAGCAGAGTCTAGAGCTGTATAGAGCAGGGTCTATCCATGGGGACCATGTCAACACTTTATGAATAGTCATCGAAAAATCCGTCGCGAACAGATCTCCCCTTTCCTGGCTCATTTTTGATTACAAGAAAAGGGGTATAATAGTGTGAATCAGGGGTTCAAAAAAAGGATGTTAGCCAGAAGGACCTACCATGCAAAGTGGTGAAAATATTAAGTGCTTCACACGAGTGCGCTGTTAGAGGAACTGAAGATTTGAAGTGTTATCTGACAAATTTTTCTGGCGGTGATCAGTGACGTTCTTCGCACTACTTTGTCGGTGCAAAGTGGTGAAACCCAATGAAGGCTTTCATCTGTGACTTCACCCGACGATGCATGTTCCCTACTCCACTGAATTGCGAACTTGCATCGTTTTCGCGAGGGAAACCTGGTAGTGCTCAATATGAACTGAACAAAAATCGAAATTGTCAGTGTTAATGTCAAAAGGTAGCTGTGGTCTCAGCACCTGCACGACCAAGACTGAGTCGGTCCTTTTTACCAGGAAACATAAAATCCCCTGCCTCAACTAAGAGAAATCACTCCTTCCTAGCCTCTCCAACATCGGTTTGTTTTTAAGACTAAGGTGTCTCTCTGGTAATACAGTGGTCTAAAGTACTCTCTTCCGCAGGAAAAGGATCCGAAACCGAACTTTTTATAAACTCCTGCTCGTCTATTTTTTTCAAGTGCACAGAGAGAAGTTCGCTTTAGGATTGCCTGGTTCGAAAACAAAGTCAAAGTCAAAGTCTTTGACGAGGTCAACCTGATCACGTGTCAAAAAAGCTTCGATCTTTCCTTTCCACATTTCGACAATATCCTGCGCACAGAAATATTAATTTCAAAGAGAGATCCGACTCTCAACTCCTACCACCGCCATGGGGAGTCCACCAGTCAGCCACCTCCGCGACTGTTGCTTCCTTCGTTCCTGTATACAAGCCAATCAGACAAATATTAATGACTTCTCCTTGATATCACTCCCGGCTCCATTCGTAGTAGTTCGCCGATTTCTTTTGATCTTGACGATTTAATTATCCCAACTGGGTGGAAGTCGAATAAACTACGAGAGAGTTCCAGAGCCTCCTCGCGGGAGAGAAGCACACAGCCACACACACAATGCTGACGATGACGACGCTGGAATTTATGTTATCCACAATGTGAGCTGTCAGGTGATAATTTATTTGCCATTTGCCCAACAATATGGAACGAATGGCTGGCTGGGATGTGAATGCACGACGACTGACGCATGCAACGCAACAATGCTAACGAACAACAACATTACCGCCGCCGTGTGCATAAATTTATCCGTTAGATGCGTCGTCGTCGTATAGTGTTCTTCCACCCGGAATGGTATCACGGCGGCCGGCGGCCCCAGGAAGAATGAAAATTAGGCGGACTGCCCCGGAAAAAGGTCGAAATTTCCATTTTTATTGTCTCACGAGTGATGGGGTGGTGGCTTTGACGTTCGATTGAGATAACCAGAGCCGCGGCGCAGGTACCACAGATACTGCGCAGACCCAACGGCAATCTACTGATAGGGTCTTGCGTGAGAGACTTCCAAAAAACGAAATATCCTCGCCAGCTCTCTCTATGATGATGAAGGGCCTCCTGGACTGACAGGCAAACTTGTACGAAATTTGCATTTCAAATGACCAACAGAGAGCAGCACCATACGAGTATCTAATGAAAAAAAAAAACAAAAAAAAAACCAAAAAAACTTCATAATTAGAAGAAAACGTTCTTGTTGTTGGTTTTGTTGTTGTTTTACATATTAGATTAGCAAATGATTACATGGCTCGTTCGGCTCAGTTCAGTTCAGTTTGGTACGGTTCACGGTTGGCCAAGCAGACATTCTAATTAAAATCCAATTAATATGGCCAATGGGTCATTGTTTTCGGTTTCCATTTTCTGTTTCCTATTTTTTGGGTTGCACACTGTATTTCCGAGTTTCCTTCGTGCGTGTAACGTTATCGTGAGCGTCCAATCACGTCAGATGTGTGCTTGAACGTGACACTTGGTAGCTGCACTGCGGTAGTTACACCGGCTTTTGGGCCAACTTAGGATGGGAATGTTAATAAATTTTTAATAATATATATTTTGAGCGAACTGAATTTTGTTTTTTTTGACTTGGGTTGGGAAAATATGGAAATTGGTTCTTTGTTTGTTGCTAATTGGCGGTAGGTAGGTAGGTAGGGGTAGGGTAGCTTACATGCATCTTAGCTGTGACAAGTGACGCCTCTATGGGAGTTTTTTTTTCATAATTACTGAAGTTTACGGTAATTACGTGTGCTAATTGGGTTTTGTTAGGTGTAAGTAGGTTGAGTCTTTCGTCCATCTACACAGATATGCCTGTAGACCCTGTAATGTAGTAACTTCTCTTTCTTCTTATAGGGATCATGACCCTCCCACTTTACTGCATCCCTACTGGTCTGCCTGTGGGGTTCGCCGATTCGACCTCAGAAAGTATCTGCAGGCCTCCTGGTTTCGGATCACTTCGTCGCTGAGGCCAATCAAATGCTGCTGCTTTTGCATTCGTGTAATCCAGGAGTTTTTTGGCCTGCCTCTCTTCCGCGCTTGTATAGGAACGTTTGATTGACAGCGTTCGTAGGATTCCTCCTTTGAATATGGCAATACAAACTGAGTCGGTTGTGCTCCAATTTTTCGAGATGGGATGGAAGATGGGTTCGATCAAGCTTTGCTAATCGTGCAGTTATGCGAAGCATCTTTATCTCAGCTGCCGTCACACTTTTTGTACCTTGTCCAGCATTGCGACCCGTATGTGAGCGCCGGACGAAAAACTGCGGTGTAGAGCGTTCCTTTCAACTTCGGGGGCATTTTTCGGTCACAGAAGATAGCAGAGTTTTCCTGCCACTTCATCAACCCTACGCTTACACGATGATTGATGTCATCATAGATCCCAGAGACTTGAACTTTTCGCACTTGGGAATCACTTTTCCATTCAAATAAATGTCTAGACTCGGTCGGAGTGGATCAGAGAATGGGCAGTACAGGTAGGTACTCCGCTTTTTTTTTTGGACTGATTCGATACCCATTTCCCTCCAAAGCATCCACCCATACATCAAGTGCTCGTTGCAGGGACGTATGGTCATCACTTATGATAGCTCCATCGTCAGAAAAGAATAACTGATGCACTTCGGGGTCCGTCACTTTTCCCTCAAGCAGTTAATTTAGGACTGCAGTAAATAGCAAAGGACTCAAGACGCTTCCCTGGTGCACACCGACTTTAATTGGAAACTCTTCGGTTACTCCGGCGGGGCATCTTAGGTGAATTTAGCCAGATTTTATTGGATTCGAGTAGGGATAGACTCTTGGCGTATTCTTTGAAGTGACTTCTACTGACGCCGCAAAAGGGTTCGGGGCCAACGATTGGTGTTGCTGCTCTAGTTTTAGCTAGTGAGTCGGCCATGTGTGAGTGGAGCATGACTAGGTTGTTTTTTGCTAGTTCGTAGATAGACATAAATGTTTCTAGTACGAGCCTAGATTCTATTACAAATGATTCAAGACCTTTGAGGGCTGCTTGGCTGTCTGAGAAGATAAACATTGTTTTACCTCGTGTGTTAGAACATAAGTTTATTCTGACACACTGGTTAACAGCAAGGATTTCTGCCTGGAATATGGAAGAGTTTTAATCAAGTCTGACTGAGAAGTTCGCACGTGGGGACTCTCCATGTATGCCAGTTTCAGCCGCTGAATCAATCTTGTATCCGTCCGTATACCAGACAAGGTCATGTTGTGATGGATGACGATCGGGACGACGACGATAGAGAAGTATTGAGGAAACCGTATTTAGGAAGTTTGTCATCAGGCTTCATAGCGTCGACCAAAGACAGATGACCTCCACGGTGGGAGTAGGAGTCGATGAATGCACAGTCTCGCTTCCATTTGAATGTACATATGTTTAGATAGGTGTTAGACCCAGGATGGAGTGCAAACTACCCGTCATATAAGTACAAAAAGCGGTTGAATGGCGTCGTTACTACTTCGTTTGAATTACTGTGTCCGATTACAAGAGTCGCCTGCAGAAAACCTGTTCCATGCTGGAGCTCTGATCTAGTGTCGGACACTTGCAAAGGACGTGGAGAATTGCTTCTTTTTCGTTGGCAATAGTGCAGCTGCGACAGTGTGCCTAAAATGTAATGCCTATTCTGGGCACATGAACGCCGATGCACTCGTCCATCCAGCCAGTACTAATTGCTAGAACTCTTGCAATATCAGCACGGATTCTTTTTAAAAGCTCTCTTGTTCGGTTTATGTAGTATTTAGGCTACATCTGCCTACAATCAGCCGCCTCCGCAAGGGAACACCATCATGGGCAGATCCCCGACTCGCTAGTTAATCAGTTCGCTCATTTCCCTCGATGTTACTGTGACTCGGCATCGAAAGGAGACTGATACTGAACCGATGACCCAGTGAGGCGAGTTCGTCCTTGCACTGTTCTACTAGCTTCGAAGATGTAGTGACAGATACAATAGCCTTGATAGCGGCCTGACTGTCAATGAGGATGGCTATGGTGTTTAGGGGTGTAGAGGTTTGCTCGAGTTGGCGACAAGCCTCATGTACAGCAAGGCAGCCGGTATGACATGGATATGTTGAGGGAATCAAAGAATATCCGCGCCTTTATCCCGCAGTCCATTTTTGAACCGTCGTCGGTGAAAATTGTTGTTTCGAACTCATTTGGTTGGGAATCTCATCGTGACGTCATTTCTGAGGCTCACTCTGGGAGTTATAAAGTTGGATTATCTACCAGATCCAGAGGTAACAGATTCAAGATGCTGTTGTGACGATGTGTCAACTGGGAGAAGAAATGAAATCCCGATTACTGCTGAGTGGTCAATAGAGTCTACGGTCCCTACTGCATCTCTAATAGTTTGCAATCGGTAATGTCCTGGAATTTGATAGACAAAAAGAACATATTTCCGATCATTTTGACATGGATCCACTAGTCAACAATTGGCCCAAATAATCTCAGAGTTTTCACCTACAACAGTCGCAAAGCAACCAACAATTTCGAAAACACATTTAAGACTGTCGCCAACTATAAATGCACCCTGCCTGGGCAGTTGTATCGTTAAAAACCGAACGCTTTTATCCTCACAAAGTTCAACGCCTTTCCTTTTGAAACGTGCACCTGCATGACTGCAATCCTAACCCTTCTGCACCCAGCACGCTAATTGAATTAAATTAGCATTGTGCAGCCATTACAACTAATGAAGTTATAAGCATTCGACTTCCTATCTCAATGTTTCCTGACACACAGATAGCGTCTATATTAAGCTATTATCAGGAGAACAATACCCCACCCCTATCTATCTCTGGTAGTCGTACTTATATGTGCCATAACCAGTCAGTTAAATCGCTACTAACCGTTTCCATCTTTAACCAGGTGTCAGATTCAGTTTCAACCCTCCCGCGCACTCATAACCAAACACTCCACATGCTATGTAGTTGTTCCTTTCTAAAAAATAATTTGTCATCCGCATAGCATGACCGGCTTCCATAAGAAACAGTTAAAAGCCATAACCATCGCCACTTTACTTGTTGTTAACTTCTGCCGCCATCGTCCCTTTCAAACACACAGCAACAACAGCAGCAACAAATTTATGCACTCCATCATGGTTTATCGCGTAATTAATTAACTGATAACACGACCACTCGACCAAAATGTGCAGTAGTCCGTCCGACTACGACGACCATAACGACGACAAAGGCTAAGCAAAGTGCACCTCAGCACCTCAACACCCCAGCACCTCCGGCAACCTACCGACGGACCAACCGACCCAAGGCTTTAGCTGTGAATATTCGTCGTCCATAAAATAATAATTCCGTCCGCAGAAATGCTTTACTGTAATGACTTTTCACACGTTAGACGCCCGGACGGGGGGTACCAGTACACCCCGCACCGCACCATTAGGAGTAGTTTTCTATGATGCTCTTGCCAACTTGCAACACAGACTTGCCTTACACCGAACAGAGACGACGCGACGAGGTGTTGTAAGGATGAATGAGTGGTGATTACCAGACCATCATACGTGCAGCGGGTACCTTAATCTCCTTGGCACACAGCATTTAGCCGCAGGCCAATAAACAATGCCAATGCACTACTCCTCTAGGTAGCTCTAGGCGATGACAGTGCTGCGCCATATAATGAAATGGAGATTAGATTCCCAAGGTGGTGCTGCCGGTAGGTGGACAATATTCCGCGTCAACTTATCGATTAAATGTATTGATCCCTAATTGAATCCGACAGAAGTCATTAACTGGAGAGAGTGTGTCGTGTCCCAAAAAATCGTTTCCGTCTGAATGAAGCCGTTGGGGTTCCTTCTAAATGATGATTGATTGCTGGACATTGAAAGCCGATTATCGGTCGATTTAGAGATGCGTTTACGCCTGGCTTGATGAGATAATTATTTTTCTCTCTTTTTGGGACATGATTGGGACACAATTATCTTATGATTCATTGCACACAGGACGCCTACAGTGGGTTGGCTTTTAATGAACAGGCGACGCACTTCATTAGTGCATCCTTCCGCACTGCGAATTCTCATATATCCGCTGCGCCATGTTACAAGTTCATTTGCTTCTCAGGCTTACAAAACATCGTGTAGCCGGACTCTAAATTGGCTGCAACACGAGACAATTCTCTATGACGTTGCTGCTGCTGCTGCTGCCTTAGGCTTCGTATGCGATGCTCTCTAATGTTGTTCCGATGCGATGCAGTTGGGTCCCAACCGTGTGTGTTGGTGGAGGCTCTTACCTTCCGCGTCTGATTTGTGCGAATAAATGAATTAAAACCGCAGCCGTTTCGGGGGGACACAATAGTTTGAGGGCCAGCCGGTCAAAAGCGTTTTCGTTACACTTTTCAGTTGCCCCCCCTGTTACATTGCCTTAACGACGGCTATAAATCGTCTTTAATTCTGTTTTATGCCTTGTGAGACGTTACGCGTTTGGACCTACATGAATGGCATTCCATTTGGCTGTTTGTACCCGAAAAGACCATTTATAGGCGCACACAACGTCGCGTCGTGTCGTTTTGCAGTTATTGTCCGCCGAGTATAGTGGGTAACTTCCCATACAGTTAAGGTGAGTGCGCATTACATACAAACGTGGTGCGCACCTCTTAAAATTTCCGCAAAAAGTCAAAAAAAAAAGAAAAAAAAAAGTGCTGCCAGCTCTATGTGGGTGAGATTGACAGATGGAAATAAAGAAGGGGGGCTGGAGGAGGCCGACTGAAGGCAATGGTAATATAACTTTTGTCTATCTGTCACATGTGACAGTTAGTGTGTGAGTGGAGTTAAGTGGAATTTAGACAGATAGAAGAGATGAACGCATTGGCTGGGCATCAACTCGTTTAAGGAGGATAATAGCCTAAGGCTCGACGAAGTTGTGATGTGTGATGTTCGCTCGTGGATGACAGGCTAAAGTGTATGCTGAGGGCTTATTATTATTTTTTTTTTTTTGCACCGCGAGTGTGAATAATCGTTTAACTGGTGTTTGATGGTGTTTGCCTTTGATTGGCTATTTGTAACGAGGAAAGGGGAACAAGAAGTCAAATTGTCACTTGAGTCAGTGCATACGGCGTTGTTTAGATGTGTGGGTTCTTTATAGAGAGATGAGTGTTGAAAGTGACTCAGTATGGTTCCCATTGCATCTGTGTGAGGCGTTGCCATGGACCCTATGATACCTATGTCATACGTTGGTATAGGCCTCAAAGCCGTCCGCCGTAAATGGGCAGTATACCACAGCTGGACTTAGACTTCATGATCGCGGTTTTGCATTGAGAAAAGGCTACATTAATGCGATTGTCGATGTTCTCCTTGCAATGTAGTTTGAAATGAAAGCCGTATGAGTGGTGAAATATCGTCGTCATGCTGTTCGGAACCTCTTTAAATGACTGGATCATGTGGAGGGGATGACCTACAAAACTGTAGCATTCCCATGCTTTTATAAAAGTGTCTTCCTCCAGATCCTTAAGAATCAAACCTCTCTCTACCGTTGGTTTTCATCCTATTAACCACATGGATTGACACGCCATGACTCAAGTGGTTAGTGCTTTGGATCGCTGAGCGGTCGAAGGTTTTCTCACAGTCCCACCTCTCGCGAATGTCTGAAAAACATCCGAGAGTAATGACTGTCATGAAAAAGCTTGCAGTGATATTTTCGATCAGCTTATTAAGCCCAAAGTACTGACGGTTGCAAGATGGAATTTTTAGTGAGTCAAACACTGGTTATCAGTTGGTCTATTTTCCAAGTGGAATTCTTTCAAGCATGGCCGCAGACTTAACTTCTTCATCATCCACAAGCAGCAGGCTCTACCAGGAGAGTGATGGCGCCTTCTGTTTAGATTCTGACAAATTTGTCCATCACTTAATCGTCTAAGAAAACGAATATTCGACGTGCAACTTGCCGACACCACTTTCTGAAGTGAAAAGGTTCCTATACAACTGCCCAATATTCCCACTTTCTTGATCAACCCTTAAATTTTGTGGCTCATAACATGGATTCATTCTGTTGAAAGGATATAATGAAATTCGGCTGTTTGGGCTACGAATTCAATCCACTGACCTGTTCGCGTTGCAGAAACATTTTAGTTTCCACATGTTTTCAGCCCAACTCTTCGTAATTTTGACCAAACAACAAGCCCCGCAAACAAAGCACATAAGTATTTCCACCTAATCACCCCAAACAAACCACTGATAGCTGTCCATTACTGACACGATTATCGCCCCGTTTAATCCCTTAAGAGCTGCAATCTGCGAGTGTCGTCCTCGTCCGTCCCCGTCAGTTGACACACATTGAGAGTGCACGTAGCGTAAGGACCAGTACCAGCACCCCAAATTGACATTCTTTACCACAAAATGTATGATGCGACTTTCCTCCGGAGTGAAAGATCCATTCAAGCTCCTTAAATGGCGTGCAAAACGAGAAAATCCATTAACTCCAACACCCATCACTACCTCCCCTAAGTGATGCACGACGTGGTAAGCTACACATACCCCGTCCACCTGTTGTAGATGATGTGATTATCTCTTGCAAAGAACTTCATCCAGTGAATCCCTTTCCTCAGACAAAATGGCACCTAGATACACCACCATCCACAGCGAGAGTCACAGAACAGAACCGCACTAAGCGATGGGATGTCAGTTAATGAGCTCCACGATAAGCAGAGATTATTACCACTGATAAGCTGCAACAGCAGCAGGAGCATAAAAGTACCCGCAGCTTGTCTCCCCCAAAAAGATGCGCTGCGCTCTACGACTCTGAAATGCATTTATGACACTAGGTGGTCAACTGGTCCAGTGGACGACACAAAAGAGAGCCTCCAAGCCATAGACAAGTCGGTGCACCATCTACCATTCCAAATAAAAATGTAAATTTCTGTCGGGCACTCTCCCGTCGGAATGTGTCTCTTTACGACTTTTCTAGGTCATGACAGACCCAATGGAGTCTCCGCTCCATAATGGCATTTACCATTCAAGTGCGACACACAATGGACCGCGCCGCTGCTGACCCCGAAAAAGGGATGCACAACGACGATCACGATGACATTTATATGCCCTGAAAGGGAATAAGTGGACCATAAATTAGTTGCCATTGCCCATTGAAGATGACATCTGACAACATAGTCAATGATGGGCCCATCTCTCTCCTTCTCTGTCTTTCGCTCCCACTGTCATTTCTTATCCATAATTTGGATATTTTATCGCCTATCATTCGCTGTTGTCGGCGTTGGGGTCAAGAAAACACAACAAAAAGGGTTGTGTGTGTCTGCCCTGCTCGTTCTTTATCACCCGGAATGGGCCCTCTGCTGCGCTCTCCATCTGTCAAACGCGTTTCAGGTGAGATGACAGTCGTTCGCGCGATCAGTGAATTAGAAAATGCTGTTAAAAAAAAAAAAAATCGACAACACAGAGGGAGGGAGCCTTAGACCAGCGCATGAGAGGTGTAAAAGGCTTTATTACAATGTTTATGTTTTCTTTATAAGAACAAAAAAAAAAAACATTTATTCTGTAGGCTCGGTTATAAGAATTGTGCTCGCGACTATTGTTGGGTTGACATTTGAATAAAAAATATTTTTTTTAAAGTTTATTTGTTCATGTGGCCGAGGGATATCTGTGAGATGTTTTTAGGGAAATTTATTGAATTGGATTGTGTGCTTTGGATCATTAATTTTTTTTTTTTTTCTCGGCCTGAAGTAGGGGTACGAACGTAAACGCCACGGTTTTTGGGGGCATATGTCAGGGTGAATTGTTTGTTGAAGGTTTTTATACGCGTTTTGCATTGTCCACCGTTGAAAGGGAGCTGTGAATAGATTTGAAGTCGAGGGTCACTTTTTTAAGAGGTATTTCTGCTCGATGTGCTTACAAATACAAATACTTGGCGCAACGGACCGTATGTGGTCCAGGGCCTAGCTTCTCGCGACCATTCGCATACGCGTTTTTCACACAAATGGAAGGGACCTACAGTTTCGAGCCATATCCGAAAGGCAAGTGGAGAAGCTTTTTCATGACAGTTATTACTCTCAATCTGAGCTTAACTTCTTTCTTTTCGCCAATGAAAGAACCTCAGTTTTCAGGAGATTAACTGATAGCTCATTCGTAGACATGGTCAGTCGAAGCCATGATCTCGCAGAATGTACGGGAAGATTATTCGCATATAAATGAGCGTAGACGTCAACGAATTGTTAACTTTGAACATATTGATGTCGCGTTTCCGGCAGAGGATGTAGTCCTAACAAACCAACCGAGAGCTCAACCGAGTTTGAAGCTCAATGACGCTTTCAAAAAAAGTCATTCTGCTGGTGATGATGTATGCCAGCGTCAAGCCAGTTGTGCAGATTCTCTAAATAGTTGCCAGGAAGGGTCTTTGCTAGAGGCATTCGCGTTAGTAGTCCTTGAGCAGACAAAGGGACATTTGGAAGATACACTCGATGCCGAAGAAGCAGGTTTCCGCTCTGGATCCTCCTGTGCCGACCGCATTAATACACTGCGGATCATTATTGAGCAGTGAATTGAATACCGGTCACGACTTCACCTGCAGTTCATTTGATTTTGAGAAGGCGTTCCACTGTGTTATGAGACAGTTTATCTGGCTTGCCTTGTGCAGGAAGGCAGTCTATGAAAGGTCTAAATGTCATGTTCGAGATCCAAAGTGGGGTCCGACAAGGTTGCGTTCTATCGTCGATACTTTTTTTTGCTCTCACAGGATTATGAATATGCATTTAATGATATCAAGTGTGCAGAGGGAGGCAAATGTCATGGGGTTGGAGATTAACACTGCCAAAACGAAAATCATCATTCTCGGTACTAACTCATCAGCTCAAGTAAGCATTACTGGACAACCGGTAGAGAGAGTAGAAGCACTGCAATCAACTTAGACACCAAGCTACGACTGTTCCATTTCAATGTTGAGTCCGCGCTGTTGCATGGGTGGAAGGTGGCCGCTACTATAACAAGAAAACTACAAACGTTCGTTAAAAGGTGTCTACGGAACATCTTAAGGGTTTTCTAGCATAGCTGTATCTCTAACGAACATCTTTACAAGAGGAAGGGTCAGGAACCAATAGGCACAACCAGTGGATTACATCTTGAAAAGGCAACAGTTCCATAGCAAACTACGCGATGCAATGGAGTCCGCTAACAAAAGAATGGTAGAAGAACGGGTATAAGAGGTCCTACGACCCACAAGGGGAAACAGGACATTAGTAAAAAGTAAGCAAGAAAGGTCCTTGTACCTTGTTGTTGCATAGACGGGTATATTTCATGAGTACCAGATGACTGAAAGGATGTATCAGCGTATTTGACAGACTCTTCTGTAGACACAAAGTGATGCATCGCACCGAGTTGTGTGACTCCGTTACTGCCGCTTTGACTTAAAATGTGAAAAAAAAAAAAACATTTAATTGCAAGAATTAGGGTAGCTGAGCCTCAAATGAACGACTTTACCTGTTGCAAACAGAGCTCCCACATGTTTATTTTATCACCAAAAGCTTATGCAACAATCTTTTGTTATCTTAAAATCACATCGCCCCCGTTCATGTTTTGTAAGGAAAAATCCACTTCCTTATGGTGTGTCCCCCCACATTCGTACTCGTTCGTATAACACATTTTTATTTTATGACAGTCCACAAAATGTCTCGCAGTAAATCAACAGCGCAAAAGAATGAACTTCGTGTTTTATTACACCCATAAGTTTGTGGGCGTTTAGCCGAAGATTTATTTGCCATCAAAAATGTGTGTGTGTGTGTGTGCAAATGTGTGCAAGCGCGCCCTCTATTGCTTTCGGATGTAAGTGAATGACACTAGCATTCCGCATTCATATGCCATAAAAAGATACAAGAACATGACCCTCCTCTTCAGTAATTGCTATGGAAAACTAATCGCACAAAATTGCTCCAGATTGGAGGCAAATGCCAATAACGAGAAGGAACAGCAGAACAACGATGACGATGACGACGTCGGGGAGCCTCCGTCAGGCCATCGACGACATCGACGTAAATGTCGAGAACGCATAATATCAACAGCAATGATCTTGTCTGAAGTGATTGAAGATTTCTATCTGTGATTTATTTAAAAGCCTCGGTCTTGAGAAGAAAAAAACGTGCATTCACATACCCGAACCAGACAGACGGACAGACAGACAGACAGACAGTAGCAGTAGCAGAGTGAACAGCAGCGCGAATACCCACATCCATCGGTGGAACAATCCATTCAGCCATTCATCCATTGGCTGTGTGCTGATGGGTTCCTGTAGCTTTCCTTTTGGCCAAGTTATTGAGGAAGTAATTGGGGTTAGGTCTTATGTTCTTGTTACCTGTTGTTAGCCGTTCAATGTGGATGTGATCCAAGGCTGGGGGCCTTTCATCGATGGTGTAGCTGCAGAGACTTCATTTTTTTTCCGCTTTTTTGCGCTCACGCTCAGTGGACTAATCTGCATATAAATGTGCGATTAAGTGAATCAGCGGAATGGACGGCAGGCCAAATGGCCTGGAATTCTGCTGCTCTTGTTGGGCTACTCTGCGTAGTTTGGGGTAATTTATCAATCTGTCGGGGATGATTAGCGATGCCAGTGTGTGTTGACATTTAAAATTGAAATTTATTTGTGAGGCGATTTGTTTTTCCTTTTTTTTGCTCCGCTTGTTTGCTTGTGTTTATTTTACTGCTTTTCAGTTAAATGACAGAAAGTTGCGTTCTCTCATTTAATGTGTCATGCTGTGTGAATGTGTGAGGGAAGGTGGTAGGTCAGTCTTCACGATGACTTGCCGGTGAGGTTTGTTTTAAGAGTGCGGGGCCCAAGGTACCTGTCTTGTGGAACTTCACTGGAATTCTGTAAAATGGAAGATTTTAAGAGTGCGGGCCCAAGGTACCTGCCTTGTGGAACTTCACTGGAATTCATGAAAATAAGAAATTTTTGAACAGTTTATGTGTAAAGATGTGGAGAATAGAAAGCGTCATTGACATTGGTCGCTATTATTCACCGTTAGAGTACGAACAGTGGTGAGATTCTGCAGCCTGCAGCCCTGGAAGCACGCTGCTTCTAGTTTTCTAGACCAAGCGCTGTGGCATCCGCAATAGCTTTGGTCCTTCAAACGGAGGTTCGGTCTTCCTTGTCGTCTTGAACCATTCGCTCGATGTGACCGAACCAGTGTAGTCGACGTGTTTTGGCTTTTTGGACTACATCCACACGTACAGATACATCTCATAGAGTTCGCGGTTACATCTTCTCTCCATTCGCCCTCGTCGCATATTCAAAATCTGCTCGAACGCATTCAAAATCTACTCTGCTTTCCTGCTTATCGTCCAGCACTCAGCACCATAGAGCAGAACTGGCAGGATTAGTGTTTGGTAGAGCATGCATTTTGTCTTCCGAGTTAGGAGTTTTGAACCCAGTTGTTTCGCTAAACCGAAGTAGCGGCGGTTTGCTTGGGTTAGTCTTCGTCGGATTTCCACTAAGGTGACGTTCGTGAAGTTGATGTTTACTCCGAGGTAGGTAAACTCCTCAAACACCTCGGAGTTACTGCTGTCAACAGTGACGTTTTATACCACGCGGTGGAGAGATTGTTGACAACATGTACTTTGTTTTGTCCTTGTTTACCTCAAGACCGACTCATTTCGCCTGTTCTTCAATTCCCGTAAAAGCCTCTATGACGGCACGCTGGGAGCGACCGATGATGTCGATATCATCTGCATATCCCAGCAGCTGGACTGGATTAGTTTGGGCGGCATTCCGAATTCGGCCATCGCCGTGTAGAGCTCACGGCGATGAATACTAGGATATGCGGCTTTGAAGTCGATGAAAAGATGGTGAGTCTCGACTTGAAAGTCGTTGGTTTTTTCCAGGATCTGTCGTAGTGTGAAAATTTGGTCTATTGTCGATCTGCCGGGCCGGAAGCCACACTGGTACTTGCCGATGAGTGTGTTGCACAAAGGCTTTAGACGTTCACATATTACGTTGGATAGGATCTTATGCGCGACATTTAGCAGGGATATGCCTCTGTAGTTCTTGCAGAACATAGGATCGCCTTTAACAACACTAACACCCTTGACTGAAAATACCAAAAATTATGTGCGAATGTCCCGTCAAACTGACAAAAAAGCTTAACTACTCCTTCAATAGTACATCGAAGACCTACGACGGGCCTTTCAACCCAAATCTAGAAAACCTTCTTCATTCGCCGCACTTAGGACAGACCTCCGTCAAATATTTTTTGCACGGAAATCCCTTTTCAACTACTCCCTGAGCAATTTTTAGTGACACCCTGTTCCGAGTACAATTTCAATGCAAATTTGAAATTTCAAAATCCTTCTTTCGGATCCTATTTCTCTCTGCGAATTGCTTCCATGCAATACGACATTCCTCACACCCTGTGTTACCATTCTTCCACTACAAAGCTATCACATCGTTGCACTACCATCGCCTATTTTCTGCTGCCCGAGTTCCCATTCTTACCAAAAACAACACCAACTCATCGGCTCCTTTCTGCATTTCATGTTTCAACTGCGTGGCAAAGTCATTAATCCCGAAAGCAAGAGTCATATCTTTCATACGATGAGTGGTTCCTGCATCCAGGATGATGCCATTCATTATGCAAGTACCAACCTGCTGCCCATCCACTCCCCATCCCATCTGTCACTACTGCTCCTGATCCATATGTCTTCCTTTCAAGTACACGCACACACCCATCATTCTTTCTCTGCTGCGACTTGTTTTCCTCAACTTTACATTCATTTTGCTTTCCGTTTTCCGGGATCAAGATGCAAGTCAGAGGCAACGATAACAGCAACACCCCATGTAGAACCAACAAAAAAAAAAGAAGGAGATTGAGCTTAGCAAGAGTCGGCATAACCCACAAGGTAGTAAGGCATGTTGTTTCCTCCGTTTAAATTGAATTATAGCTTAATTTTGCTCAGCTTACAAGGATATAAATAAAGCAACTCTCCATGCGTTATGGTGGCAGGGTGGAGCAATGCTATGTACCACATGCATACTCGTATGGTTGGAGGATCCCTTGTAATAATTAATCCTTCAACGATCTCATTTATTATTTGTGTTTTTTGCTTCTTCCATTTCCAGCTGATCTTGTTCTGTGCACACTCACACTGGGCGTATTGAAGGTGGCTACATCGCCGCTCTCAACTAACCAAACGAATACCGTGAAGTTTGATCCTCCGCTGCCCGAGTGGAAACAGGCTGCCATTCAGCGTTTGGGCTTCGGAAACTTGAATAAGGTTGTTCTGTGCTTTGATAGAATTTTCTGGGATCCAAATTCGAATTTATTTGGACATGTCGGAAGCACCACCGCTAGTAGAGGTAAGTTACTTAAATTTTTTTTCTATTTAGCTAAGACATAAACCTGGCTGTATTTTCGTTTAACAATAAATCACCAACAATTCTCGCAAAAAAAAAAAAAAAAATTCCTGAAAAAAAGGAATGCCCTCGACCGCTAAACAGTTTTTGTAAGAACCCCCGCACCAACGGGACGTTTTATGCTTGCCAGAGGCCATTAATTTCTTCAACTTCGTCATTTTATTGGACATCATAAAATTCCAGAAGTATCGAACTGGATGCAAATTGGTCTCTGGCTGTGCCAATATACGTTTTCGCATTTGTAATGAGAACCTCCACAGGGAGGAGATAGGCCGGCAGAAATTCAATTCGATGTCGTTAATCGAGGTTTGAGTTGCATGCGTCGTTTATTTTCACTTGGTTTAGGTACGAAGCGGAAAATGGTATTTCAATTTGAATTTAAATAGTTTGTTGCCTCTCATTGGAATTTGTATGGTCCTTCGGGAAGGCGGCGCGGCGATTGTGTTAATTAACAGAAATTTAATGCACATCTCAGTGAGCAGGAATGTTAATCGATATGAGGAGGAGTATAAACTAAATTTGCATAGAGCTACTGTAAAGTGAAAATTATCATAAATTACGAAAGATGGCGCTGTAATGAGAGTTTATGATGACAGGAAACCATCTTGAAGAAATTCAATTACAGAGAGAGAGAGGGTATGTTGCCGTAAGGTTTTTTTTTTTTTTTAAAGAGAGTGGAGTTCTTCAAGGCTGCTGGCTGTGAACTATATTATTTATGTAGGTATCGTTGGAAATGGGGAGAATGAATGAAACAGGGAATGCTACAGGATTAATCTTAAATGTTTAAGAATCAAATGAATGTTATATTGGATTATTGTAGTAAAAGAATTGCTTTCTTCGCGGCAAAATCCACCAGAATCAGGCTCTGAGGGGCCCATTGCGACCCAGAGAGATCTTTTGTGCTATCCATAAGTTCTCCTAGTAATGGAGAGAGTTCATATTTATCCCGAGCAAAGATTAGCGTCGTGGAGGAACCTTAGGATCGTTTTTGCGGTTGACTGGTTGACTATGTTTTGGGGAACTGAACTCCCTTCCAAAGTGTCTTTGATTGCTTTGCCCCATAGCGGGACAATATGCTCGGCAATCTCTTGATCTTCCAGACAAAATCGGCACAGTGTCCGGTGAGGAAGTCTGTGAGGAGCTTGGCATCACGCCTGTTTAGTATGAAAATGTCCTGACTTCTCTGGCTATCGGAAGCATTGTTGAATCTCTTGGCTCTGTTGTTGAGTTCCATTTAGAGATTCTCTCTTGGTGATCCCATGAGTTAAGCTCCATCTTTATGTGGCTGGTGGACGAAGATTGCGATTCTAGTCTAGCCCTCTATTCCCCGATGTCCTAGAACCCAATGAATTGTAATTTGATTGTGAGCAGCGAGTTGCTTTAAGGCGTCCAGACAGTTCCAGACGAGCTTGGAGCCTTTATCGCCGCCTGACTGTTGGAAAGATGACAATTTGTTTCCTACGGAGGTTGCGTTTGATTCACTCTGTGGCACATAGCTCAATTGGAAAAACCTCTGAGTGAGTACCAATTAAGTTGTCTATCTAGGATGATCCCTAGATATTTGACTTCATTGGGGTATTTCATGGTGACGCCTGTTATGACGATAGGTTCAAGTTTAACCTTTTTAAGCTTGCCACTTGAAAGTTGGAAAGTGCTTGGTTCTTTGCTCAAATAATTCTTCTCAAGTGCACTCAGCTAACCCAGAGCGCCTTAGCTGATGATTGGTTGCAGCATCCAATGTTGAATACTGTGACTTCACACCCAACTCTACCTGTTAGCCTTCTGCAAGCTAAAACCGGTTGACTGGCTTTTCTCATAACAGTTTTTCGGCCCATTAAATGTGATTAACCACATCTCCTCAGTATGAACTCTTTCCAGCTGTAAACGTCTTAGATGAGGCAGGATCGTATCCTAAGCTGGGAAAAAAAACCCTCTTTTGTAGAACTCCATGTCACAATCTTTTGCAAAGCCTACTGTCTCGCAATCGTCATAAGAGCTTTGTCTGGAAACCGAAACCATTTCCTCACAGCCTAGCACCTCGACTGCAGATTGCGCAGGACACAGCCAACACGAGGAGTGATTAGGTAAGCTTACATTAAGAAATGGCTTGAATGGATCTTGCCATGTCACTTATTATTTCAGTCATAACCAAGGGCTTGCATCGTTCGCTTACCACTTTGGGGGGTTTAAATAGAGTAACGTCGTTGTATGAGCTCAAAGTCTGCCTCTACAAAGCGACCCTGCGTTCGGTTGCGATCTATACTAAAATTTGTTGTGCGATTAATTGGAATAGTAAAAAGGACACATGATCCCTCGCTTTAGCTCCTGATCTTTTTGACCGAAACACATATGTATTTCTTCCTGAAAGTGATACCATGGTGTACCATTCCGGTTGTTGTATGAACTTCCTCAATCTGACTTCGAATCCCTCTGCATCTCCGTATCCAATTATTGCGAATCCATTGATCTTCTCTGACAGTTCTTGTTAACCTATCCACTGTCCCCATGTTTTGTCTATTCACACTCTCCTTCTCCTTCTCTCTCTCACTCTGTTTGTGTAACAAATCACTAACCACCCACCTTGCAAACACTTGTATTCTCGTTCAAAAGCATCCACCAGAAACAGAGAATTTATAACCACGACGCCTTTGCTTGAACCACACGACGACTCCATCGGGGGCAAGAAGTTGCCCGCGCGCGAATCCTAACATCCAAACACCGACCAAGCAAACAACTTGGCAAACAACGCGCAAGTACTTGAGAAATCACCGCCACTTTAGAGTCATGAATTCCAATTCAATCCGCTCCTCCGCATCCAAGGAGACACATAGTAAATCTCCAGCGAGTACGTGTGAAATTAGGACGGCGGGATTAATTGGCTCAGCACTTGCATCATCATCATCGCCACGATCGCCGGTCGTTGTCCGCGCATGTAGGAAGGCAATTCGCGAGTAAAGGACTTCAACCTAAAAAAAAAGGTATCAAGTTTCAGGTGTCTCTCTGGGGTTGTGTCCCCTCAATCAATAGTCTCCAGTCGCACTCACACCAACTCGATGCGCAATTTCAAATTTGAATAAAACCGAGATAAATTCCTTTGGATGTGTCCTCCTCTTCGTATAACAGCGATTGGGGGCCTAATGTCACGCTTCCATGCGGGGCAATCCATATTACGGACCTTAGAAGCGCGAGAGAGATCGTAGACCTTCTGGCGGTCTCTACTCGAATTCATTTAATTTATTTGCCATCAAAGAGGACGCTAGTGGCGGAGGAGGGGGTGGTCTGGAGTGTGTGTGGATCATAGGTTGATCGGTTGATCGCATTAAACAAACTTCCCGGCGTTTTTTATTAGGTGTTTGTGTTTTGATCAATGTATCTCATAACGCAGTGCATTTAGAGCTATAGCTACACACACACACACACATCGGTGACTTTGTCGTCGTATCAAGTTACATGAGTTTGGCTTGAATTCTATGATCAGTAGGTAGGTGGTGGTATGGCATCTACAACATAGTTATTGTGACTGATCATGGAGTCAATGTGTGGAGATAGTTTTGCGGAGGCAGATATTGCAAGATTTTCGTGATCGTTTGCAACTAAGTTTGGTCACCCCTCGAGAAGAATGCCAAGCTGTCAGTGAGTGGTTTGTGCAAAAGTTTTGAAATTCTTGTTTGTCTGCAACAAGCCAGAAACATGCACGAAGCAAGCGTGCGACGTGATCAGTTACGATCATGGCTGAGGAGGTTGTTGTCTTGTGTATCCAATGTCATCATCGTTCGTGTGATTCAGCACTTGGTATAGAGAGATATGCATGCATGTATGTATGTACATATGTAGCTGCGATCAGTGTGGGCGATCAGTTTAAATTATCGGCAAACATTTTGTTGGAAACTATTTGATGTGTGTGATCCTCTTCAGGCGACAAAAAACAATCATATGTTGCCTCAGGAGTTAATGCGCAGATTAACTTTAGGTTTTGTTACGACAGTTTCCTTAGATAACGTCGGGGCGGTCACACACTACTGGAGCACTCATACTCAAATACTGGCCCATTGTACTACCAGGTAGAGAACCCCATTTTACCCTTTAATTTTTTTCGTCTTTCGTAGAAAGTCGAGAAGGAGCTTCAGTGATGAGGAGCTTACATCATCAACACTCACCCCATCAGCACCGAAAATCTGCCACCTGATCCAAGCAAAGGCAGGACGAGAACATTGGAAATGTTCCGCCGTGTCGTCGCCTTCTTCACAGGCGTCGCAGATAGGGGTATCACTTAAACCTAGCACAGTAAGGTGTTTGGCAAAGGTGTACTGGCCCGTCAGAACGCCAGTAAGTTGTCTACAGTCCTTCCTGCTGAAGGATAGCGAGAGACCCGCCGATTTTCTACAGACGTCAGGGACCATTCGTTTAGTCTGCCTACATCCTGGAGAGCTATGCCACCTTCGATTGTGCACATTTCAAACCCAATCGTCAATGGAAGCCCTGACCAAGGACGCTGGCAAACCCAACCTGGGTTCAGGTCTTGAGAAAGCCTCTTCTGAACCATGTCTAACAAGCTCGTCAGAGATCTCATTCCCTGTTGTTCCGTCCTGGGATCCAGACGAGATTCAATGAGTTCAACCTTCCGACCGCATTCAAGGAGGTTTTGCATTGCATTGAGTAGTGAGGTTGAGTAGTGTATTAAGCGCAGCTTGGCTATCGCTGCATATACAGATATTTCGCCCCTTAACCTGTTTCTCACAATATAGTACGCAGCCATTAGGATGGCATACGCCTCTGCCCAAAAGATGCATGTCTTTCCAATGAGTAATGAAGCCTAATGTTGCCGCATTCCAGGAAAACACCAGCGCCGGTGTTAATCAAAGCGTCTAGAGCAGAGCCAGGCGTACTCCCAACAGCCGAGACAGACCGTTCTTTGGAGTTTGGCGAAAGCATCAGTGACGTATTTAAGTGAAAGCTTATTCTACCACACAACCCAGGATGGGTCTTATCATTGCCGTGTAGGTCCATAGGACTTTCCTTGGCGATAAGCCTCATGTCTTGCCAAAGGTACCCTTGCACTAAAAGAAGACTGACAGCGCTTTAGAGGTCCTTAGTTCGACATGTTTCGTCCAAAGAAGTTTACTACCCAGGATTACTCCTAAATACTTAGCTTCCTTGGAGAGTCGAATGGTGATGCCTTTTAGCACAGGTTGAGTCAGATCAGTCAATCCTCCTCCTCCTCTCCTTCTCGTAAAGAGAACATGGCGTCTATTAGTTTTGAACCTGTTTAGAGAAGGTATCTACCTGTTTTTGTTAACAAACTGAATCCTCACTCATTTCCGCCACATATTTGACGCATAAGATGGTATACGGCCCTGATTTTGGGAAGGATCATTGAATTGAAGGTAGAATCCTTATGAAAAGTGGCGGAATCGTTAGAACTTTGTTCTTGCTTAATTTTCGAGCCTGATTCCTGGATTAGAAGTCCAAAACCATGAATTGAAATGCTTTGGTGCTCACCTTTGCAAATATCATCTTTGTTTCGCGATCAGTTTGTGACGATCTTTTTTGACGATCGTGATGCCAACCTTTCATTGTCGGAGAAAAAAATAACGATCAACGATCTTAAGTCACTGCAGGCTTACTAAGGTTTTGTAGAACCAGCATTTAATGATCATTAAGCTGTCGGACTTAACTCAGTTTAGGTAGTGAGTTTTGAAACTGTCCCGTACCGTTCATAGCATAATCCATGTGTCCTTTACCGCCTCTAAGGGATACCTACTCTTAACGAACTAAAACCGATCAAGGGATAGATAGACTCGTTGGAACCCCAAATTCATTCCATTCCCCTAGCTAATGGACTTATAATGTCAAACAACCCCTTTTCACTTATCAACCATAAACAAACTCGACCAGATATGATAGCGATCACACTTTCGATATCAGAGGCCAATCAACCAACCCAGAGTGTCCTTCTGCTTCATCTACTAACCTCAAAACCTATAAATTGAATCATTTCCACGAAATCTATCGAAAATGTATCTCACAGGATAATAAAATCTACGAAATCAACTGTCACCGAGTGAATCCATAGCAAAATTTATGAACCTAACCTCACCTATCATCACAAGCAGTTTATGTAATGAGTAGGTAACCTATCGATAGGTCGAGATCCTTCTCTTCTCCTTCCCTTCTCCGCCTCTGCTCATCGCATTCACATAAATCTAAATAAATTGTCACCTTGGTAGCGACCCTCATGACTTGGCGAGGATGCACATACAACCAAGGACCGAGCCTACTTGGTAGAGGTACCTGCATGGGTCACATCTCAATAAATCTTTGTTCAGAAAATTACCTTTTGCACATTAAAAATGCATCCTCGATCGGTTTTTGCTGTCCCATAGCCACCAGCACCACCAGCATCCTGGCGCAGAGCCTACTACAAGACCGTTTTTCATTTCGTTTGTCTCTTCTGTTTTTTTTTTTTTTTTTTTTTTGTGGAGGGAAAGCGAAAATCTGTGAAAATCGTTGTAGACAGACAGACGAATAGAAGGCACTGGCATATAATTTTCCACGTAATTCCACTTTTGGATTGATTCCCGGGCACAAGGAGTTGCTCAAGGAAATGGCTGGACGAGAGTCCGAAGAGTTCGGGCCTGTATTGCGCCATAAATAAGGATTTAACCACAAATGGGCGCAATGCTGCGCCTATCATAGTTGCAATCTCACCGTTGCATCCATTCGATGTCCCATTATTATGCTAGAGAGTGGCGATACCTAGGACCCTGGACAGATGGGAGAGTGAGATGGATTTGACAGGCTGCACAGTTTGCACAGGTGACTTCCGATTTACAGCGGTCTGGAGTGGTGGAACGACGGGCACAGGGGAATGGAAGAAATTGTTGATCCTAATAAGGTGTGCAAGATGCCAAGACACTGACAAGGACACTGTTGCACCGGCGGAATGGGTGGAATGACCAGAATGGTGTGATTGTGCAAATTGGCGTAATTAACTTGGAGTAATCGTGGGGATGTGGTTGAAATATATGAATATTAAGTGCTGGAGTTGGGGGTGACGTGAGTTGAATGGTGCTTCAGTGGAAATTGCTTGCAATAGGACGTGTGGGTAGCCCCATCAGGGTGATTTCCTTGTAAATACCACTAGTTTTGTGAGACTGTATAGCTGACAGAAATAAGCTAAAACTGTATCGACTTAAATGGGGCTACTAATGGCCACTGAAATGCGCGATCTTATTGGCCGTCGTCCTACTGGTTTAGTTTGTGGAGAGATTTGATTAGGTTTAACTGAAGTCGCGCTTCGTAAAGCGGTGGAGAGTTGCTGTCCGGAACCATTACTCGTCGGTAGCACTGGTTATTTTTGACGGAGCCCTCCAGCTAGTAGCATGGTGATTACTCCTCCTTTCCTTGTCACCAGATTGCTTTCAGATTCTTCTTTGCAGCCTTGAATTCAACCTTTCGCGAGCTGTTTGCATGGGGTGAGACTTGAATGAGTGAATGTCTTAAGGCGAGATAAGATCCACTGCGACCTAAAAGATCAATTCTGCCCCATTGCAGAGTTAGCAGAGGTTGTAGGCACCTCGTTTGACTTAGATTCCATCAGCAACTTACAGTCTTGCATTGGTCTTGAGGGTGTTTTTCCTTATCTAGGAGGCTCATGAGGCTTTCATGAGAAATCGATCGACGGGAAATATGTGTTCACTTGTATTTAGCATCCAATAGGGAAAATAGCCCTCCAAAAGCTGGCACAAGAACTTTGTTATGGTCAGCGATCTGGTCACCGGCATAGTGGTCTTCTTTCACCACTTCTCTAAAAAAATCACGCTTCTCTAGGGCTCTTAGGCTTAATTAGCTGAAATACGCACCCAGTCTCATTAGTGTCTGATCATATAGGGACAACACTGCGTCATCCAGCAATTTTGTTCACCTTCATTACCTCCTGCACACTTTTTTGAGGAAAGCTTCAGAGATCATGACTCCTGTGCATTTGTGTTGCCTTTTTTTGCTCGGCTAGGTAGGGGTGAAAATCCTTTATGGTTACTCTGTAGCCCGTACTACGAGTTATGCCCGAGTCCATGCTCTGTCCTGTCTGTCCCCGTGCTTGCACTTGCGACGTCAGCGTGAACACTTTTATATTTCTTGGTGTCATTGGCCTGGCAATTTCCCTTTCCAGGATATTTCTAGCCCTCGAGTACTTCTGGCTTTCCATCAGCACATGATCCGCGTTCTGTGGGTCATCCACTTTTTTGTTGTGGTGTTCCACCTATGTTGCCTCTGAGGTTGCATAGCTTCAATGGTTCTTCTCATGGTCGTCTTCGCGTATTGCCGCAGACTTCTTCGCTTCTAGGTCGATGGGCATTCGGCCTGAAATGACACTTATTTCATCCACTGAGACCGTTCTGGAGGCGAGCATACTCTTAGAGATGTAATTCTGTGCACCGATCTCATCCTTCTAATGTATGACTCACGGTTTGTTGCTGGTGCCCATATTGGGGACACGTACATGGGGATTGGTTTGCTCACCGTTGATAATAAGTTTCTTATTGGCTGCATCGGTCCTCCGATATTTGGCATTAGTCTGTGAATCTGTGGTCGATCAACACTCCCAGGTACTTAATGTACGGCTTCGAGTCGATGGTGTACTCACCGACCTCTACTGTGAGGCGTTAAATTTGTTTACGGACAGCTTCACCTTTTTGATCAGCTAGTTCCAGGCCTGATGTCTGAAGCCACATCTTCACGTTCCTGACCACTCGGTTGCAGTTCTGCGTCACTTCCTCTATTGTTTTACTCATTGGTTCTGCCCTGCGGTCATTCATTTGTATGATTTGCATTCATTCGTTTAAAAGCGACCTCAGAATCCGTCGAACAGTTCTCGTTAAACGGATCTAAAACCGATGACAGATTGGCTAGTGTTTGGCCTGAGTTTTGCTGTAAATATTCCTCCAAGGACTGGACTTGCTCTATATTTTTAACACAGACGGAAACACTAACACTAAAGACCATCTTATCTCCACCTCGCAGTAAAGATCCCATAAATCCCAGCCAATCCTGGGAATTGAAATAAAATCCACAAATTGTAATTTGCAATTTTCCATTTGGCATAAATTTCCTTAACACTCACACACGAGTGGGTACACATTCCACACACAATGGCCATCTGACACCCAATTAGCAATTTTTCAAATTCAATTCCAAGTCATCGTGCGTTCCACAAAACAAAGAACACCAATCTCCAGCAAGGAGCAGAACAACTATCTAAAAGGTTTCGCCGCGATTGCCTTGTCGAATGGCTGTGTGTGTGGGATTCGCACTCCATAAACCTATCACCCCGCCGCTGCTGCCGTCGCAGCCACCACTGCTGTGCGCCTTTGCAATTAATCGTTAGACATAGTTACCGTACTGGAGGGGCTCCCATCTGGAAACCCCCCAAATCCAATCACATACTCAGCGCGCGCGCTATACCAATAAATTGAGTTGCATAGCAGAGCCACAATCTCTTGCGATCTCCGCAAAACATTGTAGCGTGGGGGCGTCAAAAGATACCACATACAGCACACAGACACACACACAGATTGTTATGAGCTTCTAGCCTAAGACGAGGACCTTATTGGCTGGCAATCTCCATTTGGACATTTTATCGATTTTCTTGGTTCGACAATTGTCCGACATCCGTACATATGCGCCTCTGGTACGTATGTTGTGCAATGATGCATCCATGATGAGTGCTAACAAGCTTTCGCACGGTGTGCGCATATGCGGGACGCAAACAACAGTAAGTATACGAGTATGTAGCACCATAGCCATGCGTCACCTTCCATTTTAATCGAAGCAATAAATTCTGTCCGAAAACGCACACAAGAGGGAGCGGCGAGCGCGCGAAAAAATTCATTTTCACAAAAAACCAGGAGAACAACACACCACAGCGCAGCGTACGGTCCTGGAATAAAACCATTAACATGGGGGTAATTTATGGACTGCAATCAAATAAAATACGTCGAGGTGGACCTTAGCAGTGTCTACCGTCTGTCCGTCCGTTCGTTTGTCCGTTCAGCCAACGTTTGTGTACTCGCGGCGATCGTTACGTTTTGGCCAATTTCCATCGCGACGCGCTCATCGTCGGCGCGTCGTTGTAGTTGTTTCGATTATTGATTGGTTTTTGGCGCATTGTGATTGGGGCCCACAAATAACCGGAGGACTGTGCTCTGCTCGCGCATGGTGTTTGTGGTGCTTGATCCAGCCAGAGCTGGGGCCAAATTCAAATCCAATTCGAATTGGAATGCGTCTTCTCGACAGACGAACTGTGCGGACGGTGAGGAGCCAACAGGCAACAACTACTTCACTCGGCTGCTGGGGCAATAATCATAATCGTGTCGTGGACTTTCAAAAAATTGAATGGAATTCCAGTGCGCGCGTTGATAGATGAGAAGATGGGGAGCTGCTGGCAGAGTGCTGGATAGAGACAAGAAGCCATTCGCGACCGACCAAAGACAACAGACAACAAGGTCAAACACAATTTGCTGTTATGGGAGGCATTGCGACTTGGAAGTGCGGAATTATGTGTGGAAACGCTTCTGAAATTAGCCATCCACAGAGGAGGTGATCCAGCAATTGGTTGAGGGTTTGTGTATCTGTGCTGCACGAAGAGGAACTATTTATGAAAGTGACGAGGGCTTGTCATTAGCGGGCCTGAGTTTGGTTTTAGTGAGTAGGCACTATGGAGGTTGAAATTACTCTTTACAAGCCGGGTCGAGTCTCTATATTGAAGCGAAATGTCAATCGGTTTTTGATTTGTAGCCTAAGTGAGTGAGGAGAGTGTACCACTTGTTAGTTTCTTTTCAAAATTGCTGTTGAAACTATGTAGTTTCAATATTTTTGAATGATAGTTGCCATAATAGAAATAGTACGCATTTCGATTATTTATGGAACATAATTTAATTTAGTAGCCCATCCTGTGAACTCGATTTTACAGTGAATTGTCAATTGTTCGTGGCTGCATTTCGCGATTAGCCCGCTGAATGTTATAAACTGATTGTTTGACAACTGGTATCTCGCGTTGGGCCATCCTATTGGAATCAATGCCGTCCAAATCGTCCCATTTCGGTGGCTGAAAATCAATGATCATGTCCCTGCAGCCCTCACAGTTCATCGTGTAGATTATCGGAATTTTGTGACTACAGCAGGCGTTATTTTCGAACTCACTTGATGTCAGCACGAAGCGATATCGAAGTGTACAGTCATTTTGGTTCATGTTAAATCCTGCAAGCATGTCTTCTCGTGACTGATGTTGAGCTCTGCGTTGAGCTGAGGTTCTTGCGTTTTCAGAAACATTTTGGGCAACATCAGTGATTCTTTCGTTTGTGCTAAATGTCACCAGTCCCAGTCTGTAGGCGTGTTTGTTCAGGTTGATGTGGCCGGTATACAGTCCTACCATCTGACTTAGTTCTCCTCTGCCTAGGTCAGGGCGCCCTCTGTGCTTGATTGGTGAAAGGGCTTTGGCAACTATGCAGGTTTGCAATCCTTCCCACATGTTGTCGTGGTGTTTTGCGAACGTGCTGCTATATGCGGTTTTAACAACCTTCAAGGCTACTCCTATGGTTGTAACCGTGTAACCGTGGGTGTGTCTGTGTTACCCGCCTCCTTCCCCGCCAGTTCATCCGCGGCTCGTTTCCAGGCCAAGTACCCAAACCAGGTTGACCTGAGAGGAGGTTGCCAGGATGTTGAGTTTTTCCTTGCATTCCCTCAACAATTTCGAGTTGGTTCTTGGGTTTGCTAGTGCCATTAGGGCTGATTGACTGTCCGAGCAGATAGATGCTAACGCTATAGCGTAAATCTCTGCTTCAAAGACAGTCATGAATAAGGGTAAAACATAAGTCATTTGGAAGGAGTTTACTGATTAATAAGGACTTGTGTCTACGTTTGCTAACTTGCAAGCGATGTTTCCGAATGATATCAAAATTTTATAGAAGACAAAGGAGCTGGAGAGTTATACTGGGACACAATGACCATAATCCACAAAAATTCTGAATGTCTGTGACACAGGTACGAAAATGAAGCCCTATTCTCTGATATGTGCTCTTAATGATTTACGGTGCGTTTTCTCTACAGAAGTGGGTCTAATTTGAGGTCAGAAAGGGCACTTAAACAACAAAAAAATACGCAAACCTTACCAGATGCCCTCAATATTTATACCCTTTCCAAAGGTATTCACAAGTCCACCTCTGATTTACTGAAAATTCTTCACCGCACCACTTGAACTGGAAAATAAATTGCTAAGCAAAAAAAAAACACGAAAAACAGAACACCAACTTCAACTCCTTCAAACCGTACCCGCTCAGTTGTAACCTTCATAAATCCTGTGGCAATTTACTTGCAATGCCCATTCGGGACAATTCGCATATTTGTCTCCCTCTTGGTGAATCCCATTCGATTGGTTTTCCTTCTGCTTGTGTGCTCCTTTTGTATAATACACTCATGAGCCTGACACTAGACCCCGTACAGCATAAATAATCCACGTTTACCTGTCAAAAAACCACATATCGTATGAAAATTGACGATCTTACCCAAGGAGCTGCAGAATGTGAAACGATTCAGATCCCACACACACACACACACCGACAAACTTACGAAAAGGAAAAGGCTCGCGCAATGGAATAATGTCAATAGGTACGAATTTTTATTACTACCGTTCGTAATGTACGCCCCCTGAAGCCCTCAATTTAATTAAAATGTGGCTCCAATTTGCCAGCAGAGAGGTAGGATGGTCCTGGTCGTCTTCTCTCGCATGTGTCATTGGACAACGATTATTGCCCCTTTGCGCATAATTTAGTGTCAACAATTGTTTGGGGGAGAGCGCGTGAAATGAATCGAATTCGACATAAGAGTCCTGGACGACCGACGCGACGTGCTGGACAAGACAAGGCATCGCCACAAAGACTGTTCGCAAGAAAGGCAGGCACACACGCGAATTTATCATCGTCCTGACTTAAGCTGCAAAATAATGAGTTGTTGCACCCCGGTTGTTTTTTTTTTATGGCAAGTATTGTAGAGGGTGACAAATGGACACTTGGTTCAATGGCTTTCGAGTTCGGGTTCGAGTTGGCTTTCTATTCTTTGCGGCCAAGTGAAGTTGACGTTTTTATTACTCTGACCGATTTGAACTGATTTGCAGTTTTCGTTCCGTTTTGACAATTTCATTCGTTTGTGTGTAATGATTCATCTGTCTTTCGTTTGGTATTGATCGTTGGATTCGCGGCCCACGCTTGAGGGGGCTAGTGTTACACGAGGTTTTGATATTTAATTTAAATAAATTTTTTTGGGGACGAAAATGGGTCTTACAGACCACTTCGTAGGTGTCAACTTGAAGGATGTCATTTGGATTTTTAATGGAGTCATCCACAAAATGAATTTTTGGCTGATCGATGGTGAATAGGCGGAGCTTAGGGTGACATAAGGAAGCGGTGGAGAGAAGTTTAGTTCATTCACTCTGGGTATTCGAGCACAAATCGAATTAAATGGTCCTCGTTGATGATGGTGGTCACTTGGATAACGACATCCTTGAGTGGTTTGTAGGAATGTTTGTTGCTTTTATTTTCAAGAACACCACACAAAGTAATCCAAAGAATTAAGGTCTGATGAGCTAAGTAGCCTTAAACTATGTGATCGCAAAAATAGGCATGGTGATGCCGCTTGGCCAAAATCCACACCAAACAATTTTTTTTAGTTGTTAAAGAGGCTTGTAGAGCTGTTTTGGACTAGGATCTTCAAAAATTTCGATTATTTACGGAGCCCATCAGCCAAAAATATGCTGAAGGTGTATATTTCTCACCAAAGTTGCGATCTGTTTCCATCTGCTCCAACCAGGAAGCGTCCGATGTATGCTTTGGTTCTTGAGGCAGTCGAATCTTGTGTTGACACAGAGCCAAGTCGACAAATTTACATCGCGGAAAGCTGCATTTCTAGTGTACGACGAAAACCTGAGTAAATTTTTTGCAAAATTAGCAATATTGTCGTTGCACCAAGAAACTGAACTGATTTCGTTCCGCACATTATTCTCCCGAATCCAGGTCTGACAGAAGCCTTATACTGGCAATAAACTCCACCACCGAACAGAGTACGAATTTTTGTATCAATCGTTCACAGTTTTGACGTGTTTTTGAAGGTTGTACTCGTAGTTTTCTATGATTTAATGGGAGCTATGAGATCGTGGCAAAGTGACAACACTGCTATTTCAAACATAACCTCAATCGTCTGTCAAAGCTTAGAGGTGGTGATTGAAAACCCCTTTTTTTCAAAATACCCTACTTCTCTGTGGTGAGTAAGTAATGTGCGACTGCACTAAACACACTCCCACTTCACTTATACTGGTGGCATTTCGAGGTTGCTTCTCCATAATGTGTCCACAACAATGGGCCGAGCACTGATCCTTGTGGGACCCCTCCGATCATTTTGTATTCCTTCAGACCGCCGCCTGTGTTATATACTGAGGAGAATTCGTTTTCGAAAGAAATTTGGCACTATTCTAAGTACATAGGTCGGTAACCACATATTTCTGAGTGCTTGTAGTATGTGGTTCTACTTAGTACTGCTGAAAGCGTTCCTGACGCCAAGGATGATGATTGCGCAGTATTTCTTGGAGTCTCTCCTCCATCTTTTGCTCGGTACAGCCTTTTTTGCTGCGTCGACTGGATTGCTGCTATTGTTGAGCGTATTGATGATCCTAGTGACCCTCGGCTTCTACATACTATTGCTACCTCCAGTCTATTGCAGATGAGCGGTCTAGGTCGGTCTAGGTCCCGGTCGTATCCAGTATGCATAGCGGATCATATGATGAAGGCTCGTCATGTGGTTTCTTGTTCTCTTTCTGTCGCTTCCACTGGTGCTGAAAACTCCTTCTATGAGTCAAACAGGTCGGTGAATATGTCTGTGCGAACTTTGAATACCACCTTCAAGACTGTGTGGGGAACCTGGTAAGGCCCAGATGCTTTTTTATCACTAAACTTATTGCATACTGATAGTAGGAACCGCGCTTTGAGGACAGACAGTCCCTGTTTAGCAGTGTAAATTATGTTTGCAGCACAAACATTTTGAGCTTGAAACGTACATATTTAGCTTTAGCTTCAACGACATCGCTAGATCAGGAACTGGGGCAGATTGTTCGCCAGAAAAAACTCGTATAAGTATGTACATATGTAGGTATGTATATGTGACTTAAAATGATTCGAATAACAAAGCAAAATCAACTCCGAGAAAGAATGCCCAGCTTCTTGATTTGCCACCGATTGTGGACCCTTCTCAAGTGACCACCATAAATTGTCCAACTTGTCAGCCAGTGCACATGTTCACCATTAGACTCAAACGGTAGATGCTGTAGCACATCTGCATCGGAACCTGTACTATTACGTAAGGAGTGCCCCATTTTAGATGAACTTCAACCACCGACATCACCAAAAAAAAATTACCATAAAAAAACCCACCGCCCATAGATTCTCTTGCGCACCTTTTTCCAAAAAAAAAAAAAAAATTAAAAATTCTAATCAACTCTAGGACACCTTAATGTAACATTCCAAGCAGTTGAACCCATGAATCTTCGTCTTCCTCTTCAACTGGGAGACCAATTAAAAAATTACAAATCCATCCGCTGATTCCTAGACTGTCCTCTGTCCAGCAGCTCCTCTCCTCTACTGCTCTTCATTAATTAGTGAAATATTTTCTTAATTAGTGCGCGCGCCCATTCAAATAGAATCTCATGTTCAGTAAGAGGAAAAAAAAATAAAAAATTGTCAGATGGAATGTAAATCAACAATATTTTCTTAAAACCCGACAGAGGGTCAAAAAACCGGTCAAAAAAAAAGGAAAACCAACACAATACCAATTTGACAAAAAAAAAACGAAAATTTATGGCTGAAGAAGTTTGATAAGGGAACCACCCATCCATTGAATAATTTGGATCAAAAACTTTCAGTGACAATGGATCTGGTTCGACGGCACCCTGTAAATTATTTCCAATTTGAATAGTTTCGACCTTAAACGGGCAGACTACATAAAAAAAAAAAATTCCATAAACAATTGACAGTAAGAAGTCTTAAGGTCCATTCACAGCTCAGCGACTTGCGACTAACGAACGAGCGAATATTCGCAAATTTTGACATTTGACAGCAATTTTTTTTTAGTCGCAGCAATCTGCGCGAATTTCTTGTCATTCGTTGTATGTACAAAAGAGGTTAACACTCGCGAATAATTTGGTCGCGCGAATGTGGATTGCGTTCTATATCTGTGGAATGCGAATAAAATTTGACAGCTCGCAAGAAGTTCGCGGAAAAATCAGAGAATTGTTAATTTCTTCGCAGAAGCTAATTAAAATTTAACTTTTTTTCTATTAATCGATAGATAAATTAAGCTCTTTTCTTTTGGAATAGCGAAGTTGACAATTGTGTGCCTTGAAATGTACTGAAAATGGTTTGTTCGCAGTTCGCCTATTCGCCGGTCGCTTGGACCTTTATTCATGACATGTCTTTGGTTATAAATTTTCTCAAAACACGGTTGATTGAATCTTTTTTTTTTTCTCTTTTGTAACGAATTAATTTCACCATTAAAATCGCTCGTTGATTTTACGGCCATTTTACGAGCTCGATCGACGACGATTCACAGGTAAACTGTCGGCGTGGACCGCTCGTGATTGGCTGACGTAAATTACAAATTTTGAAATTATAAATTCATATTGTTTTTACGATGTCATCTTGGACAGGAACAAATAGTTTTATTATTCGTAGAATGATGATGGGAATCGGCTGACAAAAGGGGAGTTACAGATTGAGGCGTTACTTTCGTTCTTAATTGATTTTGATTTATGATTCGACTGTAAAATGACGAAGTATGCTTTTGTTGTGTGCGGCTTGTGACAACGGATTTGGGATTTTATTGTCAATTGGTATTTAAAAGTGTGATGACCTCATTCAGAAATTAGATGGATTGGTTATGCTCAGTGATGTCAATAGGTGCTCAAGGGCCATCAATTGTAGCCCGCCTGTGGTGGGGGATTGCCTGAAGTAGCTCAGAATTTTTCTTGCGATAAAAAAAAAGGTAGTTAAACCCACGAGGAGTAATGAAATCACACCTTTTCGCAGGAGCGTCATGGTGAGAAGCTAAGAGAAATCAACGTGATGTATCCAGGAGCTTGATTAAGGCTTCTTTGCGTGGGCGGCTAATCAGTTTGCTTTTATGCAGACGGTGCATTGGAATCTGGTGTTTTTTTTCCTCAAAATTGTCCTCGATTTAGTGCAATTGGCCATCCGAAACCTTTGCGAAATGTTTCCGCACAATTTTGGGAGCATTTGTAGTACTTTGCGAGATATTGCATATCAGCTGCGGCGGAGTGAGCTTCTGAAAAATCCAGTAAGAAAATTGCCATTCAACCCCTACCACACCACCTATCTCCCTTAGTTCTAAACCGATTTCGATCATTCATATTTCGAATGAAGCGTCTTTAGATGCAAAATCTAAGAATGTAGCTGCTCGTGGGCTGCGCCTTATACCTTCTGAGATATTGCATATCAGCTGCGGCAGAGTGTGCTTCCTGAGTAAATGTACTGAGAATTGCCCTACAACCGCAGGCACTGCTTTCAGGAAAATTTCCTCCAGTCCTAAGTGAAAGACTGAATCTCGCACTACAACTAGTGAATAAATGGGTCGGTACCAAATGGCTGGAAGCGAACCCATTAAAGACGGAGGTCTAAGAAGAGATCAATCGCTACCTTCAGACCCCCAAATATCGGTGGTACTGAATTAAGTCTTTCAAGTTCAGCTTGATACCTGGACGTAATCCTAGATTCCAAACTGAATTGGAAGGATAACATGAAAACCACGCTTAGTTTCATTCCGCTTGATATCTACTGTAGCAGTCTGGTGGCCAAAACCGCGGTAAGTCTGGGATAAGGTCGATTGTGGTCATCGATGGAAGACTACCAGTAGATCGTCACCCAAATGGCTAAGGCTATCTACTCACTCAAAGGTTTAGCTTTCGATTGTGAATGAAGCAAAGTTACGCCTGCTCAACGCCTGTAAAGGCAGATTAACTAGCCAGGGCAATGTCACATCCAAGTTTCTCGCTGGCCCTTCCCGAGGCTAAAACACCGCTCAGCACTTGGAACAGACGAGAAAACTAGCAGGCGTTGGTATCGTTGGTTATGGCCAGTCTATGGTAAAAAGAGATCCGCAGATCTCATGAAACTCAGTCGCACGAATGTTCGTATAGCTGTATGCGGCGTGACGAGAGACTGTGTGATAGGCAATCATGCAGCACGGGTAGGACTACACCACAACGACTTCCGTAGGAACTGCAGAGGTGAAGAGCAAATAGAATCCATTCGCCACTTGCTATTTGATCGTCCAGCCACTGGTCACCAAAAGGAGGGACACTCTTGGGAGCTACTTCCCTCCGATCAACCAACTGATCAAAGATACATTGAGCTGAAGAAGATTTTTAATTCAAGGATCACATTGAATCGAAAGAACCAAATAGCTAAGGACAACTCGAATCAGGCGAGAGCCTAATGAAACTTTCATCAAAATAGATGGAAACTGAATCGTAACTACCCACTCCTCAGTTTGTATATCTAACGAGTTCCACAACATACTTTAGAGGGAAGCTACTGTTTTATTTAGCGTTAAACTCCTTTTATACTTGCAGGACGAATCTCATTGACAACTTTCATCGCAACGTACTTTTTTTTTTGTCACTTCCGCACTGAACCTTGTCAACATCGCACAAATTCAATTTCGCGTGGACTTGCATTTTAATTTCCTTTGCTCTGGGGACGAAAGGAGAAAAAAAGGACGCCAACCAACAATTTAAAACTGCAATTCCCGGGAGCATCATCAAAATGTAAAATTTCAGCGTTGTCCTAATTTTCTAAACTTCCCCAGAAAGCGAAAGACAACACACACACAGAGCCGGAACCGGAGAGCAAACGCTTTTTTTTTTTTATTAAAAATTCCATTTGGAATATAAATGCACGCTTAAGTAGCTAGAATATGTCCAGCGCGGGTCCACCCCCAGCTAACAGCTCGACCAAGTCCATTGCTGTGCATAAAATTGCATCAATATCAACTTTGCATAAGCTCGAGAGTGCACTTAAACTAATGACCAACATCGAAAGCGACAGAGATGGAGACCGAGTCAGAGGAACGACAACGACAACGACAACGACGATGATGATGAGGATGTCGGTCGAGGAGACTCCTATATTCAACGACGATGAACAAGTGCAAGGATAATTAATTTAATTAATTAATTTACATTGGCAAGAGCAGCAAACCCAGAAGAGGGAGGGAGCAGAAGCAACCATCGCAGCGCAGCGCAGCGCTACAGATAGACAGAGATAACAAAGGACTTAATCCACTGTGAATGCTAGCATTGGCTATTTCTCATAGAAACCGCGTGCTGTTGCTCCTAGGACAATATAGCCTAGGGACACTTCAACTCAGTCCCACATTGGCAATCAATTGGATCGATATTACATGCCCCGGACGAGGGATGAACTCCTTTGCCACAGGTGCGACACACTCATTAAGTTTAGCCATTGCATGCGATAATCATATCCACATAAATATCGGTCCGCAGTTGGACTCGGTTAAGGATAAGGGGGCTCCTTGTTCATATTTTCTTCCGTCTCGTTTAATGAAGAAAGTCATTAATGCGGCAGCGCGCGAAATGTCGCTGCTGGTGATTGTGATGCTGCTTCTGTGTTATAGCTGTGGAACCGTGTCTGCTGGAACTGCGATTGCTGCTGCTACTCGCGCAGTAAGGATATACAAAAGGCCGACGGAATAAATTTTATTAATCACAATTTATGGGTAAATAAATTCAAAATGAGAGAATGCAGATGATGTTTTAAAAAAAACCGCAAAAGACAAAAAAAAACCCGAAAGAATGAAGCGAATGAAAAAAAAAGGATCGAATGGGTTGCGCTCCCTGCGGGGTTAAGAATTACGCATGCACGTTGAGGTCATAAAAATGTATCCACTTGGTTGTACCGTAAAAGATACATTCTGTACGTAAAGGTAAATTTTTCTAAAATTAGTTTTTTGTTAACAAATTGAGTGGGGGTCCGTAAATCAACGTTTTATTAAGTTGATCTTAAATGATGGGCATGGGCCTCTCCGTCGTCGTTGTCGTCGTTGGCCCTCTAAAGTTGGTAAATGAAACCGTAGAGGTGGAGTTGGCGAATGTTGGCGAATTTGGTTCAATAAGGAGGTGGACAGGGTTAGAAGTCGGAGGCTTTGAAACCACAGAACGTCCAATTTAGTGGGCCATCAAATTTTTTTGTATGGCGAATGGTTTTGTTTGCTTTTTGTAGGCTTGTTAACGTCGAGATAAGTCGTGAAAGGAGATTCCTTTTCTAAGCCAGGTGCGAGTGTATTTTACGCACGCATTTATGGGCTTCTTTGCGTGGTAGATGCGTGGATTAGAGTCGGACAAAAATGTTGTACTTTTCGTTTAAATTGAGTGTAGCAGAACATTTGTAGTAGGATGACTCGATACTGACGCACTTAGGATAAAGGAGGTTGATTCTGGAACCAGGGGATCTGTCGATTTTCTAACTACGACTCGTGTTACTACCCAGGGTATTCGCCAAGTCGCCGAGAATCGGAGAGAAGTAACTCCAAAATGTAGTAAATTCCGAGAAATTCTTCCCTAAAACAGCTACCAAAAATGGTTGTAGACTTGGTCCCGTCGGCACACAGACAGCTACCTCCCATGAAGCTCTGCGGTTGAATGCAACATTTTTCTTTACGGCAGATCAATTCCAACTGTGCTCGATGCTACGTTTGCTTAAGTACCTCAGGGATCTATACTTTCAGCTATCAAAAGCGAAGGACAACAGGATCGTTTGCTTTTTTGATGACAGCACCCTGCTGACCTAGTTTGGAACACCCAATACGACTATGGAACTTCTTGGTATTGACGCTTGTATGACAGAGTCTATGAGGTTGAACTGTCTGTTCTAGATCGGTGCTTAAGTATCGTTCTCCCATTTGAAATACTTACTTAGTAGAACACTGCTTTGAGGGAAAACATTCAGGCGACTTACCTCCTATCGTCGCAGGACGGTTGATGAGGAATAGAGGTCCCTCGGCATGAATTGAATAAGGCTGAATTGGGTTGCAGGATTCCGAACAGGGCAGCGCGTAGGCGATATGGGCCCATGAAGGGTAAAAGGAATTAACTATGACTTACTTACTTTCTTAAAGGGCTCCCGACTCTTGAAGAGTCTCTGCCTGAGACACGGCTGCCTTTCATCTTCTGCGGTCCCAGGCACGTTGCTTCCATTGGAAAACCAAGTTTTCTGGCATCCGCAAGAGCTTTGCCTTTGTACCGAAGGTTCGGTCTTTTTCGCCGTCTCGAACCTGTGGGCTGTGATTCGAAGATCCTCTTGGCTGGAGCGTTGTTGTCCATTCGCCCGATGTGGCCGAGCCAATGTAGTCAACGTATCTTGGCTTTTTGGACTACATCCACATCCTGGCACAGCTCATAGAGTTCACGGTTGAATCTTCCCCTCGATTCGCCCTCCTCGCATATGGGACCTAATATCCGACGAAGTATTTTTCGTTCGAAGATGCTTTCTTACTTATCGTCCACAACTGGGCACCATATAGCAGAACTGGTAAGATGAGCATTCTAGAGAGCATTAATTTGGTCCATCGAGGTAGGAGTTTTGAACCCAGTTTCTTTGCCAAACCAAAGCAGCAGTGGTTTGTTCGGGTATTCTTCGCCGGATCTCCACAAGGTCTCAATACGTTTCGCTTGCTCTTCAATTGCCGTAAACGCCTCTACGACGTCTTGTCGGGATCTTCCGATGATGTCAATATCGTCTGCGTATCCCAGCAGTTGGATAGATTTGTGAAAGATGGTGCCTTCCGTGTTTACACCTGCCCTGCGCACTATCTGCTCCAAAACGATGTTAAATAAGTCACATGACAACGGTACGCGTTTGGAAGAGCTCAGAAGAGCTGTTTGCAAGTTTCACAGAGCATGGCGTATTTTCGAGCGTTACACGATACATCTGGATAAGTTTTGACGGTATCCCGGAATAGGCCATCGCCTGGTAGACCTCAAGATTGTCGATCTGCCGGGTGGGAAGCCACACTGATACGGGCCGATTAGTGTGTTGCAGAAAGGTTTTAAATGTTCACACAGTACGTTGGATAGGAACTTGTATGCGACATTTAACAGGGATATGCCTCGGTAGTTCTTACAAGACATAGAATCGCCTTTTATGAAGTTGGGGCATATAGTCGTCGGGCACGCGTTGCTCCACCCATACTTGATTGATGACTTGGTGCATGCATCCTACCAAGACATCACCTCCGTACTTAAAAAGGTCAGCTGGAAGCCCATAAGAGCCAGCGGCTTTGCTGATGGCTACATTAACTTCTTCAATGCTGGGTGGGGGTGTTGGTTCATCATTGACTGGAGACACTCGATTTAAATACAACTTCATCTATCCTTTGAAAACCACTTACAGAGTAAGCGTGACTTGCAAGCCTATACGTAGGACGTAACCAATCATAAAAAACCTCTCAAATTCCAATTTCCTACATGGGTTACCCCCCAGACATGTTAAATGTCGGAAACAATCAATTCCAATTATCCTCGTGGAACGTTCTATTTTCATCTCGAACCTCAACAAGTACCACACAAAAGGGTGCACTTTCCATTCCCAGGGATCTTAAGAAAAATAAAACAGAATCACTTTTCCAAGGACTCATTTTGTCAGTCACTTTCATTCAACCGCCGATATACCACACACCATGTCCCTTTCTATTTTCTTTTAATCCCTTATATTCGTCTCAAAAAAAAGGAACTCATATCCAAAACAAGAACCACTCTCCTTGAATTATCATCTACACTTGTTGGCGTCAAAATTTATTACACGCATCATGGGGTATACATATCGCCTCCCTACAATCACAAGGCCCTGTCAACGCTTAGTCAAAGGATGCGTGTCGTTGTCGCTATCCCCCTTTGTTTGGTGTCCAAAAATAGCCAACGAAAAACGATTCGCGCCATAATAATCACAATATTCCCCCCTCCCACCATCCATTTTCACAGCCAAGACTGGTGATTAATAAGTCTGAAGATGGAAAATTCATGCCAGGAAAAGTTGCTCCCAGTAATTGTCACCGCTTGCCATAGGCTGAGGAGGAGGAGGAGGAAACGAAGAGGGATGGAGTGATGAAGTTTCCTTCAACCAAAAAAAAGTTGATAAAAACACATTTTCATTGCCCTGGCATACGACGGGAGACAGCGGCTGTTGTACCCAGGGATAGTACCCAGCGACATAGTGCGCGCCGGATGTTATTTGGCCCTGAAATTAGAGCTCATTAGACGGAGAGAATTTCCTTCGAAATTAAATGAGAAAAATTGAGAAGAAATACTAATCACAACAAATCGACTTCGAACGGGAGATTAGGGTGGAAGGGGGGTGGTTAATAAATTAAACAGACATTGGGGAGGCTGGCTGATAGTATGTAGTTTGGAGGCCTGTGTGAACAGCATGTGTCTCACGAACGTCTGTCAAAACGTCATGTACTCAAGTTGGCTTCAAACAATATCCACAGGATTAGTTTTTGTCTCCATCCCTTCCTTAAAGCACTACACCCCTCAGGCGAAATGCGAAACCCTGCAAAGTGCAATGAGATAGGAGTGCAACAGCCCACAGTGACATTCAACATATGTTCTCCCACAGGACCACTTAGATTCGTTTAACACTTAACCAATACTGACAGCCAATGTGTAGTTGTGTGAACAGAGGGGTTGTCGTAGATCGTGCTACGGATGCATTTCGAATTAACAAAGGGACTGATGACAACCAGCTAAACTGATGGAAAGGTAGTTGTGACACGAGTTGGCAATAAATCTGATTGAATTCAAAATTGGTCCTCGAAGAGATGAAAGGGATCGGTGCACTCGTATGTGTTGGTTCCAAATCTCTTCGCTGGTTTCGTGGGTTTTCGGTGGATGAATTCCTTTTATCCAACGTAAATTAGGTGCTACTTCCCATCTGGTGATTGAATGAGTGTTTCTTATTGCATTCGAAGCACGGGTGTCAGGGTGGCTTTAAGCGTTGAGTCATCAGTGAAAAATCCACGAATTCAATTCCACTGATGGAAGCTTATGGAGAACAGTTTTATAAGCAGCACAGAGGCACCCTGGCCGAATGCTGAATCGAGGGTGGTCGACAGGAAAGAGATACCTGAGTGTACTGGACCAAACTTCCCAGTAGAGAGGATTGAAAGGAATCTTCAACACGTAAATCCAGAGCTCCTCAGCAAAGACTGGAGGGTTGTTGAGGCAGGCGAGCGCAACTGATTTAGGTTTGATTGTGGATAGAAAACTTAACTGGAAACTCAACGTAGAAGAAAGAGTAAGGAAAGCTGCAAACCCAATCGGGCTATTGCACTGATTCTTACTAACCACGTAGCAACAAACACTTCCTCTGACTATCGAACCCCATACCCTTCACCTACATATTTCCTAGTAGAGAGGAGTGGGAAGCGGAGGAGCCACTCAAGGAACTATCACTGTCCATCTATACGCATGGGCACGGGTGCTGGCCTATACTCCGATAGGCTTAATATACAAAGCTCGCTAAGTCTACCTGATTACAGAAGTGTCTTCCAAGCGGAGCTTCTGGCAGTAACGGAGGCATCCACCCCGCTGTCAATGATGGCAATACCACAGGATGCTATGACCTCATAAAAGCAATTTCTGCCATCGAATTAAAGTCCACACTTGTTCAGCGCTCTTGCAAAGAGCGTAAGATTCTGCTGAGATCCTGGCCACAGGAACATGCAAGGTAATGAAAAAGCTGATGAGCTTGCACGTCTTGGATCTACAATGGATCGTAACCAAGCCTTCCAATGGATGAAACCCGCACTCTGTGATCGTGGGAAACGAGTGGAATGTAAGATTCGTATAAAGACAAATAACAGATGGAACTCACTAGCCACCTGCGAAATTTCTAGGATGAGTCCCACACCGAAAAACTTATGGAAAATGACAGGAAGACCATATCTTTATTTGTGGGAGTACTCACGGGTCATAATCTTATAAGATACCACTCAACAATGACGACATATGCAGAGGATGTGGCAATGCAGACATCTGCGAAGACACACCCCACTTTCTGTGCCACTGTCGTAGCCTTAGTCAGTTGAGAAGCAGAACTTAAGGAAGCTACTTCTTCCAAGAAATTTCTGAAATATCCACAATCATCGAAATGACTGGACAGCGTTGTATAACGTAGTGTAGTCCAACAAGGACGTACCCCTAAACTGGGCATCACAATGGATCTACGCAGACCTAAGTGTGACGGGGAACGGAGCAATCCATCCTCATCAACCCATCAACCTAACCTAACCTAACTGCCAAATGGCGTTCTGATTATGACTAGATGCCACCTTATAGAAAATCACGTCGAATCCAAGTCAATGCCCTCCAACTGGGTACGACAAAACTGTCATCCATTGCCAAAAACTGCATCCTAACTTCACTGCACATGACTGCCTCTAAATGCAATTTCGCCTCAATAAACCTCCATAATAATGCACACTAATATGTCCAAAATGATAAAAGTCAACAACTGCAGTAATAACAATAAAACACCAAATAAACAGAGGCACACACTCCATCAGTGTACACTGCTTCTCCTGTTCCTCGGAGGACGAAAAAAAAGAAAAATTCCGTAAGAAAACTCAAAACAATTTTTGGAAGAGAATTCCTTCATCCCTTAATGGCGACAAAATACCCCACACAGCCCACAGCAAAGCGAGAAAAAAATGAAGACAGAGAATAAAATGTCAGCCAAATGGACTCCATCCGGGTGCGTTCATAAAAATTATCAACCAAGCAAGCGAAGTGAAATGAAAAGAATGTGAAAGGATAGCAGGGCGAACAGAGAAAAAAATTGAAACCATGGAGACAACTTCCTTAATTTTTTTTTTCGGGGGAGTTTGTGGAATGTAGCCAAACCGTATAGTGACACGTGAAAGGGCTGTATTTGTTCGTTCTTCCGGATGTGTTTAGGAAAATGAAAAGAGGGAGGACAAAAACAGCGTGTCCTTTATTTCGTATTCCAGCAAGTGGATAATATAAGTTTGCAACAAATAATTTAGAGAGCTGCAAACAGTGTGTGACAACGCGGCGAGAGCTTAGCATTGAAATACGTTTTTTTTGAAACATAATGAAGCAGAGCCTTGCAGCCATGCAGGGTTTAAGTCTAAAGGAAGTCAAGGGTTGCAGCAAACTTGGTGTGGGTAGAGAGAGTAGAGAGTTTTCAATATGTTGGTCAACCGGATCGGCAAAGCAATGTCTGCATTTGGAATGATGTCCTTGATACGGCGAAGCAATGCAATCAGCTAATACATCAAGCTACGACTGTTCCGTTCAACTGTTGAATCCGTGCTATTGTATGGGTGCAACAGTTGGAAGGCGACCGCTACTATCCCAGACCACAGCAACGTCTTCCAAGCAGAAGTCTTGGCAGTGACAACAGCCGCCCATGAGTCTGCAGTAAGGGCAATACCACATGAGGGTATCACCTTCTTTATCGAAAGGAGCGGCTATAAAAGCAATAATATCGAAACTCGTGAAGTGCTGTCGACAAGAGCTTAAGGTTCTTGGAACACAGCACAAGGTATCGCTCTGCTGGGTTCCTGGACATGAAGGTAGTCCAGGTAACGAGAAAGCTGACGAATTAGCAAGAGAGCGTTCGGCATCTGAGAAAGGGTCAGGAACCAATTGGATTGGTCATATGTACATTTCGAAAGGGCAACACTTCCATAGCAAACTACGCGATGCAATGGAATCCGCTAACACAAGACGGGTCGGCCAAGAAATATGGCGCAGAATGGTTAAGGAGGAGGCACGACAATTGGGGAAGAGTTGGAGAGAGCTGAAGCTCATTGCCACGATGGCGCGAAGGCTTAGTAGAGGACACAAGGGAAAACTTAGCTTGACCCTGTCACTTCTGACACCTTCCATACCGTGGTTCATGACTTCATTATTCGTTCGCGAATCCTTTGGCTTCGCAACTTTTGCTATCCAACCCTTCAGTCCTTGTTCGTCGTTTAGCTTATTTGGAGATGAGTACGTTCTTTCACCTTGTAGCAGACCAAAACATTTAGTCTTCGGATTGAATAATCCGCAATTCATCAGCAGTTCATCTGTGAACATACTCGCTAGCCACACTGTATCTGGTAAAACACATCGTACATGTATACATGCACGTCATTTTCGAAATTGACAAGGAGACAATCATTTCATTCCACTCTGTTTCTCACCACCATTTTTACAAACACCGTTCGCGAGCAACCCCAATCGCGAGAAGGATAAGATAGCTCATGTTAATTTTCTACTTCGCAGAGTTAACTTCGGATTAAATAGAGTCCCGCAATTCTATGTGTGTCACGTACAACAAAAGCTAACTGATAGGTGGCAACGTCAAATGATTGTACCTTTTGCAGCTTCCTATGTATGTATGTATACGTTGCCAATACATCAGATAGATAAAAGATAAAAGAAGGACAACTGCAATCGAGAAAAAAGCAGAGCGAATGGAACGAAATTAATTGCAGTCACTGTTGCTGCAAATGAAAGCAATTTGAAGCTAATTTCAATGTTTAACATTCCGCCCACTACTGGTGGGCGGATGCAGCAAAGCACTACTGGAAACGACCAACAAAAGGAATTAGCTTGCAACTATTAATTAGCGTGAGTCCTGTGTGAGAGAATCGACGTTGTCGCCGTCAACCGTTTTCTATCGTTTTATTGGCATTTGTTGTGACTCGCGGTGCTGCACGTGCCCACCGTCATTCACCCTTGGATATCGAATTATTTATCCTTTCTACCCTCCTGATGGAAGGATGAGCAAAAAAAAAAAAAATCTATTTTATTCCTCTCCTCCTAGCTTTTAATTATTTTTTCAACTAAATGGTAAGTTGGCATGCAGGGATGATTGGTCTTCTGTGCCGAGGATGGTTGATAATAATCATTTCTATTTTTCCAATCCACTTACCCTCATGTGTGTGTGTGTGTGTAAGAGGACAGAGAAAAATTAAATATGAGATAAAAATAATTGCAAAAATCAAGCGGGTAATTAAGCAAGGAATAGCTAGCAATTGTTATGTGTGCACTGCACACTCCCGGATTAAAAGGAGGTCGAGCGTTCTCGATTTGTTTGTTTGCTAACGGTGGATTTGAATAGGGGAGGGAGTAGTTACGGGTAGTTATTTACGGTATTGGGTAGAGAATTTATTGGCCTGTCTGTTGTGACATGAAAATTATTTTTAAGTAGCAGAATGAGGTTTTCCTACGTTGTGGATCGTAAGTTTGTTTGGAGTTAATGATGAAATAATTGATTCATCGTGATCATAGTATCTGCGGAGAAGGATTTTTTTTCATTCCTAGAAACTTTTGTATCTGGTGAAGGATATGAATTGTTTACTTGTAAATTGATTGTCTGTCCTTTATCATTAATTTCCGCAATTGGTTTGCGATAGGAGTTTCACGAACTGAGTGCTTTGACATCACGGCTGTGTAGGAACCATTTTTATGGATGTTGGTGGCGTGAGCCACGCTTGTTCAAACTCGTTTTTCTTAGATTTCTTCCCGAAATCATAGGGAGCAGAAGAATAGGATCCACTACCTTCTACTTTGTGGTTTATTCTGTGTTCGTTTAATCACTAGTTGCCTTCTAATAGTGTCTTTGACGTAAAATTAAATCCAACACCAGAGTTCTCATACCATTCCATTCCATTGGATTGGGAAAAAAGAATTCTTCAAGCAGCACCCCTTTTGTTACTCGAGTTCGAAGTAAAATCTCATAAAGTACCTCCAAGCAGTTCTAATTACTGTTTGACAGCACAACTGTTCAACCAATCTTTATAAATAAACAAACGCACGTACCCTCATCATCATCATCACCAATATTTTCCACACAGCACCCATACCACATCCTTATCCCCTCTTTCTGCATCCACTCGATTTCTCTGTCTCTGTGTTTACTTTTCTAATCATAATCGTCATCATCATCTCTGAACAAACAAACACGCGCACACACCCATGCTTCCATTTTAGAAAATATCCGTGTCATCCCCTAGAGGAGCGGGACTCATATAAATACCACCATGAGTACCATCACCACCGGAACCACCACCGTCACCACCATCTGGGGGCGCACACAAAGTAGCTGAAGTAGTAGCGATCACATCCCGCGCACTATCTGCCTGCCTATCTCAAACGTATCAATTACCCAATTGTGGGCAATTCATTTTCCAATTTAAGCCACGCGAAGGAATAGCAGGACGAGGAGTGTGTTCGCCACTTTAAATGAGTTTTCAAAATGTAACATCGAACCATAAATCGAGAATGTAAAGAGTCTTCCTCTCGTACACGGAGTACCTACGTCCCGTGGATTTTTTTTTGCAGCAGCAGCAGCAGCGGCAGTAGCATCATCAGTATCGGCAGCACCCACATTCATCCAGAAATGTTTCCAATCAGACGGAAGAGGTGTCTGCCAAAAGCGCCTTTTTATTCTCATTTCCTGTACGAAAGCCAGGTACGAGAAGAGGTATCGATTCACTGTGTCTTCCTGACGCACTGCCGCCTGTCGTATCTTTATGGGGAACCTTATCGCTGGCATTTAATTAAAAATCACCTTAAATTGATATCGAAGTGTGTATATCTCTCCTCGCGCACATACAACAGCAACAACCAACGCGACACGACCCAGTGTTCGTCCGATACGGCCACCACGCCTGCCGCTCCTTATTTGCTCTCTTTGTCGAAATATATGTGTTTTTTTTTCTGTTAAAATTTATTTTGAATATTATCAGCGATTATTACCCAAAGGGGATATGTGGATGGAGCCGGGGCGAAATGGGTTTTTGTGGATGCTTTTGATTGCGAACTGTGGGGTCGATCAGGAGATCAAAACATCTTGACACGTGAATAAATGGAGAAAAAAAGCCTCTGATCGACCAAAGAACCAACACCATCCTAGAGCTGGATAAGTAAGAAACATGGGTCTACCATTCGTGGAAACATGTTGGAAGGTTACAGATGTGCAAGACGTGCATTTTCCCGCATTTCATTTAGACAATCAGCAGGACGGGTGGACATCCCCGCTCAGCAGGGACACACTTAGACCAAAAGGAGGTCCATTGTGATACCACAATAAAAAGCCGGACTACCAGCACCGGGGACCTACATGGTGACTTCCCAGGAGAATGGGCCAGTCGTCAACCGATTTTGATGTGAACCCATGCCGAAGAAGCATGATTCGCCGTTTAGGCATTAAATCAGTTTGACTAGGAGACAAAGCTCAAGTCGAGCCCAGGTAGATCGTTAAGCTCTTTGAAGAAGTATTTTCCTAGAGTTTTCCCTCTCAAAGCCGATAGGGCAGGATAGGTACACAGAAGATGTGCCATGGTTTCCTCCTCTTCCTCGTCTCTACAGCTTCTATAGAAATCGTTGAACGGAGCACCAAGTCTTCTGGCATGTCTGCCTACCAGGCAATGTCCCGTGAGGGCTCCAACTATTTTCTCAAGATTTGTCCTTTTAACGGAAATAAGTCTACTGGTTTTTCTACTGGCTCTGGCTAGATTTGCTTGGAAGAGAGGCATGAGAGGTCTTTCGATATGAAGACTACTCTGGTCCACCTCCAGGAACTAGGGATATAGCCGAAGGTTAGACAACTCCTAAAAAGATAATGTCTACCCAGGGACTTAAGGTATCAAAGCCTTGCTGTAATTCTAGTTGCTATCCATACTCTTTCTAGGAGGTGAGACTTTAGAGCTCTACCTTCGACCGTTCTTGAGTTCATTCAAATACTGTATTCCCCGTGAGGCTCTCTCTTCCCCTTTACGTTTAAATTCTGAAACTTTATTCAACTCTAAACCCCTCCCTGGCCGCACTGTATCCACTGAAAACTACACATCTCATCAGTACCATCACGTGTATCCTCTTGTTTTGAGGTGATACACATTCTAGGGTGTGTGCTCTCTCACCAGCACCATATCCTCTTCGTCTCCCTCCTCCCTTACCACCACAACCAGAGCGTTTTTATCGACAAAATTCCCATAAAATTGTAATTTATCTTGGCACTTGCTGCCAGGCTATTTAAAAAGCGGAAAAAAAACGACACAACCGACCCAAGGATGGTTGTTCGCTGCTGCTGCTGCTCCTAGTGCCTCTGTGTGTGATGAGAGAAACCCACATTCTCATCATTGACTTTGCCAGTTTATCTATCACAGTGCACGTTGCCTGTGTGATTTTCGATACTGTATCTGAAATTAGAAATCGATGCAGTTTCCTGCGCGTTTCCCTTTAATAACACCGATATGAAACAAGGCGAACACATAGATGCAAACAGCAAGGCAAAGACCATTGCGGTGGTAATCAACTTTGCTGGCCAAGTGAATCCCTGCCATTTCGAGAAGAGTTCATAGTTTCCTCAATCGAATGACATAAAGTCGTTGGAAATTAATTTCGAATTGAATGGAAGAAGTGCCGTCACTTGTGCCTTCTCTGGGCGGCGGCAGCCATCAAATGCTAAACTGGCAAATGAATGTTTAATAATGCCCACGAAAGGTCGTGCAGTGAGAGCGTGTTGGAAGGCGATATTCTTGAGAATTTTATTGCCGACTTAGGAGGGGGATCTAATTGAGCATTTAGTTTGACAGCGATATTTTCGAAATTTAACTGCGAAGAGGCTACGAATTTGGGATGCGGTAATTTGTGTTCCAATAAAATTGCAAGAAAGGTTTGAGGCTGTGCTTTGAAGGAAACGCTTTCCCTTTCGGGGTGCATACGTGAAGTTTGAACGCGGATTGTCGTGGAAGATGTGAGTTTTATGCAGATACAGACGTGTATATGCATGTTTGGTGTCCGATCTCAAAACCTATTAGTCAGTGTCAGTATCTCAAAGTGACGCTTACAAGTGGAAGCATCTCCTCATGTTGTTGACGAGCTAAATGCACTCTCGAAGAAGAGTAAAAAATTCCGATTTCCGACTTGAATCGGGGACTAATGAGACTAGTGAGACTCTTGTCTGGGAAGGTATCAATAACCTCTCTTTGAAGAGGTGTCAGTTCTCTTTTGCATTGTAAGTAAGGTCCAACGTACAGCTTGTCTGTGCATAAGCGGAGCATTACGTACAACTCCCTCTGCGGCACTGGACATTATGTTCAATCTGATACCCCTCGATGTATTTAGTAAGCAAATGGCAGTGATTGCAGCCGTTCGCCTTGAAGCTATCCAACAGTGGTCAAGAAAAGAATTCGGCCACGCTTCTATTCTGAAGAAATTCAAAATATCTCCCGAAAACACGGACTACACCACCCCACGTCTAAATTTTGAGAAGAACTTCCTGGTCACCATCGCTTCCAGATCACTCTGGGAGGACGATGGATTTTTTGAAGATGAAGCGATTCACTTCGGGTCAAAAACCAAAGACGGAGTTGGTGCAGGTGTTTTCTCTGACAGGCTTAATCGTAAGCTATCCTTCTGTCTTCCAGATCATTGTAGCGTGTTCCAGGCGAAAATAATGGCGGTTAAGGAAGCCCTATCTTGGCTTAAGAAAAACGTGATATCTGTTAGAGGATATCCGCATCTTTTCAGACAGCCAGGCAGCAATCAAATCCTTGCAATCGACCTCTATAAATTCCTTAGTAGCTCTAGACTGACGTTCATTGTTGTGGAGACAGCTGAGCTGTGTTGAATGCCGGGGCATAGAGACATTCCAGGGAATTGTAAGGCCGAACTCGCCAGAATAGGACCAACTATACCCATCTTGCCGGACAAGGGCACCTTAGGTATACCAATAGCTATTCGCAAACTTAAACTTAAGCTGGATGCTGTCGAGGGTACAAATCTTAGGTGGACAAGTGGATCAACATGCCAAGCGACAAAGCATATTTGACCGAAGCTGCATCGAAAGAATTTGATTTCGGCTCTACAGTAGGTGTCATCACTGTCTAATAGGCAAGCAAGGCCTTTCTGCAAACGACTTTTGTAGAAGCTGCTTCTTTGTTTCTGCCCAGCTCTCTCCCGTAGAAGGAAGCTTCACTTAGGAGCCCCCCCCTCCCTATTACAACGATATAGGCGACCTGATGGATATCGACATTTAGAGCTTCCTACGCTCCATAAGAAGGTCAAAATGGTTCCAATGAGTAATTAGAGAGAAACTTTATCCCATGATCCACGTGGTATCACAATGGACCTACCAAGTATGTTGGCGATTTCTAGCTAACCTAACCTAACCTGGTGTATTGAGGGTCAGTTAACCAATCCTGGTCCTGAAATTATTTTGAGGAGGTGTAGAGCTCACCTTTGCAACCGTTAAGGTGGGATGTGATCCGCTAAAGCTTTCTCTAGAACATGTTCTCTGGATTGGCGTTCGTCTTAGCGCTTATAAATCGACTCCTTTCAGTTGAATTCATCTACAAAGTTTATCATCTCTGATAGACCTCCACACCTAGTACTCCATCATTGTCTGCTCTCTATCAAATAATTGGCGGACAGCACTGCATTGTGACTGATTTCAAAGATTTTTTCGTTGGTAGTAATCTGTGGTTGATTCTCCTCTATGACTGGTGGACAGTCTCTAAAACGTCACTTGTGGCTCGTGCTAGTAACTAGTCTCTGTTGTCGTCCTTTTGGTAGTCATTCATGTTTAATTGACTGATTGGTTGTCATTTGCCCTGGATACTCACCTTAGGCTCCAAAACGTGAACGTGGCCAAAGAGCCCATTCACGTGTATGCATAAGACTTTGAGTAGAAAACCAGCTTTTATGTCCCAAACGCCAGCCGCCCTTGCATTAAAAGCAGTATTAATGGACTCAGACTACCCTAATCCTAATTTTTATTTGTCATTTACCTGGCCTTCCCCTTTCGGCGGGGTTAATTGTTTGAGTCGCTCTGAAAAATGTTCACATTTGTCACCGCTACTTCGCATCCTTTCAAGTACAAGGCACCTAGCGCCGGTGGCCTCTGAAATTTGCATTAACGGATTGCAGGACAGAAAAAAATAAAAAATTATTGAGATCCTTTACCCTTCGGCGATTCGCCCTGTTACCTTCGCGGGTATTCATTCGGTGAACACGTGAAAATCAATTTGGAAATGTTAAAATTACGATCCACAGTCTTGAACTTGTGTGTAATTTTTTTGTTGGCATTCAGTAGCACACAGGGCCAAAAACCACTGCCGGCGTTGGTAATAAAATTGTATTCATCGGAGTCGGTTGTTTGAGTATACATATGTGTATGAGTATTGTATCTACCTTACGCGGCATCCATTTAATGATCTTGAAGTTGGCATTTAATTCGTTTAATTAAATTTCGCATCTGTTCGCAAAGGATAATAAAATTGTCATCTGCACTGTTTCTTCTCTCGTGGTAGTCGTAGTGCTTTTGTCCTGATTTGAGTCCCGTGTCTTTTTTTTTCTAGTTTACATTTATTTAATAGTTTGTAATTAAATTTACTAATTTGCAATGACCCCAGGAGGTCCTTTTTGAATGCGAAGTATTGTATATGCGCTAACAGACGACCGACCACCCTTGGATAAATCCACTCTTCCTTTGGGGGGGCTTAATGTCATTTCGTTTATCCTGTGAAATTGAGAAAAATTCAACTTCTTTCCGCTGAAATCGAATTCAAATTCAATTTGGAGATAACGGGGGGAAAATTAATGATTCCACTCGTCGCGCTCTGGGGTGTGGGGATAAGAAAATGTCAATTGAGACACAAATCCTTATTAATGATGAATTTTTTGCTTTTGCTCTATATTTGTGCATCCTTTTTTTTCAGGGGAACTTTTCCTCTTCTGGAGTATCTCACAATCACCAGTATTGCTGGCACTAGTGGCAGGACAATCAGCTGCGATTATGGAGAATGTGTCGGATGACGTTATAGTGGGACGATGCATTGCTGTGCTGAAGGGAATTTTCGGGAATGGTTCTGTGCCACAACCCAAGGAGACTGTGGTTACTAGGTAAGTACGTGATTTATGTTGCATCATCATATTCGGTTTTGCTGTACTCAATTTGCAGTTTGTTTGGATTCAATGCGCTCGTAATATTTAATCGATATTGCCGCAAGGATAGTGAAATTTAAGAAGCTTTTCTTTTGCGACATAACGTGGGTATACGAGTAGTCTTGCATTTACTCTTAATGGAGATACTGCGACCTGCTTAGCGGGAAAGAAGTTTTTGTACCCTAAAAAAGCCAATGCCAGGATACCATTATTCCTTCTTAGCACAATGCTGCCAGTGAGAGAACGCGTCTTTAGTTAGGGGTATATCTTCAGATATGTCTTAGCATTATGCTGTGGAAAGATCTTCCGGTAAGGGGATCAGAGAAGTAGAGTTATTCGTCTCAATCTTTTAAGACCGATCCACATCCTGAACGAGGTGTCCCTGCATACTAAATATGGCGTAATTTCGGGAGGAACACCCGCGTGGGTGAATGGCACTACATTACGTTAGTGTGTCTTTTAGTGGTGAACTTCGAATACCTTGGACACCTCCGATTTAAAGATAAGTCCCCTACGGTGGTTCTGCTACCGGTGACCTTCAATTCCTTAGCTACTCGTGGGACCAAAATCTCCAATAAAACTAAAAAACAGATCTTGAGACCGGACCTCAACAAAAAAAAAACCGGAACTCGCTGGTACCTCCAGCAGCTCTAGAAACACTGCACGTGTGGAGGAGCATCTGAAGAATCTCTGCTTAGATAATGACTGCTCGTTACTTTCCAAGGCCAGTTCAGCACTTCCCAAATTGTTCGACTTCAACAAGAGGTCGCTTAGTCTTGAGACTCGTGTGGCCCTTAGGATCCTGGACCGCCTAGGTAAAAAGACGGAAAAGGAATGGAGTTCGGCAGATAGGGAATCGTACGACGTAGGGTAACAAAAGTTGCCAAGACGTTGGGTGGGTCAAGCCACAGCGACGACCTCACATTCGTGGCTCTCAAAACCACTCGTCAATAAAAGCCAATCCCTCTCCGAAGAGTAGCTCCCAGCCCACTGGAACATCGAACCAGGTTGGTTTATCGAACCAGGCTGGGGGCCTGTTCTTAGTTGCGATATGTCCTATCTAACACCTCGAAGAAGGCCAGGAAAGCAACGATTTCCAAACCCTTCTCTGAGATAGTGAAGGATAGCCTCATCGTCGCAATAGTCGACATGTCCGAGGACGACGGAAGGATCTCCTGCGACAAATGGAGGCTCTTCGAAGGCAAGCGGATAAAATCACACCCTAACTCTCCGCCCACATTCAAGGATGCCGGTTGGCATAAGGGCTTCGTCAAATTATGAGCGTGTGTGGATCAGAATTCGGTGAATTTCATCACCACTGCTATGGGCAGCATTGGTGAAATCTGACCAGGAGCCTTCCTCAAGGCAGTGCCTCGGTCTCAGATCCCCAACATGCCGAAAGCATGGATCTGGGTTTCCCTCGAACAGGACGATCTTGCCAAAGTACTTCTAACTTTTACATTACGGTGAGCTGTCTAGCATCGACTGTCTCACTTAAGAACGTCAGCGCTGGTAACTTGGCCAGTACTTTCCTCTGATGAGGTGCTTCATTATTTCGAATAAATCCAAAAAGTTGCACCACGAACTCCTTTTTTACGCACCCAACAACAAGTTGGGATGGATGCGTCCTTATTGCCTTGGCGGCATCCATGTCAAAATGTATGCAACAGGTTTGTGTGAGGAGATTGATTCCTTGCTTATGACTAAAGTACTAAGCAAATCCTCCTCTAAGACAAATGGTCTGACTTTCATTACCATTCACGTGCACATCCCCATTAAAGTCCTTGTCTCACTTTGCAACAATAAAATATCGATTCTCTCTGCTTACACCCATCAACACAACTACAATCTCCTGTCGTTTTCCTATTCAAAAACATCAATTTCTCACTTTTTTTTCTACCCCTCCCTCTCGACGTTATTTCATTTCAGATGGCGCGCTGATGCCTGGGCTCGTGGCTCCTATAGCTTCGTCTCGGTTGGTTCATCTGGTTCCGATTATGATCTACTCGCTGCACCAGTCATTCCGCCAAATGCTAATGGCACTAGCGCTGATGAAGATACCAAGGAGATGCCAAGATTATTTTTTGCAGGTAAGTAAGACCCATACTGAGAGTGAGAGTGGAGAGTGACTTGTTAAATGGTGTTGGGAGGTGGATTGGACGGTTTAAGGATATAAAGATGATACCCGATGGTGGGTATAAACATCATCGCCATCGTCATCATCATCAATGTCGTTCAATCACTCAATCGTGGGGTACTTAACGCTGCTGACAGTTGAAAAATGGAATTGTTAGTGGCCATGAGAGGAGAGAGGACTGCCAGCTACATAGCTAGCCAGTTGCCGCCCGTTATTGGCGAAATAATTAATAATCATTGGGCGAAGGGAGGGATGCAAAGTGATTTATTGAGCGCATGGGGGGATACGACGATACGAGGAAGGTGCAGTTCGGCTTGGTGCAATCCATTTAAATGGGAGATTTGGTCATTAAGTTGTGAAGTTGTTGATAGATGTGGAGAAGTCTTCGGTTGGGGTTCAGAACGATATTCAAGTCAAACTAAACCGTCTGAGCAGTATAAGACTGCTGTAGATAGAGAGCTGATAGAGAGCATGCAGCTACACACCTCGATCATTAGATCCGGTGATTGGCTTCATACCATCACTTGCCCGATCTGTCAGATTGCCTACCGTCTCCTAACTAAGATCCGGAACATTACCTTGTTTGATATTTGAACGCCTAAACCTTGCTGCAAATGTGCCAAGACTTATAACGAAATTTGTTTTAAGGCCTGAGAGATGGACTATTGGGCAAATTTTTAAGTGGAAAGCAAAGAGTCAAACTCTGCCAAGCTTTGAAACTAAAACAGGCAGAGGCATTCTTACGAAACTGCAACCAACGAAAGTCTTAGACATGAATGCATCAACCTACCAGCTATTAGTATGCTGCAAGCTCCAGGTGCACCTTAATAAATTAGGTCTTGTAAGCAACGATGTATGCAGATTCTGGGCGACCAACATGTTCAGGAGAAAGACTTCATATTTCTAGAACTGGTACAGATTCTAGTAGAGACTAAGTTTCATCCAGATACCATGGTGAAAGAAGCCACATCAAAGCTCTATCTTCGAAGGCTGAACTTGCAGTAGTAGGTGTGAAAGTAGGACCGTCTACGGAATCAAAAAGGAACTTACTGGTGGCACCACAGTGTTTCGCAAACGGTTTCTAACTACTTGACTTAGATAAGGGAGCGAGTAAGAAACCACATAGACTCAAGACTTGATGCCAATAGGACTCCGGGTCGGATCCTTCTGTCTAGACTATATCAACACCTTACGGAGTGTTTTAGAATAATGTGTCGAGTACGGATTTCTGATTATGCTGACGATGTTTGCCAGCTTTCTCAAAAAATTAAGGATCTCCTGTTGAGTTGAGGCAAATAAGCTGTGGGTCCTAAGATACATAAATGCGGTTCTTCATGCCTTACACCTCTTCATGGAGGGGCACGGAGTTAGGTCGTATTTCATTGAAGAATATTTGGTGTTCGTTGGGGCGAACAGAAGCAGCGTTTTGTATTAATGTCGCCTCAAAGTAGGTGCAGAGTTTTAAACAGCAGAGGTGAGAGACAAGCCTTGGGATGTACATACATTTGTACAAAGTATCATCCAGAGTAACCAAAAGATTGTGAAATGGATTGACTTGTGGAACGTAATATTAATTTTTGAAAATTACAAAACAGGCAGCAATCTTTCAAGCAACTCCTCTTTAACAAGAACTAGGTTCAGATCCACCTTAAAGTCCAACGCCTGGCGTATCTTTACACGAAGTTGTTACTCAGATACAGATACATTTTCAGCTACAATCAAAATCGGTTGCATACTCTCCGGCACAACAATAATTCTGACTCTTTTTCTTCCAGGTGAACACACCATTCGAAACTATCCGGCCACTGTACATGGAGCATTCTTAAGCGGACTACGTGAAGCTGGACGCATTGCCGACTACTTTATTGGCTACCCAGAGGGATCCTCTATTCCAGATCTGCGACCAACTGAATAAGGACATCATCAACGTCGTGTTGCTTTCATTATATTCGTTTACTTTTCTTACAATTTTTTCATCATTTACTTCATTTTAATTGTATTTTTCACTTACAAATAAACGTTCTTTTTCATATTCAATTTAATTCTGCTCCTTACTGTACGGCGGATCACTTTTGCAGCCATTGCATACTCTGAGACTGACGATTGGGAGGGGGCAAATCTCGTAAATTTTACGATCTCAAGGGAAAATGACCAAAAAACGAACATAAAAAGCAAAAGAATTACCATCCGTTTCCCTTTGCAATTTGAAATTGAATTAGTAAATCTTTTTTTTTGTTATTGCCAGAGCACCAGCACACCAGCATCATCTAAAGGACTAATTTCCTCTGACATTTTGCTGTAAATAATGCGCGGCAACGGGGCCAAGTGAGAAAGTACGCATTACTCTAAGGATAATAATAAAAGGCTCACAAGAAAATGATGGAATGGAAATGGAAATGAATGATATTTTGTCATATTTTCTTCATTCAAATTCAATTTGGTACCACAAAACGCGTCCTCGTTCGTAGAACAAAGCTGAATTGAGTTATGTTCCACACAAAGTTGGCACAGAAAAGGACTTCAATTTGGGTATTATCGTCGACAAAGGATCCAAATCCGAATCATTCTGATTGGGTCAGACGGTGGTGGTGATGGGTAATCATCTTTTTTTTTGCTTTTTTTTTTTATTTAAGAAGCGGAGCCGCGTGAAAAACATAAATTTCATTCCAAGTCACTGAGGTTTCCTGTTTTTGTTCATTTTTTTCTCGTTTCAAGGAGATCTTCTCTTGGTGAACTTCATTTGAATAATTTATGGGCATCCGGGAATAAAAGATTTCTGTTCTGTTTTTTTTTTTTTTTCGCCTTCTTCCACTTTATGTTGTGTCTTTTTACTACAGAGTGTGTTGTTGTATTTTTTTTCTTTTTAAGCAACACAGGGTGTTTCATTAAAGTTTCATATAAAGAAAAGTGAATGTCTTCATCGTCCTAGGGAAGGATTGCTCAAGAGAAAATGGCTGAAAACGTTGAAATCCTGTCATCGCATTTCAACGAGAATTATATTTTATGTCATATCCTTTATTTCTTATTTGTTTTTGCTGTTTTTTTGTGTGAGGTTGCCGCCATGCCGCACCGCCACCACTGCTGTTTGTCTTTTTGGATAAGGGAAATTCATTTTGAAGGATACGCTGGGTGAATAATTTGTTGGTATTTTGTGTGTGAGTTTTTTTTTGTGCGTTCTTGCATTTGAAAGGAGTTCTGTTTTGATGGCGAAAGAAGAGACTATTCTGGGTGAGGTAATAGGGTTTGGTTGGCCTTAACTAACCGCAGGAACGTATTCCACGCACAGATGAGTGTTTGTGGTTTGGTTACAACAACCAGAGATTGAGGAATGTAAATGGGCTGCGCGTTGACATTTTGACAGGTGACAGAATTGTTTGTGTTGAGGTTAAAGATGATTCTTTTTTTTTTTTGTTGGGATGTCTTATGCCGGTTTTTTCTTATCCTTTCCCCCCAGAGAGGCGTTGGAGAGTGGCTTGTTTGAAATGGGGGAGTTCATCGAAAATATTTGATTATTATGGCGTTGATAGGCTTGAATTCATTGGGGAATCCATAAAGAAATGGTTTTAAAAAGGTGAACTTAAAGAGCATTCGAAAAAGGAAAAGAACCGGAAGGTGCTCGTCTGTCTGTCTAAGAGTACTCAGCTTCAGACTCAATATCGGAGCGGAACACTCGTGCCTTAGTTTCTGTTCCAAGCACAGATTCCACCTTTGATACTGCTACATTCATGTTTTAAAATACAGAGAGGCAGACCGGCATCTTTTTTGTTTGATTGTCCAGCCAACTTCAGGTGGAGATTTTCTGATAAGCACGACTAGAAACTGAAAAAAGGGCATGTTCAGGATGGATTCAAGCCAGTTGGTATCGGCGTGGGGTAATGATGTGTTTGTGATGAGACGCGGCGATCCATAAACCGTCAACCAGACTGTTCGTATTATGATTGACGCAGGGAACTCCTTAATTATTTTCGAAACTTCCACATCCGAGATGCCAACATATTCTTAGACAGCTAGGACATAAAAAGGAAAGTCGAAGTGATCTCATCGATCAAATGTGCTGAATCTCTCGAGAAGAGATGCAGAGCTGCAAAGATAGAAAAACAGGAAAGAGAATCGATTTTCATGGCCATAAAATTCAACGAGAATCCTGTAGAGATAGAGTCTAAAAAAAATTACGATCTTGAGCTCTGATCATTCAATAAATACGTTGCCAGAAAAGCTTTGCTTTCAGTTGAACAAAATTGCTTACTTTGCCCTCCTCACAAACAGGAACAAAAGATAGACGCAGATTCAAAAATTGGTGGAAAGGATATTTCTACGGGGACCTTAAAATGTAAGTCCGGGTTAAAGACTTCAACTTCAATGACCTCCAACTGTTTTAGTGAAGACCATGTTTTACGAGCAAGAAGACTATAAACTACAGTCATTCAGGGCTAAACACTTCACCCCAAGTGAATAGCTGACGAAAGGCTCAGTTAAGCCCATGACAGGACTACCGAAATTATGAAGTACACTCATGCCTGCCTTGACAATGCTTTTCCCTAACTTCTCCGTGTGGCATCTCTAAGTAACACAGTACAGCTTTAGTTGGGTGTCGTTGAACATAAAACAAATCCAACTAAATACAGCACAAAGTATCACCAACAGCATGTGTTGTGTAGCACTTTGTGTCTGCCCTGCTCCCTCTCGGGATAATCCATTTTCTCTATAAAACGTTGTCCCTAAGCCACATGGATACATACGAGTATATGCTTTGCAATTCGTCATGAATGTTTTATAAGGTGCACCCCGCACCATTCACCCACCAATTTCGGTTGAATTTTTTTTTTTTTTTTTTGGGATTTTCACCCCTGGTAATGGGGGATGCATTTCATTCAATCATTCTTCTCGTCCCACATTCAGACAAAAAAAAAAAAAATAAATAAATAAATAAAGAACGGCGAAAGGAAAAAAAAAAATTTATGCGGATGCCATTTGCCATCCTAAAACCACACTCATCCGTGCTTCTGCTGCTACCAGATACACATATACTATTTGATTCTGGTGGCGCGCCGGATACGAATGTCGATTTCGAATGAATCTCTAAAGTGCCAGAGCACTCGCTACCGATGATGTCACTCCCACTCGCGCCCACTCGCCCCCACTGGGTCGTCCATTATTATTTCATTTCGCAGTGAAAATGGAAAGCGAAATAAATATTTTATAGAAATTTATTGTGAAAATTCTTTTAAATTGAGTGCACAACATACATTTCGTTGATTCCTGTACGCTTGTGTGATGGTACGCTACGGTACGCGATTCACGCTTGTGATGTCATGAAAAATTCATTTGATTGGGTAGCATCATCGTCACATTCAACCATATGGTGAGAATCCTGTGCCATCGTCTCCATCCAGACCAAAGGATTAATAGGTTTGATGGGGGGAAAAAAATGTTTGGCGAATTTCCATCGAGGTTGCAGCGAGGTTTAAATAACAAAAGGACTCTGCAAGTGGAATGGTGCGGCGAACCGGGCGAAATGTGAAGCGCAGCCCTTATGGCATTTTAAATGACGAAAATGGGGTTTTACGTACTCTGTGACAGGGAATATAGGGAACGTTTCCACTTGTTTGGAAGGATATAAATTCCACAACTAATGTCAGGCTTAACGCCTGGTTTTCTAATTACGCGATTTTTGTCTGGAGAACATGTCCACAGCCAAGGAAGGCTTTGTATTGGATCGACTTTTACATAGTCTTCAGACGGAGATGGTTTGAAGGTCTGAAGAACTATGTTTGCGCTAATCACAGAACGCGAAACATATCGCCATTGTGTGACCAACGTAGGAATCATTGAATACTCCCAACATGCGCATCCTGTCAAGGTTCGGTTATTTAGATGGGTGCATTGTGACATAAAGAGTCCCCGATAACTTAGACCAACAATAGGTCCATTGTGCCCCATCATTTAACCCTGGAAACGTCCTCTATTTCCGAAAAGAAGTAACTTCCGAGAGTCCTTATTCTTATAACGGATAGGGCATGACAATCACACAGCAGGTGACGAACAAATTCAAATTCTTCTTCGTCCCTGCAACTGAGTCGCTCCGCGTGAACCCCAGTGGCACGATGAGCTGTAATTATGCCGGAAACGACCCGTGCGTTATAACAACTAAGTTTTTCCAGAGAGGTTGATCTTTTCTTGCTGAAGGCCGGCCATAGCGCCCTGGCCATTGAGCATGTTTCCAGATCAACCCAACGTCTGTTAGACACCACCGGTCGGGGTTTATCTTCTATCTTCTTCCGTAAGGTACTTATTGGGGTTACTACAAAAGGGAGGGCCCGCGATAAGTTCAGCGTCAACCCATTTCTAGGAAGCTCGTCAGCCTTTTTGTTTCCTTCGATATCCATATTCCCTGGCACTCAACAGAGACTCACCGCATTGGCTCTAGATATCTCGTTTAAGAGTGATTTGCAGGTCATTACAAGCCTCGACCTGATCTAAAAAGCCAAGATAGAGCACTGTCTCTAAAAGTGTCCTGCTTTTGCCAGAGTTCTAGACTTCCATGTCTTGGAAATAGACTCAGTCTAGTTTCTAGACCACCTGGTGGTTGTTTAAATTGTCCACCTTCCCAACTGAATAATATTCGAAACCAGCAGAGATTCATTCAAATTCTTCACCGTGTACCATGTATTTGTGCTAAAAATTTGGAAAGTTCCAAATACTCAGTCAAAATGGTGTACCCTGAACTTTAACCGGTAAGCTTTTAACTTGAGGCATGGCACTCATGTCTAGGTTTGTTGCTTTGCCTGATGGTTTTGCTGGGCGTTCATTATCTTTCTTTAAGATCCATGATCGAGTAGAAAATTTTCGAACTTTACCATTGATCCTCGTACCCACAGACACTTGCCGATGTCATGCAACTCGCCTTGGATAAATTAGTCAACTGGATGAATTGGTGGGCAAAAACGCATCATCACCTCCACGTGGTGCCTGCTGGATAGCTATTAAATAGTGAACCAACGATGAGCGTATGCTGAGTCTGACTGTACATGTGGAGCTGGACACTCGGACCAGCGCAAGCTCAGCCGGGTTAACTCCAGCACGCGTGTGCCAGGCGAGGCATCTTTTGCTGACCTGACCCGCACTTTGTGGATCAGATGTCTAACAAGAGGTCCTCAGAAGGAGGACGTGCAGCGGAGGAATTCCAACGGCGGAATCAACGGTGACGTCCACAGACAGACCGGCGGAAGCCTTACTCGAGCTACTCCGACATATTTGGAGCTCAGGTCAGTAAGGAACTTGAGGCAGCAGATCAATTAGCAGAGGCCCTAGACTGCTATAAAGCAGACATCACAGCCATCCAGGAAGTGCGATGGGATGGGCCGGGCAAAAGGAGGATGAAAAACTGTGACATCTACTACGGTGATTGCTACAGAGAACAGAAACAGCGCTTATTCGGATGCGGATTTGTTATACGCGGCAGACTTAGGCAAGAAGTCTTGAGCTTTCGACACGTGAGCGAGCGTCTTATGACAATCCGCATCAAGGCTAAATTCGCCAACATTAGCCTAATATGCGCTCACGCCCCCACAGAAGACAAGGACGACACTACCAAAGATTGTTTTTACGAGCTCCTCGAAAAAACCTATGAGCAATGTCCTAAATATGACATTAAAATCGTGCTAGGCGATTTTAACGCCAAGATAGGAAAGGAGGACATCTTTGGTAGAACAGTTGGTAAACATAGCCTGCACGACACCACGTCTGGCAACGGACTCAGGCTGATTGATTTTGCTGCGGGGCGAAACGTCACAATAGCAAGCACACGGTTTCCTCATCTCAATATCCACAAGGGGACCTGGCGGTCTCCTGATCATGAAACGGTCAACCAAATTGATCATATTGCGATCGACGCAAGGCATGCCTCCAGTATTCTGGATGTCCGAACCTTCCGTGCAGCCAACATCGACTCGGACCACTACCTTGTTGCAGCCAAGGTACGAATGCGGATATCCCGAACGCCACAAAGAAGAATAACTGTGAGAAGATTTGACGTCGGAAAGCTGCAATCGCAAGAGACCGCCAGAATCTTCGCCGATCGCGTATCCCGAAATCTCGCCACGACTCCTATGCCGCCAGCATCAAGTGCCGAAGACCAGTGGCAACGTTGCCAACATGCCATCAGAGACGCCGCAACTGATGTGCTGGGTTTCAGTCGACCACCACCAAGAAACCCCTGGTTTGACGAAGAATGCCGGCAAGCACATGCAGCTAAACAGGACGCGTACAAAGCGGCGCTGCAAAGAAGGACGAGGGCTGCTCGTGAGCTCTACGAGCGTAAGAGACGGGAAGAGCATCGGCTTCTCCAGAAGAAGAAAAAAGAGCACGAGAAGCGCGCGATCGAAGATATTGAGAGATTATACTCCAGGAATAATGTACGGAAGTTTTACCAAAAGGTAAAAAGAACGTGTCACGGCAACAAGACCCGTACGGAAACCTGTAGAGATGAGGAAGGAAACCTGGTAGTAGAATCACAGTCGGTGCTGAGAACATGGAAAAACTTTTTCTGCAGACTGTATAACGGCGATGAAGATCAACATACCGCTGTCAGGCAGAATGCGCCATTCAACATAGACGATGATAGCCAAAACTTCCGTCCACCTGACCAAAACGAAGTAAGGATAGCAATATCTAAGCTTAAATCTAACAAAGCTGCTGGACCTGATGGCCTACCGGCCGAGTTGTTTAAGGCAGCTGGAAATGACTTGGTAGAGAGCATACACCAACTCATTTCCAAGATTTGGTCAGACGAGTGTATGCCTGATGAATGGAACCTCAGCATCGTTTGCCCGATCCACAAGAAAGGAGACCCCCTCAACTGCGCCAATTACAGAGGTATCAGTCTCCTCAACATCGCGTACAAGATCTTATCTGCCATATTGTGTGAACGCCTGAAACCCTTCATCAACAACCTGATTGGCCCCTATCAGTGTGGTTTCAGGCCAGGAAAGTCCACGGTCGATCAAATTTTCACACTCCGGCAGATCCTGGAAAAAACCCAAGAAGTCCAAATCGATACTCACCATCTTTTTATCGATTTTAAGGCCGCATATGACAGCATTTATAGAGACGAGCTATACAGAGCCATGTCTAGTTTTGGCATCCCTGCCAAACTCGTTCGTCTGTGCAGGATGACGATGGAGAACGCTCGCTGCTCCATCAAGGTCGGTAATGACCTCACCGAGACCTTCGATGTCAAAAAAGGATTTAGACAAGGCGACGCGCTGTCATGTGACTTCTTTAATATCATTCTTGAAAGAATTGTGCGAAACTCACAAGCCAACACCGGAGGCACAATCTTTCAAAAGTCTGTGCAACTACTAGCTTACGCGGATGACATCGACATAATTGGCAGAACACAGCGGGCTGTCACTGGTGCGTTCGCTAGTATCGAAACAGAAGCCGCCAAAATGGGTTTAGCTGTAAATGAGGGCAAAACAAAGTATATGCTGTCGACAAGAAGGGACACACAACATCGACGAATCGGACAGAACGTCACAGTCGACAGCTATAACTTCGAGGTAGTAAGGGACTTTGTCTACCTTGGCTCTGCTATTAATTCTGACAATAACATCTCGGCGGAAATTAACCGAAGAATTACTCTTGCCAATCGCTGTTTCTTTGGGCTGAGAAGGCAATTGAGTAGTAAGGCCCTATCTCGAACAACTAAGGAGACTCTGTACAAGACCTTGATCATCCCAGTCCTGCTTTATGGCGCTGAAACATGGACTCTGTCGAAAGCGGATGAAGATATCCTTGGTCGCTTCGAGAGAAAAATTCTTCGGAAGATATACGGTCCCGTTTGCGTTGACGGGCTTTGGAGGAGAAGATTCAACGACGAAATCTACGAGCTGTACAGCGACATCGACCTAGTCAAAAAACTGCGCATCAGTCGCCTAACATGGCTAGGACATGTAGAGCGAATGGACACCAATGCTCCGGCCCGCAGAGTCTTCGAATCTAACCCGGAGGGACAACGCAGTAGAGGAAGACCTCGCCTAAGGTGGCGCGCACAAGTAGAAATGGACCTCAACCAACTTGGAGTGCGCAACTGGAGGCAGTTAGCTAAGGACCGGGCTAACTGGAGAGGCTTGTTGGTTGAGGCCCAGGTTCACCCCGAACTGTAGCGCCACCTAAGTAAGTAAGTAAGTAAGGATGAATTGCTGCGTCCTTAGTGTTAATCCGACCAAGTCCGAGCTAGTCCTCTTCACTAAAAAAGCTTGCTTCACGCCTCCATCACCAGGAGGTTTTCTCCTTAGTTCTTCCTTGGACCGGAAGCTCCACTGGGGAGAGAACGTTTCGAATATGTCAAAAAAGCCCTGTACTCATGAAAAAGAGCGGTGGGTCTTACATGGGACCTACGACCAAATATAATGTACTGGCTATACACGCCGGAATGATGTGGTGGACCACCATGGAGAGGAACTCCAACTTGAAAAAGATGGAAAAAGATCAACGAGTGGCATGTCTCAGCATCACGGGTGCGCTAAGAAACTTTCCAATAGCAGCGCTTCAAACCATGCTTCACCTTCTCCCGTAGGCAAGCAAATGGCGACCAGGACGCGATGTCCTATATAACGATTCGCTGTCTATTTTCACGGATGTGTCCAAAACTCAGAACGGAGTCGTTGCCGGAGTCTTCTCGGAAACTTAGGCGTCCGTGTATTGTAGAGTCTTTCAAGCCGAAGTCACCGCCATTCTCCAAGCAGCTGGCTGGCTAAGGCAGTGAAAAACTGCCGCATATCTCTTAACGAGATGGCTGGACAGTGCAACCTCACCCTTTGCTGGGTACCAGCTCACTGTGACGTCTCGAGGAACGGCGTGGCTGACGAATTGGCTCTTCCGTTACCATTAGTATAATTATGGCCAACATATACTATAGACGCACCGATGTCTTATACTACATAAGTACCTTATCCACGCCACAGCCTAACCATAGAGTGCCTTATCACTAGGCTACTATAGCCATAACTAGACCAAAGAAGATCTAACGGATTTCTTAAGCGCAAGAGAGGAACCCTCTCTACTCCAACCAACGTAATAACCGGACACTGCATGACAGGCAAGCATGCTCAAAGGTTGGGAATCCCCTAAAATGAGTGGCAGAGACGAAGGAGAAGAATAAACAATCCTTCACTTCCTGTGCACGTGTCCTGCACTTGCTAACATTAGGAAGGGTACACTACGTCCTTACCATTTCGATGGCCTCAATGATCTCATTAACGCCTCTACGGCTAACATTAACAATTTCATGAAGAAAAGTAATTGATTCCAGGAGCGGGCAGAGTGACCCACCTGCCCCTACCTTGTGGCAGCACAATGGACCTACCATGGTCTAAGTGAAGAAGAAATTGAATCTGTTCGTCATCTGCTGTGTGATTGTCCTGCCCTATCCGCCATAAGAATGAGGACTCTCGGAAGTTACTTCTTTTCGGAACTGGAGGACTTAGGAAATGTAGAGCTGACGGACTTTACAAAGTTTCCAGGGCTAAATGATTGGGTACAATGGACCGAGCAGTGACTCTATGTTACAAGGCACCCATCTACCTACCTACCATGGTCTAAATGTACCTAAGTGTAAGGGCCACATCAACCAACCCACCAACCATTGATCTTCGTGAACTTTTTTCTCTTTGATTGGATCCTTGATATTTCTTGACAGCGAATGCTGTAGGGTGTGAATGCCTATCCCAAATCCAAGCTCTGCTGCCCCGTATGCGATTTAGTGGAATTATTCATTCCGCTGTCAGTCGAAAATAAACCGAATTACTTATCCTGACCTCATTACGGATGCATGCGATAGGGGAATCCTTTTTTTTTGTTCATTCCTCACATTTTATTTTAAATACTTTTATGCTCTGCATTTGGATTTTTATTTTTTTAACTTATCCCCGTGGAAACACAAATTAAAATTGACATACTTTCGGTTATTTTGGGAAGAGTGTCCTTAACTCATATAATTTTTTAATTGTTATTTCTGCTCCTCCCCACGGACGTGCCCGCACAGTCTCGCATTCTGCGACAGATAAACAAATCGCTTAAAAAATCGCTTTCAAAGGACAAAAGTCGTATGGCAAACAATCAGAGGGAGAGGAGGGGTATAAACAAATTTAAAATGTCCACTCGTCCTGTACCACCCACTCATGCTAGCGTTTATTTCGGTGCCATTAATTTTATTCACGCTTGGCGTACAAACATTCCCCAAGTGCACGGGCCCAGTTCAGGTAATTGTAATTCATTTATGTGAATCCTTGTTGTTATCCGTGTTGACACAGGGAAATAATCGTCGACCGCAAGATAAACACGCAGTATGCCGCAATGGAAATTTTCGGCTGAAAAGGCTCTACAGCCACCATCACCAAGGAATGGGGTAAGGGATACAAGGACATTCCTTCCCAAAAACCGAAATATATACAAAAAAATTATCATAGTATATGTATATCCACCTTATCCACCTTTATCCTGCAGGCGTTGTGCCGGTGTACCGGTTTTGGCGTTCTGGGAAGTTAATTAAAATTGTGACCCCCGCAATGTGTTTAATGCCGCAGCAATGGCAACGGGCGGTAGCAGCAGACGTTGTTTACGCCATGTGGCTGAGCTTGCTTCTCCCCGAAACCGACCAAGTCGAGTGTACTTTTAATTTATTGTCGTGTCCTGCAGTCGTGCTTAATATCCTGTTTTTCTTCTATGAAATTTTACTCGTGGTCTATTTTTTTGTGTGGTGCTAGCTTCTCATGGAAATCTCTGCAATAATATTGGAGATTCATCCGCCAACCTAGCCAGCTTCAGCGTAGTCCTCGTCGTCGTCGTCGTCGTCGTATACCCTTGACAATGACACTGTCGAGAGGGGGTCGTAGGGAGATGCAAAGCCACTCCAAAAGTAGAGAGAAAGAGAGATTGATTTTTTTTTTTCGTTTTTAAACACCCTGATCTTGTGCTCAAGGACAATAAGGATTCATTTTTGGTCTGCACATTTGGTAAACAAATTTTTTTTTTTTTTTTCTGTTTTGTTTCGTCGAGTCCTTATTTTGTTCATATTGCGGCACCGTATGTCAATGAAAGGAAACCATAAATTAATTAGAGAGATAGAAGAAAATAGGATTCCGCAGAGAGATTTGGAGAGATTTCTTTGGTGCGAGGATTTTTTGTATTTTTTTTTTCTAAAAGGATATAAATTAGGTGGTTGCAATCATTGGAGGATACACGTAAAAAAAATTTAAATTCACAAAGGATACAGGGAATAAAAAAAAAGCAGAAAGAAGACAAACAACAGACGAATCATGAAATTAATTGCAAATTGCCATCTTCGGTGGCTGATAATGCCAGAAGCCCTGCAGATGGTCCTGTTTGGATTGATATTTCCAGACGGCATTCAGACATTCAAATGAGAGTGACTCTGGTGGGGTATTTTTTAAAGGGCATGTGGTCCTTAAAGATTATAAGCTTTAGTGGATTTCTCGGCTGATTCGGATTTCATTATGAGTGAGGGCGTCTCAGACTCTCTTTGGCTTGAATTTGGTGAAGCATCGATGGCCGATCATCAAGATACCAGACTTAAAAAAGCAAAACACGCTCCCAAGTCAATAAACTGTCTCGTCACTGAAGCAGATAAGCCCGTAATGTAGCTTAGGAGACATGCACAACTACAGCTTGTAAACGTAAAGTTTTTAAAGGAAAACCGAAATAAAGGGGCCTAAAAGCAACTCAAGAATGGTGGCATACTGGCATAATGGAGGAAAAAAAAAAAGTAAAACCGACCCGACTGCCGGGCGTGTTACTGACACCAGTAAAAGAGCTAGGGCTACACCTTGATAGTAAACTCAGGTGGAAAAAGCACACAGAGGAGATATCCAAAAAGGCTACCCGCGGTCTAATGATATGTAGGAGCCTTCTGTGCAAACCTTGGGGACTCAGCCCAAACGAACGTCTCGTCACAACGAGGGAGAAACTCAAAAAAGTGCAAAGACTTGCGTCCCTCCGCATCACTGGGGCCATGAGAACATATCCTATTGCTGCCATGGAAGTACTCTTAGAGCTGACTCTGCTCCATCCCGTAGTGGAGCAAAGTTCAAAGCGAACGATCCTAAGGAACAGCGGCACGCCATGGCGAAACACTCAGAACCCATGGGTAGGAGTACCAGCATCTTTCAAGATAGATGCATCCAACCCAATCTCGAAAGAAGATATAGAAACTGTGACATAGCAATACTGTCAGACAGTCAAGCAGCTATCAAAGCACTCGACTCCTATGTCATTAAGTCGTAACAGAAACAATCAAGTAACACTTTGCTGGGTACCCTTTCTTGTCGGGATAAAAGGCAATGAAGTAGCAGACTCACTGGCAAGACAAGGAGCAGCAGAACCCTTTATTGGCCCTGAACCATTCTGCGGATTAGAGGAACATACCATCCACGAAGAATTCAAGAAAATGGAGAAAGAAGACAGTGCAAGAACCTGGAACAACACTATAACCCTAAGCCAAGCTAAGAAACTACTGGGATACTATAACCGGAAAAGATTCGAAGCCTAAATATGTCTGAAGGAGAACAATCTACGAATCCTAGCAGGCTTCCTAACGAGGGACTGCAAACTCAGGAAACTAGGAATAACAAATGAAGACCTTTGCAGATTCTGTAACGAGTCAAGTGAGTCTCCGGAACACCTTCTGGAATCTTGTGGGGCACTGACCCACAAACCTAGGCAAGTACCAATTATCAGATGAGGATATGCCAACCATTGACCCGCATCTCATGCTCAGATTCTTAAAAGAAACTGGTCTGGAGAGAGAGCTCTAAGGTGAATTATTCTCTAGGCAAAGCTAGAGGATCACAATTCTGATGGAATCACAATGCGAGGGGAACTCTAACGAGGGAACGAACCTCTCCAAGGCAATAGCAGGGGACACAATAGACAATTACATCGCAGTGCAAGATGACCCTACTCAAATAATAATAAAGGAAAACCTTTTAAAATTAAGGGCACCATTTAACCGTGTTGCAGAACGAATACAGGTTTAATTTCACAGCTTTTTACTTATAGCCCAAACCATCAGCAATGTGAGGGGAGGTACTCGTGAGGTAGTCGCTACCCGCACACATAGCGCAAACACGTACATATGTATGAAGGCCCATTGCGACATCATCATCATGATTCACGATCTGCGAACCCACTTTCAACAAGATTTTGGGACTCATTCCGCAGTACTGAATGCTCGCCAGACATTGTCTCTAGTGGACTTACCCATTGCGTCAAGCATTCTTATTGGATAATGTTTCGCTGCTTTTTTCCCTTTAGCTATAAATTTTGGGCTAGAAAGGATTAATCTCCTAGGCATAAACTGATGAACAATTCTGGTTGTATCCAGATTACTAAGCAGTTGTTTTGGTATCATATCTAGTCTACGCACCTTGTTGTCTTCGAACATTTTGAATACTTCTTGTTACCTTCCAAAATGATGGGTGCTGTTGCGTTTCATGCGTCCTACTGTTTGTCTTTACAATGAAAATAATCTCGACACGATTTTCAGCATAAATACCCGAAGTGTAGGCACTTCCCATTGGATTTATTTCCCTCCTCCAGACGGCTAGTTTGCATCTTTTGTTGTAGTTTATCTTGGAAGTTACTCTAAGCCTTCGGTTAAAGCATGTCAGGCTAGACTAACCTCAAGATTCAATCTCCGATTTTGATTCCATAAATTTTCAATACTCCTCCAGGGCCCTACAAAGCATACATATTTCATCCCGAAAACGGAAGCCGTTTCGGGCTAAGACTCCCACCATCTGATCTACTCGCCATCTGTATGCAGTAACCCACTTTCCGGGATAACCAATCCATCACTTTCACTTCCGAATCTTAAATCACTGACACACTACACTTTAGTTTCACCCACAAATCATCGAAAAATTACATATTCAGTTCAGCGATAACTCCATTATCCTTATATATTCCTTTCTAAGCCCGTGTGTCGTGGTTACCACCGAGACTGCCACCTACCAGTGGCGTCATAAATTAAATCATTCAAATCGGCCAAAACGACGCCACAAACTTAAAAAAAAAAAAAAAAAAAAAACTCCACACGCACACATACTATCCACCAAGCAACAAGAAATCATCCAGATATCCCAACAGAGTTAGTTGAAAGCCTGAAAGGACGACTACGAGGACGATGAAAAAACCTGCTCTCTCGCTCATAAATTCAAAGCGCAACCCTACGAAAATCACCAATAAAAAAAATTATATTTTGTATGTATGTATCTCGAAAATGCGGACACACAGAGATACAGGGAAAGCGAATCATCCTCTGGTTGCGTTTTCCACATGGATTTGCTCCTTCTGCTGCCACTCTTACCCTCAGAAGCACATATTAACTGTGTCAGAAATTCCATACAAACATCAATCAAATCCTGTGAGATGAATACGAAATTGGGTTATAAGGAAAATATATAGTGGATCCCAGTGTGTGGTTGGCTCGTATGTGTGCTTAGATATTTGTGGTTTTATATCCGCACAGATTCCAAGGACATCAGACGTTTGAACGCGCGCCGCAACTTTTTTCTTTTTTTTTTTTGTATCACAACACAGTGAATTGTGTCAGTCAGCAAGCGGGAAACAAACGGCAACGCGTTGGGCGCCAAATTACATTCACTGGTGGTGCGCTGGTGCGCTGGTGCTGCACTGTAATCCTTTCACAAGGACTATGTGTACTCAGTCGAAAAAAAGCACAACACTCAAAGCAGATAGAGAGGCTGACAAAACTAAAATAACAACAACGACTGGATGGGAAATGGATTGAATGTTTGTTGCAGCGTTTCAGTTATTGGGAAAATTGCAACGTCAAATTGTTGTGTGCGTGCGTGCATGGTAGGTCGGTATAATGGGCGGTGTGCTCTAGGGAAAGCGCGAGATTAGGAGTTTTTTTTTCAATGGAAACAAATAGGAAACCTGTGAGACTTTCAGTTCGTTATTTGGCTTTTGTTCTAAATGGGTTACTGGGTCAATGCTGGTGAGAAGAATGCAGAGCAGCACGGTTGCTTACTGACAACGATTAGCTATAGTTCTGGGTCTTAATCTGCACTTCAAGTCGATTGAGGTTTTCTTCGACTTGGGCTCTTTGTCTAGCCATCAAAGACAGGTTTACCCACCTCAATATTCATAAGTACATGGCGGCCCTTTGCTCAACATAGCGTCAACCAAATGGACTCAACGCAAGACATGCCTCCAGATAAACATAGACTCGGACCACAACCTTGTAGACAAAGTATGTACGTTACGTCCAAGACTACCTACATTCTATTAAAAATATTCTCCTCTACATGGCCCAATTCCACCTCTAAGGAAGAAAAACTCTCCATAAACTACATCCTAGACCTCCGTGCCACCCTGATGTGACAAGCTTCATAGAATGTGACTGTCTGTCAAAATGGCGGCGAATTTTCAAATCCAATTGCGAAAAACTGTTTTCCCTGTGCTCACTCAAATCCTCGTTACCTGACGGCTGTGTTTGCCTAGCTGTTTTTTTTCCGTTTTCTATTTCCTTGCATCCTTAAACAAACACCATGGCAACCTCATTACGACGAGCAACTATCAAACGATGACAACCGCCATTAACTATCACGGTGGCCAAAATCAAACTAACTGTGCAAACGTGCATCGTTCATCCTTCTGAAGGGTTTTGCAAATTTACCAATCGACCATCGTCACAACAAGCAATTGCAGGAATTCCCTCAACCATTATGTGTGTCCTGTCCACCATCGTCATCAGGTCAATTCGATATTTTCCTCTTCACTGGAACATCAGAGAAAAAAAAGGATACACGAGCTCCACTACATGCATTTGCTTGCTGTTTACACAGCCAACGTCCACAAAGTTGGATTCCGGAGTCCAACATATGCCGCGACATTCACTTTTTTATGCTCAGCCATCAATAGCATAAATATCGCGGGCTTGAGATGTAAGCCTCGTGCATGCTTTATCACTGTCAAAGCGTTTAAAATAAATAACTCATGTTGGGTGGGGTGGTAGAGCACGTGCGTCTCACAAGGTCCATTAAGTCCAATCAGTGCAGTGCGCCTACATCATCGGGATGCTTTTTCCTGGATCCCTACCAAACACACACATGCCTGTGATTTATGTTTACTTTTCGGCTGAAAATAAATATTTTTCCAGGCCTGCATCGAAAGTGTGTCCTTTATTTTTGAGGGATAACAAAATATGTGCATAATTTACATGGCAGCGAGCACATCACAGAGGACAACCTCCGGAAACCTGCAATAACACACAAAAGGACACTAACCAATTGGCTCTTTGTGTGTGTATGGATGTGTGTGCCTCTGTTTCTTTTGGCCCCCCCACTCTCAGGCCAAATGCATAATCAATGTTGAACAAGTTTGCATACAGATGTCACTTGGGTTCGTTATTGTAACACGGACAAAACAAAAACCGTCGCAAATTGCATCCTTACAAACTACAACAACAACAACTCCTGTTCTGCATTCTTGCTGCTCTGCTTCATTGCTCTCTATTTGTCCTTCATAATATTTTCGAGATGGACAAATACACTGGTACACTGGTACCACTGGTCCTCTCAATATCTCTCCTGGCATGTGCAAGTGGATTGAATGAGGTTTTTACGAAATTCCGATGCAAGTTCCGGAGGCCAGGTCTCCGGACCGAGCGAGCATTCAAGTGTCATTTATGCAAACTGAACTGAACTACTGTCTCACCCGTCCTACCCGTCGCACTCATTTGGTAACAAGGATGACTCAAATGGTCGGCTCTTAGTTGGGCATTGGGTCAACACACATAACAATGCGGTTCTGGAATTTTACTTATACCGGGTGAGGCGGGTAGGTCCTGCCAACCCAGTACGTAGTACGTGACTTGTTGGACCAAATCACTTCAATGGAAATTTTAAATTAAGTAAATTGCAATCTAGGCACATGCACACATGTGAGGAGACCTCACAGGCCTAAGGGTCATTTACATAAAGGACGACACACACTGAAAATTCTCTACATATCCTCTGTGAACACATGCACGTACGCATTTTACAGCATAGAACAACGCATAAATGAACGAATGAATGAACACGAAATGAATAGATGGACAGACGGATGGGGTGGGTGGATGAATAAGGCAGGTGGGTGTGGGGGGGTTTATGTAAATATTATGACAAAATTTGAAATGGGTTTCCTTGGACTTTGTCTATTGTGTTTGTCGAAGGTTGCTTAAGAGGAATAGTGTAACCATGGGTCGGGTTTTGAAGGATTCACAGTGCTATCGACATGTGTCGAGTCGGATGTGTAGGAAGTGTATTGTTAATGCAGAGAGAAATCGACGAGAGAGTGCTTAAGTTTTAGACTGACTTAAGGGCTTGACAACGGACCGTCTGTTTGCCTCTCCTACGTGCTCTAACCTTGCTGATTTCTTTTTAGCTTCGTAAAAGGAGTCATAAGGGTCGACAATTAGTGGCCTTTAGGTATCCAAAAGTGCAATAGAGCCCTTAATAGCAGCCATAACCTGTCAAATTAATCTTGCTCCAGACTCCCTTCTGACCATTCGCTATGCTACGAATTATTAGCGCCTTCTGTCTTGTTATTGCACACTATCACCAGAAGCTCTACACCTGTTCCAGCAAATCAGATGGGAGGGATGCAAATGCTATTTTAAAAAAGATACTGGTACCTGTCCCATCCGTACTTCTAGGTTAGATTGCAGTGGCTGTCAGCTAGGAGTCGCCAACACACTTAAACAACACAGTAGGTCCATTGTGATACCAAGTGGATCATGGGAGAAAGTATATCTCTACCTACTCGTCAAAACCATTTTGAGCTTCTTATGAAGCATAGGAGGCTCTATCGTTGTAATAGAGAGCTCCTAAGTGAAGCTTCCTTCTACGGGAGAGAGCTGTGCAGAAACAAAGAAGCAGCTTCTACAAAAGTCGTTTGCAGAAAGGCCTTGCTTGCCTATTAGACAGTGATGACACCTACTGTAGAGCCGAAATCAAATTCTTTCGATGCAGCTTCGGTCAAATATGCTTTGTCGCTTGGCATGTTGATCCACTTGTCCACCTAAGATTTGTACCCTCGGTAGCATCCAGCCTAAGTTTAAGTTTGCGAGTAGCGATTGGTATACCCACGGTGCCTTTGTCCGGCAAGATAGGTATAGTTGTTCCTATTCTGGCGAGTTCGGCCTTACAGTTCTGGAAGACAGAAGGATAGCTTACGATTAAGCCTGTCAGAGAAAACACCAGCACCAGAGAGAGTTGTACGTAGTGCTCCATATCCGTTTATGCACAGACAAGCTGTACGTTGGACCTTACTTAGATAGTCGCGTTTATAGCTTTTTCTAAGGCTGTTCATCGGTCTAATGACCGGGATGTAGAATCAGTGAGTAATTCAAGGTTGTAAACCCCATTCATCTGTACCTCTACAAGCGTAGTCATTCATTGAAACCCTACCTACACGTTTATGGAGCGGGCTTGCATTTTGTGAACGAAGATTAAAGACCTTACCGTCTTGAACTCATTAACCCCAAACATGCCTATCAGAAAACTTACATAAGTCTCCTACATGGCACCGCTGTCCTTGTTGGCAAAAAGTAAACGCTTCCCCCCATAGCAAACCAGTGTTTATTGTCCAGTTTAAAGGGTCGGTATACGTAATTTCCATGGTACTATAGACTACGACCAGAACGATTAGCTTGAAGACTCATGTATGAAGTTCCACACCCATTTTCACCTCAATTTGTCCAGTTCAATGAAGATTAGTCCTTTAAAAGTAAATCAAATATTTTGTCTAAGGCTAGTCTCCTATTGCTATTCGTGTCGTGCCTTATTTTTTTCGCATGAATGAAAGGGATCCAAGCTTAATGAAATGAGTACATAGCTTCTGATGCCAGTAATTTCTGAGATTTAACCCCGAGCCAACCATTTACCCCCGACGTTTATACCGACAATTACAGCTGGATTAGCTTGACTGAATAGTTGCGTACACATGCTTTTCAATCCGCGGCTCAAAATCCCTTACGATATCCAATGGACGAACCTAATTAAGTTGCTTCGGTTTTTCAAAAAAAGTTTAAGTTTTAAAAATTCCCAATAACCTGGCAACCCTTACTTTTGAAACCAACGCACCATGACATTTACTCATCACACTGACCTGCGATGATGAATTTCTCCACTACACCACTGCAATTTGCCTACAAAACCAACGTCCTTCCTGGTTTCCTTACTGCAATCGACCATCACCATCATGTAAGGCACACGTACAATACGTAACCAATGGCCAAGGACCCATTATTTGACAATGGCCTACTACTACTACTATTTATTTGTTATTGTTGTCCTTGTAACAGAAGTACGACCGACCAGTGGTCTGCCAGGAGAACAGAATCCACCCAATGCATCCTAACAAGCATACAACTGACGTGTGTATACTTTGTCGTTGACGTCCTTCTACTCCACTCGGAATGTGTACTTATACTCTTGGTTCTACGTTTGTTTATAAATTCTCCGAACAAGGGGGCTAAGGACATGCATGCCCGAACATGTGAGTTCTAGAGAGGATTGTGGCCAGTACCTGCCATAGGTCGTCATCAGACCGTCACTCATTGTTCGTCGGTTTTGAAAGGTAAGGTGACATCTTGCGTAATAAGCTAAAATTGATTGACAAGGATCTCTATTGTCCTGGTACTTTGCAGTTCTTTTTAACCCAGTTAAGAGTCTCCTCGTTTTTTTTTTTATCCTTGTATTCGGTTCTATTTAATTATGAGTCCAGAATAAATCGATGAAATGTGGCAAAGCCATTCCGGAAGCCACAGGCCTGCTCTATGGGTCGTCTATAATACGTAACTGTGAAGCAGACACAAACGCATACACACACACACGTACAAATCCTGTGTAGCACAAGGGATAAAGAGGAATTTGCAAATTTCGAAAACCGCAGAAGCAATAATAAAATCCTTTTCACATTGTAACCACGATAAATGGCTTCAGTGGTGGTTAGAGCTGGGGGAAGGGTTTGGGGAGGAATTTTTTTTTTTTTTAGGTTAGGTGACATATTTTGAAGATATCTAGGGTTTTGGAATGTGGAATGTGGATGATGTTAAATACTTGTACAAGGGGTGAGTGTAAGTGGCACCTTTGGAATGTTTTTGAATGAGGCTGCTGTTGTTGTTTGGGGTTCCTTTTGATTTATGATTTATTGAGCAGGACCACCGCAATGGTGTAGGGCGGTAGTAGTTTAGAGAAATTGTGGGTCAGGTTTGGCGACAATCGAATTACATAAAATCGATAGGAACTCAGATATTAAAGGGCAGTGGAAGGACGAAGCGATAAAGTTCTTGAGGGGTTTTGAAATATGAGGAATCGTCGGCCTAATGCGGCCCAATTGCGGTATAATGAATCAAGTGTAACGTCCTAGCAGATGCTTGCAGTAGTTTTGGGCGAAGTTCCATAGAAAGTGATGGCATCCATACAAGATTAAGCCCAAAACATACGTAGTACGTTGAATACTCAGCAGAGTACGAAGAGGCTGTTCTGAGCTATACCCAGTTGCCTTTGAGTTTGCAGTGGCCTTCTCGGAAGGCTGTTAAGATACGTAGCCCAGTACTCAGTTTTATCACAACCTGATCAACAGGCTTGATGTAGACTGTTGTCAACCAGCTTTTTTCAAACGATAATGATTCTCGGTCCAATGCTCCAGCCTAAGTGTACATCAATTGATTTCACCAAGGATCGTGAGAGTTTCAAAAGGAGAGGGCCGACTACGCCAAACAAACCCAACAAACGATGCAAATAGTAAGGAACTTGAGAATCCTAGCTAAAGGACGAAAACTGACTGGTCTAAAGTAAGTGCATGCACTAGGAAAAATCCACATGTCCCGATGCGCTGGTTAAGGGTCAACGGAGGGTCAGGAGCGACTCAGTACTCAAAGGGCTGGAGCAGTCGTTACTGACGATACTGTTCATCTGCATGAGTACTCTGTGGGACGCTAACGCTTACCTGGGAAGGACCCGCTCTTTGCAGATAGTGTGGAACTTTTATCCACCAAGGTCCGTGGTCGGTCGGTCGGAGCTCGCTTTCCAAAAACCACCTTTGAACACACCATCTCTTGGAGTGGAAGAACGTGTGCTCCGCATCGTCGCTGCTCGCATCTTCGTAGCAGCAGGCTGTGCTGTCGGCTTTCCCATCTTGTTAAAATGGGCTCGAAAATATCCGTGACCGGTGAGGAACTGAGTCAGGTAGTAATTGACTTCCGCTTGGTCCACTCTCCTCTGGTCTCTCTCTCCCACAATTGTTGCCATATCGCAAGCGTGCGTGCTCTCTCTTCTAAGCTGGCTTGCACTTTTCCCACAACGCTCTTCTGTTCGTAAATCCTCTTCTTCTCTTGGGCTAGACGTCCTAGGGGAATAATTTCTGCGACAGCGAGAACGCCTGGTTCCGACACAGTGCGGTAAGCACAGGTGACTCTCAGGACTCTCCTCCGTTGGACTGCTGCCATGCGCTTCCTTTTCAAGAGCTTCTGCCCATATCTCGGCTCCATACAGTAAAATTGACTCCGTCACTGACATTAGAATACGACGTTGACTTGGTCTGGGCGCGGTGGTATTCGCCAACAATCTGCTCAAAGCAGCAGTACCTGACGCAGCCTTGTCAGATGCCCGCCTTACATGTTCCCAGAAGGATAGCTTCGTATCGATATGGTCACTGACATTGGCTCTATGGTGGGTAACCTAAGTTTTGTGAGTACGACGATTTCAGTTTTTGCCATTGCCAGGCTCAGGCCGTGCTGCTCCACGTTTACCCGTTAACCCGACACTATGACAACTGCTACATCATCTGCATATCCCACCAGGAATGTGTCTCTCGGCATCTGTAAGCAGAGCAGGCTGTCGTAGGAGACATTCCAGAGATGTGGACCAAGAACAGAGCCCTGAGCTGCTCCGAGAGTGATTTCCCTTCTGCTCTGTCCTTCTTCCGTGTCGTAGACTAGGACTCGACTGCTAAGATAGCCAGAATGTCTACTAGAAGCGGTGTGTAACGCAAAGTTAACCCACGTGATGTGCGATTTGTTTGTTTCTGACAAGCACACCCCTTCAACTTCAGTCTTGCAGTCCTCCTTTTCGATTCCTCAGCAGGGACTCTATGAATCTATATCCGAGCATGTACCTCCTTCCGTATATTTGAAATGAGTATACGCATGGCTTTACCATTGTCCACAAAAAAAAAGTGAAAAGCTATGCCCCCTAGGACAAGTCCCCAAGTTTGGACCTTCCATTCAAATTAAAGTAAAAGCCAATTTCCTCCAAGCACCCCGCCCCTCCTCGACCAATAATTAATTTGATTCAGATATTTATTGTTTGCCCAAGTATCCTTGCCCAGCCTTCATGAATATAACATTGATTCGGTGGAGAGAAGCAACGAAAAAATCTCCCCAAACTTAATCCAGCGCCTCCTCCCTCGGGGATGGCTCCTTGACCCTATCATAGATTATTTCCCAGAATTATCCTAATTACACTTTAATTCATCTTCACTAAACTATTTGCCTTTCCTTTTCCCAAAAATTTCTGTTTGTCCATCCCAAGGAAGATTCACAAAAAAAAAGGACATTCGTCCTCCCCCGAGTATCCTCCACGTGCATTTCCCTAAAATCATGCTAATTTACCTGCCTCATCGGTCTGCCACAAAATTAAATTAGAACGCAGACAAAAAAGCAGAAAAGGATCTGCGTCCGTCGTCGTCGTCGTCGTCGTCGTCGTCGTCGTCGTCGTATTCACTCTTAATTTCCTTTTCGCGTTTCCTGATTCAATTTAAATCGATCCTTTTGTCTTTTAAGGATCTTCTTAAAATTAGCAAATCGATTTCAATCGCGCAAACAACGACAGCAGCTCACCTCGATGGAATGGATACCATCTACAAATACTACAATAGGAGTACATACCACCAGGACGACTGTGGGATTATCGATGGTGGGTGAGTGAATGGGAATTTGTTTGCGTTTTGGTTTTGTTCTCCCTTTATCCTTGCAATGAATTAATATGCAAATTAATTTTGTCAACCAATTAGAAAGTAAGACCTTAACCATTCCCCATCCCCCATCTTTATTTGACTCGTTCTGTGTATGTGTGTAATTTGAAACGAAGAAGGATAATTGACAACGACGAAACTGTGATTTTTGGGAGAGAGGGACAGAGAGAGACAGGATGTCTTTTTTTCCTCTGCCAGAATTTCGATTAATTTCTGTAATGTTGACTTTGTGTGTTAAGTGGATGGATGAACCGGAGACCCTATGGTCCTGTGGCAGCGGTCCCCACAGTCAGTGGTGGGGTTAAGGTCGATTTTCATTATCTTGAGGTTAGAGAGCACCATGCCCTCCCAGGATGATGGGCGGCCCATATGTGCGAACCCTTTTCTGGGGATCGGGAAAAGTTCTTCCCGTAGACCGAAACTATTTTTCGGTTTCTCAGTTTTGTTTGTTCCTGTTAATGTAGGAATCATGTTATTCGTGTTATCCTTGAGAAAAGGAGTGGAGAATTTTAGTGCATGTGTGTGTTGTGAGGTTGTGTATATTCAATTGACCGGCGGCCACTTGCGCATACGCCAAGACCTTCTGGTAGCAGGATATTTTCTTGACAGGATGAGTTGCATACATATATACGCATATGTCAGGTTGTTGTTAAAATTTTAATGATGTGAATGATGTTGTTATTTCTGTTTGTTTGCTTTGGATGGATGGTATATGTATGTGTGTACAGAGGTGTGTGGCTGGGTATTGATAAAGTTTTCATTGAACACGGGTAACATGTGTTTACCTTAAGAGGGTGGCAGTCGGGTTAAGTGTATATAATTTCATTGTTTTGAGATGGGGTCGACGGGACGGTGTAGGGCGTCTATTGGAAAGATAACAGGTTTTTGATTAACTGAGCAGGAGTGTTGACTTCCTGGCAAAAATGGGTGGATTTTTGCATATTGATTGAATTTTGTCGGACAGAGTGTGGAGATATGTTGTGGGAAATTGAATTATTGAATGATTCCGGAAGGATACTCAGGAATAACCGAAAAAGGTAAGGCTCTGTGGTGAATGATATCGAAGGATGTAAAGAGACCGAAAGGCTTTAATTTGTTATGATGTTTCAATAGTTGAAATTAGTTTTGTATGTAGTACGAGTCCTGGAGAAGGTAGTTGTCATTTTCGAGACGAATTAAAGCTTGAGTAAGATGTAAACCGATTGCTCGGTTAGTCCTTGCTGTTAGTTTGCATTCTGCGACAAGGTAAGATTAGGTAGTTAAAGGGAAAGCTATCCTCCTCAGTCTCACGAGTTTCTTATGACAGTTAGTACTCTCGGATGTTTGATAAGCACTCGCCAGAGGAGGATCAGGTTTTCTTAGATTCGAGCGTCGAAAGTTCTGGTCCAACGCAATAACTACTTTGCCACGGTGCCAATGAGTAGTGTTTTCAGCTATTCTAGTGCACTGTTTCTGACTGCAAATGGATAGATAAAGCAATTGAAATTGAGCCCGATCGAGATATATCACCGAGAAGTGGAACCAATCCCTCCATCACTTCGGTGAAACAAAGATAGTTGCGCTTGATATTTCGAAGGAATTTGACAGAGTTTGGCATCAGGCTCTTTTGTCGAAAATGCGTGAATGGCATCGGTGAGTTTCTCCTTCAATACATTAGAAACTACCTTTCGGGGCGTTTAATACAAGTCTGATATTCATCACATGAATACTGGTGTCCCCCAGGGCTCCGTTTTGTCTCCGACTCTCTTTCTCATTTTGATAAATAATCTCTTGTCTGCAACCTCTAATCCAATCCATTCCTTCGCTGATGACAGTACCCTTAGTTTTTCAGATTCGTTCCCTAACTCACGTCCCTGCAACGTATGTTAAACTCATTGAAACTCTCAAGCGAAACCATGACCCTCAACCATTATCCACGAATGGTACTTGCATCGCTGAAACTGAAAGACTTGCCATTCTCAACAACCATCTTCTTTGGAGCGATCACATATTCGAGGTCGCCAAAAATGCGACCTCCTAGAGTATGTAGGCAGGGCGGGGCAGTGGCATAGCAGATGTTGGATCCATTCCACTTCCTACTCGTCACCGTAGCTTCTGCATAGATCGCTAGACTCTGTATTCCATTTGCTGAGCGTAGCTCCGACGGCGACGGCGCAATGTCCTGTGATTACTCCCGTTAACATGCGGATGGAGGAGCGGTCAAGTGATGGCACAGTCCTCCCTGGATGACCAGGAAGTCTTCTTCTTTATTATGGTGTCAATAATGCTGTACAATCTACCAATCGGTGGCAGTATGGATGTGTCAGCTACATTGATATTCATTTCTGACCCCCTTCTTGCCAAGGCTATGTCCAGGAACCCAGCAGAGCTTGATCAAATGGTGTCGTATGTTGATCAGTGCATCGCGACATTTTTTAATCGCCTTTGATTTGATTGTATTCGATTTAATCGATTGACTGTCAGCGAAAATAGTTATATCCTACAGAAGGACATAGCATATAGCGGGCTTTTCTATTGCCAGGATTTCAGCTTGAAAAACACTGCATGCTTCTGGTAGTCTGAACGACTCCTGTTTCTGCAGAGCCTCCGAGTAGAAGCCTGCACACGTACCAATATCCATCTTCGAGCCGTCAGTGTAGATCGGGATCTCTTGATTTTGGTCTACGCTTTTTGACTCCCAAATATGATAGGGATGTCGATGTTGAAGTCTTTGTAGGGAGTTATATAGTCTGGTGTGGCTGTGAAGCTTTCAGGGTAAAATTTTCCGCGTGTCCATGGGTGGTCTGATTCCACAAGTTGGATTCTCTCAGTCTAAGAGCTCTTTTTGTCACAGAACCTTTGATGAACGACGTTTCTCACAACTCCCGTGATACAAAATGATACAAGCCTTTGTACCTTGTAGAGCTCCTTCATGTAGCTCTTTGTTCCTGTTGCTGTCCACCACACTAGGGACCCGTAGGAGTCCCCCTAAGACGAGGTAAAAACAGAAGATTTACTGCAGCAGAAGCTTACAAAATCAAAACCAAGCTCGTTTGATAAAGTTTTATTTCTAATCTTTGTCTGGCGTCGTGGTCTCAAAAACATCAAAAACAGGGACGGCTTTCTCTCAGGGGAGCTTATCACAGGTTGGCACTCTGCCACCACTAAAGCAGAACTTAAAAAAATCAAAACCCACGCGGTCGTCAAACCTCTCCAAAGTATCGCACTAAGCACGATTTTATGGGTAATGTGACGGATGTCAATATAAGCGAGTTTTCATGACCAATTTCCACCTAAGTTCCACAATTTCATCTGAAATCTGTCGCATAATACTCATCTCACATCCTCGAGAAAAGGGTCATCAAAAACTTTGTTTTCGACCATTAAACTCTCCCATGCAATGCTAATCCCTACTTAGCAAACAAGTTTTGTTGTCAAACATAAATACTTCTTCTCCTACTTACGTATGATGTATCTCTCTTCCCAAAATCAAATAAAACATCTATCGGTCGTTTTGGCCAAAAAAAAGTAAAAAAAGTGATCCAACATAAAAAAGTTCTCGTTTTTTGACAACTTTCAGTTAATCTACACAAAACTTCTACCGCATTACTTCGCCACCATTAACCAAAGAGCAGCGTCTTTTGTTGTCGTAAATTCCCTCTTTTCACACAGTGTCGCCCTCTATGGTCGTCCTTGGCTGAGCCCCGTTTCGTTGTCTTTACGACCTACGCTCTTCGACAAATAACATTCCTCTCGAAAGTACTTAATACGAATTGTATACCCAACGATGACTTGTCATCAAAACTGGTGCTAGAGCCAACTTTTCGTCATATAAAATAATTTCCAGCTATAATCGTTCAGTTGATTTTTATGTCCTTCCTTTCTCGTAACCAAGGACAACAAATTTTTGTTATTTTTTTTTTCTACTCTCGGACCAGAGTCCTTTTTTCGTTTCGAAAATAAAATTTTTGGTTGAATAATTTTCTGGTGCGGTTTTAATGCCGCAACAAATTGGAAGTGTTGTTGTTGTTGTTGTTGGTGGGGTCCTGTCAGTTGACAGTTACAATAGCGAAAAACAATAATAAGAATCGCTCATCGATTGTAATGGGAAAGTCCAAACAGATACATGCATTGGGGGAATTTTTAATGACAGGATTGTCATGCATCGGCGCGCGGTTGGGATCAATTACATGCGTGAGCTAATTAATCAAAAGGCGAGCACGGTATAACGGTGTAACAGGGATGTAATCACGATAATAATCGTGGAACTGGACATTTTTTTGGGTTTCCTGTTTTTTTTTTTAGGGCATAAATCTGTAACGAGTTACTGAGGCGAGCCATTGTGACGGGAAAATTTTAATTAAAAATAGTTGCTCTAAAATTGATTTAAGGGTAAGGACTGCGACAGTGTTGGTGACAGGAGTGTTTTGAGTTGTGGCGTATTTTTCAATGAATAATCGAAACAAATTGGATTTTGTTTCAATTTGTTTTTATTTTGCGGGCATATAAGAACGGATTGTGTTTGTAAATACCCACATTGCTCGGTGACAGGTCCCAGTCCGCTTTTTGGGATCAGTAAGTGAATGGGAACTCTTCAATCCAATTTTTATGTTTTGACAATCGTGTGTTACTGGGACTAGGAGGGATAATTTAGCAGTTTCACGCAGGAACATCGTGTTAACATGCCCCGAAGGCAGAGTACCCATATTGGTCGTTGAGTGTCTTATTCCTAGATTACTTCCTTAAGGAAGCAGCTATGCATAGCAGTGTGATTATGCAACGCAAAAAATATTTCAGATCACGCAGTCTGGCCATTTGCAAGGCACAGCTACTTCGTCTCTTTGCTTTGGCGGAAGATTTGACTCCATTCTATCGTGTTTGCTTATTAAAGCGTCTAGAGCAGAGCCAGGCGTGCTGGGAAAAGCTCCCAAGTAGCCGAGACAGACCGTTCTTTGGAGTCTTAGAGAATACAACAACTTACAAGTCTCGAATGAAAAGATTATACGCCGATCCTCCTGCATACACGATGTAAGCATCCTTTTTCATTTTATTGGAAATCTTTCAAAGAAACTGATAGGACCGCTGCAAACAACGTCTGCCCTTCTCGCATAAAATTTTAATTTTTTTGCACGAGGGAGGCTTCAGCTTTATCACGTTTGCGATCTGACGCACTAACACCCATTATAATGGTCGCCGTTTCACTCATCGCGTCCCAGCTTTCCTGAGATCTTGTCATCTCCAGCATTATATTTGCCGGGGTGATGATCTATCCTACTGTTCCTCTCACAAGATCTCTATCGCTTTCGTAGCATGGCCAATGAAATATGACGTGCACCTACTCGCTAAGCTATTGTCAACGTGATCTTAAAATTTATGCCAACCGTCCATTGCAGCGATGTGAAGGCTCTAACTCCTGCTCGTAAGCCCAGGTCAGTCAAAGAAATTGTTCATGTGACTGAAAGTGTTGCTGAAACCCCAGGATAGTCCCAGGTGCCCAGCAATAAGGCTTATCCCAAACCAACCTACACCGCATACAGTCCTTGGAATACATGGTTAAAAAGTTCAGCTGACTCACGAATTAAAGCCGGTGGTCCTTGGACAGCGCCGTACTTTCTCTGATTGGGTGTTGTTACTAATGTAGGAAGGTGATGCTGAATCATTATGAGCGATGAAGTCCATTACCATCTGCAAGGCTTCTTTAGGAAGAAGAGGTTGATTGTCGAGCAACCTCTTCATTTACAATGAGTGACAGTTTGGTGTGGATTTCTGGCGCCGTCACTCAATAGACTACGCTACCGAACTAGGAGCTCTAGTAGATGTGATACTCGACTTAGAGCACTCCACTCCAAATTCCTTGAGGAACCAGAGTAGATCCAACGATAGTAAGTTTTCTTCTAATGGTGGATAGGTGTCCTAGTGCTTCCTTCTATTGTGAATTAGTGCTCCACATTCCTTAAGATGGTAGCCTATCGTTTCCTCAAAATCTCACAGTTTCCTGAGGTATTCCCTGCGCAGGAGCAGCCGGTTTTACTAGGTAGCTGTGGCTGTTGTCGTGCCCGCTTTAACCCACGTGCTTCGCTGAGGGTAGCAACACACACGGTGTAGAAGACTATAGGTTACCATGTAGTCAGACAGTGGATAATGCCTATACACATGATTGTGACTAATTCGGAAGCCGAAGTAAGCCATGAGGCGCTAAAGATGAGCAAGATGAGCCCTCGCGATGCTATCAACAAACAAAAAAAGCTTGAAGACTGTTCACTACCTTTAATGTAACAGTTACTCAGTCACAAAATATATCCGGCCCTTTAATCCCACATGAACACTTTTCCAGGTGTTGGTAGATCCTCCCCGGTTTCAGATTTATCACCAATTTGCGCCTGATTGAATAGAACGATTGGTGGTTTGATCTCACGTCTAGGATCCCGTTTGTGGAAATAGTTAGCCGAAAGGCGATGAGCTGGCCCATCAGGCACATATGGTGGAGGCTGAGTGCGTTCTGAAACACTGTCTTCATAGCGATTGGTTGTGGTGTGCTCCCTCTGTTCAAAAAAATAATTAAAACACGTAAAATCACGACGAAAGGCTTAAGGACTCACACCGAGCAAAAAATTTCGAAAGGTTCGTAAAAATGGGGCAACATCTCTTCTTGCCATCGCTGTTGTTTTTTTTTTATTTGTTTCGTGAATTGAAAAATTCTCGTATCTGAAAAATTTTTAATAAAACTTCAAAATAAATTTATTATTTGGACATCAAATAGTATCGCTCCTTTTTAGTAGGGTTGTAGAGGTAGATTTTTTCAGATTCTGTTCTTGGACAGCTAAAGACTGTAGAGTGAGTTCTAAGCTTTGAGCGTTCGCGCGGTTTTAAATCTTGTGGGCCACCGCACCATTCCCATTGCGTATCTACTACCGGTATCGGTATCTTCATGTATAGAAAAGACATAAGTCGAAAATAGGACTCAGGAAACGGCCCGGCGAATCAGAAAAAGGAGGAGTTACCCCAACATGAAGTATTCCTTATGAAACTTGTCTTCAGGAACGCTAGTACTGCGATGGTTGATATAGAGTGAATCACCGACAAGATGCATGATCTCCTTGTCCACTCAAACCTGTGGAACTTTAGGGGTGTTCTTCCTGCAGAAGTGGTGAACAAAATTCTCTTGAAGCCTACTAAACATGATCCACAATCAAGAAAAAAAGATCTAGTATTCGAGAGCTCCCGGCATTGAGTATGAGGTCTTCAATCTTTATTTCAGCTATCTCGCTGGGATCCTCGAAGAAGAGTTTACCGAGAGTAAGCAATCTGCAGGGAAAATGGCAAAGAGATTCTCCTTGTGGGGAATACACCCTTGGCTGCGTGGTCTCCGACTGGCCAGAGGCCTGTAATAATAGCTATAATTCTAGCGATATCTGGTCTCGATTTACCAAGAAGCTCGTTTGATTTAGATATATTTGGCACAATTAGTAAGATTGTTCCATTGGCTAGCTGATGGAAGTGAAGGTGTTGCGATTTGATGCTTCAAAAACCCTTAGCAGGAGGCAGGCTTCCAGTATCGCGAGAAGCTCCGCCTGGAAAGCACTAGCAGAGTTAAGAAGACGGAAAGACTTTGACATACCCAGTTGGTTTGAGAAGATGCCTGCGCAGTCAATTAGGAAGAAAAAAAACCTCAATTCGTATACACAACTTGAAGTGGACCAGTATGGGCATGCCTAACAGCCCTTTCAGGTCCTTAGAGAGTTAGAGACACCTGCTTAAGTGAATGGCCCTACCATGATGTAATACGGTTCCAATTTGTGAATTCATACGCGACTTTGAAATCAAAAAAACTCTTCTAAACATGTACTCCTACTTTCTAAGTTGGGCGCCAATTAAAAAAAATTATTACCAAAGCCTCTTGGTGATATTTTTCTATAAAAAAAATTGGAGGAAAAAGTTAACAAGGTCATTAAATATGCAAATTTCGCTTGTGGTCCTACATTCTCTCAGAATTATTCTAGCTCCATATACGGTGTGCACTTTATCCAGCTCTCACTCTCGATTTAAAAATTTCGATTGGATTTTCCAGCACTCTAAAGTGCCCAGTATAATCGAATTAACATCGCCTCAGGACACACTTCACTCTGACTGTAGAATCCCTCTTAAAAACATCCTTTTCATACCTCCCGGCTTACACTTTATTTTGCATACATATTCCAGTATATCCCTACGCCTTGTTTTATCCTTTTTGAAAAAAAAAAAAAAAATTGCCAGACAAACAAATAGAACAACAAACCAGAGAGACATGGTACTGAATGATTTTTCTCTCTATTTATTTATTTCCATTCGTTGGCGTACAACTAAAAGTGACAGACAAATAAAACAGACAAACTTTGCTGCAAGGTACCACCCAAACAGAGACAAAAAAAAAAGCAAGGAAAAAGGACAAGAGACACAAACAGAAACGCCTCAGAGTGAAAGCTGTCAGTAAGCATTCACAAAATAGTCATGCAAATGGAATACATAAACAGATGCCCATTTCAAGTGGGGGGCCTGTCTAGCTATCCACTGATAAGTAGGTATATGGAGTAAGGTAGAATGATCCTTGAAGGGTTTTCTTTTTAATCCCAAAAGAGTAAACAAAGGGAAACAAAATAAAAAATCTGAATCCAACCAAAAGTAGAGCGGTTGCAGGACGGAAGAAATGATGAATTGACCCGCACCCACATAAGGGCTCTTTAGCCCTAGTTTTTTTCCCTGTCTGTGTGTGTCCTTTTTTCAATTAGTTTAGTTTTTCAATTAACACGATCTAAGTGGATACAGACAGCAGACATTCAGCTAGTCAAGCCAGCATCTCACAAGGCACACAAATTACAAAACAATACGCAAACACATTAGGCAACATTTCGGGATATGACAGTCAGATGGCGGGGGGTGGAGGAAAAATGGGATAAATTAGTAAACAGCAGACACCTATTTGTACCTGAATGACAATCCCGCATTTGCAAGGATAACAATTAACTAACCTAACGACAATAACGACAACGACGGCAGAGGCGACGGAGGCGACGGAGACGACGACGATGAGTAGAAAGCAATTTGCCAAAATGATTAAAATCACGAAAATTTGAATTCGCTAAGGATGAGGGAAGGGCGTGAGTACATCCTTTTTCCTAAAAGACAATACAAGAGATTAAGAGTATGTATGTGGTGGCAGGTGGGATGGGTGCAAATCCTAGAGAAAGGATGCTGCTTAATGGCTTTTTCAACGTCATCAGATATTCTAGAAACGAATTCGTTTTATTAGGATGCTTAAATTAGTGGAAGCGCGATGGGTGGGAGCGCGGAGAAGATAATGAGTCCTTGAAGAGCCGGAAGACAATAGTTTCAGCAAAGCAAAAGAAACGTAAACGATGGCGGATAGAAAATAGAACATGAGACTGGGGATAATTCAAAATGAATTTCGAATTAGTTTCTCCTGTCCTAGCCTAGGGAGTATCTTTTTCTAGAATTTATCTGATTTCAGGAGGAATTACTTCTATGAGAAGGACACGTGCGTCTTAGATTTTCTATGTCAATGGACCTATTTGTAATTATTTCACAAATACTGATGATTTTTTTAAATTCCAGCGACATACTGATATTGTTTGTTGCAGGAGTTATGCCATTACATTGGGCGCCATTTAATAATAAATTATTTAAATAATTTTAAGGGAAGCTTCGTATCCAAATTGGGAAATGTGGGAAAAACTGAAGTGGCGCTAAGATGTCGGGATTTTGGTCACTCAAGCACTATCTTTGTTAAACCGAAGCAGGTATCTTGGCACTAAATTCGATGAGGCATCTGAAAAGCTGTCATACTTTTCCAATGCACTTCAGTTTTTTTCGTAATGGCATTGAGACTAGCAGACACTGCTAGCTGTCTGCCAGGACATTAAGTTTTGCATAGTTTCAGATCTTAGTCTCTAGGGTTTTCCGAATGTTTTTCTGCACAAATAGAATGACCGCGACCTCCTTAATGCTTTCGTTAATGTTCACACTTAAGTTCAACTTTTTGCCAAAGATTTTTAGGGTGAAATAGCTAAGTTTTCTGGGGTTTGACCGTCAGTTTTTTGCCGAACGGCCTCTAGTGGGCGCCGTGGCTCAAGTGGTTAGTGCGTTGGATCGCTGAGCGTGAGGTTCGAGGTTCGAATCCCAGAGAACACCAACAAGTTTTTCACGGTCCCACCTTTCGCGAATGTCTGACAAACGTCCGAGAGTAATAACTGTCAAGAGAAAGCTTCTCAATTTGCCTTTCGGATATGGCTCTAAACTGTAGGTCCCTTCCATTTGTGTGAAAAAATATAACACGCACAACACGGATGGTCGCGAGAAGCTAGGCCCTCCACCACATACGGTCTGTTGCGCCAAGAATTTGTATTTGTATTTTTTTGGCCTCTAGAAAGAGCAACCAGATCCCAGAAGCACTGAGACTCATCTCGGTCCATTGTACTTCCAGGCAGCAACTCCTTTTTGGTGTAGTAATTGGGGGAACTCCGATTTTATTCTTGGTGGCTGTGGTTACTGTTCCACTGGCGGGGCCTGAACCTACACCGACCAAGTCACAAGCAAACACACTACCTACTACTCCATAACCACCTCCGGCCCCAACTTGCTCGCAAAAACTTGGGAGATATTCGCCTTATCCTCATACACTTGGGCCTTAACTCTGATAATTCAAAATTTTGGATTATAACCTCTCTAGAGGCGTTAGTTGTTGGGGTCCTCTCGGTTTTGGGTAAATACGACCTTCCCCTAGCATGCCCACAATTCAATTGAAAAGGTCATGAATCACGCTCAGGTTCACTAAAGCTCTCCGCAATAAGTCTGTATTAACCTTGTTGAAGGGCTCATCAGTGCTTAGAATGTGCTGGAGATGAGCCCTCCGGATTGAGATTGCCATAGTCTTTTCAGCATTCGCAGGACACTTTCAGAAAGTCGCATTCCTCATCGCTTACTTCTAACGAGATACCACAAAAAATTACAGCACTCATAGACCTCCTGTCAGATGCGACGTATCCCTGTGCAGGGTTCCAGGCCACAGGGATATTCCAGGCAATTGCAAAGCGGACAAGCTAGCTAAGGAGGGAGCAGACCGGAACCTCCCTAATAATAGAGGGGAACCGTCAGCACCTATTAAATCGATAAAATTCCAATTAGACACCGCAGCCATTAGTTTGGCCAACAGTATGTGGAACATGCCTCTCTTCCAAACAAATCTGGCCAGAGCTAGATTGTGGGAAACTCAGTAGACTTATTTCCGTTAATAGGGCAAATCTTAAGAAGACAGTTGAACCCCTTACGCGGCATTGCCTGGAAGGCAGACATGCCAGAAGACTTGGTGCTCCCCTCAACAAGGAAGAGGACACCATGACACATATTTTGCTTACCTGTCCTGCCCTATCGGCTTTGAGAAGGAAAACCCTATGGGAATACTTCTTCGAAGATCTTAGCAGTCTAGCTAGACTCGAATTGAGCAAAATGCGGCGAATCATGCCTCTTCTTCGGCATGGGTTTACACCGAAATCGGTTGCCCTGCTTCCTGTCCCATTCTCCCGAGAAGTCACAAGGTTACCATGTAGGTCCTCGGTGCTGGTTGTCCGAACTTTCATAGAAGTATCATAGTGGACCTTCTTCGGTCTAAGTGTGTCCCTGCTAACCGGGGACGGCCACCCAACCCAACGTCTAGATCATGTCCAGATTAAAACTACTGACACAAATCGGTTCACCATTGACGCACGCTTTAGACCTTGCAATAATTTTCAAAAGTGTTTTAAGGCCCTGCGGGCCAGTAACACATTTACCATGCTCAACAAGCACACAATGGCCATTGAAGCTGGCAAAAGTCGTGTGTTCTCGCACGCTTCCCATCGGTAAACTTTGAACCAAACGCCCACCGCCACCACCACCGCCACCACCACTGCCGCCGACAATTTAACTCGTCATTTCTAATTAACGAAAGGTGAAATTTTGGAAAATTCAACTGTAAATGTTAACTGTGTAATTTGTTTTACACCAGTCGCCCCAACCCCGCTACCGCCGCCGACCACTCACCATCTCATTCATTATTGTTCAAGCGAATTGGTTGATGATGAGGCCCTGCCACATCTCCTGCCAATAACCATGATGATGCTCCCTACTGATGATGATGATGATGATGAATAAAACTGTGGAAAACTTTTTGAAGCGTATACATATTGTAACGGGTTAATTGGCATTAAACTGTAATTCAGTGTGTTTCCAGTTGTGTTTGCCTTTTCAACTAAAAAGCGCCCCAAAATTGCCACTCTTGCCACTCTTGCCCCTACACGCCGCGACTGACGTGAGTGGGTTGTGTATTCACTTTAAATTGCCGTTGGCCAGGAGTGTATCTACAGGACGATTTCAGATATGACAGTTCGCTCGTCGTTCGGTATACTCGTACTCTGTGTACCAAATTAGTAAAAATTACTTTTCGTGTCACAATTACATGAAACCTTTGCTGGTGGTGTAGATGGGCAGGGGAGGGGGGACGCAGGTCCTTCGGAAAAGGGATGAATGACTGACGCGAGAGTTCTTTGTGAATTTAATTTGCTCCAGAAACTCTCAAAAACGTAGCACGCTAATTAACGAAAAGTGTGGGCGAGGTTATCGTGTAGTGGTATGGCTGTGTGTGGGTCAATGGATGTCGAAAACGCCACTGAAAACGGGAATGAAAATTAAGTTAAATTAAAAAGGAAACACACTGCAGGAAGTGGAAGGAAAAACGCGTGTGCTTTTAATTTAAATGATGTGGCAGTTCTTGTTTTTTAAGGTTTCAATCAAAGGTGTAATTAATGACTGAAAGGCAGCCACTGAGGAGTAGATAAAGGATCAGACCTGGGTGAGATCTATTTACTCTAGAGTTCTACTAATAGTGGAGGAATATGGACTTCTACCCGAACAAGATGCGGTCAACACTGTCTCGATCTTTGGCTAGCTTCTCATTGAATGATCTGCAACCGACTTGAATGTCACTCAGCTTACTTACTTAGGTGGGGCTACGGTTGGGGGTGAATCTGGGCCTGAACCAACAAACCTCTCTAGTTAGCCCGTCCCTTAGCTAACTGCCTCCGTGCACTCCAAGTTAGTTGAGGTCCTCTTCGACTTGTGCGCCCCACCTTAGTCCGGGTTAGATTCGAAAACTCTACGGGCCGGAGCATAGTCATGTCCTAGTCCTAGTCATCTTAAGCGACATGATGCGCAGTTTCTTGACCGATGTTGTGTCCCTTCTTGTTGCCAGCATATACTTGGCTTCGCCCTCATTTACAGCTTAACCCATTTTGGAAGCTTCTGTATCGATTCTAGCGAATGCACCAGTGACAGTCCGCTGTGTTCTGCCAATAATGCCGATCTCATCGGCGTAAGCTAGTAGTTGCACTTTTGAAAGATTGTGCCACCGGTGTTGGCTTGAGAGTTTCGCACAATTCTTTCAAGGATGATATTAAATACGTCACATGACAGCGCATCACCTTGTCATTGCCGACCTTGATGGAGCAGCGAGCGTTCTCCATCATCATCCTGCACAGACTAACGAGTTTGGCAGGGATACCAAAACTAGGCTTGGCTCTGTATAGCCCGTCTCTATAAATGCTGTCATATGCGGCCTTAAAATCGATAAAAAGATGGTGAGTATCGATTTGGACTTCTTTGGTTTTTTCCAGTATTTTATCGACTGCGGACTTTCCTGGCCTGAAACCACACTGATAGGGCCCAATCAGATTGTTGACGAAGGGTTTCAGGCGTTAAGATCTTGTATCCGATATTGAGGAGACTGATACCTCTGTAATTGGCGCAGTTGAGGGGGTCTCCTCTCGTGTGGATCGGGCAAACGATGCTGAGATACCATTCATCAGGCATACACCCGTCAGACCAAATCTTGGAAATGAGTTGGTGTATGCTCTTTACGAAGTCATTTCCAGCTGCCTTGAACAACTCGGCCGGTAGGCCATCAGGCCCAGCAGCTTTGTTGGATTTAAGCTTGGATATTGCTATCCTCACTATCGTTTTGGTCAGCTGGACGGAAGTTTTGGCTATCATTGTCTATGTTGGTATGTTGGTCTTCATCGCCATCATACAGTCTGCAGAAAAAGTTTTTCTACATTCTCTGCACCTACTGTGACGTTTCTACAAGGTTTCCTTCCTCATCTCTACAGGTTTCCATACGGGTCTTGTTGGCCTGTCACGTTCTTTTTACCTTAAAAGGTAAAACTTCCGTACCTTATTCCTGGAGTATTGCCTCTCAATATCTTCGATCCAAGAAGTCCATGTTGCTCCCGTCTTTTATGCTCGTAGAGCTCATGAGCAGCCCTCGTCGTCCTTTGCAGTGCCGCTTTGTACCCCCCTTGTTCTGCTGCATGTGCTTGACGGCATTCTTCGTCAATCCAGGGGTTTCTTGGTGGTGGTCGACTGAATCCGAGCACATCGATTGCGGCATCTCTGATGGCATGTTGGCAGCGTTGCCACTGGTCTTCGGCCGAAGAATGTAGTTCAATCGTCGACCTCCTCGAAATTGAAATATCTGGAACAGACTTAAACAGGGTCTGTCTGTCAGGCAGATTCTTTAACCCAGGTGGGAAGCGAAAATTTTCGATGCGATTGTCCTTGCGCTTCCCTTTCAATTGGATTAAGGTCTGCTACAGCTTCCGTCCCAAGCTCTACGCGTTTCCTGAAATTATAGCTAAGACGTTGGCAATGTCAAGCGCCATTTGTAAATAGGAATTACCCCAATTAAATCCATTTGAACCAATGTCACATGGGATTAGACACACATAACCAAGGTAACCCCTACTCATTATCCTGATTTAATACGCTTCTGGCTACCCCCATGAATCTTTTCCAAAAAAAGAAACCATACACTCGTGTGTTAAGAAAATATATTTTCTTAAATCTTCAGCCGCCCTTCCAAAAAGTGTATATCACGCGTCAGTTAATTTACGTTCCACCATAAAATCGTGTTCCAAATGTGCCCCGTCATTTGCTCACCTTCTCACCCATCCACCCTCCAACTTGACTGATACACTCTCTCTCTTTTGCACCCTCACTCCAACCCCAACCATACATATATATACGCGCATATTACGCTAATTTAACTCAAAAGTAATTTTCCCTTAATTTCACTCATAAATTCCACTGAATCACCCTCAACGAGCCCACCACCACCGTCAAGGCATCTCTTCCAGAGTTTCTGCTTTAAATGTCAAGCCAAATGGATGTGTGATGCGAAGGTGGCTTTCACCTGGGTTACCAATATTATGAAAGAAGGTAGAAGAAGAAATATCCCTTCCATATCCTTATTAGGTCGAACGTGTGCCAAAAGTGATGAAAGTCTCGCGCCCCCGATGAAATATTCTTCTCCATTAAGCTTTCAGTGTGTTCAGGTGAGTTGGAGGCATATGTGCCGGTGTGCTCCTCGTCAGTCGTCACATATGTCGTCGCAAATCACCAAAACAAAAAAAAAATAAAAGGAAAAAAGGACCCTATTCGGAAGGGGAATTTTCATTCACTTTTCTGTGCTTGATGAGCCGGTGTTCCAGGAAGAAAATAATTTTCCGAATTTTTTTCTTTTCTTTTTCCTACGCTTCGTGTATTGTGTTTGTGTAGGAGTATGTGGATGCTGGGAGATCCTTTATGTTGTTACATCGACGAGGATTTTATTTTTTTCTGCTGGTTTATCGTGGTAACGTTTCATTGTTACTCAACGTTGACGTGGGAGAATTTGTTTTTTTTTTTTTTTTTAAAGGAATTCGCTCGTGGCGCGATTTAAGGAAATAGGTGTGCTTCTTCATGGAAGGATCGGAGTAGCGTAGCTATAATGACATTTTTCAAAAAAGTCAGTGGAACGATATTATTTTCTAGGAAACAGTCGACAGGTTTTGAAGGACTTCATTGAAGTGATGTAGTTTCAAGAAGCGTATCGGATTCAAATGAAGTGGTTTACTGAAAAGTGTCCACCAATTAGTAGTCATTTCCCCAGGACGCCTGGCTCTGCTCTAGATGCTTTGATTAACATGTAGCGGTAGCCAGGGTGCGCTTAATGCACTACTAAACCCTTTAACCTTCTTGCGAATGAAAAACCTCATTGGATTCAGTCGGAAGGGTGAGCTCATTGAATCTCGTCTGGGTCCCAGGACACAACGGGATAACAGGGAATGAGATCTCTGACGAGCTTTCTCAAGACCTGACCCTGACAGCATCCTTGGTCAGGACTTCCGTTGACGATTGGGTTTTCAATGAGCACAATCGAAGGTGGCGTAGCTCTCCAGGATCTCCCCTGTCCGATCTGGCTGTAGTCGAAAAAGTAAAAATACTGTCAGAGCACGACTCGGCCACATGGAAGAGTGAACAGCAAATTTTCGACCCAGAAAAACTTCGAATTCCATCCTCTAGGTCTGAGACTCTACACTGGAAATGTTGTATTGACGTTTGCAACATCCTTCCCATTCTGCAAGGTATTGTCACGCAATGTCTCATTGCAGGGGCATCTCTTCAGACAAGCATGCCTAAATAAAAACACTCATAGCTGATACTAACTAATTGCATAAAGGAATCAGTCGCCAAGGATATGCCAATTTCATTTAAACTTCCTTCCCTCACAACAAAAGCAATTTATCTGCAACAGCACATCGTTCTGTTCAGTAATTTTCTCATACAAAAACCTCAACAATGGCATAAAAATGAACAAAAGAATCCTTCATTTAACTTTCCAACTTACATCGTCATAACGGAAAAAATACCGAAACAACAACAACTCAATTAATCGCCGTGAAACAATAGCACCAGTACCACCCCACCATCATAACCAAACGAACAGTATACTGTCAGGCAACGCAGAAATAAAAATTAATTTCGGGTAATTCTTCCGCAGCAATAACATTTTATAATCCTCCACAGGACACAGACAATACAATGGCATACCAGCATTATGGCGAATAAAAAAAAAAGACAACAACAACAACACATAAATGACCCTACTTTCCACCTAATTTACCCTATTCTCAGGACATTTACATAAATAAACGACAATCTGACTGAAAAAAAAAAAAAAAAACAATAAACCTTCCCGCCATCATCATCATTGTCTTCGTAGTCATAGATGTCCTGGAAAAATGCTCATAAAGAAATGCGTAAAAAGGGAGCGCAAAAAAAAATGGAAGGATTCTCCTCCAGCAGCAATGAACCCTTTCTCATGGATGGTCCACTCTATAGCGCAGCTATTAGTCATGCATTGTCCGAACGAAGAAACTTTCCAGTCAACATAGACAAACGATGATCCTTGGCAAGGACATAAATCTTATCTTGTGCCATAGAAATTTGCTGCTAATAATCACCTCATCATGACATCCTTCGAGTGAGAGAGCGAAAGATGCGAAAAGGCACGCGTTAAAGTAACTTTCTTTTTTTTTTCATTCTTTCTTTCAGAGAATCCTTACAAAATTGGTCAGGCAGAGCACAGCACGTTTACTAGTAATCAGGTCAAATTTGATTTGAAATATTTTCTCCGCTTTTTTCCTTCAGTCAACTTGTTTTTGGTCCTTTTTTTGGGGGGGCAAGGGGGGACAATAGACACTCAATTTGTGAAAAAAAAAGAAGCAGAAAAGTCCTTACAAAGGATAATAATCTAGGGAAAGTTCAGCTTTGAAACCGGAAAAGGTGGCGAAAGGCGAATGGCGAAAGGCTCCTGCTGCCCCCCTACAGGGATATAGATTAGGGACACCTTAGTGGTAGTGGTCACAAATAAATTTGTTTGTCCTTTCAACACGTAACTCATCCAAATTCGATTTCATTCAATCGAGAAGTGTGAGAAATCCTAAAGGAAATTGATCCTTTGACCAGTCGTTTGAGGGTTCACTTCCTCCTTTTCTAATGAAGTGTGCTATCAGAATGTGAATAAGATAAGCAATGTGTGCTTGTGTGAATGACACTGAAAAATGTCCTTTTTCATATAAAAACCAGTACACATTTACACAAATTTTAAGGTGCAAACAATCCCAAACACAAAAGGGATATGACATAAAATAGCGTAACGGGTTTTGTCCTGTGAAAAAAAAAAAATGGTTACATTACCACAATATACACACCGAGACCAAGTGGATTTATAGTGAGCAATTTAAATACCGTTAAATGCATAAATCACTCTTGCCCACACAGGGGTTTTATGAACACAACCGTAAATTTAATGTCGCAGAGGATACATAGAAAAAAAGCGATGTAAACAGGAAGAACTACGGGTGGGTTTGTGAGTTTGTCGAGTCAGGAATGTTTCGTTGTTGCTGCCTCACCTCAATGTCAGCAATTCGAATTTTAGACGACCATATAACGGGAGCAGGGGGAGACTGTTGAAAGAGAGGTTATGTTGACGTGAAATGTAGTACACTGAGGACGAAAAGTGTTGGGCGATTATACGATGATACCTTAAAAAAAAGGGCGAAAGGAGCCTTGAAACTTCAGGATTCGTTTCTAAAACGTCTTCTAAATGTGTTCAACAATTATTCTTAGAAGAGACGCTGACCTTAATAAGCTAGTCCATCATTGAGGAGAACGGACGTCCAGGACACCCGTTTATTGAAGTCTGTGATAAAACGTGTGAAATCCTTGATACGGTGTTTAACGTCTGGAAGAATCATAGGAGTGTAGACATCATTGAGAACTTTCTGGAGGACTTTTGGAATTTCCTATTCAGGCTGACCATAGACAGCAACCTTATTGATTGCATTTAAGAGAACAATCGCTTCACAGACGGTGTTAACCAGCGGCAGGAAGCTGATTGGACATGATGGTCAAAGCTCGAAAAATTTTATTGCGATTGCTTCCGTCTATCTAATGGAATTGAAATCGCACAGGACAAGAGTAAGAATCTGAGTCCTCTCAAACGATTTCATTAAATCGTATCGTTTGTATGGAAGGTTGCATTTATAGTGCGGCCCATGATGTAAATAGCACGAGAAAGGAAAGGCCACTGCCAAGAAATTGCTTACAAGAGATACACTCCTTATGCCTACTCCGTCTAAACTGGAAACTTAATGTTCAAGAAAGAGTCCGTAAGGCTCACAATGCTCTCTTCATATGCAAGAGGCCAGTGGGAAAAAAGTGGGGCTTGAAACCAGCCATGAACAAAGAACAGCCTGCATTGCAATCACAGGTGCTCTAGGCACAACGTCCACAGCTGCACTCGACGCTTTTCTTAAGGAATCATTCGCCAACATCCCTGACAAAGCGGATGAAAGTCTTGGTACACTCGACTTTGACATACGAAGTGATGTACCCTGATAGGGATGATTGTCAGAGGATGGTTCTTAAACTAGTAACGAAACGGGGTCAGATATATGTATGTTCAATAGATATGGACCCACACGTGGCTCTAAGACTTCCGGACACAAGCAGTGTGTTCCAGGCAGAAATTCTGGCCGTACTCAAAACCGCGGAGCTGCTTGAGATGGGATCAGTATCCAGCTAAAATATTGCCATCTACATTGATAGTCAGGCTGCGCTAAAGGCGCTAGAGTCCTATGTCAATAAATTTGAACTAGTCAGGAGCTGCCGCACAAGGCTTAAGGTATTATGTTCGCAGAACCGAGTCAGATTAGGTTGGGTAGCTGGACACTGTGATATAGAAGGTAGCGAAAGTGCCAACGTACTGACCAAAAAAGGAGCAGAACTCCCGATAAATGACCCCTGTGGGGTTTCTAAAGCCCTGTGGCCTGAGTTAGATCGGAAAAATCTGAAGAATTAATAAAGCTCAGCAGATCAAAGTTAAGAATGGCGATAGGGATACTCTCTGGCCATTGCCTCCTGAGGAAGCACGCTATGAGATTAGCTTCAACGAACACGAACACATGCAGGAATTGCGATAACCTACGTGTTGCAGAGGACATTACTCACCTACTCTGTGAATGTCAAGTCATTGTTTGGAGGAGGATAAAGTACCTTGGAGGGTTCTTTTTCAGAGATCTGGAGGAGGTTGGTTCCTTGAACAAAAATGAGCACCTCTGTAGGGAAATTAAGTGCATGGGCGAATTGGATTAGGTTTCTGACCGTGGAAGTTCCCTAGGGATCGCGTTGGGCCCACTATGGTGCCTAGCGTCTAATGAAGAACTCATAACACTGTATAACCTAACCTAACCTATGCCTACTGCCCACCAACGAGCAAGGAAAGCTTCTGGCAATTGTCGTCCAGATGCACCTCAACCCAAAAAAAATTCCAAAAAAATCGTTAATTCACCCTTTATTCGTCGTCAGACTTCGCAGTGCCACTGTATCGGCTTGACAATGGGCGTTTTGGATACACAAGTGTTCTACACATGTAACTATTTGGTAATAAAAACTTCTCCCGGACTCCGAGGACAGAAAAATAATCTCCATTTAACGACATCGGTGGCATCTCCTGCTGCAGAGTGGGTAGGTGATGGTAGGGGGGATGAATTTTCGCGGCAACTTTGTCAACACACGCTATGGCTGTGGCTACGTAGTATCCAGAACGAACTGAACGACCGACCACCGGGGGTATGCGGAATAAGAGCCATTTAAAACCGAAATTAATTCATTGCGCTGGGACAAAAGGGAGAGATAAAGATTACTTGGTCTTCTGCGAACTCCCATCCACCGCCCCACGCTCCTTGCTCTCAATATATGTGATTTGCTGTTTGATTGTCGACGCGAGGACTTCGCTGTGAGGACGTTGGCGGTATGTTTAACGGTCATGACAAAGGGTGGGTGAGATTCTTTTATTTATATTGCTATTCACCCATCCATCCACCACCACCACCAGTGACTGGAGGCGCGCGGGGGAGACACATACGATTTAAATCTTTTTATGTCCTTTTTTGTTCGTATAATTTGTGACACAATGTTGCGAGGTGCCCTTTTCCCAGTTCGCTGCCTGTGCGCCTTACATACATTCATTACAATGTCAACATACCGTAGATGGAGGCAGTGCCGCTTCTGCCAACAACAGCGAAAAAAATGCTGTAATGTCGCCGGTTTTTATGTCCTTTTGGAGAGTCATTTTCCATAGTATGGGTGGGTTGGGTTGAATGCGGGCCTCAACACAATCCAAATCGAGTTTCAGGAGTAATTTTTCGGAGCCCCGGCGACTTTATATCTCTAACATTCCGCGCGGTTGTCTGAGTTAGTTAAAATGAATTAACATCGCCCAAAATGGAGAAAAAGGATATTTTGTCAGCTTGTTATAGTTTCGTGTGGCGTTATAGCTGGCAACTTTGTGTGTGGTGCCATGGGGAACTGAGGACATCCTAGACCTGTGGCTTCTGTGAGACCTCTCCAACCAAGCATAAGAAGCTTCCAACCGAAATCCTTTCCTTGGAAAGAAAAAAATGAATCCTCTTTCCACAGGCACTTAGGATGTCCATTGACCCTTTTTTCTTCTCCGCTACACTTGAAATTGAAAAATGGACCACCAATCGCTACTAGAAAAAAGGACGAAAGAAATATTCTTAGCATGACCATGTTGTCCATAGCCCCTCCCCCCTCTAAAAGTGGTCCTTTTGATTCCCTTGCGGTTCTCTCTCTGACTACTTGGCCTTTTCGGGGAAATCGACCTCGTGAAAGTAATTAACATCCTTCCACCACCCTCGAACAGATGGCTCTTCAACCATTTACCGTCTCAAGGGTTCGTTTTGTGTTTGCCAAGGATCTTGACTAGTAATAAAGAAATTAACATGTTTATGACCATCGCACTGGACCGAGGCGGAAGCTACCCACTTGAATCGTATATTTAATTGCAGGACATTACAAAGTTGATAGTAGTTACTGGTAGTAGTAGATGGTGCCGGTGGTGCTGGATATCCTGATAGTTTCTTATTATTGTTGCTGATTCCCTTCGAGGGAGATTATGAATTCGTGAAAACTTCTACAGTTGTTTACCGAATAAGTTTTTGATAGCAAACGTCAATATTGCAGCAGATTGGTGGAGGAGCGCGATGTGCATTGGGTTTTAGTTGGATCCCTGCGGTAGTTTCACTGTCTCGTTTGAAAATGTATTCCATATGCAAATGCAAAAGTGGAACGACTTTAGGGACCATAAGGGGGATGACGATGTGATTTTCATAAATTCATGACGATGTTGGATTCTTGGTTGAGAACGCCTTAAGAGTTCCATTGCGGTGTTTGTGTCTGAGGTGGTTTTCCACTTATTTTAGTTTTCGTTAATTTTCCATTGCTGTGTTTTGTCCTTAAGGATGCACGTAATATGCTGCTTTTGTCTGGCGTGAGGATAGTATCAAACATCAAAGGCTTGCGGCGGATGGTACATACATGTATGGATGTCACTTAAGTACACGCACGTCTTCCGCTTTTGTAATTTAGGATGCTTTTCACAGGACTAAATTAAAAACGCGGAAGTTACATGAAAGCTGGAGGATTGGAGTTGTTCTTAGTTGCTGCTCGCGTTGCGCAAGTCTTAATATCAATGATGGCACGAGACGCACGACAGTGCAGACACACTTAGACCAGTAAAGGTCGTTTGACATACCATGGATCAAAACCATTAGGTCATTCAGGGACTAACAAAACCAACCGAAAGTTTTGATAAAGCGATGGATGCACATCGATGGAAGGGGGACCCTAAATGGAGCATTCTTCTATGCAACAATGCTGGGAGATTACATAGGAGGAGAACGATGGTTCTTCATTCTCCTCGTCCCTACAACTCCTGCAGAAATAGTTGGACGATAAGTCAGTGTCCAGTGAGAACACCGACAACGCTGCTGATCTGTGATCGCTTTGGTTTGACCAACTCGGCACTACGATTATGGTCCATCCTAAGCCAGATCTGTCTCGAGATGTGACATGCTGAGCCATTTTACCATCTGAGGTTGGTCTTTCTAATAGCATTTATACCTAGGGATTGCCTATCAGGCAGAATCCTTAGAGTAGTACCCTGTCTGGCGAGCTCGTCTGCCCTGCAGTTTCCCGCAATGTCCCTGTGGCCTGGCAGTCAGCATAGGTGAATGTTGAACTGCTCTGTTATCTCCATAAGAGATAGGCGGCTGTTGAAAGCGGCCTTTGAGGTAAAGGAGCACGACTCCAGGGACTTGATTGCCGTGAAAAATGGTAATATCTCTGACAGATAGTACATTACACTTCAGCCAGGACAGGGCTTTCTTAAACGCCATGATTTCCACCTGAAAAACGCTACAATGATCAGGGAGGCAGAACGATATTCTCAGGTTGACCTTTTCGGAGAAAACACCACATCCCACCCCACCTTCGGTTTTAGGGCCATCTGTAAAAATGTGATCCGAGCTGCCATCGATAGGGGGAGAGTTGTCCCATTCATTCCGTTCAAGGATGCTCGTTCGGAAGTTTCGGTCAAATCTCATTTTCGGCGGGATGTAGTCAGTATTTTCGTGTTCGAAGTTGAGGAGATCAAGGATCGAGGAGTGGTCGCACAGGTAGCAATCTATTTGCCGAAAATATCTAAGGGTATCAGGTTAAACAAAATGTTCAGTGCCGCTGAGGGAGTAATTCTCAGTGCACCCCATATGCAAATGCTTGCAGATCCTTGTACCTTAGCAAGGATAGCCGCGGAAACCAGCACGCCCATCTTATAGGGTCGCATCTCAACCAATCGTATCCAGAGATACGATTGAACCCGGGTTCAATCCAGCTGTAAAGCTTTGCCCTTTGCTTACCACCCATGCAGCACCAAGCAGATTTCTTTTTCCATATCCTGTGGCAGACAACACTCAACCATCTCTCCCTGTAACCTACGCCCCCCGATAATCCTAATCTAAGATGCATTCCACTTTTAAAATTTTCCCATCACGAACCATCCTTAACCACCAGCTAAGCCTTCTGAATCCTTTCCCAACTGCCTAATCAACTGAATATATGTATACAACCAAAAAAGGATGAAACCAACTTTACCAACAAAAAAGATGTCCGATTATTTGTACGATTTCAACATCATACTTAAAGGATCATGTTTTCTTAGGCGAAATATAAAAATAAAATCAATATCATCTATAAAAAGGACTCTCCACGTTGCCCACTTTTTCAAGCGATTGGCCCAGAATAAAAATTTGCCATAGGCTGCCCTCCCCCACCCCACTTCACCGTTGTAACATGACAAAAATATATAAATTCTGTTAAATTATGTGTGAAATCTTATATTTTCCTCTTGGGTTCAAGGACATTTGCCCCTTTTTTGCATGACAACCAACAAACCTATCCCAGTCGTCGTCTTCTCATTCCCTTCATGGTGAAGGACATGAAAAGGACAATAGAATAACAAAACAACAAGAAAAAAAAAAAAAGGATTTCCTTCTATTTCTCTACGTCTTTTGGGGTTTCCAGTGGCCCATAAAATAGCAAAAGGACAAGATTCTTCCCCGGCTCCACAATCCTTATGGTTCTTCTTGTACTCCTTCTACATGGTTACATCTTGTTTTGCCGATGACCTTTGTGGACGGTTTCGAGGACATACTAATAACGGTAATTTGGATTCTTAATTATTTGTGACAGAGGCTCACCACAATGCAAAAGCGAGACAGAACGATACAAAGAAAGTGTGCTAAATGGAACGGAAGATGTTTGAATATTTTATGAAAATTTTGCGGATCAAATCGGTTGAATTGAATGGGGGTCAAGTGGTGGCCAGGATGGGTGGACTGATGTGGTTATAAGCGTTTCGGTAAATAAGAGAATTAGTAAGCAATTGCTCGTATGTTGGAGATTTCATTCGATTGGACATAGAGGATATGCACACACGTGTCGTAAACAGTAGTCCTTGGCATGAAGGCAAGAGTGCTTATTTTTAAATGGAACGCAATATTCAGTTGGTAATGTCCTTTTGTGGACATGTGCAATAAGGACATTATATTCGGGAATAATTCCACTATTTTTAGGGTGCTTATGTGCCATGTGGTAGACCAGTAACGCGACTGTTCAGCTCCTAAAAATAATTTCATTTACATTTAACCTACTTGACTAGGCTGACATGAAATTTATTCTGGTCTCTGGTAAAATTATTCGGTTGCGTGGGCTACTTCTACATGCGTTCAGATGGTCCTCATAATTTACGACATCCCTTCTGGTAGACGGGATTGTGGAGAGACGAAAAATGCTAAAAAATTTAAAATGGGAGGGCACGTAGGGACTGAGGGCAATGAAAAGACGGACTCTCCACCAAAGCAGGGATCAAGCTCGGAGTTTTCTAGACCATTTCCTGTAATTGGCAGAGGAATGGAGGAGCACCTGATTAACAACTGGGTCGCAGCGGAACGCCAGAGTAGGCGGTCAGCGAAACCCAGGTTGAAGGCAGACTAAAATGGCGACTGGTACCACTCATAGGGACGTTCTAAGCTTGGAGCGAAATGGGTGGTAGCGTTTTCTACAGGTCACGGAAATTTAGGGTATCACTTAAAGACGATGGGTCTTCTGGAGAACGATGCCTGTGAACTAGGTTAGGTTAGGTTAAAGTGGCTGCCAGCTAGGAGTCGCAGACACACTTAGACCAGTCCATTGTGATACCACTTGGATCATGGGAAAAAGTTTCTCCCTACCTACTCGTCAAACCATTTTGAGCTTCTTATGAAGCAAGAACCAAAATAATCTTAAACTTAAAGTTAAGAACTTTAAGCCTACTTTAGTAGGAATTTAAAATTTCCAGCGATTCATTAAAGGATTACATGCTCACTGAATCAAAAATTACCAACTAACCCTTGCTCTACGTCTCTCCCTCTCATCCTAACAATATCCCCTTTTGTAAATGTTTATCGTGGTAAAATATCCTTGTTCGTTCCTGCCTATTACATTCATAATTCCCTACTTCATCATTACCATCCATCTGCTTGACTGTCGATACTTTCAAACTGGCAATAGCAGCAAACAGCAAACAGTAAACAGCAGCACCAGCATCAGCAGTAGCTGTAGCTGTAGCAGTGTAGGAGCAGCTAGGCAACCAGGCCAAAGTATGGAAGGTAAGAAAGAATTCTTAATCCATCCACTTCATCCACTTAACCCTCTCTAGTGTCCTTAAGGACGCCATACACATACACACATACCCATATCCACTCATAGTCAGAATTCTTACAGCCATTCCTTCCTTCGGCAAAATTTTTCATTTTATATTTCTCTGCCTCTCGTTTTCCAGGATCTTGACTTTTGATCATTAGTGTAAATTGCTTATTACTTTCTCGAAGGACAACATCCCCGACTAATTTTGAATTCTACCCCTTTTTTCCATCATACAGAGCAGTAGTCTTACTTATAAGGCCGTCAAAAGATTTAAATTTGCTCTTAAAAAAGAAATAGCGGGAAAGGAGAGGCGAGGAAAGGAAAGGACTTTTTTTTTGCTTTTTCTTGTTCGTTTTCCGAATGATATAAACATTGGCGATGTGCGTTTAACAAGCGCGATACGTAACTCAATTATTTTAAAAGGTTCCACCACACCATTTCATCTTGAGAGGGTCTAACTTTATTTCGCCATGGAGTTGAAGGACGACGAAGACCCTTCTAAGGATGATGTCAAGAGTTATAGAGATAGCGAGAGAGGTAACTGCTTTGTATGTTTCATAAATATTTGATTTAACTCTCTTTCTCTCGCTCTCGCTCTCGCTCTCGCCCTCGGTATCTTTGCATCATCGACGACGAGTAGGAAAAGATCAAAAAAGGATGTGTGAATGGGTTGAGTCCTGAAATATGAAGAACGTGTAGAAAAATACTTGCAGTTGGTTTTTTTTTTCCTCATCTCGCTCCTCCTTGTAAATTCATTGCGCTGAATAAACAGAGACACTCACTTTGAATTTTTCATATGGAAAAAAGGTCCTTACCCGAAATTATGTCCTTGTGTAATTTGATTACATCATAGAGCTGGAAAAAAAAAAATACCCTCCATCACAAAGGGGGTAGCGAAATAATTGCAAACGAAACGAAGGGTTGCGAAACACTTTGCAGGAAAATAAAAAAAATGTGTGAGAGTGGATATGCGGGAAAAAATCCTTTTGATCCTTTCTGGGAAAGTATGAAAACAAAATCTCTGATTCATATGCTGACTTGTGTTGTTACAATGACAACCAGATTACCAGTGCATATGGAGTTGTATCCTTTTTTCCATTCCATGGATGGTTGTCAAAGTTAAATAATTACACTTACGCTTAAAGGATACGTACACATCTCTATCAACTCGACATGGTAGAAAAAGGTCATTAAAAATATATAAATCATGTCCTTTCGCTTGTTAAATAGGAACCATTAGCACATGATTATCCATTCAAGCCAATCAAAGAGTAAAAAGGACTCTCCACATGTTCTGTCCTTCATAAGAGAAAAAAAATAAATGAATTTACGCAAAACCCTATAAATGTCATGGGAAGACCGTTGAATAAATGCCTCCACAATGGACTCTCTAAAAGGATTTTAGCGACGTTTTTTTTTCCCTGTTGCTGGCCTTCTTGGTCCTTTTAGGAGAAGGAAAACCACGATGACGACGTTTGGAATTAATTTCAAATTAAAATTTCCACCACTCTTGAAAAAAAAAATGGAGAAAATGCTGAAAAAAAGGATATTCCAAGCCAGAGAAAAAAAGGATTGCATATAGGATATGCCTGCAGCAAATCCCTTTTTTTAGTTTCATTTGTTTGATTTCAAAAGGATATTTCCAACGTCTGATGGGATTTTTTTTCCTCTTAATTTCTAGGACTTTTGAAGGTCCTGTTTGCCTTTTTTTTTAGTTTTCCCTGCAACTTGAGTGTGGTCAGGCCAGAAGAAAGTGCTTTGCAGAGGGGATTGTCCGTTTGGACTGCGCGCAAAGTGCAGACAGAGGTTTTGAATTATCCTTGGTGAATAGGCTTGAAGTGGCGAGTACGGCGAATGAAAAGGAAATCCACACAACATTTTTGTTTCTCCCATTTTGCGCGGCGTGAGACGGTAGAAAAGTCAATTTTTTTGCTCCCTTCCTCTCTCTCTCTGGTTAGAGAGTCCTTTTTTTATTTTTGGCTATGTAGCCGTAGGGCGAAAGTCATTACGGAATTTTTGTTGCGAAAATGAAAATTCGTTAGTTAATTGCAGGACACGAGTGTGTTTGTGTATTTGTATGAGCGGTGTGTGTATGTATATAGTGGACGAATTGAAAACCACTTTTACGGTTTGGCAACTTTTACGGAGTAACTTGCACACAAAGGACCAACGAAGGCGGAAGTACTGGGGGTAAATATGTATGTATGTAATAAATGAAACGGATTGCAGGGTGGTCAGTGTATTTAAAAATTTATTTAATTACATTTCGGTGGACAAAAGAAAAAATGCAATAAAAATTGGATTAGGGGACTGGTGTACTTAAAAAAAAAAAACTTTTCCTAACCACGAAGTACTTTCGAAGACTTATCCGAGGGAAGTAACTGCATTAGGGTATATTCTAAAAGTAACAACGGTAAATTAAACTTAATACTAGTACCTCTCTTCCAGGTCAGTTGATTTGGATACTAGATGGCTAAACTTCCACCTTGAAGTACTTAGGAAAGCCTAATTCACAGTAAACTGTGGGTTAAATGAGTTCAGCAGGCTCACAGCTCAAGGATATTGAACAGGCTCGCGATAGGGGCGTCATCTGGAAGGCCAGCAGGTAGCAGTTCAGCTCCCATTAAGTTAAGACTCAGTCTCCTCTAGATGTGGGAACATTAATGCAGCAGACGGCCTGAAGAACCACACAGCAAGTGAGTCTGGCGATCAAAAGCTAAAAACATCTGAGAATAGTAGGCAGGGTAGGCAAAAATATGAAATATCTGACCAAACGATCAGCTTTATATGTCACATCTACAGAAAGGCGGTCTGTCGTCTTTCGAAACCTATAGATACGTCCCTGCTTATGCTTTAGTGCAGGATGCTATGGAAAACGCTCGCTACTTCGTTAAGGTCGGTAGCAAGCAGCCATGCGGCACCTTCGCTGATGTTGAATTTTGCGGAATGGAATTGAGTAGCAGATTACTATCAAGAAGGATCAGTCGATTATTAACCCGTAAAGTAACTCTTATCAGGTAAAATCCACATCGCCCCTAATATAAGGAAATAGACCACAAAAGACTGGACATAAACTCCCCGGAGCTCCCCTGCAGAAGGAAGGGGCAGAGACCATCAAACACTTGCTCTGCGAATGCCCGAATCTCCAAAACCGTCACCTCCTACATAAGGGCAACAGATTCTTTGGAGAACTGAACGAATTGGCACAAGCATCGCTGATGCTCCTAGCACACCCTGGCTCAAGCAAGGGCTGGCTAACTAGGAATAGTGTAAGATGACCACAATGAACCAAAGGCCCCCGTGCAAGCACGTGTTTGGCCAACCTAACCTAAGAAAATAGTGAAAGTAATTGGCCCTTATGAGCAAGGAAATCCTCTAAGATTGACCAAACATTTTCCGCAGGAAATCGTATGTGGTCCTGGACAGAGTTTCTCGCGACTATTACTCTTGTGAGTGTTACATTTCTTCATACAAGTTGAAGGGACCTACAGTTCAAAGCCATATCTGAGAGGCGACTTGAGAAACTCTCATATGACAGTCATTACCTTCAAATGTTTGTCAGACATTCGTAAGGACTGTGGAAAACATCCCTTTCAGCAGCCTAACGCACGCTACGCTGCCTAAAATAATTCATGCAGCAACGAGAATTCCACAACCATTCAACCCTCTTCCAAATTAAACTCCATGACATAGATAAGGTCCACGCGGCAGGCTGCAAGTATGCACCCACACCAATAAGGTCGATTGTGTTACCCTAGGATCAGCATCTCCAAATAGAGGTACCCGTTGAACGAGAAGAATTATGAAGCGCCAGAGGCTGTTGGCCAGGTCACCAAGGTTGTTGAAGACGTGGGCCCCTAAATGGAGTTTCCTACGAGCGGAGAGAGAGAAAGAGAGAGTTTCAACACTTGTCCAAAAAAAATTAAGAATCCTTTCTTCCTCCTCTTCATCCATGTAGCTTCTACATAAGTCGTCAGCGATGAGTCCCAGCCTAGTGGCGTGTATACCGGTAATAAAGTGACCTGTAACGACACCTACTATACGGGAGATGAGCTCCCTTTCCTGTCTTTTAAGACAGTCGGAGCGTTTCTGATCCAGTTTAGACCAGATCTGTCTAGCGATTAAACAGGTAGTACCATTGGCCCATCTGCGTTAAGCTTGAGCAGCGTCTTAACTGTAGCGATAGGCACGACAGAATTGTACCCTGCCTGACGAGGTCGTCAACCTTGTAATTCCCTGGAGTGTCACTGTGGCCCGGCACCCATACAAGGTGGATATTCAATTGTTCAGCCCTCTCTTTAAAAGACAGGCGACAATTTAGGGCAGTTGGAGAGTTGAAGCTGACGGATTCCAAAGACTTGATCGCGGCTTGGGTATCAGTAAAAACGACGATATCCCGTTTAGACATCACATTGTACTTGGCTTCCTTTATAGCCAATGAGTTGGGAGACGGAAGGACATTTTTAGGTTGCAATTATTGGAGAATTCACCTCATAGCCTAGGACATGAGTATTTCAATCAAGGCAGAACGTGCCTGTAAGGGAGTATTCTCCGCCGTTCTCGCCTCAACCCACAGACATTAGAATTCAATAAACACACATTCCACAGACATGATCCTTAAGGTTGATTTCGTATACCTTTTCCCATACTTTCCTCAAAATCTGCATCTAAGTCCGAAAAGTTCTCAAATTTCTGTTACTAGACATGCCACCCGTTCACTCTAGTGGACGAAATTCCTTAATGAACTTCCAATAAAATCTGCATATCGTCTTGAAAACATCCACAAACCTTCTTCAGTATCCTTAACCAAAAACAATCAAATTAAAATATTCACCTTTCCCTATCACCTTAACGAATCAAAACTTTAAATTCCCTAATCAAAACCCTAAATTGACAGTCTCCCCTCGTACAGTGCCCCTGTTCCGTTCATTCAGCCATTTTCATACTCATGTGGTAGGTGTATGCTCTGTGAATATTGACACTGAAATCTGATACCTGATACTGCTACCACACATCTGCATCGTGATACCTATCGGTACACAAATAATCACTTTTGGGCCCTAAGTCCTTTTAACTATCTTCCACACACACACCCGTACTCCACACATGAAAGAAAAACTTTAATAGATATAGTTTTAAGGAACCAACCACTCACTTGTTCGTCCTTCCTTCTCTCCTTTCAACTGAATTACAAAATATTTTCCAAGAAAATTTTTGAATAAATATGTGAAATAGTTTAGGCACACCAACACACGTATATAATTTCTTAGAAACTTGCTCTTAAAAGTCTTGTGCGTATGTATGTAGGTATCCTTCAACTTCATCTCTTCGAGGCTTAAGCACGTATCCGTATAGGTGGAAGGAAAAAAAAAGGATTTTTGGATACTTTCACTTTGATTCACTTAGAATGGCATATGCCCTCGCATACAACCCACCGAAGAAGGGTGAAAATGTTTTGAAGCTGTCGTCTGGAGGTTCCTTTCTTTCTGGCAACGACCATTAGAAAAATAAGGATGAGCAGGGGAGGGCAGGCCTGCTGCAGAAACTTCTTCGTAAAACGAAACTAAATTTGTCAGATTTCGTCTATGTCGTCTGGATTTCACTTGCAGCAATTCCGGCGTTAAAATTCTTTTTTTTTCTTTTAAACTCTCACACACTCTTATAGACAGAGAGAGAGAGAGGGAGGAGATACGAAAAAGGACTCTCCATCTTTTGATAGGATAAGAAAGTTTTACACGCTGAAAATGAAATTTTCTTGCCATCCAAAGATGTCTCGATGCGTTCCCATAATGATGGACAACGAGCGAATATATCCTTGCTATGCTGCAAATAAGGATGTTAACTTTAATTTGTATCTTTCAGTAAGAATCTTTTCTTCGTTTTCTGTATGTCCTTGGGGCGAGTTTAGACTTTTCTACAATGTTGAAGGGATTCTTGTTGATCGGTCGTAGAGTAGTTGTGGGTGCACTGGCAATGGGAGAGCTTTGTGGAAAGTTTTAAGGCGCACAAGGAGTAAGGGTTTCAAGGCATTTTTGTTGGATTATTGGTTTAACTTCTGGATGCAGTCAGTCGGGATACAATTTTAAGTTATTTTGGATTTGGGCCTTACGAGTAGAAATATTGCTTTCGTATTTTTTTTTTTATCGTTGGCTTGAGGGAAGGAATTAATTAATTGCTGTAGGAAGGACGATATTCTATGGCCAAAGGCAATTCGTTGAAGGACAACATTATTGGGACAAAATTAAGTTTTGAAAGGAATTTGTTAATCTTTCCTAGAGCCCTAGAAGGGTATTGGTTGAATCCAATAGATAGAAATTCTTTCGTTGTTCTCTACTATCACGCCAATCTGCATCCAAATGGATTCCTTGCAAGTTGTAGTTTGCGTCTCTATTGGAAACTCGCGACAGTGTCAGAATGTGTGACTTGTTAACAAAGAATCAAAAACTGACTGTAAGTAGGTATGTAAAGTCGTAAGTGCCTTTTAATTTGAACTTTGCACTTTCATTAAAAGTGGAGACCTTTTTCTACACTAAAATCCTTAATTAACTATCTACACTTCACCTGAGGTATGTAAGGACTGTTTTTTCCCTCCAGTATAATACCTCTGTTCACTTGAAATTGGAGTGTCCACTCGGTATGTCGATGTTGTCTCACTCTATCTAATAAGAAACTTTTAGACAATTCTGTCTGATGGTATCCAGGGACAACAAGGATGATAACAACTACTCTGTGATCCCTCAACGATGGAAAAGACGAACGTACAAAATTGAGCGATGTTGACATTTTCGAGGGTTGGTTGTTGAGAAAAAGGTTAATACCGCCACGACATGGTAACAAGGATGGCTGTTAACTACGTGTGCTACTGGGAGGTACCCAGGTGGTTCGATGTACGGGTTACCATGCATCATAACAAGCACAAGCTTGTTTGTTGCTGCTCTTCAGAGAGGAAGTATTTTTTTGCTGTGCTTTTTTGGGGGTGAAATCATGAAAGACAAACTAACTTTTCAGCGGCATTCGCTTGAGTTACGATGCTTGAAAGTGAATACCTGACACTCAAATATTCTCTGGGTGAATAAGGGCAGCTATGAAGGCAGAAAGTAGCACAGGTTGTGCTTTGTGATCATGTGATGGTTTGAGAATAGAGGTATAGCTGCTGGAAGAGGATTCAAAAGAGCATTGGTACATAATCTACGTAGAGGGGTGGAAAATAACAGCTTTTAACGAAGCAATTAATTTGAGAGAGTGATGTTCACGAAGGGATAAGGACGTGGAAATTGGATGTCTGGCTGGTCACTGGCATTTTAAGTAATTGCGACAGTAGCATCGTGAATATTTCAGAGAGACAACTTTTTCGGACAATTTAAGCTGCTTAGCACTTCTTAGCAATTACCTCTGGCCACAATGCCCAGAATTCCACGGGGCAAGGTAAAATCGGATGACTAAACTTATAATTTTGGTCTTCTCCGATTTACAGTGAATAATTTCGTTTCAGAAGTTTTTATAAAAAAACCTAAATTTCTAAGAAATCGTCCTTCCAAAACAGGACTTTTTCAATTATTAACTTTCAACTGAAATAGATGAGGACCAAGAAAATCCCAAATAATCAGGTTCCAATTGGAACTGCTGACACTGCATTGTCGACACATACTCGGTATCGTCATATACAACAACCATACGATTTTGAAGCAGATCGGGGTTGCTCTAAGTATGGGAAAAATATTCACTGCCATCTGTGGTTTGCGTCCACAATGTTTAAGTGGTGTATGTCCGTTCTAAGTGACGACAGAGAGGTTTGCTCACGTTCCACAAAAATTATTTTCGATAGAAAATATTGGAAAGGGTTGCAGTGACGTCAATTCCCTAAATATTGTGGATTTTTCCAAAAAAAAGCGGTAAATCAAGTCAAGAATATAATTAGAATGAATACATCTACTCCCCACCATCAATATTTTCCTCAAGAATTCAAAGGAAAGGGATCATTATAGTCCCCGAACTGCAACCAGCACGTATTTTAATATTCCCACTCCATTCGTCCACATATCCTTCGCTGTCCTAATTTTAAATTGCATTTTTCATTTAAATAATCGTTCATAAATTAATTAATTCATTAAACCTCATCGTGCAGCCGAAGAAAAGAATTGCCACCGAAATCCCAGATCCTTGCTATTCCTTTTCAGAGCAATATCACTTGGGATAGTGTTCCAATTCTTTTTGCGCTCCTCTAAAACTATTCTCCTCAAAGCCGATACTAAAATTGCATACTCCATAGCAACTGTATAAAGACTACAATTCCCAAAGACAGAATCCTGAAAGGAGCAAAAAAAGGATAATGAACAAAAATTCAAATAGCTTGCAGACTTCATTGAGGACAACAAATAAAATGAAACTTTTCTCTCCTAAAGGATAATAAAAAGCATCAATGCCAGCGTCAGGACAATAAGACGAATATAGCAGCAACAACTACTGACGGCCAACTCAAAATCAAGTGGATACCAATAGAGATCGTAAAAAAAAGCAAAACAAAATCGCACATTTCTCGTCTGCACTTAAATAACAGGTGAGACAGATACACAACCAAAGGAGGTTGGATAAAAGGAAAAACAAAAGTCCTACTTGATGCACAAAAGTCCTACTAAGCGATTAGGTTCCTTTTTCTTGAATCTTTTTATAGAAAATTGGGTCAATTTTAAAGGTGCAATAACAAGGATACGATACAAGTCTTGAATTTTTTTTTTTTTAAATTGGAAATCAATTGAAGGAGAGCAAAAGTAATTCCTTGAAAATCTCATGAAATCTGAATAATCCATGCATCCAGTATCCAGCATTCAACCAGAGTGCGAAGTTCAACTACAATTACAATCGGATTAACGTCGACGATGATGATGAATCCTGGCAAAGCAAAGAAAGGAATAGGTGTTGCCACGGTAGCTCGCTGCAGGGATAAAGGGGATTTTTCTTTTTGTTCTATTTTATTTATTTTGATTTACAACAGCAATGCGACATAACAGTGCCCTTTTGTTATTCGATCCGATAACTAGAGTCTCCTTTAAGAAAAAATGTGAACCGGAAGGAAAAATGAAATGAAAAATAAAGGACGAATACAAGATAATGCGATACACTATTCTGGAGAGATGAAGAAAATTGATAGAAATTCCTATCCAATTACTTTGAAGGATCAAAATATTGTCCCAAAAGGTGAATCGACATCAAGAGGTCCTGTAACATGAGTCCTCTGACAAATTGGAATCAACTGCAGTTATTCTTGGAATATGCGTGTAAGAGAAAAATAAAATAAGGAATAGACTGCCATCATCAGCGCACAAAAAAGGTGATGCTAGTCGAAAAAATCCTTCTGAAGTGTCATCATCGTCATAATCATTGACTTCATTATCAATTTCTCTAGCGTACACCACAGGATACGAAATTTTTTATTTTTTCTTTCTTTTCTCAGTGAATAATCCTTCAAGTGGTGTAATAGCTGAAACAAGTGTAAGTAAAGTGCTTAGGAGGGCAGAGAAAAATTATTCAAGAGCTTTTGTTTGAAGATGCAGCACATCCTACCATGGAGTAGTGAACGAAACTGAGAGTAAACGATGCTAACGACGATGCATGCCAGGACATATTTTTTTTTTCTCTCTCTCCCTTTCAAGTGGACAAATAAAAGGTAAAAAAAAAGGTTGATTGGGGAACTGAAAAGCACCAACAGCTTGAGAGATCGAGCCAATTCAAGGATGTTGACAAGTAGAGTGGATTATGCTAAATTTTATTGAAGAGGCCTTTGAAGGTGTAAAAGAGGACGCACTTTGGCGACAGAAGTGTTCTTTAAAATGATGCTTTTTAAATTGAAAGGAAAGATTTTCAAGGAAGCGGAAGAACTAAGCCTATTATGTTTGAAGGAATGAAAGGGTTCGGGTTTCCCTGATTTGGTTCAATGCCATGACAATCTGACTATGGTCATAGAAAATAAATCAAAGAGATTGGAGAAAAGGAGTCAGGAGATTGCTAAACACAAAGGAGCAGTGTGTATGTGTAGTATTTGTAACTGATAATCGCATACTTAACATCCTTAATTTGTGAATCCTTCTCTTTAACATGGAAATGGCCTTACGGAAAGCGACCGTTGTACTGCAAAAAATACTAGATTGGGACGCCAACTTTCCATGCTCAGACGTGACATATGCTTTCACCAACGTCCTGAAACACAAGAACATGTTACTTGATCAGACGAGCATTCAAGTCAGACAATGGTGCGAATTTAAAAGGACCAAATGGCGAGTACAGGAAGCTTCGAAATCTATCCATACGACTCTTCTAAATACATTTCGAAAGCTGTGGACCCTAAATGCGATGAAAAGCTGATGAGCTCAACTGAGAATGATCCAAAGAACCAGGAATTTTCAATTGGAAGCAGAGGAAGTAGCAAGTACTTGTTGAAGTGAGTACTTTGAATCGTTCTTATCCACTCTTTCTCGCAGGACTAACGCTGCCCATACACGAACCATTTTGTCCTTGTAGACATACGATCAAAGGAGTACAAACTGCTTCCTTTTGTTCGGCGAGATTATGATCAAGATTATAGGGATCATAACCCTCCCACTTTAGGTTAGAGTTAGGTAAGCGGGCTGGCAGAGAGAGAAAAGCCTCCTGCCGCACTCAGGTCAGTGTTGACCCATAGGGGGTAAAGGAACCCTGGAACCCTGTAAATGTCTAATCAACTCTACTCTAGTTACTTACTTGTTTTCAAGTACAAGCCACTTTGATGACATTGCAAAGTTCAGCATCTTGTCTCAAAGTTCAGCATCTTGTCTTTAGGAACGCCAGAGAGCTCTTCAAGGTTATAGAAGAAGTGTTTACCGAGGAATTTGTTTCTGGAATGTTGGAGTCCAGGACAGTGGCATAGGAAGTGGGTGGTGTCCTCAAAAACTCCCTCGTCGCCACAAACTCTGCAAAGTTCTTCCTCTGTCCGGCGCAGGTTCTTCATGTGGTACCGCAGACTATTACGCCCCGTGACGATACCCACGAGGATAGAAAGGGATCTTAAGTTCTTTCGCTTAAGTCTCTCGGTCCTTGTTCTATCGAAGGACGGCCATAGTTTCTTGTGATGTTACACGTTTCCATGGACTTCCATATCAGGTTCGCCTCTCTTATGGCTAATTTCCCTGCTTCAAGCTTGAGCATGCAAGGCGGGATGCTTACATAGAGATCAGTTGGTTCTATTGAACCTTTCCTAGCTAATTCATCAGCTTTTTCATTGCTGGGATACCCTCATGTCCAGGAACCTCAGAGAATATCTGCAGGCCTCCCGGTTTCGGATCACTTCGTCACTAAGGCCAATCAAATGCTGCTGATTTTGCATTTGTGTGACCTAGGAGTTTTTTGGTTTGCCTCTCTTCCGCGCTGGTATAGGGACGTTGATTGAAATTGCCTTTTTGACAGGGTTCGTAGGATCCCTCCTTTGAACATGGCAACAACACCAACTGAGCCGGTTGTGCTCCAACTTTTTCGAGATGGGTTCTTTGGCATCACGATGTTCTTCCTTTACTTTGGATTGCATCTGTGGTTGATTTCCCCGCGACAAACCCGCACTGGTCGTCAGAAAGCCGTATTATTTGCCGCAATCCGCCGTGTATTACCCGCTCAACGATCTTCATGGTATGTGACAGTTTCCCGTATCACCCTTTCCTTTGTGCAATGAAGAAGATAACTTTCACTCCACTGATTAGGCACCATTCAGACCCGATGTCTCCCATCTTTTTACCAAAACTCTGAGGGTAACTCGCCAGCCCAACTGCTTTTCGCTTTTTGGAGGATTTGACCGCTTTTCCGGGTCAGGTACTTCTCCATAGTTAGGAGCGGCTCTTGGAAAATATGGCCGGGGAAATTGTTCGTTCCTCACAATACTGTCGTCCCCTTTGTAGAATTTTTTCGACGTCAACAAGGAGTTGGCCTCGAGCATTGTTAATGAGTGAATCTCCTGAGCACTTCTTCTTCTCTGGGCGGCTATCTTGAAGATGGTTTTACCCTTGTTCAAGTTGTTTTGTCGCAGCTCGTGGATAGCCTGGTTCGTATCAGCAGAAGAAGAAGATATTTCCTCCAACTCACGACACAAGCCCTAATGTACAGAAGACACTTTGTCATGATTTTAACAACGGATCTAATTGCTAAGAATACCTTACCAAAGGAAGATACTAAAGCTCCTCTTTTAAAGGACCAGAGGATTAAATGTCTATTCTTGTAACAGTCCATACAGACCAACATAAATTGCAAAAGCATTAAGTTCCAAGGAACCTTTGACGGTGTTTTCTCAGCATCTACCATTTATGCCATTTGTCATGCTCCGTTTTGTAATCCTTTTAGGTTTCGCGTGATATCCACAAATAGAATGTGTCCCTCAAAATGACAATATGCTCCCGCACACCCGAACTCCCATTTTTCCAGATAAGATCCAATCACCCTTTGGTAATTAAAATCGGAGCTTTTATTATAAATTACCCACGATTGACAATCCCATTAGGAGAATTTCCATTTCGTTCAACCCGTTCATTCATCGCCATCTCCACGACGATTTTATCCCAGGAACCCACATGTCGAAAGGCTTGTCTCTACCAAAAATGCTCCCAACTACGAGTATAATTAAATTTTATAATCTTCGTGCCATGATTCCATTGCGCAGCGCATAGCCCCTTGTTCCGTTCTTACCCACCAGAAACAGCCGTAATCTCCATCATCCTTCTGTCATCATCAGCGCGTCGTCGTCGTCGAAAGGGAAGCATACTTCCTAATACTTGCAGCAGGTAGGTGGTAGGAACATCGATAGAAATCTCTAGTTTTACAAGGAATTCCAGTAGAGGGTTATCGCCCCTCACCCCCCTGTGCAACCTCTGTCAGTCAATATTTAGTATTCCGATGGGTTTCCGTTGATAACGCGTCGACGTCAGTGTAGACATCGTTACTGGATGGTGCACCCTTTTGTCATATTTCCAGAAGCAACAGTAGGTCGTCCTAGTCCTCCTGAGAGATGTTATCATCATAAGAATGGAAACACAGAAAAAAAACTTCGTTTTTATGTGTTTGAGCATTTCGTCAAAACCGTTTTCGGAATTTTTAATGCGCACTGTGATACCCACTCCAAGGAGGATTCGTACAACATAGGCGGTTTTCCTTTACCGTTGGCACGTACGATCTTGGCGCCCCCCAACCAGCAAATGGGAAAGCATTTTGTTCTGAAAGCCCCCAGTGTGTTGCGTGTACACAGGGACTACCTAATTTGAAGGTGTTTTGAAGGCGAGCACTGTCAAAGGCACTGTCAACGGTACGAGTACTGTTTCTTCGTGTGTGTCGGTGGTGGTTGATGGAAAAAAGTGGTGCAATTGTTATTTGTCAAACATACAAAATGAATTTTTGTGGGTTCGCCTTTATAAGGGACACGTGATAAAAGTTTTAAGTTGGACGAGAAAACCGAGTGGAATGGGGGTAAGTAGTTGGGATTTAAGTGAAACAGAGGACTTAACTGACGAATTGAAAATGAAAAGGCTTTCTACGAAGCTGACAATTAGATGTGACAGTAGCTGCGATGACAGTTATTGGCAGATGGAACTTGCATGGAAATTCTAAAAGGGGCCACCATGCCAAATATAGAATTCGTCAAAAGGAGTTTTGTTATAGGCGCATCGGTCTGGAGATATTGTCACGTGACTGATGTACATACGTCAAGATTGACAGAAGACTAGATTTTCTAGGAATTCGTGAATGAAATCTCTGACAGAAGTCGATTATTACAAGGGTTTCATGGGAAAGCGTTCGTCTAGAGGGACGTGACACTAGACGACAGTTTTATGCGTGATTGTTATTGAAGTTTGGTTGAGGGTACCTTGTACATAGTCGTTTGCAGCAGACATACAAGGGAAATTGTGCTTCCATTTGCCAAAGGACTTGACAGATTGTTTCCATAGAGGATTTCAGTTTTTTTTGTTAAGTAATTGCACAGCGCCCAGACGCCCAGAGCCTATTGGTCCATAGTGGTTCCCCTTGGGCTATGTTACGACCTCTAACACAATTTCTAATTCTCTGGTTCCTACTCGAATCAGCGTGTGCTCTTTATGAATCTCGCTAAATCCATCAGCAATGCTTGAGCCAGCTCACTCAGCTCTCCAAAAAGTCTGTTTCCCATGTGGAGGAAGCTACGATTAGGGAGATTTGGGCAGCCGAAGAGCACTAGCCAGATGGTTTCTGCTTCAGACCACGGCAGTGGCATAGGAAGTAGGTTGTATCCTCAAAAGCTCCCTCATCATCGCGGCCCCTGCAGAGTTCTTCTTCCGTCAGACGTACATAGTTTCAAATGGTACCGTAGAGAGCTGTGCCTCGTGATAACCCCACCGAGGGTGGAAAGGGATTTCTTGTCTTCGTGTGTGAGTCTCTCGGTTCTGCCTTCATCGAAGGACGGGCATAGTTTCGTCGTGATTACACAGGTTTCTATGGAGGTCCATCTGGTGTTCGCCTGTTTTATGGCTTTTTTCTTGTTTCAAGCTTGAGTGCGCCAGGCGGGATGTACACCAGGCTTGCCTTGAAACGGCCGCCGAACCCTCTCTTGCTAATTCGTCAGCTTTCCCGTTACCTGGAATACCCTCATGTCCAGGGACCCAGCAGAGAGATACCTTGCGCTGTGTTCCAAGAACCTTAAGCTCTTCTTGACAGCACTTCACAATTGCTTTTATAGCCGCCTGGCTATCGATAAAGCAGGTGATACTTGTGGTATTGCCCTTACTGCGGACTCACGGGCGGCGGTTGTCAGTGCCAAGACTCGGAAGACGCTGCTGTGGTCTGAGAGGCGTATTGATTTCCATATTCCCAGCGATTCGGAGAAGATGCCTGACCCTATGCCGGTGTCTATTTTAGAGCTGTCCATTTGGTATCTGACCTCCACTCCTCTCTGCTAGGATAGGCGCTTGAGAAAGGTCTATTGGAATCTAGGTATGACGTGATGTAATCCGTAATAGGTACGTGGCCAATATATGTACTTCTGAATGATAGTCGTATGCCCTATTGCATTTGACTATCATGTTTCTGACTGGCTGATTCTAATGACGCTAATGGCTGCCGATGTTTTCATGAAGATATCTAGTGGAAGCAGGTTGAGAATAGCCCCAAGGCCTGCGGTTAAAGTTGTCCTCATTGCACTGGTGGTCCCGATGCACGCTAGCGCATCTTTGAATCCTCTTGACAGCCATTAGGTTAGTGACCTTATTTACCGCCGGCCACCATACAAGACTGCCATAGCTCAGTATGGGTGTTATTATAGCCTTATACATCCAGAGAACTATTTTAGGAGAGTGACCCCAGGTTTACCCAAAGATCCTGCTGCATGAGTAGAAGGCTATAGTTGCTCCAATCATGAACGAAATTCTCTTGAGCCCACCAAAGTCGTTTTTGAAAAAGTTTTTCACCAAGAAAGGACTTCTTTCTCTCAACTCATATTGGCGTCCCGTGCATATAACAATCCTCGCATCTTAGATTTCTTAGTCCTGCGCTTCCTGGCATCTTTGTATTTGCCGAGTCGTTCCAAGCTTTACCAGTGGCATCGAAATCGAAAACAATTTCGTGGCGTCTTGATGGTATTTTTCTCTGCAGTTTTTCCATCCGTGGCTTTTCTTATACACTCGAGTGGTGCTCTCCTTGTAGCTTTAATTTGCATTCATATACATTCGACATATTTTCCAAAAAATACTGAAATCCTAATTCCCTGCCCATATCCTCACTCCAAGTGCCAGCAACAGTGTGCGCCCTTGGTCCCTGAATTTTCATTAATTTTGTATTTTCAACTGGCAAAGAGGTCACATATTCTATGTCCTTGTACACGAAAAAAATAACGGTTATATCAAATGCAAATAGACGAAAACAACTTGAAAAATACGATACAGGATACTCCTTCACATAGGCAAGCAAAAAAAAAAAAAAGCGGAAACAAAAATAATAGCAAATGTATTACATTTCCATTTCGGATTCGCATAATGATGTTTTTTCTTCCTTGTTGCCTCCCACTTCCTCCCAGTGTGCGTTGAAAAAACAGAGCCAGGATAAATTTAAGTGTCATTTGCTTCTACACGATAAAGGATTTCTCATTTCACCTCTAGGTATAAACAAATAAAATATCGCATAGACAACAAATTGGATGCTCCTAATCGGAGAGAAAGAGTATTTTCGTAAGAAAAGGATCCTAAAGGATTGACCCCTTCCATTCGCCTACTCCTTCGTAGAGTGTGTTTTTCTTTTAACGAATTCATTTTCCACATATTTTCATTTCAAATTTATGCGCTTCCTTCAGGTTATCCTTCTACACGCACACAAGATGGTGGCGCCCAATACTCTCGCTTACAAGATGAGATGTTGATGATGTGGATTTGATGTATGTAATGATTGAAGGAGAAGACAGACGAAAAGAATAAGGATCGGGCTGGAATTCGGGCTCTGTTTTCCATCATATTCGAGCGCGCATACAAATTGTATTTTGAGATGAACAATTTTTGAGCAAACAACTCAATATGCCTCCACTTTGAGCAGGAGGCATCCTCCACCTCCTAGTAGACGAGTATGTGTACAGGAAACACAAAGCAAACACAATTCGTATAGTTCCGCATGTACACAACGCACACACACACACACACACACAGGATAACCCTGTGTGTACTCCCGTATATCCTGTTGTCTTGTTCTGAACTTTCCCCTTATCATTATCTCATCTTTTGCTCTCTGTGTCTGTTATTTTCTCGTCGTAAAGTCAAAATAAAACGTGGATCATGAAAAATTAGAGAGAAGAAGACGCCAAAGTACGAAAAAGTGTTTATTTTCGACGAACGCACTCAAGGACATAGAAAAAGAGAGAAAAAATAAAAATAAAACAGATCGAAAGACGCCAAAGTGTAACGTAGGCAAGGATATCGGAAGTGTGTGTGGGTGGGTGGATGGAGGGGAGTTCACCCACTCTCGCAGGAAATTAGGTTAGTTACAAGTGGGTAACGATTTTCCGGTTCTTTTTTTTGTTCCACACGAAGTTTGTCTTTTTTTTTTTTTTGGATTCCTTTCCCTATCGAAAGTTTTGTGCTCATGAATTTTTCATTTTTTTTTTCCTCCCTCAGAGCGTGAAGAATAAGAAGGATTCGTCGTTCTTTTGTTTTAGGTGGAAGATCCTTGCTTCAGCGAATCCTCATCAATTTGTTGTTATGAAAGTATTTTTTAAAGAGTTTGAATTATTCGAAATTATTTTTTCGTACTGACTCGCTCGGAGATGGAAAGTGCGGGAGGATTCGACTCTGAGGACCACTTTCGGAGTTTAACGAAAAAAAGTGTTTTCCGAGATTTTTCGAGGCGATGTGGATTTGATGAGGTGATGAAGAAGAAGATTAATTTACTACCAGGCAGAGAGCTTTACATACGAGTACGTAAACGTATGTACAACACAAATTCATATGTATTCCAAAGGATGGAATTCAAGTCGTAATGACGGACCAGACGTATACGAATGTAAGTTTCTGAGGGTCAATTAGCTACCCAATGTTTGTCCGCTATCCAAGGTGACAACTAGAATAAATTCTCTATTTTAGAGACTTCGATCGAAGGTAAATAGAAGGAGAGTTCAAATAGGTAAAATGTCCTGCTCGACGTGACTAAATGGAGGGCTATTTCAATGGGCGGACAATGATTGTTTTCCTCAAAAGAACATTGTCTTTGATATGGCCTACCATTCTGTTTATATCGTCCTTTTTTTAGTCCCAAATATCAAGGAGAATCTGTAGTAATAAATTATTACCAAAAAGTGAACCTCTTGGCACCGAGATATGTCAGTAACTCTGGATTTTTTGTACTCCAGACAGAGCTTAGGCTACATTATCATGTGGAGATGACTGAGCTGTTAAATATTCACCTGTGTTGGATGCTGGGCCTTAGTGACATTCCAGGAAATTGTAAGTCCGATGAACTCGCCAGAATACGAACAACTATACCCATCTTGACGGGTAAAGGCACCTTAGGTATACCAAACGCTACTCGCAAACTTAAACTTAAGCTGGATGCTGTCGAGAGTACAAATCTTAGGTGGACAAGTGGATCAACATGACTAACAGATTTGGCCGAAGCTGGGTCTAAAACGCTCTAAGAATTTTATTTCTCTCAATAGATCGCATATCGGCACTACAATAGGTGTCATCACTGGACTGCCTGTCTAATAGGCAAGCAAGCTACAAGTCTAGGCCTCTTTGCAAACGACTTCTTCAGAAGCTGTATGGATAAAGAAGAGGAGGAAACTATTCTTCACCTTCTTTGTTTCTGCCCAGTTAAGAGCTTCAGTAAAGAGCCCCCTATTACAATGATATAGGCGACCTGGTAGATATCGACACTAAGAGCCTCCTCCTCAGAATTGTTTAACTAGCAAGTAGAGAGAAACTTTCTCTCATGATCCAAGTGGTATCACAAAGGCCTACCATTGATCTAAGTATGTTGGCGACTCCAAACTGGCAGCCACTTCAACCTAACCTAACCTAACCTACATCATCCTGAGAAGGGAAGTATTATTGAGGCCTACTACTTGTCAGTTGGATTCGGAGGGCTTTGACTTGAATCTTTTTATTAAAGTTTATGTACGCAAAGTACTCCCAACTAGTGATGCGAATACCTGGAACACCGCAAAATCCTAGAAGGACTCTGAAGAGGTTCGACGTGGAATTTATGCAATTACCAGAACGGTTGGTACTGAGAATATAATGTGGAGAGCAAACTTCGGCAGGTTGTTAGGGCAGTGACGATTCATGAGCTCATGTTAGGCAGGATACATCATTCAACATAACTTACGAAGGAGAGCATTCCGTCTACCCGACGAAAATGAGGTGAACATAGTATCATCAAAACTACGGCCTAAGAAGGCCAGATGCAAATCAGTGTCGGAAGCTTTGGTATGTGTAGGCTACAAGGCTACAGCAACTTGTTGTCAATAACTTGAATGGTCCTTATCAGTATGGTTTTAGGTCTGGAAGTCCACCATGAGTTTAATTTCCACAAAGCGGTAGATCTTGATGCTAAAACATTGGAATCCTTAGCCAATACCCGACAAGTTTCTAATGATTTGGAGGTCGCGTAAGATTGCGACAACAGAGGCGGGTAGGACGGATTAACGTAAATTTTTAGTATGCGCGTAAAATTCAGGGAAAAGGAAAAGGATGTCAAGGAGGCATCTAGTCCACCAGTCTTTCAATTGTTTGCAAAAGAAAAGAGGATAAGCTGTGTGGCGAGTTGTCGTGTGAACATGATGACAGTTGTGATGGAGGTGAGAAGAACGTTGGCACCAAATGCACCTCCATGTCCCTTCTCTGGCCCATATCAGATGATGTACCTGCAGCTCTTTGTGGGAGTGTGGAATTCCTGTCTGCGAAAGCTAATTTAAGGTCTCTCCATAATCCTGGTGTATAACCTAGATTTTGATGCAAATGGAAAATATTAGAAGGATGTTGCTGAATTGTATGCAAATAACCCGTGTGCCTACCATAGTCACACATACTTCACGATATAAGTTCTTGAAGAAAGTGTTTATTGTTAAAGTAGCTCGTAGCTTTTTCCCAGGTCCCAAGTCTGAGTCTAAGTCTTTCCAATCACTGCACGAAAAGAGGTTAATGTCTGTTAGTACACTCGACTTGGATGAATCTGATTGCCCTAGGATTTGGCTTGCTAGATGTGCTACCTATTTCTGATCATAGTGTCCTTAGTAAGTGTGTCTATCGATCCTCTATCCGCATATTACCGAGAGTAATCACAGGACACTGCGCCATCGGAGCTATGCTCAGCAAATGGATCGCAGAGTCCAACAATTTATGCAGAAGCTGCGGTGACGAGGAGGAAGTTCAACCGATCCAACATCCTCTATGCCACTGCACCGCCCTGCAAGAACGACGCCTGCGTACTCTAGGATCTTGGTTCCTCGCAAGCATCGTAGAGGTAGCAGTAGTTCCGATACCGGTTCCAAACGCCACAATCTAGATAGGTTTTTCCACTGGTTGCCTCCCACCAACATTCAAAAAGGGTATTCACGATGGACCTTTAGGTCTCCGAGTGGACGTGATGAGTTATAAATATTTGACCCAATGCCATAGCCAAGCACATCAACTGATCTTAATTGACCAGAAAAAAATCCAGTTTTATATAAATTCTCATCTTTATAGCCATACTCATGGTAATGACTCCATTAAAACAAACATCACTTCCACAGACCGCCTTAAATCGCTTCATTCTTCTGCAGTAAAATAAGTTCCCCCCCTTTCACTAAAAAAAAAAAAAACACAAATAAGTATCTCCTATAAAAGTCAATCGAATTCAATTCGAATACGACAGCCTGCGGGAGTGCTTGACTTCGATTTACCTTCAATCCTGCCCCCCTCCTTCTGAGTTCTATATTACAATTCCAAGCCCCATCATGTAGCTTAACCTACAACACCCACTCACAGAATCCTTTGCAAGTCACAACAATAATTTGAAAAACATAAAAAAAAACCATCGCAAAGCATTTGAGAAACCAACCCCTAAACACTTCCCCTATGACAGTGCTGATCCCCAAACCGCATCATTCAATATCACATTCCTGTCTACCACCTGCAGTAGTAGGGTGTAACATCGCGTTTACATCACCAGAACCAAATAAAAAAATGGCAAAAAAAAACCGCTAGCATTTCCCGCTATGTATCTATGTGTGTGGATGTTAAAGTAGAAAAGCAGCACCCCTGTGGGCGCATTTTCGCTCTATGAAATGTAATTAAATTCATTTATAGGATTTGTGGAAGCGTCTTTTGTCGCTCACGTTACGTTGCGTTCTTGTTCGTTGTTTTTTTTTTTCTCGTTGTTGTTGATGTTGATGGTGGAGCGCACAGAGCAATAAAAGAACATAGCCGCAGGGTTGCAACAAAGCACTCAGGATCCTGCAGAGTAAACTCACCCACCCACCCAACAACCCCCCCGAGCCCAACTCCAGTGCATATTACATGATGAATCGCTGTCATACACTTTTGTCGTTTATCGTTTATTTAACTCGATGTTGGCGGTGGGGATAATCACCTTTGATGTCACCTAATTGCGATTTGGCTTCCAGCCCTGTTCCCTGCTCTGATGAAGCCATCATACAGAAGGGGTGTGGAGGACTGCCGACCCGGAGGGTCGCAATGAATTTGATTACAGTGACATGTAGCGGGAATGCCTTTTACTTTTTAATGATCTAATTTTATAAAATGGCACACATACTTAAGTGCTGGATTGGTAACTGCCTTGTGCAAATATTCGCGGTTGATAATGTATTTTACATGAGGGGGTGGTGAAATATGGGTGTGATGGCATTAGAAAGGAAAATAAATGCGCGGATAATCGACGATAAGTACTAAATGAACGGAAGAGAGGGGGAGTGAACAGGTCTAGGTGTGGCAAAAATTGTTTATTGCGATGGGACACGGAGAGGAGTTACTCAAAAGGTAATTATTATCGTTCATGTTCGATTTGATGTTATGCACATCGATGGAATTCTTACATAACCTTCGAGTGCATACGTTTTTTTTTGTCGGGCACACCCTACTCGAGAATACTGATCCATTGTGCTACCAGGTAGGGTGTCGTATTTTACTTTAAATTTTTTTCGTCTTTCGTAGAAAGTCGAGAAGGAGCTTCGTGATAAGGAGCTCCAGATCCATTTTACATTATCAGCACTCACCCCATCAGCACGGAAAATCCGCCAACTGATCCGAACAAAGGCAGGACAATCACATAGGAAATGTTCCCCCCTGCCGTAGCCTTCTCCATAGGCGTCGCAGATAGGGGTATCACTTAAACCGAGCATACTAGTGGTTTAGTAAGTTGTCTACAGTCCTTCCTGCTAAGAGATAGCAAGAAAACCACCGATTTCCTAAAGACGTCAGTTACCATTCGATTAGTCTGCCTACATCCTGGAGAGCTATGCCACCGTCGATTGTGCTCATTACAAATCCAATCGTCAATGGAAGCCCTGAACTAGAACGCTGTCAAGCCCAACGTGGGTTCAGGTCCTTAGAAAACCTCTTCTGAACCTTGTCTAGCAAGCTCGTCAGAGATTCCCTGTTAACCCGTTGTGACCTAGGACGCAGACCAGATTAGGCTAAAAAACTTTTGCTAATAAGCTTCTACTATTTTCAGAAAAGCCGATCTGTTGACAGGACTTTCTTCCTTCTTAGAGTGCATCCCATTATACTGAACAAATTCGAATTGCGAATCATCAAGGTTAGATTTGGTAAATGGGTAGCCTTGTTGAAAGGATTGTCAACGGCTCACATAGATCACTAAGAGTCCATTGTGCCCAATATTTAAAAACCCTGGGAACCTAAATCTCAGTCCTCGGAGTTTGCTTAGCTCAATGTTACGTGAAGAGTTTATAAGTGGTCCTTCTCTGGCTATTTCGTCCGCTTTTTCACTACCGAAGATACCCGTGTGGCCAGGTACCCAGCACAGGGTCACCATATTGGCCGCTGAGATGTCATCCAGTCGCTTTTACATAATTTTTCGAGCCTGGATCTTATCGATGTGGACTGCAAAGCCTTAATGGCTGCTTGACTGTCGACATAGATGCTGATTATTTTTTCTGAAATATTTTCCTCAATAATCATATCCGCAGCTTGTTTTATTGCAGCAACTTCAGCTTGGAACACACTCCACCTGCCCTCAAGTCTAAATGAGAGATGTGTGTTTCGGGACTCACAGTATACATACACCGCCACCTGTACCGGTATACGATGGTGAAGATGGCCAGTTCATTCGCCAAAGGGACTCTACCTATCTCACATTCCCCTCTGCTGGGAATTCTAATAGTGAATCTCCGGTTGCAGTTTGGTAGTGGGATGATGTATCCGTTTCCGTCCTATGACCATAGGGTTTAGCCATTCATAGACCGGCTTTCCAGTCTTCTTAGTGCAGTTTTAGCTGCCGAGTTCGCACAGTATATGTCAAGTGGAAGCAGATTCAATATTGTTTCCAGACCTGCTGTTCTTGTTGATCTCATCGATCCCGTCACCCACAGACAGCCTGCTCGTTGAATCTTTGTAACGCTTTCAAGTTGGTATTTCTTCTCGAGCGTTTTCCACCAGACAACCGAACAGTAGGGTCTTACCACAGCTGTATATAGCCAGTCTACTACTTTAGGCTTGAATCCCCATGATTTCCCGAAAGCTCTTCTACCAGCATATAATGCCACAAAGGTCTTCTTGATTCGATTGTCAAGGTAGTGTACCCCAGGTCAGTCACCTCGGATACATTTTTTTTTTTTTCACATTATTTTAGCAACAGCAGCCATTACGGAACCCCAACAACATTGCCTACGCCTCACTAACTATTCAAATCAATCTCTCATTGATAAATAAATCAATTCCACGCATTCAAAATGCCGATATCATCATCTTTATCATTTCGTCCTTATCAATTCCATAGTTCATTTCCGACGAACGGCACGCGCCCTCCGTTTTAATCATCCATTCGCCATTCGCTGGCACAATTAATCTTCGTCATTTCAAATTGCTTTCAATTACAAACGTCATTTTCTCTCCAATCTCCATTTGTTCAACCAGAGAAAAAGAAAGACTACCCAGGATATAGTAGGTTGCCCCCCTCCCTTGTCTATTTCCGTGTCCATCATCAGACAAATGTTGCAGAAAACGAAACATCAACTCCATGTAAATTCATTCTACTCCCGTCTGTGTTGGGTAACACACGCAAATTCATTCACTCAACGATGACTATGACGAAATTACGTACCTCTATATCCTTCCAAGGAGGAAAGGAATTTCCTCAAGGGGGAAAAAAAAAATGCGCCATCTCACGGTTTTTGGGCAGCAGCAGCAGTACCCGAGCAGTCCTGAGGGAAGGAAATTTCTGTTTGGGTTCCTGAACTGTGACTACTTTGTGATCCTGTTTGCACAATACTTACAGTTCTAGGCCAACTGCGAAGAATATGAAGGAGGCAACTTGCTCATTCGACTGATGATGACTTTGCGCTAACACGTTTATGAACTGTTTTCGGGGGTGAGAGGGTGGTGAGTGGGGGGTTGTGAGCAGTAGACGTGGGCAAGCATTGAAGTTCAACAGAATCACTGCTCACTGTCGATGTCAAGTTTTCCATTATTTTGTTCATTCATTCGTCCTACGGGTGATTTGATTTTTCTCTCACACCCACCAAAGGATCTCCATCACCAACACCCACCACCCGGCATCTCATACTCATAAGAGAAGAGAGAAGGCAAAATCAAAAGCAGGTTTCATGCTTCAGCGAATTTGTGAAATTCAATTTACCCAATGGCGCTCTCTGTGTCTGTTCTCCTCTTCTCTGCCCGTTACCCCGGGTTCTTTATCGAGTACACACACAGGAAGCAGAAAATAATCATGTCCAATGAGTCGGCAATATTTTCTCCTGCTTGCCTGTCGCTCTGCGAAAGAAGAGCAATGCGAAAGGACGAGCCCTGAAACAAGTTAAATAGTCAATCAGGACAATGATTTTAAGTATGCATATTATCAGAAATGAAAAAGGACGACACACTCAACTGCTTTATTGTCGAATTTTTCTTCTTTACTTCGGTACATGTCTTCAAAGAAAAGGACTCTGTGTAGAGGTGGTGGTGGTGGTGGTGGTACTGCTGGTGCCTTTGATTTTCTGGCAAATTTCATTTTTGCATGTCCGTTCGATTGGAAACGGAAATGACGACGACGACGACGACGAGGACGACGACATCCAAGCAGAAGTAGCTAAAGACGTAGAAGAGAATGAGAAACGAAGTAGAACGTCTGTTTGTCGTTAAATACAGGACGAATCAATGAATCCTTTTGCGCTCTGACTTTATTGTCTCCCCTTCTTTGTCGATTGGTTATGTCATTTCAATTTGGATTGTTTCGAGAGACTGGGACGACTGTTGAATTTCTCTTCATTACGGATGAATGGTTAATGTGAAGAAGGAAACTGTCTTGCGAAGGACATTGAACGGGAGGGATAAAATTGGGGATGACAGTCGAAAGGTAAATCTATGGAGGTGAGTGGTGAGTTTTTTTTTTTTTATTTCATCTCCTTTGAGAAGTTCAGTCCAACGTCTTTGGCTCACTGACCCAAATTCGAATATTAGACATTATCATCAAGATGTCTGCCCTTTTTTTTTTTTTTTCTTTGGGCGGGTAGAAAGGTAATTAAGGACATGACAACAGTTTTAAATTCGTTTGTGCTACTTTTAGAATATTTTGAAGGTAACCAAAAAAAAATACCGGTCCTGCAATTTAAAGGTTTTCGAACAATTTAGTCCACAAATCTATAAATAAATCCGTAAGGTAGGATAGTAAGGACAACTCTTCAAACCATTCATTGAAAAAGAAATTTAGGCTTTTGTAAGATCTTTCGGTCAGGTAGGCTCTTTATCAGAAATGAACGTGTGCCTTTAAGACTGGGAATGGAGACTTTTAGGCTTGTAGTTCTGGTCCTTGATACTTTTTAGTTTGCAGCATATGTATGTAGCTGTCGTTCGTACATGTATACCACATAAAAGAGATAGCACTGTGCTCATTCTTGGACATAGCAGGGGCGTTTGACGACACGACATTTCTGTGCATTGAAAAACAGACCTCCCTCGCTAAAGGAATTGATACTCCAATAATACTTCGATGGTGACAAGCAACAATGCAACAATCAAAGTCATGAGGGGTTGCCCCCAGGGAAGTGTTCTCTCCTCTCTCCTATGGTCCATAGTGGTCGACCTAATTGTTATCTTTTCCGACAGTTAGGAGGCGTTAAAGGCTTCAAGCTCATGTGGAACTGCCTGGACGCCCTAAAGCAACTCGCTGCGCACAATCAAACTACAATTCATTGGGTTCCAGGACATAAAAGAATAGAGAGCGTAGAAATTGCTGATGAGCTAGCCAGACTAGGATCGCAATCATCATTCATTGGCCCGTCTCTGTCTCTGCTTATCCACCAGCCACATAAAGATGGAGCTTAATTGTAGGGATCACCAAGAGAGAATCTCAAAATAGAACTCAACAACCGGGCTACGTCACGCAAAGAGATTCATCAATGCTTCAGTTAACAAGAGAAGTTAGGAAATTCTCGCACTGAACAAGCGTGATGGTCCTTATGGACTTCCTCACCGGACACTGTTCACGCTCCACAAGATGGGCATAAGTCCTACGGACATGTGTCGATTTTGTCTGGAAGATCAAGAGACTAGCATATCCTCTGCAGTTGTCCCGCCATGGCTCGAAGCAGGCATCGACACTTTGAAAGGGAGTTCAGTTCCCCAATCCCAGTTAACCAGTCACCCGCAAAACGATCCTAAGCTTCCTCCACTACCTTGATCTTTGTTTGATACGTTCTCACGTGCACGTGTAGTTCCTTCTTGCTTGATCGCTTTTCCTCTTTGACATCGTAAGGTAAAGCAGGAAAATTAAGCTTACTCCTGTTTTTAGAGTCATGCCTCTATCGGTCTAATGGCGTGTAAGCTTTCTCCTATAGCTTCATGATAACTCCCAGAAATATTGCGCTCCATGTCTAGGTATTTGGGAAGTGGTTAAGGGCGCTTCTGCAACCAGGATGAGCCCCAATCGGAAGCATGTAAAGAAGCAGTGAGAGCTGAAGCCCGTTCCATGACAATTGGGGGCAGTACCGAGAGGAAAGAGGGACCGTAACAGTTTTTTAGTGGGCAAGAACCTTATACTGTTGTCGAACACTGGCTCAGTAGCACATCGTGAATACTTCCACCTTCTGGGACTTATTTCTACTAAAGATCGATGACTCAAGGGAAACTTCTTCCATATCTTGAGCATTTGCATCTAACGTTAGCGTTACTTGGCGAACTGATTTTTAGGTGAAAATCTGTCTAAATACACCTTTTTCACCACCTCGCGCCGCATCGATTATCCTCAAACTCAACGTAGTTTCCTCAGTCACAACATTCATCACATTAAAGGACACTTTACCATCTTAATAGCCCCATTTAGCGTCTCTAATCACCATCATAATCATCACATAATTCCATCATTACCGCATAATCCTGGAAAGTAACCCTTGCCACCGCATCACATAATTTTCGAAATTCATTCATACTTCATGTGCGCACGCTGGATACGTTTTCAAAACACAAAAGTGTGTGTCTCCGCACTCCTAGGATAAATAACAATTCCACCAGGATATTTACGATTATTGAGAGATCCTGCTACCGGTACTTCTCTCTACCGATCCCTGGGTGGCCGTACTTCGTAATTCTACATCACACACACACATACGAACGCGGTGTAGTCGTACATGTCCCGAGAATGCCATCATCATTATAAAACCACAACTCGTTCGGCAGAGAAAGGACCTTTCACCTCTCACTCAGCGCGGTACAGTGTGTGGTGAAAACAATTCCGATTCCAGGAAAATCACGGCACCGTACTCCTCGTAGTTTGTTCATGGGAGAGTGGTGCTGCTACTGTGTGCACGGAACAGTTATTGAGATTTATATTCCTTCGCCTACTGCCACCCAAAAAAAACAACAACACAACACCTACGTGTTAGCGTGTGCATAGAGAAAGAGAGAGAAAATGGCCCGAAAAAGAATCCTTGAGAATGTGAGAAATGAAAATTTATGTGAATTGGGGGGAGACCTTCAATATCGATTTGAATTCCATAAGGATATCAAACGTAAACAATGAACTCGATAGAAGGACGGCACACATACTCGTAGGACATCTTGAAGTTGAGCACCTTGTTGTGCATATTGAAGTGCTACACATTGGCCAGTACTTTGTCAGGCACAAAAGGAGTAAGAAAATCGGCAAAAATAAAGGACACATAGCAAGAAGAATACAATTTTTGCCAGGATAACAATAAAATTCCATTTTATGGGAATTTTATTTAAAGCAATTCACGATCTATGCCTCATGTTTGTGTGTGTGTGTACGAGTGCGTTATCGTATGACAAGTGCCAATAAAATACAGAGCACTCCATGTCTGCCTATATCCTTATTCTTTTCGGTTTTTTTGTATATGCTGGTTGCTAGCTGAAGGACCTCCCCCAACTCGCTAAAGTGGTAATAACATCCCGATGGAGAAAGGAATGACGAGATGGTACTCTAATCCAAATATTGGATTGAGAAAGAGGAAAAGGATAACAAAATAATCTTAGGTGCACCATAGGTTGGGTGATTGTTGGGTTTCTGCTGAGGGGACACACGGAAATGGGGGAAAAAAAATGTCCTGAGAGGATAATTAATTATTAAGATCGAGAACAGAACGACAGAAAGCACAAAACGAAGCGATGAGGGTGGTAATCCTTTTTGTATTGTCCTTGTGGATAATTTATTCACTTGAAGGATCCACATTTGAGGTCCTTTTTGCACTTTATTACGACTACAATATATGATGAGTCTATTTGGTGTTCAGGAAAAGGTCGATGGAATAATAATTCATTTCGTGTGTGTGGTGGAATATAATGCTGAAGGGGGGCGAGACGTGCATGTGACACATCCTTACTGGGGGTTTTATTTAAGGTGCTCAAAAAGATGAGTTATTGGGTGAAAGTTCAATAAAATCGATAACATTTTGGTCAGTAAAAGAGGAGTTCTCCCAAATATTGCGAATTTCAGGACATTCTCTTGTGACAGCGGCTAAGGAGGAGTAAAATTGTCTGCATTTCTTGAATAGACTCGTCACAAGTATAAGGCAACCTTTGGATTGAATTTAAATATTAATCTCACGAAGCCAGTGCACATAGAAGCCGGCTCCGCTTAAGAGATCACCTTGTGATCACCATCAACGTCGCCGGACTTAATGTAGAAAGGACAGGACATGTACTTCCTGTGTATAGCCAGCCCTCTGTTTACGCCGGCGACCTTAATAGCCACCATAGTCTATGGAGGTATGCAACGCATGGTGAACTTCTGGTTAACTGGGCCGATTCAAACAAGATGCTAAAGCTTACGGCACTTTCCACTCTAGAAGATGGCTCCGCGACAACAACCCTGACTTATGTTTTGTATCATCCAATCTCGAAAATGGACCCCTCCCGGCATCCAGAACAGTTTTATCTGACTTCCCACATAGTCAACATCGATGGCAATTGACATCCAAGTCTCACTCATCAACTCTGTGCCTCTACATCGCTGGAACTTCAGCAAAGCCATCTGGCAACAGTTTTCTAAGAAATTGGACAGCTGCAGAAATATCTCCAGAAACAACCGAGCGCATCTTGAACGCTGACCTTGAGGCTTTGAGTGTATACTTCAGAGAGTGGCGACTGTGCCCAAGTATGCCGAAAACCTAGGTGTGCTGTTTTCACCTAAATTCCAAACTGGCGTCATACAAATTGAGAGTGGTCTTCAATGGCACACTGCTAAACCACAATCCACACCCAAAGTACCTCGGAGTAACGCTAGACAGATCACTGAACTTCCGGAACCACCTCACCAACTGAGCTGGCAAAATAAGAACGAGAAGCAATATCATCCAAAAACTTGCGGGGACATCGTGGGGGCTAGCGCATCTTCACTCTGTACTCAGCGCGCCAGTGTGGATGGATAGCAACCACGTATCAAAAGTAGATGTACACCATCTTATTGGCTTCCCGTGCTGAGTCATATGGAACCGTCGAAGATTCGACGCTCTAATGCACTACTCCGAGAGCACGCGAAAATAACCAATAACCCTCTCCTCTGTGCATACCGACATCACCATCATAAATCGCCATGCGAGACTTAAGTCTAGAAGACCCAAAGCCAGCCGCGGTATTAACGTCAACCGGATTCGAAAAGAACAACGAATGGCTAACACGGTGGACGAACACTGCCGCTACTGGTTTCGCCCAGATTGAAAGCCCCACGAAGTCTCTAGGTGAACTGGACTTGCTTCGTAACGCGTGACTGCATCTCAACCGTGTTAATGCCCTGCATTGCTTCAGGAGATACATAAGTGCACTTCGATAGACGACTTACTTTCAGGACCGACATTTTTATATAACTGCCAAACGGATCCTAGAAGCTCTACATCGCTTGGACCGTCCGCACAGTTAAATCTAGCCCTCTAGGGTTCAAAAGAGTAGAACGATTTCTCAGGTCGAGCCCTTGGTCCAGTGTTCCTTCACCTCTACGTCCCACTTAAATTAATTACATTTTCCAACTTCCTTACATCCTGCAACACATGGAGCGTCAACAAAATATCTCAACGTCCTTGCAGCTGCATCAACTATATTAATCTCGCCACCTGCTGCATTTTTTCCCTTCATAACCCTCCCTCTTTCCGACAATGATGAACAATAATAGTTCACTAAAAATATTAGATGGCTATTTAGTCCCTACACCCTCGTGTCTCATTTTTATGCAAATGCATCCTTGCTACCATCCCCCACCCACAACCCACAACCAATCAAATATTCCTTTCGTAACCCAGAATGCAAAAGAATCTCCATCCCTTCGTCCATTACCGATATCAATTGCAATAAAAAAACATACAATGAAATAATAAACCCTCTCCCACGTGACGCCAAAGGACCAGCTTAAGCCAACTTCAACTTTAACCACCCAGTCAAACTGTTGCAAATTATCCTAAGGTGCATGCAAAAGAGCACCACACACACAAAGGGAGGGGGAAAAAAATAGCTCAACGAGACTCCTTCCCAAACACCAACGAGGAGACGAAGAGTTCCTTAATGGCACATTCACTTAGATTACATGTATATCGCACCCAGGAGAAACCCTCAAAGAGGGGTGGTGGCGGGCAAGTCGAAGGGTGTTCCTGGTAACTTTAGCGAATTATCGCAACGATTTGCTGCGCTGGCTTTGGCTGAATGGCTTTTGCTTGACTTTGCTGTTGTTGCTGCTGCCGCCTGTGATGCAAAGGACGAAACTGCAAAAACAAGCAGTTTTCTTCCAAATTTACCATGCACAAGTTCCTTTCAAGGATATGGCTTGGATGGTAGTAAAAGTTTTTGTTTTCACTTGCCATTGTGTAAGTCAAGGATATATTCTTACAGGATGCACATCCACATGCATCATCGCTCTCATGCACCTTGTGCATAGTAAATATGATTTATATCCTTCCGGGAGTACACATACACACATCTCGTTATAGAACAATCAAAATCCCCAACACGCATTATCATTATTGCAGTCGACAAAGTTTTGCTCCTCACTCAATCTATTATCGATGCAGATTTTCCTTCCTTCCGGTGATCGTCCTTGGTCGCCATAGTCATCAAAATGCACCAAAAAAATTGGATTTAAATAAACACCCGGTCATAAAAGCAACCAAAAATGGTAGATCCTTGAAACATCTGCATGTCGTGTCCATATATGCTTATTTTTGTGTGATTCGCTTCTTGTTTTTCGTCTGTGAAGGCAAATCACATCTGTTATATGGTTGTTGTCCTCAGTGTAAGGAGGGAAAGTTTTTTTTCTTGTTTTGTTATTCCTTTTCCTTCCTTAATGGTTGCGGAGTTTATTATTTTTAATCAAAGTTCGTTTTCCTTCCGCTGACTTTGGTCCTGTTGGTCGGTTGTTTTGCTTCGTTTTTTTGTTTCGTTTTTTTTTTTCGAAGGATTCCATTGTGCGCGCATAAATTTTCTCCGATTTTAAAATTGACTCTGTTGCTTTGTTAAGAGGATCAGATGCGACGAACGTTTTTTGGGTGAGCGGGCGGCCGGGCGAGTGGGGGGCATCAGGACAACGTTTATTTACGCAACATGCAAGCAAAATAAAAAGGAAGGTAAATGAGTTATTATGCTATAAACATTTTTATAGCGCCATAAAATCATAAACTCATAAAAATTGTACCGTTTCTCGTTGTATCCTTTTCGGTAGGGGTAACATTTTTGATTTATGATTGAAAATGAGGCAGAAGTGCCTACCGGGAGCTGTTTTAGCGAGAGAGAAAAGCAACAAGCGAATGGGGGCTGCTCTTATCTGACGGATGTAGGGAATAGGACATATCTTATGGTAGCAGCATGGGGATGTTCAAGTGGGCGGAATTATGGGATCGATGAAAGCGACTAGGATTATGTAGGGTATTGCTAGTCTCAATATTTTGCTACTAATAGAGCATGTCCTGAAATGCCGCTCTAAGGATAACAGATTTACAATTTGCACTCATGAAGGAACGTGACTGTTCTTTATGATAATTCAGTTCATGGGACAGATGAGCCGTTAAAGATTAGGCCGGCTACGAGGCATTCGGGTGAGCAAGGAACTGCGCAGGATTTTTAGCTGTAAGGAACGTTTGCTAATACGTCGTAGATTTTTGACTGAAATGCGTACACACACGATTAATTGGAAAATATAAGGCCCCCATGCAATGCAATAGAAATATATTGTGTACGAGGACATTACTAGTTCGTCATACTCTCAGAGGGCACGTGGAAAGTAACTTTAAGGTTAGCTTACATTTTTACATACGTGTCACAATTTGGCAAAATATCTGTGGATTTCCGTGGAACAGGTACCATGCCTCTGACATGGGCGACTTGTGGCTATTCTGCGGTAGGGAAGGACTCTGGACTGCAGTTTTGAAATAGTTTCTCACATAGCCTAGCCAATTTCAGGCTCTAAGGATTGCTTGAATCTTTGAGGTTCGTAGTACGTAAATGTAAGCAGCAAGCCTCAGTCTTCGCCATGGTTGAGCACAATTGCAGCGTCTTACCGTGTGTATCCATGACTAAAACATGAACTGACTTATGCTTCGGGACACTTTGAGTTCGCAGTTCGCAAAATCATCTGCGCTCAGTGATACATTTTCTGCAACTTGACTGTGTACAGTGTGCGAGCTTTCCATCACGATCTGCCACTTACATTGGCTACTCTACCCAAGAAACCGAAGCAATCCCTCCGCAATTTTGATGACCCCACTTTCTTCGAACTCCTTAATAGCCCGTAGATACATGGTTCAACAGTTCATCCACGTTTCTATACCTTCCTTTACCCAAGAGATACATGTACTTTAGCGACAGCTACTACAAGTCTGAAAAACGTTCGTGATTGGATACCTCTGCGGGGGTAAAGCGGACACAACTGACCAACTATTTAGAAAAATATTTCAAGTCAGCCTTTCCCGTCCTTAAAACAGGTAACTGCGGCTTTTTCTTTAGAATGTGCAGGCATGCAAGCTTGATAATAAGCACAAAATGGCGAAATAAAGCTCTGCACTAATAGAAAAGGAATGAGCTCCGTGGACCCAGTGGTTAGTCCTTTGGAGTACGGGCAAAAGCAATCCGCCGCGGTACATGCTTTGTAGTATGCTCACCAGTAGACAGTTCATGGTGAAAAATGGTAATGTCACTTCTGCTAGGACGTTTGATACTAAAAATGGTCTGCTACAGGGTGCGGTTGATTCGCCGATGGTCTTTCACATTTATACGAGGGATCTCGTAGGATCACTTGACCATGCCCTAGCGAACGCAGGCGACTAGATCGGACCAAAGATCGAGGTCATTGCAATACTCTTGGAACGTGTCTTCCAGAAGCTGAAGATCAACTTCCAGAAGTCGAAAACCATCCTGTTTAGGACGTCGTTATCTAGGGCCGCTACAAATACCAGAAAGAGTTTCTGAATATTCTCAATCGTAGAACAACACGAGCAGCCATTGTCGTGTCAAAGTGTAGTCGGATACCTATGGCCCTGACTAGATCAATATCTTTATTTGAAGAAGCATATAGATGCTGCTCTGGCTAGGGCCAAAACGGCATTCACCCTTACAAAGGGACTATTTTATAGCACCCAATTCGATGCAAGGGTGAAGGTAATCTGCTACATGACCCTCATCCGACCCATCACGTACAATGGATGTCGCGTGTGGGCTTGCTTGCCTTCGTTTATACAGAACTCCAGAGCCTCAGTTAAAAAAACTCTATTACTATGAGGTCCTGTATAACAGGGCGAACATACACAGAGTGTGATAAACAGAGTGGTCAGTGACCTGATCAAATTGATTCGAAGGGACATTGCAAGAGCAGTGAACTCGGTGAATAACCTGAACTTGGGGGTTACTATCCCAACTTCATGTACCACGGGAGCGTTGGCCTTGACGGTTTCATCCCCCACCGGCATTCCTCTATCTCGACCAAAAAGTTCTGATCCAGGACAGATCAGCGGTGCCGCCTCATGCTCGTCGTTTCCTTTCGATAACGTGTAGCATCTCAAAAATTGGCCTTTCATAGCCTCGCCGGCTTACTTAGATTTATATCTGAACCAATGGACTCTTTGTCTTCTAAATTTCCAACCCTAGGGCACCAAAATATAAAGACAAGCCCATCTAAGATTAGATAGCATTTTATGACTTTTCTAAGGATTTCGAAAAACACATCAGAAACAGAAGGATCCACAAAAACACACATTTTCCAGTTATTACGCAGCAGATTGCGAGGAACCAGCCTTCCAAATCCGATCATACTCTAATCCCCTTACGTAAACATCCTGCCCATACGTTTGTATTCGTCTTCCAATTGATCGAACATTTGGTTCCACTTCAAGGTTTAATGATGGAACAAAAATCGAATGCAACCCAAGCCCACATCGTAATCTTCCTTTCGGCATCTAATCCTTTCTTTCTCTCGACCATTCCCTCTTTCGGTGTGATATTCGAAATATTCAGGTCAAAAACTCACACCGGATAGCATAGCACTGGTACTACGCAAATAATAATTATCCAACCTATTCAACCGCCAGAATTTCTTCTATTCAACAACTTACAACCAATAAATAGGAGGCAAGGATAAAAGGGAATAGCATAGAAATCCTTTTTCATATCCTTTCGCATCATTAAAGGTTAAGCAGCCGTTAAGAATCCACAATGTGTACCACAAATTGCTTCGAGCGCGTTCCGAAAATTTCCCTTCGCCACATTGCAAAAGGATTCCACACAAAAGTCCGCAACGATGCACCTGGATAGATGATGATGTTCTCCTGCTGTACCCATGATGATGATGGTTAGTTGTTCTGGTTCTGTTCCACTATAGCTACGAAATGTCCTTATTGGTTTTCAATAGCTTTTGTGCAATATTCTTCGTTTGGAGTGTAGTAGTAAACGCGATATCAACGAAAAACCTCCAATGTGATGCACCATTATCCTTTTTATATGTGGCACTAGATATACTCTAACCTCGTCTTGTGGCAGGTGGGGGTCGGGGGATATACAATGAAAATAGTTTTCCAATGAACGTTTCACATTGTGCATGTGCAATATAGCCTGAAATGCAATGGTATTCGAAGGATATCCCCTCACCGATAGATGTAAGCATATACATACAGCCGGAAGTAAAAGGTATTTAAAGTCAAAAAGGAGAATAGGTGACCATTGTCCTAAATTGCCCGATTGTAAGATTGTAGTACGCTCCATTAGTTGCACCATTGTGAGAGACATTTCTGGGTTTTAATTGAATTTTCTCACCAGGAAGACAGTCAAGTGGTTGTCCTGTCTCTTGGGGGGTAGAGAAAAAGGATTAAGAAATTGATTTGCAGTAAATTTTTGATGTAAAAACTTAAATGGTCTTGTGAGTGTTTCTTTGACAAATGTTGTGGTAAAGTATTAGAATCTGAAGGATAATCGAAAGTTTTAAGATCGACTTGGAGAGGGATTTGTGCATTTTGAAGGAGTCTTGGCTTAGTCATGCAATTAAAGGACGAATGGAACTTAAAAATAGTTGCCATTCTATGTTTATCTTACTGTACGACTTCCGTTGCTGGTACGTGCGTGCTTCGAAGTGATATTTCTAAACAGATTCGAAAAGTTGGAGGGCGGCGCAACACTTGTGTAATGTTCAATTAAACCTAGCTCGATGGATTAGCCTTTCCTTCTGAACAAATTGTAGGCCTGGGAGATCTTTGAATCCGAATTATCTGAATTGAGAGCCCCTTTTCGCCATTGTGGCCCTATCAGGCTTCAAATCGTTGAACGTTGACCAAACTACGTAGCAGTTTAAAAAAGGCTTACAGTTGCCGAAGCGTCAAGCCTTCTTCAAGCACTTCAAGTGCTGCCAACAAATTCACCATACTTAGCTAAACTTTGCACCCAGCTCGTAAGTTAGCTACAATAAGCTAATATTCGCACCATACACACATAATTCTTTTCAGAGCAACTACAGCTTACGTTTTGAGTCCTGACTGGATGACTACTGCTTATCAATCCATTTCCAAGAGTCCCATTAAAAAAAGTCCATAAAACTGCCATCAAGTTCATTTTCGTGTCCCCTCGAATATCCTTTCCATTGTTACATCAATTTCATGATAAGATGGCTGGTGTCCTGTGTGAAATTTTGCACACACCTATCCCAGAGCCATAAAATCAAATTGCTGTGCAAGAAATATCCCCACAATGTTCATGGGTGACCATCACACTACTATCTAGAATTATATCCTTTAAGGTACCTCATTACATTCCAAGCACCTTATTTTCTGGGATATTAAGGATAACTTCCGTTGCATCTGCTCTCGACCCACATTCGATGCAGAAATATTTTCGGCAAGGACAATCCAATTGTATTTTATTTCCTTGCACTATTCTTTGTAGTATATATCATTCAACATCCTTTGCACCACATTCGTTTATATTGTACATCGCTATTTATTTTTTTTAGGGCATCCTGAACGAAATACCACCGAAAGTGCATCCTAAGTCTAATTCATCACGTCTGGTGTAGTCGGAATCTCCTCCGGAATAGACTACATTCAAAACCGGAAGCAACAGAGAAACTCCAAATAGAGCACAGCAAAATCCTTGAAAAATCATTGCTCCTTGGTTATGACGACGATCAGGCAACGAGCATAGAGGTTCAAGTTGGGGTTTCCAGTTCGAGGGGCTTTCCTGAAATGGATTGGAATGTTATCCCGGATTGGATTGAGGTGGATTCGCACACATTGCATGGATTTCCTAAAGAAAATACGAAAAAAAAGAAAAACCTGAAAAAGAATCATGGAATCAGGATCATCCTGTGCAATTTCGATTCGAAGCTGGTGGTTGGTATACAGGATTTATTTAACTCCCTCTAGTACCAAGCAAGATTGAATGTGTATTCGAAACATGAACGAAAGTCTCTGACGCACATACACACTTACCATCGATATGGTGGCAATCGCTTTTATCATATCCCTTACACACATTTATATCCTGTGGCAGTCTAGAACGAGATGGGGGTCCAGAGAATGGAATAGAATCTGAATGTCTAAAAGGATGGCCACAGTGCCAGGCCACTAATAGGCACGTAGGAAAAATATCTTTGAAGTAGATAGTTGCGTGGCTGCACGTGTGTATGTGTAGGAGAAAAAAAAAAAAAAAAAAAAAAAAAAACTGAACGTGTGAGGAATCACCAAACAGGATGTGCCAGCCATTAAATCTATAGACAAATTGCCCCTGGGTAACCTAGCCCAGTCGAAGAAGAATGCTGCAGTTCGTGGTGGTGGTAATAGTCAACGGCTCGTATGTTAATGTGATATGGTAGCTAACAGGATTCATGCAGGGCTATGGCCAAGAATTCTTCTAAGTGTCCTTCCTTCCGTCTCATGTCAAAGTAGATATCACTGCGCGCCTCATCTTCTGGTATCTTCGCCCGCCGACACACGTACCTAGCACACTCCCCAGTATGTATGGAGTGAATTTTTGATTTTCTCTGGATGGTAATGGTGCTGGTGTTTCGCAGGACATTTAGCATTTCGTTTGGACATTTATACCCGACGGGGAAGTCTCTCTCTTTCTGTCTTTTTGCTTATCCTCTTTCGTAGTATCATGCATTTATATTAATCAATGAGGACGACGTTTCTATTTGAGCAAGAAGAGTTTGGGGAAAGTACATCGAAAGTGTGGAATGTGTAAGCAGCTTTTGCTATCGAATTTGTGCTACAAAAAAACGTGACGTGTTGAGGGGTTGGGGTTGAAAATCATTCGATTTAACGTAAATGATGCAAAAGGCTATCAATTCGATCGAAATGTGATGTTTGTAATAGAGGCATTAGCAATCAGCTGGATGGGAGCTGACAAGGAGTAAAAGAATCCTATATAGCCTAGAGGTCTATTTTCGTTAAATGGATGTCGATTAAACATTGATTACAACGTGTGTGTGTGGAGATTAACGGAAGGATATTGCATGTTATTCGATTTGAAAGTGGTTGGTTAATGTATTGATCATTTGGGGACCATCATAGAAGATTGAAAAAAGGTTTAATTGTGGTTTGGGATCTATAAAATGTGCGGCGGGGTGGTAGTCTGTCGTGAGGGATGCCGAAGTTGTAGATAAATATTCTGCTTGCGTCTCAAATTGGAGGATCAATAGAGCTATGATAGGCAGTTTCCACGCAGAGGGATAATTCCTTCCATAGATCCACTCATGAAAGATGCAAGTCTAGATATTGTAGGCGTCTTCAGGTGTACATCGGGTACATCCTCATACAGCGACCTCATATCGGGGGTGCCTAAATCCACCTTAGAATGCCTGAATTCCGATTTTGGAAAGCTTTGGCATTAAAAATTGCAGGCCTTGGGTGGAAAATTAATCGATGAAGAAGACAATTTGTGCTAAGGCTAGGTTAGGTTAGGTTGACGTGGCGGGCTGCAAGTATGCAACCTCACTTTGACTAATAATGTCCATTGTGTTACCACAGGATCCGCAAAGAGCTACCCGTTGAACCAGGAGGAGCTAGTTATGAAGCGCTAGAGGCTGTTCACCAATGTTGTTGAAGAAGTAGCTCCCTAAATGCAGTTTCCTGCGAGCGGAGAGAGCTTCACATATACAAAGTAGATGTAGAATCGTTTCTTCCTCCTCTTCAGCCATACAGCTTCTACAGAAGTCGCCGGCGAAGAGGCCCAGCCTAGTGGCGTGCTTACCGGTAATGCATTGCCCTGTAACGACACCTGACACGTACTATGCTGGAGATGAGCTCCCTTTTCTGTCTTATAAGAGGACAATTTAGGACAGCTCAAGAGTTAAAGGTGACGGATTCCAGACATTTGATCGCGGCTTGGCTGTCTGTAAAAATTATTACACTGTACTTGATCCACGACAAGGCTTCTTTTGTGGCCATGATCTCCGCCTGGAAGACACTGCAGAGATTTGGGAGACGGAAGGAGAACTTTTAGAGAATACACCTCTCCCTACTCCTGATTCTGTTTTAGATCCGTCCGTGTTTAATCCCATGGACTCCTCTTGCAACCCGAGATTCACTTGCCAATTTTCTCTGGAGGAAGGGTGTAGTCGATGTCTTCTGGTGGAGTGTCCAGTACGTTGACTAGACCACAGAGATATGGCCTTCATGCGGATGACGCTGCCACCTGTTTGCTATAGAGATCTAAGGTTCCCAGATGGAACAGCATTTCTAGAGCTGCAGTTGGTGAAGTTCTTAGATCTCCACTTATACATGTGCAAGCCGACCTTTGCACTCTGCTTAGATGGTTATGATGAACTAGCTTCTCTAAGGACTTTTATGCGGAATTTTATGTTTCTTTGTGAAGCTCTGTCATATGACGGATAACGCCTAGGTCGCAGTCCCTAGTCCATTTAGAGAGTGCATTCCTTAGAATGTTTCTCAGCGTATTGAAGTGTTTACCCGAGACAGCTATAGCAACGTTATCTGCACAGTAATTACCTTACAGCCTTCCCCTTCCAGGATTCAAAGCATTTCCTTCACCACTAGGTTACAAAGAAGTTGATTATGTGCAACCAGCATCTTAATTCGACATCTAGACTTCACAAGAATTCCAACCACGACTGCTATTCGTCTGGTAAGGCATCTTTAAACTGATCTGTGCTAAGCATATCCTTTTTTATGGTTGTAAACTCCCCGTCATCAGTTGATAGCTTAAATTACAAATGCCGTCTCATGAGCTCAGTTAACCCGCCAAACTACCAACGTTATTAACTTTATTAGCTTTTATCCTTTAATAGCTGGAATTCTTCACCAAAAATATAGCTCCTTTGCCAGAGAGGTAATAAAAGTTCCTTCCATTCAAAGGATAGAGGACTTTTTTTGTTGCTTTAAAAAAACAGCCGACATTTATAAAAGTAACAGCAGTCACCGCAAAATTCGTCTAGACATGGCCCTCTTCTGTTCAGAAATACAAAATCCTTCAAAGTATCTATCAATTCAAGGCGTTGTCCATATCCTTTGAGAAAAAAAAATTTCGACTTGACGATGACTTTTTCGATCTTAATTGACTGCCAACACGCACACTGATTTTCCACCTCTAACTTAATTAATTGATTCCTTGTCTCTACCACCGTTTACCGGTTCATTGTCCTTATAATACCTTTTCTATAACGAACGGTATGCATCGGATGGGGTGTCCATTTTTGAGAAGAAAACAAATCCGATTGTTGTGCTTGTGACTTCGCAGATTGTTTTCCTTAGCGCGTAGGAGGAGGAAAGAACGTCACGCGATAGCTTTGTGTTAAAGGATCTTTATCAAAAAAGCATCCTTCCTTCCTAGGGGATTTTCCTTAAATAAAGCAAAAAACACCGACACGTGTGCGGCATTATTGTAAATTAAATTATTTTTGTTTTTTGTTGGTAAACTCTATCTCCAAGGACATCTTGTATCGCAATCATAAATACTAATTAAATTGGCGTTCTTTCTCAAGGACAAGAAATATGGTGGACCAGCATGAATCACAAGGACACCGCGAAAGTAATTCCCACAGTCATTGTTGTAAGGAGGAGTAGCGCTCATAAATATAAAGTTCATAGTGGCATCCTTCCTGTTTAGCAGTCATGAATCATTTATCAGCGCAAACAAGACTCCTGCACAGATTAAAGGATAAACAACGAAAAAAACTCACACAATTTCTCTACGAAAAAGGATTCGCTTTAATTACGAGATCCATTAAATCGTATCACTAATTCACCTGAAGGAAAGCTATTGGCCTGATTATTATTATTGTTTTGCATCGGTTGTTGAGCTCGCCGATGCATGCATCATGTGAGTAATTCAAGAGGACACGATGCAGAAACAAGTTTCCTCCATTAGCCAAGAAGTTCTTACTCGAACTGTACTGCATGCATGAGTACAGAGTGTTTGCCTTGCCGTATCCTGTGAAATATTTAGAGTTTTGCAAAAGTTAATCAACTCCATGCTGCATTATGAATGTAAGAGTGTGAGGGTGGAGGTTGGGTGAGTGCTGAGAATCCTTTTGGAATTCTTTATGACAATGGCAGTTAATTTCAGATTAATGCACATTTTCTAAAGTGGAATCTGCAGATGCGATACGGGAGCTGGGGAATCACTTTAATTTCGCGGAATTTATATGCTCCCAAAGTGGAGATTTGGGGGGGTCCTTGTAAAGCTTTTTGATCGCCTGAATTGAGTGTTAAAATTTAATTTTGACACTTAACCGACAGGGATGGCATCGTAAACTTTAATTTAATGAATCTATCTGGGGCGTGATGTGGTTTTAAGTGTTCTGCTTGTGTTATTTCAAAATTAAACTGTAATTTTGCTTTTCTGCTTGTATAGTTTGCTGCGTGTTTTATAGCCGCGAAAACAGGTACACAAAAAAAAATTGTTTGCTACTCATAATTGGATAAGAATGGCAGTTTTAACGTCCTTACGTGAGTTGAGATTAATGGCATCTCTTGGGGGTTGTTGACTAGCTGTGGGAATGCGTGAATTTGATTAGATAGCCCTTAGCTACAAACCTATGAAGAGCACTTTGAGAATGTCTCGAAGGAAGTGTACATAAACACGTTCATTAGAAAAGCTTTAAGAAGGTGTTTTTGCTTAGGCTTCCGGCGGTTGGATCCAGTGGAATTGTCGCATAAAAATCGTTATTTTGGGACTGAGCATGATGGTATTCGACTTGCCCACTCTGAAGCTCCTATGAATCATAACAACATTTTCCACATCCCACAGGTTTGCAGGTTTTCAACATTGCCTCTTTCCTTTATCCTCGTACCATTACCGTCATTCTTCTACCCGCTGTGTCCACATTGCATTCATTCAATACGATTTTGATCACCGACTTCTCAAACAAAAGCCTCCTTTGTCTTCGGCTATCCAATATGCACACGCCACACACTCCATCGAACACGAAAAAAAAAGTCAAGGACTCACTAGTTCTTCCGCTTTATTACCCTGTCATTGTCCACTATCTAAACACATAGAGAACTTTCTGCACTCTGCACACATTCACCGGTTCAATTTCACCATTATTTTCCAATGAGACTTGACAAAAAAAAAGGATTTTTCCCTACTAGATTGCCAATCAAATGAAAGTCGTCACCCTTTATCTATGCCTCAGTACACAGCCTATGATAGGCACTATATAAAAAAAAAAAACTGTTAAAAACATTCACACAAAAAAAAATAGAAAAAAAAGGATAAAAGTTCCGTTGAATTGGTGAAAGAAAAAGGAGGCAAAAAAGAACAACAACACTAAACTGGTTTGTATTACATCATCGCCTCAACAATACCAATCTAAATCCTGTCAACTCCTTGCTACCATACAGTCAGACAGACAGATAGATGGATATGTAGATGGATAGAATGTCAGCTGAAAGCTATTATCCTTTCATAACCACAGCGTCAGTATCTCTCTTGAGGCAGGACAAACTTTAGCGAAGATAGGCAATGAAGGACAAGCACCAAGGATTCGAAAAAAATCGAATCGAATAATTGGCGGCCGGTGGCTGGGATGAAAAAATTTTAATTATAACAGTGAAAGTGTGCTCGATGAATCAAATTCGATTTTTATCCTTGAACTCAATTGGATTGGAAAACTAATTGCTGGGATAGAGAGAGAGAGAGAACGGATCCTTTTAATTTTATATTTTCAACTAATTGATTGGAATGCACTGAGGGGATGAAGAATCCTTGCGTGAAAGTACAGAGCAGGTGCGCGCCTTTATTACGAATGCAATCAACGATATTCAATCTTTGACTTTGGATTTGATGAGGCGTGCTACAACGACAACCGACAACGCGTCTGATTGCTTTGGTTTGACCAACTAGGCACTACGTTTATGATACAGCCAAGGCCAGATCTGTCTCGAAGAATTGTACCATTCATCCCGTTCAGGGATGCTCGTACGGAAGTTTCGGTCAAATCTCATTTTCGGCGGGATGTAGTCCGTATTTTCGTGCTTGTAGTTGACAAGATGAAGGATCGAGGAGTGGCCTATGTGATAACTAGACCACTGAGAGGAGGCTTTCAGACAGATGGCCGCAATCTGTTTACCGAAGATGTCTAAGGTGAGCTGGTTGAACAAAATGTCCAGTGCCGCTGAGGAAGTAGTTCTCAGTGCACCATTGATGCAGTTGAGTAAGGTGGACACCCCTGTCAAGAGCAGGCCACCATACGATTAAAGGTGATTTGAAGTCTCATACCCCAGCTCTTGGGTATTTACCGGAAACAGCAATGGCAATGTCATCAGCATAAGCGATCAGTCTGCAACCCGACCTATCCAGGTCCACCAGTAGCTCGTTTACTACCAGCTTCCACAGGATAGATGACAAGACTCCACTTTGGGGAGTACCGCAGCAGACAGTTCTTCTGGCCGATACTCCGCCCAGCTGTGTATTAATGTTCTACATGCGAAATCCTGCATGTAAGCAATTGATTGATCAACACTCCGAGCGAAGTATCCCCTTCTAGATTTGTAAGTATGTATGTCGGTGGTCGCCTTTGGTTTGATGTAGTCAAATGCTCCCTCCATGTCAAGGAAAGACAGCGCTGTCTCAACTGATTTGCCTTTAGAGTACGCATGCTGGAACGGCGAGAGCAAAACTGTCTAATGCTCTGCACAAGGTGGATATCAATTAGTCTTTCTAGAGTTTTAAGTAGAAAGGACGATAGGCTGATAGGTCGGAAATCCTTTTGTTCTACATGCGAACTCTTTCCTGCTTTAGGTATGAAGGTGACTTCCATCTCGGTCCATAGTTGGGGAATCTAGACCAGATTAACAGCGCGACATGATGACTTTGAGCCATCGAAGCACAATGTCCTCGCATTGCTGTAATTCTGCAGGAATAATTCCGTCAGGCCCTGGAGACTTGTAGGGCTTGAAGCTGCACATAACCTATCGGATCATTTCTGTAGTTACTAGAACTAGGGAGTTGCTGCACGATTGAAGGGAAAGTGAGTATCCAGTAATATGTCGATGGACTCCTTAGCAGAGCTGGTCCAGTGTCCGTCCGGATGCAAAAGGTGGCTGGGTATTGAAGGACTTTTAGAGAGGATTTTCCGCAACCTGGACGCGGATTCTTCCAAGGATTCTTCAATGCTGTTACAGAAAAGTTTCCAGGATCGTCTTTGCTCTTGAGAAACAGTTTATATGAGTCCCAATCGGCCGTCTCGCGGAAGCTTTTAGAAGGAGCCTGCTGTCTTTCCCAAGAGTACTGACGTTTGCATTCCACTTAGGTGGTTTCTTTTTATTTTGTAGACTGTTACTAAATGCTGCCCATTTTCGGTGGCGGAGGACCATTTCAATTGTAGGAAATCAGTTTTTTTCTTTTTCAGAACTTCCAGGTGTATCCTCCTCGTGCGTTTTAAAAATAAATCTCCAATCCACGCCATTATCAATCATTAAACGTGCAAAATAGATCCACAACATCTGCAAGAACAAATTCCTTCACCACATCCTGATTGCCTGAGATTTACAAAACCACCTAACCTACCTTCTTGTTTCCTGGAACCTTTCTACTTCCTTCGGCACCTCATCAAAGCCAACGCACCATCATCAGACATCGAAAATTCAAATCATTCTTCAATTTGGCTAGTTATCACCTCGTCGACTAAGAAACACGTTCAAAACAGAAGCAGATCACACGAAAAAAAAAAAAACTCATAAAAACACCGGCAAAACATTCCGCATCATCGCCACGCCTACCTCAACTCAAACCCAACTCCGGAAACATTTGAAAATCTATCATGAGACTCAGTCTCCCAGTTCTCTAAACGAGACCCATTAATCAATCGTCCATCTCATTTAAAATGGGAACATCAATAGCAGTTGCCTCTCATTATCTTTACTGTTGTTTTCAGCGCTTCTCATTCCTGAATAAAAAGGACTGTTTGTCCTTGGCGCCGCCGTTAACGCTCATGACGATGTTGATGATGATTTCCATTTCACGCCCAGCTAATTTCTAAAAAAAAAAAAAAACACTACACCACACCAACCACTTAAAGTATCGGAACAACAAAAACAAAAGGACATCGCAAACGGCACACAAAGGACGAGAAAAAGAAAATTTAATATCAAAAGCTGTCAATCATCATCGAAAACCAATCATTAGACGGTGTAGACAGACGAACCGCGCCGTTCGCTACCATGGTATCCACAGCATAACCAAAACGACAGGACGAACCGAAATTACATCCAACGGGAGCGCAACCAACCAACCAACAGCAGCAGCACCAGCAGCAGCAGGCAAAAGCAACGCTAAACAGGATAAAAAAAAAAGGAATGCGACCAAAACAACCCACAGTTTTCTAATTTACTTGCGCGTCAAATGTTACGCGGTCTGTGTGCTGCTGTGTGTGTCGTGTGATGTGCTCTGCTGCTGATGATGATGATGACGGGGACGACGACGACGACGCCGACGATAAGGACGATGGAAATGGCCGATGACGACAGAGCTTGGTTAGTGGTGTCAGCTGTTCCGTGCTAACCTAATTGGGATTTCATGGAATCGAGAGCAGGGATATTGGAAACATGTTGACCTCACGGATCAATTAGTTTCGAAAATTTTATTCCAAGTTTCGCGCTGCGAGAAGCTGATGCGTGAAGTGATTGTGTGGGATCGATATTAGAAGGAGACTCGCGGAATTTTTTTTGTTTTACCAGATGCTTGTAAACGTATCACCGGATTGGCTCTTTTGAGGATATAATGGAATGACAAGTGCAGCAGTCAAATGCATTTGGCAAAAGGACTCGTGGTAAGGAACTGGTGAACATATCAGAAGGTAGTTCATATCCAGTAAGGATTGTGATAAGACTCTGTGTACCTCTGATCCTAGGAATTCTCCTAACAATTCAATTTTTCGGGGTCCCTCAGGAATCCCTTCTGGGACCACTATTCCTCACATTGAACATCATCTTACGAAAGTCAAACGAAACCCACAAGTATTTCTCCTCATTCAATCATTCGATTGAAAATGCAGGTGGTCCTGTCCCCTAACGCTCAATTTGTCAACTTTTTATTGCACAACACTCACAGGATACTCACAATAATGGTCAAAAAAATAAATTTATCACTCATCCAGACGTTTCATGAATGATAACCACTTTCGTATGGCACCCGGAAGGAATAATAAACAATTCCATTGCAATTCTCTACTAAACACACAGATCCTGCAACCAGGATGTTATTACCATCACCCTGGTGGTCACCCCTGTCAGTAGACAAAGTAGCACCTTGGTGGCATATGAAATCACACTTTCCTCCCAGGATGACTACATCAATCAGGATCCATGCACGAAAAAAATACATAGTAAACCGAAGAACACAAATCAAATATTTACCTTTAACCAAAGCAAGGATATTAAAAGGAAGAAAACGAAAGAAAAAAAATCATTGAAAAAGGAAAGTAACGAAAGTGGAATCTCAAAGGATATAAGGATTTCAATTTAATTTCTTTATTTTTGGTTTATTTTTTCCAGAATATTGCAAGAGACAACAGCAGCAGAAGTAGCACCCAGAAAAGGACATTCATTCGTAAGTTGAAAATTGAAATAAAATAAAGCACAAAAAAAAGAAACAACGATCTGAAGACAATCCTTAAGGACTACAACACAAGACACACAGGAATCAAAGGAGAAGTAGAAGAATTATTTAAAACGGAAATACCCGCAACTACTTGGCCTGAATCTAATTCGGAAGTAATTGAAAATTTATTCCTTGTGGGAATTCCTGACAGGATATTTTTCTCTTTTTTTTTGCCTGCTCTGTTGTCCTTTTTTTGAAAAGGTGTGGTCCACCCTTGTCGTTGAATTAATTGCCACAGCAAGGATTTATGTCAATTTGTTCAAAAGGTGTCACAGGGAATGTGAATGCAGTTCTTTTTGACTTTTTTTCCATAGTCCCTATAGGATCAAAAGGACTAAAATAAAGACGAAGGTGAAAAATAAAAAAAAAATATTATTTTTCAGCTTTATTTTTCGTCCTTTGAAATTGATATACAATTGAATTTTTGGCATCCTCATTGTAAATGTGAAATGATTCAGAAAAGCGAAATAAAATAAAAGTCATTCAATTCACAAGGACTCCCTAAGGACATGGGCTTTTTGATTTTGATATCTTGCTCCGGTTGTGTTTTTGATGGCAAACACCTTGATATTTGAATCAAATTCGACAGGATAATTGCGTTTTTGTGACTCCATTGTCAAGTATTTCAATTGAATTCGCTTTGGATTCGGATTCCTGTCCATAAATAATGGGTGTTGGTGTTGGTGGTGGTGATTTGTCAATCAAAACGCTTGACACTTTCGTTTCTATTTATAAAACACGCGATCACGAAACTCGGCATGTGTTTTGGCATTAGAGGTACAGATAGAGGTAGAGAGGTATGTACTGCCTACGCATCCTTCTCAGATGACTATCATAATCCTAAGCGTGTCACGCGGTAAAAATTGAAATTTCCGGCGAGTGCATGGGTATCCTGTTGTCATTCAAAGGAAGAAGGATGGGAGACAACATAAAAATCAAATTATCATGGGATGAAATTCTTATTGATGGGTCGTATGTTTTCTAACAAACATACCATTTGTTGTGAATTAATTACGGATAGCATGACACTTCGATTAGTAGTCGTTGTTCCTGTGACAGGATGCCAGTGATCTGGTTTTGTAAATGGAACATGTGATTTGTGGTGGCTTGTATGTAAGTCGTTAATTGGATTTAAGGGAGTCCTGCATACAATTTCAGGCGTGGGAATGCCTTTCGGGTAGGCTGGGGAAGAGGTCGACTGTTGGTGGTGATACATTCCCTTTGAGTTGTAAGAGTATTTTTTAAGCAAGAGTTTGTTATGTGTCACTGAGTCCTAGAAAGAAAATTAATTTCTGGCAGCCCCAAGAAGCAAGGTTGGATAGAATACTGTGAATCTATCGAAACCCTTAAGGAATCCGCAAGACTTAGTAAGATTCTTAGTAAGATTCTGTCCTAAAAAAGGCTGAAGGAACCTGGACAGTTTCTTCTGCGGAATCTCTGGAACTTGTTATGAATACACACTCCCCAGGATGCGGTTACGGTGACACGGAACGAGTGAGTTCGGTATGCACTCCGTCCATAGACTGGAATAATATCACGAACATCTTACGTCCCCAAATAAATCACTAGGCTTTGATAGCATTATACCAAATATGCTGCAGAATTCGCAGGACATAGCAATTCACTGGCTTATCCCGATTTATAGCAGTTGCTTAGATCTAAATTAGATTCCCCAATCCTGGAGGCGCTTTAAAGTTGATAAGTCAAAGGGATAAGTCAAATCAAGGAGAGTGCTCCTTGTGGCCTTCATGGGCCACAAGCAGTGGACTTGGAGTAAATTCAGATAAGACCGATATGATGCTACCACAAAAAAAAAGATTCCATCCCTAGTTTCTAATAGGTTCCACAAAAGCCTGAGCAGTAATGTGCACGCAGGATAAGTGTCGCGCAAGGTCTACAAAACATATGAGCATTTGTTATACGAAAACCTCGCTCGCCTAAAGCCGTGGATCCACATAGGATTGCATCAATGCAAGCCATTTGAGTCCATGAAGATAGGTTAGGTTAGGTTAGGTGGATGGGTTGTCGAGGGAAATTCCCCTACGCCACACTCAGGTCAGTATAGACCCATTGTGATACCCATAGAGTGAAGGCCCCCCTTGGTCGTGGAGTAGTTCCTCATGAACAATCTTTTACTAAAGTTCCCTGGTTTCAAACCCCTTAATGGGTTTTTCTTGTATTCCTTCAGTATCCTGAAAGTGTCTTCTAAGTACTTTTTGTCTTACTTGGTAGAGGCCTACGCAATGACGTGGGTTGTATCCTCACGAACATTCTCGTCACCACGTCCCCTACAAAGGTCATCAGTGCAAAGCATTAGCTTTTCCATGTGATACCGCAGAGTATTGCGCCCTGTAATCACACCTATAAGGGTGTCTTTCTGTAGTAGTTTCTCAGTTCTGGCTTTGTTATATAATGGCCATAGTTTCTTTGTTACAGTACAGGTCCCTAGGGAGCTCCGTCGTCTGTTTGCTTCGTCAATTATCTTGCACGGTGGGATTTTTACTGATTGATCGGGATTTTTACCGATTACTCTAGGCCCAACGTGAAGCCTTTCCTAGCCAGATCGTCAGCCTTGTCAGTCCCTGGTATACCCTCAAGCCCAGGGACGCAGCAGAGCGATACCTTATGCTCACAAACTTCGATTTCACTTCTACAGCAGAAATTGCTGAAGGTGATACCTTCCTATGCTATTGCCTTCATTGCAGTCTCACGGGCAGCTATTGTCACTGTTAGGACCTCCGCTTGGAGAACACTGCTATGGTCCGGAAGTCTGACTGCTTTGGATATGCACAACGCGTCAGAAAAGATGCCTGCTCCTACACCCGTGTCCATTTTGGACCCATCAGTGTAGATCGCTATTTGCGTGTCTGGTATGCTTCTGCTTTTCCATTCCTCTCTGCTTGGATAAAGACTGCAGAAGGGTTTTACAAAGTCTAGGTAAGGCGTTGTGCAGTCGGTTGTTGCTACATTGCCCTAGTACCTAGTACCTCAGGATTTGAGCATGCCCTTCTTGCGCGTGCAGTTTCCAGCTATTTGATTGGCTGCTTCTTAGAGCACTTTTAGCAGCAGATTCCTGTATATAAAGTTTTAAAGGGAGCAGGTTAAGGATAGTCTCAAGCCCTGCTGTTGGCGGGGTGGTGTGCCTCTAGCATGCTCGAAATCCAATTAATGAGAGCGTGATATATATTAAGGTTGCCTAAAGCTCTTCTCACCGCATCCGTTCTGACATTGCTGAAGGCCCTTTCGGTATCTAGGATAGCGGCACGCGTATATTCTTTGTCCTTCAGTGTCTTTTCGATTGTGCCGACAACGCTGTGAAGTGCTCTGTCGACAATTTTACCCTTCGTTTGGCATGCTGTGCTGGGGCTAGATCCCCGGGTCCCAGCTTGCTACGGATATCGATGTCGATTAGTCACTCAAATGTTCTTAGAACAAAGGATGTAAGACTTATGGGCCTAAAATCTTTTGCTTTGGTACGACTGGCTTTACGCGCTTTTGGTATGAAGACAACTCTCACTTCACGTCATGTATTTGGTATGTGTGTCCCTATGAGGCTGCAATTAAATAGTTTCTTCAGTATAGGAGTAATGGTGGTCTCAGTTTTCTGAAGCATGATCGGGAAGATCCTGTCTATGCCTGCGGAATTGTACTTCTTGAGGAGATTCACACATTTAATTCTGTCCCTAGAGCTAACCACCATGGTTGTGTACCTTTGAACTTTGTCACATTCCAAATCTGTATCCTTGCATGGGCTCTTTCCCATTCTTGCTCCGATGTAGGTAACCGAAAAAATTAAAAAATTAATTGCCAATCCCATTCGTCGCACGGGATAAATGCACAGAGTACGCGGCACCAAACGTGTACACTATTGTTCCGCTCTCAAAAGAACCCAATGTTTCCCTTCCTCATAAGAAAAAGGACATAAAGACACCAATTTCTCTTCCTAATCCCCTCGTTCACAATTCCTTATGACTTTTGAATCCGATTTCCCATACTTCCGATGCACTTAGCACCTCTCCTTCCGGTGGCCACACCAATAAATCCCATAAATAAGGATTTCAAAGATCAAGGTGGTCAGAGTCAAACAAAGCAAAAAAAGGATCTAAAATGCCATCTGACGTGTAATGACAATTTATATCCCGTTGTTCCCCCTCATTGTACTCATTTCAGCTCATCATTACACAGCTAATTAACATTTTATCAATGTATCATGGGACAGAGCTGGCGGGAACTACGGTTTTGGAATCACTAAAATCCAATCAAGGCGATGCAGGAGGGTATGTCCCATTGCCAACCCTTTCCTTAGGTAACACCACAGAAAAGACTTCCATCTAACAGTAGTTGTCGCGACTCTGCCCTGGCATGTGTGTTAATGAGAATTTATTATGCTAATAACCCGGTCTTTGGCTTTCTTTTCCACACACATTGACTTACTCCGTAGGGCTTACATCCTTGGTCCTTTGAAAAGGTGCCGCCGACTACTCGTTGCTGGTGAATATAATAAAAATATTTTAATAAGCAGGAATCGCGCGATAACACCTTCTAACGTGTATCCTTGTATGCACGTACGCGCGGTTTCATTTCGTTCACAATAGGGAATACGTACGTGAGTTGTGCGGCGCACTACCGGGCCCGATGCCCACCCTCAAAGTCCCATCCCCATTGAAACTTCTGGGGTTTACAGCAGGCTATTAGCAGATGTAATAACGGTTTTACATTATTCGCCAAGGGTATCACATTCGTTTTAATGGCATGCAATGCAGATAGGAAAAGAGTTGGGTGTGTGTGTGTTGGTTTGGTATGGAAGCGACGGAGAGCGAGAAAGGATTACGCGGGACGTTTCTGGGGGGTGGTTCCTTTCGGTAAATTCCGTGTGCAGTATTAATTCGGATTATGTCAAGATAATGTGTCGTCCATAGCTGTTGCAGTAGCTAAGTAGCAGACAGAATGGTTCATTGTTGATGATCATGATGATGGCTACGATGCGGTTGAGTGCATTGTATGACCACATTTTGGTACAGTAATCGCTGGTAGGAGCGATGTTGGTCTAGAGGTTAGAAACTAATTGCGGATGCGGATTTTGTGAAATTTACTGGAGAACCACGATTGTTGTAAATAAATCTCGAATATGCTTGATGTGTTATGGTTTTGCGTGCATACATAGTTGGATGGTTGCTGGTTGGTTGGTTGGTTGGTTGGTTGGTTGGTTAGGTGGAGTCAAGCTGTTGCGATTGCCCACAAGATGGATGCCGGTTAGATGGTTACATGTGTAACAATCCTGTGCTGTAATTTTCTAGTTCATCGTTACGAGGAAAATTAACTTTTAAAGTTATTTTGCAAAATTTAAGCAACGAGGAGGAGAAATATTTGATTTTTCCTTTTAGAATCCATCAAAGGACATTTTTGGACCCCTTGGCATGGTTTCTCTTGAGACACGATATTTTCTTCTTTTTCCTTACCTTTGAGATCGGTTTTCCTGGCACGAATTCATATCTTATGCTGCTCTTTTGTAGGAGATCCTTTATCGCATATCATCCCCGATTGTGCTGCTCCATTTTGTCGGAGGTCGAAGGAGTCCTTTAGTAACTTCTGCTATTCCTTACTGCGTGGTCGTTAACTCATCTCATTACAAGCTCATACCAGCCGATGTGTTGTCGTTGCAGATTCTCCGTTATTAGTACCACTGCACATCTAATACAAACATAGTTCAACCCGAAAGGCAGATTAAGAAGCTTTCTCATGACATTTATTACTTTCGGACGTTTGTCAGACATTTGCGAGAGGTGGGACCGTGAAAAACTTTTTGGTATTTTCTAGGATTCGAACCTTGAACCTCCGCTCAGTTATCCAACGCACTAATCACTTGAGCCACGGGGGCCCACCCATTACCGACGTGGTTATTTCTGACTTTGTCTGTCCACAGAGGTGATGTCATGTGTGTACAGATTTTTGATTTTGAGGAACTGCAAGGCATTCAGAAGGGTACAAGACTTGTCACCGATAAACCCCAGATACCGCACGCTAACTTCGGCGAAAAGTTACTGGATTCTACACGAGACTTCATGGTAGATTGACGCATAACTAGAAGTAGCATATTGTGAAACAAGATGCTAGACGATATCCTTTTGAATTTTCGCCACGGGATTGGTTTTAATTGCTTCAAAATATGATCTGTCGATTCAGGGTCTCCAATAAAGTGGACGGTTTTCGCTTTACAGCTTCAGCATGTCTGGTAGTAAGGCTACGTCATCAGCACAGAGTAGGGTTCTGGAAACGAGTGGGCAGACGATCTGGCCATACAAGGGTCAGCCCTTAGCGGCTCGCTGGCAGAAAGAATCAATGTTCCGCTAGGAGTCACTTCTTAAAGCTGGTCAACCTCGGTTGGAACACGCTTTCCAGCTGCGCTATATCAAGAAAGACATAGCAAACCTAAAAGAAAGGAGCTACTAGGCAGATGAAGACCAGATATTGTAGCCATAAGCACAGGTCACTGGCCGATAGGAGACCATGCAGCCAAGCTTGGCATTCCCCACAACACCTTTTTCTTTGCAGGTGTCCGGTCCTGGTGAGAACCCCAAAACGTACTCTAGGTGGACCCTTCTTCGACAACCTGAGAGAGATATCTGACAGACGGATTGGAGCCCTAATCCTCTTCCTGAACTCAACAGGATGGGTGTGGAATATCTCTCACCTCGACTGTAAACAACGCAAGACAACCAGGTTACCAGGTTAATTGGGTTTCAAATTAAAGAAACTGCCAACTCTGCCTACCTACCTACCCAGGGTTCTGGATGCTACGGGTGAGGAAGTCTATTATCAAATTGAATAGCAAAAGAACCTCGATTCACTCAAAATACTAGACTACTTGTAGGAGTACTAGGCTAGGCTGCTCTAGGCTAGGAACTTCTTAAAGGCAGTCAGCGCTGTACACTTACATGGTAGCATTCTTTGCTTTACCACCTACGTAGCCACGCTGATTCCCTCTCACCACGTCTATGCCTTTGCTTCGCATGTCCCTTAAATAGCGCGAGGGCTTTATGCATTATTTTACTGAAGAGCAGGTTAAGGTACTAAGTGCCATCATCCTCTAGAAACTTCAAGCCCCTTACGGGATTTAGAAGGCAACTTACGTCCTTCGAGAGGCAATAGCTGACTGTGTTCACTCCTATTTCCCGTATAACTCCATATATGCAGGTATGCACAGTTTCCCACGTTTGAAATTATTTGTAAATAAATTTCGCGTCAGGTAACTACTGGGCTAAGCGGCGCTGTGAAACAGCTCCTTCGAATGACAATAGACACCATCTGGTGGAACTAAGGTGTGGACAGCTTTCTTTCAGAAAATTTTTTGTTTTTTTTTTTTCCTGCGTATCTAGAACAATTTTCCGCACTTTCAACAACAATTTCTATTCCTATTCCCACAGATCCACTGCTCCAGTGTTCCTTAAATAATAATTCCACGGAATTCATTTCATTTCGTATTTGTAAAGTCCTTCGAATCTACTCTCACACGCAAGCACCCTAGGGGCAGATAAAAATTACACGAGTCCTTCTGCCGAATAATTGATTTTTTGCTGCGCTGGGACCTACGCCGCTCCATATCAATTCAGAAAAAAAAAAAAAACAAAAATGTCCCCCAAAATAAGGATACAACAACAATTGAAAAAAAATAAGAAACTTTCCAGAGTGGGGAGCTGCGTGAACCTCCTCCGAGGATAGAATTTATTTATTTTCGATTTGAAACAGGATACAAAATGATTTCTTTTCACATTCACCTACTCCCGATATCTGCTCCTTAATACATTTCCAAAAGACAACACAACTAAACACAAAACTCTCAACTGAGCAGTACCAAGTGAATGTTTATGTACAAATTGTTTGTTCGCATTTGACATTTTATACACACGACTATGTCCTTTGGCACATGCCAAACAAGCGTGCTGCTGCTCCTTCGGACTCGTTCCATTCAAACCACCCCCCTTCCCCCAACCAAAACCTTCACACAAATCAAATATTGGCATCTCACAAGCAATATATTGGAGTAAAACTTCAAGAATGAAGGATGGAAAAATATGTAAGGATGTGTGTAGTAAAACTCTTCAACTGGAATGATGACGATTCAATTGCAGTTAAACTTCTTCTTAAACACAAATACACGCGCGTTTCCCAGTTATACATAGTAAGCGACTACTTGTACTCTATGTGTGGTGCAAGGACATACTCATTCCTCAACCTGCGATCTCAATAAGGATGAACTCTAAAATAAATACCAGAACAACAGCGAGACGATAAAAAAAAAAAAAAAAACACAAAACATTCCAAAGGACATACGTCTATTGGCCTCCCACAATTCTTTAAGTAGAGCATATGTATCCAGCGAGCTGGAGTCCTGGTGGAGCGGAAAAACGCGCAACAAATAAAAATTCTTGAATTGAAAGAGTAAACAATTGTTACAGCAAGCGAGCGGACCAACCAAGCAAACTAGACCAAGAGCACACACAGTACAAAAGAATAATGTACTGTGGGAGAAAAATATAAGGATCAGCAGCAGAACAATTGAACAGGACGACGAATTTCATTTTCAATTTCATGTTCGTTTCCTCTTCCGGGCAAAGTTGTTATGCTTGTTATGTGTAGGAGTCTACAGGGCGGCTTTTGTTTTCTTTAGCAAACATACGACGACGACAACAAAACAGCAGATATTTGTAAAATGGAAAGAGGTCCTCATTGAAAATGAGAAGATAATATGAGAAAAGCGATATGAGGAGAGTCGGAAACAAACGATTCCTCGAAGGAATCACAATGTTAAGCCAACAGGAAGTAATTTTTTAAAAGCTTCCCAATAATTCAAATTGCAGTGGGCTACTGGTTGGAGGAGGGAGCAGGATACCTTCGTGCATGAAGTTCAAAACCGAATAAGATGCAAGGATCAGGTCTGGAGGGGAATCGGATATTTAGAGAGCTTGCGGATTACGCATTCAGTGAAATAATGAACGAGAGTCTTAGTCAGTTTTGGATGCGGATAATGTACAAAAGTTGGAGAGAAAATTTTGGACGAACGTCTAGTCTTAACTCATAGAGTTAAGAGCACTTGAGGCCTGCCACTAGCTATGTTACTGATCTCGCGTTGGTATCGGTACCTGTCCTAGCGGAAATCCAGGCCATGAGATGCGAAGGGATAACCCCCAAACCACCTCTGCAAATTCAGGGGAAGCTAGCTGTTCGGGCTCGAGCCTAAGACACGCTGCTCCCTCCATCTCGAAGGATCCACAACCCCTTCTAAAAACCCTCTCAGGGGCGACGGACTACTCGGCCTCGAGCTTGCGGAATGTCGCTTCATCTAAGTAAGTCTCTCCCACCAAGATCAACGGCTAGCCTACAAGGTATAATTCGCCCCATTCAGGCTATCCCTGAGGAAGGGAGATCTCAAAAATTCCCTCCGACTCATCCAACACGGACTTAAAGTCCAAACGCCAGAGATCTCAGGATGAGACTCCCACTTTAACTAAAAAGACCAAGGTACCACCCTCCAGCACTACCTCCAAGTCCTTTAACCAAGTGCTTAAAGCACACTTGAAGATCAGGGTCGTTGACAATAGCGACCCAGATGGCAGCATTACGGCGGGCAAATGGAGGAAGGTGGAGACTAAACTCGCCATTAATTGTCTCCAAATCCCACGTGACCATCCCGGCCCTGGTGTTTCCTGCAGGGATGGTGGCTGGCATCAGGGACATGTTAAATAAATTGCCTGCGCGGGCCAGAGATCGAAGGATCTCTACAAAGTTGCCAACTTCAACCAACGGGGCTAACTAGAGAGGCTTGTTGGTTGAGGCACAGGTTCACCGCGAACTGTAGCACCACTTAAGTAAGTAAGTACGTGAGATATATGGCTCTGATGGGAACACCTCTATGGGAATCGCTTTAAATTTCCTTGAGCACGTTGATTACAAAGGATCTGTACATACCTCCCGCCCCATCCGCCTATAAACTGATCCTCATTCAAATTCAGCAAGCAACCATTTAAGCCCCTTGGGGGTTATTCTTCGATTGTCGCTTTTATTTTCTGTTGTTAGTCCATGTGACAGGGTAGACATCAGCTTACAGAGCGGAAGTTAATTTTTATGACTAGGATACTAGGAAGTCCAAGTGACTTCAACAACTTTAAGAAGACCTCCACAAAACCAACCTCACTTTGGGTGTATAGAAACCCGTCCTCGACGATGGAAAGCGAAGGCAATGCTCAAGGACACTCAGCTTTGCCTTGCCTGGCCTAATTTTCAAAGTGTAACAGGTGAGGTCAGGTCACCAGACAAATGCTCTCAAAGGAACTCAGCGATTAGGATTCTTTCTTCCACTCTTATTATTTAGAGCTCCATCCAATGGCAAAAAAAAATGTCACAAAACTCTTTCAAAAGAAGGAATTAAAAGCTACATCCCCCTCCCCCAGCCTCATCATCATCCTCCTAATTAAAAGCAACTTCAATTAACAGCGTCCTGTGTGCTATAATTAACATTTCCAACCGAGGAATTAGTTGCTGTTGCGCCAGCTCTCACTCCCGTTCCTATTCCTGTTCCAGTGTCGGCGGCTGTTCCAAAGTAGCCGACATAAAAGTCACTACGCTAATTTACTCCCACCCTCAGTTCACACCAGCTACAGCCTACAATACTTATGCTGCAAGCTATATCCCCTTCACCATGTCGACGACGGTGGCCCTTTGAAGTCATTCGTATTTAAGGCCCACTGCCGATGCCGATGACGAAGACGACGACGACGCCTCAACTCGTTACAATAAAATATGCCTCATCCTCTAGAGCTTCATAACAGCTGGCTAATTAGGGCACAAAACAGGATCAGCCGGCATACCCAGGCCAATCCTAGAATTCCATTGCAACATTGTGTGTTCGAATGTATGGATGTATGTATACCCTGTGGCATCGTAGTCCTCGGAGTCCTTGCCGTCTTAATTATTGGCAATTTAATTTTATTATTATTGGACCGAGTGTCAAATGGGCTATAAAATTGCAATGCAATGTTATTGTTATTGTTTCACTTTGGGGCTGCTTTAGCTACATATCCTGTGTGTGTATACACACGCTTCCGGTTCTGAGTTCTGGTTCTCTGATTCTGGAGTTCTCTCTGGGTCAGGAGTAACGTAGCACATCATATTCTCATGACGTTTAATTAACGTTTATCGCACCGTTTCGAGTAACGGTAAAGGAATTTAGTTTGTGCTCGGTTGATTGGTCGGGTAATTCATTAGAATTTGAGGAACTTTTCCCCTCGTTCATACTGGAGGTGTGGGTCTTTTACTCGTATGCTGAGTAATGGGACCAGGAAAGTGGTTGGAGGTGATTATTTCTGTGTTGGGTGGGTTATGAAGGCTGCCAAGGAATCTACTGAATTTGGAATGAAATTTGCGTGATTAAGCAATTGTTACACCAGAACCTTTAGGTCATTGTAACCCAAGCAGTTTGTGTATGGAACAAGTCTTTGTAATGCTACCGGTGCCTGTATGGACAAACAGACAACTGGACTAACAATGGAGTTCCGGAGATGCCATGATAATGAAGGTTGTGTCTTAAACTTGAGCTACTGATTGCTCCTAGCAGCTGCTAATCAATCAACTAAGGACGAAAGCCTATAATGGGAACGTACGTGCATATTTACTTAAATTGACAAACACCGTGAAGCAAAAGCAGTTCTATGTAAGCCTCCTTGTGCTTAGCCTAGTAGTAAATATTGGTTGCATAAGGACTTCCGATTTGATGTGACAAGTTACCGACTATAAATTTGAGTACCTTTCTGAACGAAACATGAGAAAAGCTCTGTTCTAGCTGAACAAGGACTTGGCGTTCTTAACACCAAGCTGTCACCATCAATATTTAAAGCGAATTGCTTTCCATTCAGCAGATTGAAAGGATAATTGGTATCACTCTACCGTTGCACCCCTTCCACATCCACTAATTGAAATTAAATTTGAAGTGTGCGATGTCAGTTTTTTTCTTATCCTCTAGAGTCCTTCTCTCTATTGCATGATACACCACGCCCCCGGGGTGAGTAGTGGATGTTAATGGAACATGATTTACCAGGCATCGTACACTACCCATTTACGAATGCAAATTCCGTTTGCTCCCGTCAGCAACAGACAAACAAACACATCTCACTACCAACGATGATGACGCAACGGGGCTAAGTGAGTTTGCACTTCTTGTCAACGTTGCGGGCCGGGCGGTAGGAGAGTGGGTGTTCCTTCTCAACCTCGGCGTAAATATTTACGAAAATGCTTCCTCGCGCTAACGGCTATTACGACACGTCTCCTTCGTCGTCCTTATTCTAATCACTCCGAAACATTCGTAATCCCACTGATGGAATATACACAAACTGGCAGGCAAAAAAGGATTCTTGGTGTTGCTCTCGTACTACTCGTAGTATTGCATACTCCTTGCCTTATAGTGGAAGTGAAGAAAATTTGATTTTCTTCTTGTCCTTGTGTGTCGCATCGCATCCCTTTGTGTATGTTTGTGTCTGTGTGCGCATATGAAAATGTCAAGTCACTCAAATATTTGAACTTCACTCCCCATTCTCGGGGAATTTTGTGTTATCCTGATTCTCCTTGGGGAATTCATCGCGGTGTTGGGTTGAGAGGAAGAAACGAAAAAAAAAGTTAAACTGCTGACTGTGACAGCAATAGTCAAACCAATGGACGAGACGTTCCTTCTCTTGAGTTGGGAGACATTTTTTCTTTTCCATTCTCTGTCTCTGAGGGACGTCTTCTCCTGTTAACAGTCGAATGTGGACATGTTGGCGAAAAACTTGTCACATGCTAGGACGAGTAGGGTGGGAGATAGAGAGACAGAACAATATGAGGTTTTTCTGACAAATATCCTTAGCAAAAGGAATTATATGCAAAGGATTACATCAAGGACGCATTGCAAAGCATTTAAGGAGCTCAAAATTGACATGGCTCTTCAGTAATGCTTTTTTCCATATTTCATTGAATGCACGTTCATGCATGTGTCCTTCAGATGTGTTTTTTGGGTGGGGGTGAAAAAACATGTAAGTTTTAGTGTCCTGTCGACATACAATTGAAAGTTAAATATTGACTAAACTTTTTCGGAGAATTGAGAGACAAGGACATTCTTAGAGACTCGTACATTTTCCTGATGCCACAGATTCTTCTAAATTCTGTCCTTCTTTGTATTTCCTTCGACATATTCTCGTCCTGTGTATGCTTAAGTATTCCTTTGAATTGGTTTCGATTCTATTTAATGTGATTTTGTCCTGGTCTTCCTTCGGTTCGAATGTTTAGCATGGAAGGTAGGATGGGATTTGCTTGAATTTTTTTTCTTTTTTTCTCTGCTCGTCCTTACGATGTCGTATGGGATGTATTGTTTTCTTTTTATTTGGTAAAAGTCCTTTGAACATGTTTGTGTATTGTGTACATATGTGTGGTGGTTTCAATTGAGATTGTCCTCTGCGAACAAGTATTAAATGAGGTGAATAATTTTACAAACAAATGAACATATTACACTATTGGATGCGTCCTTACGCCTTTATCTGGTAAATAAATGCATCATCAAAGGGATACCTAATGTTTAGGGCGAGGTATTAACAACTTGGAATGAGGGACGAAGACGATTTGAATCGTTTACGGGCATTTAGGCAATTTGTCCACCAGTATTTGTATCTAAAAGATGCGTTCTTGTAGGTGGAGGGTGTATTCTGTTTGCTTGGTTTGTTTGGGTAGGTCTTAGAATTAATGGATGCGAATGGGAAATATACAGCTCTTTTGAGGACTTTGCTTCGGTAGTCTTACAAATTGGAATTAGTACCTTGCAAAATACTTGGAAATCGATCGAAAATGTATGCCTATCGAGAGTGATATAAATAACATTTCTATGATGCCTCTACTGCAGAAGGAGTTTAAAAGACTTACCTACAAGCAGTGCCGAAAAAAAACCAACATCTGGGCAGATTTTCATAAAATAAAGGACCCAAGATCCAGGCAATAAATTAGAACAATCAGCACAAATAGTTAATGGAATCGTGCAGTGGTGTGGTGTGGCTAAAATGACACTGTAATCGGTTAAAGAAAAATTCCTTGAAGCGTTTATTGATATTAAATGGACCTCCAGCAATGAAAGGACAAAATCAATAAAATAAAGCTGTAGAAGGCAGTGATGACTTCAAGAAATTGATGAGAGGATGATACCCTTACACAAACGAGAAATTTGAAATTTTAAGGACGACGCATGGTAGCAGCAATCTACAATCAATTTTGGACGCAAACATATATCTTAGCTTTGGTATCTTATCTCAGTTCAAGGCATTCCTTCCCGAATAGTCGATAGCACTCTCCGCTTGTCCTGCAAAAGTCTTGCGTATGTGGTTTCTGTCCTGGTAGAGACAAAAGCACTCTCTGCCTTACTAACGACAAGTCAACCTCACTAGTAAACATTTCATGCGACAGAGTCAATTTTTCGTATATTCGTCTAAGATTTAGAGAGGCATTGTAATAAGCTTATGCACCAAGCTATCACTTACTTAGGTGGCACTAGAGTTCGGGGTGAACCTGGGTCTCAACCAACATGCCTCTCCAGTTAGCCCGGTCCTTAGCTAACTGCCTCCACTTGAGCACTCCAAGTTGGTTGAGGTCCTCTTCTACTTGTGCGCACCGCCTTAGGCGAGGTGGTCCTCTACTGCTTTGTCCCTCCGGGTTAGATTCGAAGACTTTGTGGGCCGGGGAATTGGTGTCCATTCGCTCTACCCTAGCCATTTTAAGCGACTGATGCTCAATTTTTTGACTACGTCGATATCGCTGTATAGCTCGTAAATTTCGTCATTGAACCTTCTCCTCCAAATCCACTTAACGCAAACGGGACCGAATATCTTACGAAGAATTTTTCTCTCGAAGCGACCAAGGATATCTTCATCCGCTTTCGACAGAGTCCATGCTTCAGCGCCATAAAGCAGGACTGGGATGATCACTGTCTTGTAGAGAGTCTCTTCGGGATAGGACCTTACCACTCAATTCCCTTCTTAGCCTTCAAAGCAACAGCGATTGGCGAGAGTTATGCTTCGTTGATGCCGCCGAGATGTTGTTGTCCGATTTTATAGCAGAGCCACGGTGGACAAAGTCCCTTACTTCCTCGAAGTTATAGCTGTCAACTGCGTGGTTCTGTCCAATTCGTCGATGTTGTGTGTCCCATCTTGGTGACAGCATGTACTTGGTTTTGCCCTCATTTACAGCTTAACCCATTTTGGCGACTTCTGTTTCGAAATCCAGCGAACGGACCAGTGACAGCCATCTGTTCTTCTGCCAATGATGTCGACGTCATCGGCGTAAGCTAGTAGCTGCACAGACTTTTGAAAGATTGTGCCTCCGGTGATGGCTTGTGAGTTTCGCACAATTCTTTTCAGAATGATATTAAAAAGGTCGCACAGCCTCTAAATCCCTTTTTGACATCGAAGGTCTCGGTGAGGTCATTACCCACCTTGATGGAGTAGCGAGCGTTCTCCATCGTCATCCTGCACAGACGAACGAGTTTGGCAGGGATGCCAAAACTAGACATGACTCTGTATAGCTCGTCTCTATAAGTGCTATCATATGCAACTCTATCCGCATTTCTCCTAGACAGTCCTTTCAACCTTGATGTTCCCTCCTAGTTAGATGCCTACGAACTAACGTTGCTCCTCTCTCGGTGATGTCGAATCCCTTGCCGAGCGGCTAATTCTGTTCACTTCCCCAGGCGCACACACACTTCTCCTTCATCCATGACCTGATAGGGCTTCTGAAAAAGCAGCATCTACGAGTAAATAACCTCTTGAGCTATCACCCAACACCCACTCCGATGCAGTGGCCATCGATTTTCAGAAAAATAAGGTCATCGAAAGTAAAACCAAGGAATCGCTTATATAATCTCCTTAGAGACTATGTACGAGTACATCCGATGAAACTATTTCCTTAAATGTCCTTTTCAAATTAGCATCATCCTGACGTACGAAGTGTCAACTTAGTTGCTCATCTGCATACTGGTACACTCATACAAGTTTGTCTGGGATATTGTTAATACCCAAGCGGTAATTTGTAAAAGGATATCCACTCTGGACTAAAGTCCAATTGACCCAGAAATGTCCCGACTCGTCAGATTTCACCTTCCTTCCTTTATCCACCACTAACTGTGGATATCCTTATTTATTTGCATTCCGATTCGACTTCCTTGCTGTGGACAGCAGAGGATATGGTGTAAGTTCTGCCACAAAAGGGCTTCGTAAATGGATTATCCTTAAAACACATAACATTCTGCAAATTGATTAAATTTGTCCCGGAGATGGAACACGAATGTATATCTGCTTTACATATGGTCGTCGGAGAACATCACACTGCGATGACTGTTCTCACTTCGATGCAAGGATATTGGAATTTAATTGGGCAACCAGATTTTCACTCTCGCTGTGCTGTTGTAGGCCGATGTGTGGTCTACCTGTCGAAGGCCGCAACGGAACAAGGCTCCTTCTGGATGTACCTCCTTCGGCTACCGATGGAAGGTCATTTGATCAGTTGAGATTCTTGTGTGCCTTAATAATGCCTAAAGCTGGCACTGCCCATAGGCGGTATGAGAGGACGCGTATGCTCACGTTAAGGGCATGTCGAAAAACTGGAATATTTCATAGACCACAGCGCTAGAATGCCAGTAGCAGACGCAAAGCATTGTTCTCAGGTTTTGTTCGTGTCCTGGCGCTTCTTTTTTTGTCTCCTCATGCATGTGTGCGTCTACATTGGCTCCAGCGAACTGGGAATCGGTCCATATGTCACATGACACACTGGCTCATTCAGTCGTCGTTGTCGTCGTGATTCGTTGGGTTGGTCCTTCCCTCATAGCGCATAAATCATAAAGCAATCCATCATATTCAAATGAACCGAGGCCTTTGGGCGGACCGGGGAGGTTCTGCTGACTTTTTTTCGTTTGCCCCATCCCAGCATCCCTTGCATATGCTTTGTGGCAGGGCGGTTTAGGATATCAGGAATTAGGGCTATGTGGGGCATACAAAATGAATGGGGATGTGATGTGATGGGCGGAGGACATGACATTCAATTTTGAAACGATTTGAGCAAATTAATTGAATGTGATGGAGGAGCAGTGGATGGAACACTAGGAACAGCAGCGGTATCGCACCAAACATGACCGCTGACGTTTTTGTGATTATTTTAAAATCGATTGAATTCTGCTGTCATTGAATGTTGATGATGACGATGATGAAGGCGGGAGAGGAGTGACAGTTGCCTCTGGCTGGATGTTACATGTCCTGATTTTGATGTTAGGAATTAAGTGGCGAATTTATATTTAAATTGTTTTTTGAGATTAGGGTCCTTCATGGAGGAATTGATTGACTTGGGGAATTGGAGCACACGTTTTTGACAAGTTTATTTTCGCAGTCTTAAAATTGTAGTAGGCTTCGTCTATTCATGGGATAAAGGGGCAAGTACTCGGATATGATGCATTGGCTGAGGAAAGTATGGAAAATTTGATTCAAAAGCTATCTTCAGACCTCCATCTGTATCTACTGGAAATCTTATTCAAGATTAGGCTAAATGCGTTTATTTATCCGGTAAAACTTTTTCCTTAAAGGTTCCCAAGGTTCCTTTCAGCAGTGCCGGCTTGATAAGGGAGTTGAACAGCAGATGACATAACGCGTAACGCCGATGTATATATGGCCGCATATGACTCTAAATATAGAGATGAGCCATATAGAGCCATGTCTAGTTTTGGCATCCCCTACCAAACTCGTTCGACTGTGCAGGATGACGATGGAGAACGCTCGCTACTCCAACAAGGTCGGTAATGAACTCACCGAGACCTTCGATGTCAAAAAAGGATTAAGACAAGGTGATGCGCTGTAGTGTGACTTCTTTAATATCATCCTTGAAAGAATTGTGCGAAACTTACAAGCCAACACCGGAGACACAGTTTTTCAAAAGTATGTACAACACTAGCTTACGCCGATGACTTTGACATAATTGGCAGAACATAGATGGCTGTCACTGGTGCGTTCGCTTGTATTGAAACAGAAATGGGCTTCGCTGTCACCAAGATGGGACACACAACATCGGCGAATTGGACAGAACGTCACAGTTAACAGCTATAACTTCGAAGTAGTAAGGGACTTTGTCCACCGTGGCTCTGCTATAAAATCGGACAACAACATCTCGGCGGCATCAACGAAGCATAACTCTCGCCAATCGGTGTTGCTTTGAAGGCTGAGAAGGCAGTAAAGCCCTTCTAAGGAGACTCTCTTCAAGACAGTGATCATCCCAGTCCTGCTTTATGGCGCTGAAGCATGGACTCTGTCGAAAGCGGATGAAGATATCCTTGGTCGCTTCGAGAGAAAAATCCTTCGTAAGATATTCGGTCCCGTTTGCGTTGAGTGGCTTTGGAGGAGAAGGTTCCAAGACGAAATATGCAAGCTATATAAGGACATCGATCTATGCAAAGAACTGCGCATCAGCCGTCTTTGATGGCTAGCCTGGAGGAATAACGCAGTAGAGGAACCCCTCACCTTACGCAAAATGCCCATATCGAAGAACCTCAACTGTCCTGAAGTGCACAATGGAAGGCAGATGTAGTTATTTTCAAGCTGATGCCTTTGACCAAGGATCTAGTGATGATCTAGTGATGAGTGAAGAAAGGTGGCCACTTACACAGAAGATATCTCTCGAAATCCTGAAAAAATCCATCGCAACAAATTTGTACCTCAATTTCAAAGCTCATTTGTGCTCAAGCTCATGATGTAATTGGACAACATCCCTCCACTGAAACTCAACAAATTTCGCAATTCATATGCCATTTCTCAGTGCCAACAAAGTGCAACATATCGCTTAACTGTCGCTTTACTGAATAACGATTGCTATCAACTCAGAGAATTTTCGACTTAATTAGCAGCAATTGCTGTCTCCTAAAAGTTGTTTTCATCACTCATTCATGCCACAGCAATTCAATTCCCGGATTCACATAGAATTTCCAAATAAAATTTGTCAAACAAATAACCAGCTGCCAGTGAACCGAACATAGAAAAACACATCACACACTGATAGAATTACAATTCACTAAGTGCATCGGCACACTCATGCATCACAGCACATCTGCCAATACCATTTAAAAGAGAGGTCAAAGGATTGTATTATCCTGTATTTCCTAAAAAATATATAAAATCGCTTTCCACTCGATTCCATTTACAATATTAAAAAACACACAGCGTACTCCCAATAAAAATTGGCTCCAAATCCAAATCTATCTCCCCGCCATGAATAGTGAGTCCTGAATCCACAAGCCAATCCTATTAATTCGTATGTCATCATATATCACCAAAATAGTTGTGCTGGTGGATGGGGATTCCCACCCCTCATCCAATTAGCTACACCAAAACAAATTTGTATGGCTTCAAGCCACCGCCAAAAGGAATTTTCTTTTCCTTCCCCCATAGCAGCAGCAGAAGGATGAAAAAAAAAACAACTTCTTCATAAATACCAAAGAGCACTAAATTACCAAACGACAGGGAGGAACATAAAGAACATCTCCTGCTACATCTATTGCTTTCCATCTAACCACAGTGTCCCTGCGTCCCTTGGAGTATCCGTAGTTCTGTTCAGTGATAATAATAATCTAAATGCATCTTTTTCTTGGTCTTCCCCTACCCAAAAAAGTGAGTTACTTCGCTTCAGTGCTGCTGCTGCTGCTCCTCACTCACCCCCATGGGAACTCGATGTAAGATGCCAACAATGTCAAGGGAAGGGCGAACTAAACCACCAACGAAAAGCAATCCGATTCTAACTCCATTTGAACGCGCCATCCCATCAATCATACACATAAGGGATTCCGCAAAAAAAAAAAAGGACACATGATAAAGATGAAAAAATTAATAGGATACGTCATTGCGATAATTTTTATTGCAGTCATAACGATACCAGCACCAGCACCATCGCCATCAGTGCAGTAGCAATCGAAATGGCAGCTCTCTGTGGAATGGGTATCCTTTTGTGTGGGTCCTTTTCTGACTTGCTCCCTCTCTCAAGCTAAGCAGTCACAGCTGTCACTTTGGCGTAAGGATAAACTAAGGATTCCACTTACTTAGTGGATTTTTTTTTTCCTTTTTTGAGATTTCACATCTTGAGCAAGGAATAAGTCAACGGGAACGTGAATCTATGTGAGATGTGCGATATGTGGAGGAGAGTTGCCAAGTTGGAGAAACTTGACCAGGTCAAGAATTGTCATGCTAAATGGTGCTCAAATTTGGGACACATGGATGAGGTTGGGTAACGAAAGAAATTGCGATTAAAAAATAAGTACGTGAGCCAAAAAGACACGAGTATTGTGTCGAAAAGTCTGATCAAGGCTCCAGCAGATCTACCTGCAAGTCTATATCTTTGTTGTTTGTGCAGGAATCTCATGAGTCAGAGCTCCGGAACCAGGAGAACTTCTCTGGGCTAGTGATTTCCTAGACAGTTTCATAATCATTTCTGCAAGTCGTTGTGACATGGAAGCTCTATCTACTAGAGTAGGAGTCAATTACTCTGCGGTTTAACATAGAAAACTTCATCTGACTGAAGAACATTTGGCTTGGAGAACACTTCTGCTACGATACCCAAGAGTTATCCGACGAACTGGTGGTAACATTTATGTTTTGAAAATCAACCAAAATAATGTTCCTCTAGTAAGGAACGTCTTGTCTCACACAACTACCCACAAAAGCTAGTCAACACTTTGAATCCACACTTCTGCGTGAATTCAGAGCCAATTTTCCAAGACTAGCCGTACCCAGACTAGCTATGGCGAGGATTTGGATTAAGAAAAGACTGTAGACGATGGCTTTAAACAGTCTTCCGTCTGGTGCTGGTACCTTACATACGTTCTGGTGTCAAACGAGACTGTGTTTTGGATAAAGCACTTCGTTAAGCTTGATTTCCCTCAGAAACTAAGGAACTCCTATTGATATCCAAGGATAGGAGCTCTCGCTTCTCTGTCTGATAAGATACTAGTCATTGTCCCACAATTCATAGTAACGTGAGCCGCGGTTTATTTCGCTTCATCGCATAGTCTAATCTCTGGCTTTCTAGACCTACCTTCCTGAGCTGATCAGTCCTTTGAGAAACCCTATAAGTATGAGAAGCTTGTTCCCACTTAGGCTGATGCAGGTCTTAGACCTAAATTTTAAGTTCCTTGGGATTGAGTTTGACTACCCTTAGTGGGGCAGTTCAGTCTTATAAAATGCAAATGGCTACGATATGCCCACACTTTAGGACAAAACGTCGCTGTCGATCGAGATATCTCGGAATCAACTCCACGATTGGCATCCAAGTGGACACTCGACGTAAACGGACTCTTGGGAATCGATGTTACTTTGATTTGGTGGAACAAGCTCCTTACTGGAGGGGGGAATATGCATGCTTTGTTGGACACTAAATCGGCTGTATAACGCCGAGTGCTGAATGATACGCATTGAAAAATTCTTCGCCGAATATGAGGTCCTGTATGCAAGGACGTGAAATAGCAGATATTTGATTCAGCTGAAAACTTTGCCAGCTGTGCCAAGCCACGACACATCGACAAAGACAAGATCGCTCTAGCCAAGTTGATTTTTGAATACCGTTCTCCAGGTTCGATGCGACGAAAGGACCGAGCCTCCATTTCTATGACCAGACAATTGCGGATTCTAGAGCACTTAGTCTAGACAATTGCAAGTAAATAAACTGAGATCTACGACCATAGAAGGCTACAAGAGGGCAGTGCACTTCAGCATATGCTGTCAATGGAAAAATAAAATCCTGGACCAAGAATGAAAGCTAAATTTGAGTAGAAAAATAGAAGTAGAAGCGCTAAGAGAACACATAACGCTGAGGTCCCTGAAGTCCCTCTCCCCATGAAATTGCTTGTCTGCACTATCACAGTGAAGATTGTAGTCGATAAGAATCCGCCATACTGTTGAACCGTATCCTTAGCATCTTTAGATGACTTCCGCCTTCGCAGCGAGAAAAAAGCCTGCTCATGCTGAGATTTCTATCCAAAAAATTATTTCAGACATCAGAGGCGAGCTGATCCCGTCGCATAGCTCAAGGTTGCTTGGTTTTTCGGTCCTCCTTGTCATCCGAAGTCTTCTCGGTTGTAGAAGCGTTATATTCTCGCTCGATAACAATGCACATGTCCACTTGGTGCATCTGCTTATTTAAAGGCCATCTTGACTTGAAAACTTGTGTAGCTGAGTTGGGTCAGTGGCCTTATGGTAAAAAAATGTCAATCTAGGCACCCTTGGCAACCCTACCAGCAAGAATGCTCTCTAGATGCCCTGTCTTCCTGTCACAATGCACACACACCCTACATAATTGTGTGCGAGATATGGCCACTGTCACTATATTCACCATATCATCTTTCTTGTCGACATTCCCGTCATCATCATCACGTACTCGACTGTAAGTGGCAACTGTCTAATTCCAGACAACACACATTCAGCGCGACTGAACACGACTGAAAAAGAAGTAAAGGACATTTGAATGGGTTTTCGTTTTCGGCTGTCTGTGAATTTCTAAAGCAAAATAAAAAGGAAACAAAACTTTTCTCTCACCAATCACACTGCCAGTCAGACAGGCAGATAGACCACTACCACTCATTATCTCGATTTCTCTGTGTTCCTTTGAAAGCGCGCTTCATCAAAAAGGATCTCAATTTGTTGCGAATTATCCCTTTGTGCAAGTGCTAATAGCTGAAAGTGGAATTTAGCTGATGGCACAGTGTCAGGCGGAAGAGATACATAGAGAGAGAGAAAAAAAAAACCGCTCTACGCTTTTCATTACTCCTGCTGTGTGAATATCCTTGCGCCTCACAATGAGTTAATTGACATGAAATAAGAAGACGAGCGGCGTATCTCAGTTCCACGGTTGTTAATGCTACTACAACTACTCCTCCTGGGCTGATGATTAATTGTTCTTTCACTCTGAGCACCGATGATAAACTGCCAACGTAAAGTTTTTCCTTTCGCGGTGCACAAAAACTTTGTTGTTGCTATTGTTCCTGCCACCAAAGTACAAAAATTGAGAAACTTACCCGTAAATTTGCATTTTTATCAGGTATAACTCTAAAAGTTGCTGCTTGCCACCCTGAGTTTTAGCCAGGGAACGTGTAGACATGGTAACAGGATAAATCAAGGATAACGACGGTATGGTGGTGGCGCGCAAAAAAAGTTTATCTTTTCTCATACTTTCTTACACACTTGCTCTCCTTTCCCCGAACATGGTAATCATTTGATTCGTTGGCATGAATTGATTTATGTCCTGTGGTCCTCTTCCGTTTTTATCCTTGCTACCTCGACCACATATTGAGGCCATCTTTCATTGTGCATTGTGGTGCACAGAAAAAAGAAAAAAAAACAGGGGAAAAGGATACGCGCCGGGAATGCTTTGGTGTCGTCTTTCGTCCTGGACACTACAACCGTTCCGGCCAAGAATATGGTTATTTCGAGAACACAGCAAATTTATGTGGCAACATTTTAAAGTTTTATTACTTGGATACTTTAGATGAAACTTGGATGGCGCAATGTCCTCTTAGTCTTGGTGGAACTTGTGCAATTTAGAATTCTTTTTATGTCCTTCCTCGTTGGCACGACAATTGCATAAGTGAACAGGAGATGGACCTACGGAAGGAAGTTAATATTGTCAAAACTATCTCTATTAATAGTTGCAGTTAACCCCTCCTCCTCGGAGGATTCAAACTCACTTCCATCCATCGTCCTTAGTCAACCATTTCAGGGCGCTATAAACGGAAGTGCCTAAAAATTGATTTAGTTTGCTCATACCACCACTTCTCGGCATTTATTCGACAATAATTCTCGAAACCATAAAAGCTCGTTTCATCGGACCAAAGGACTCATTTTTCTAGCATAAAAAAAAATATCAAACCCCGTATACAAACAGGAGAAAAAGAGAGAAAAGTATCCCATATCCCGACAGGACGACCAACGAGTAGCGCCACAAACGTTTATGGCCCAGTAAGTTCATGTTAGTTAACCGCCAATTAACAGTAAATTCTCCCCCATAGAGCAGTATCAAAGGACTCTGCCGAATCAAGTGTACCGACTAATCCTTGCTTGAAAGAAGTAAAGTCTGGCATTATGACATTGTAACATGACTTCTGGGTGTGTGGAGTGGAGAGAATGAATGTCGTCATGTCGCTAGAGAAAAACAAAAAAAACGAGGAAGAGACGTTGATTTACGAGAGGTCCTTTTGGTGCTTTAATGTTTGACGGTATATTACTATTGGGGTAAATCACAGTGCAACTCCCAAATGTGCAATTACCCAGGAACTCATATATCCCACCTTTTATATGAAGGGAGAGTGTGAAAAAAAAAAAATAGAAAGAAAAAACTGAAATGAAGGGAGGACCTGTGGCGTAACACAGAGGACATCCAGTGCAAGTGCAGATTCCTGGTTATTTTATATATTTTTTGTATGTCCTGCTTTGTCGTGGAATGTCAATGTCTCCCATGAAGTAATTCTCCACCCTTATACACACATCTACAGGACATTCTAGACAGACAGGCAGAGCGAGAAAGAGAGAAATAAAATTCCATAAAGAAAAAGGGATATTGCCCTGGTTGACACCACTTGGTGGGTGGAGAGGATTGTATTCTACTATGTATGTGGCTGCCAGTCTGACACTATAACGCAATTGTCAAATGGCAGTTGGAATTTCATTTTTCTCCCATCCTACCCCCCGCCCAACTGTCTCTGAGACAATTTCGCAAGTTACTTAGAATGTCATGGAAATGTAGATCCCCGGCTACACAAAGGATATTTATGATTACAGCGGTACATGGTGGTGGAAGTGCCATCCCAAGCATGAGATTCAAAAGGACCTTCCAAAATTCAATCGCTAAGACAATAAGGATAAATGCAAAATATTAGAAACTTCCCTCCTCCACTCACTCCTTTCTCTGGCTGTCTTGTATGCATGCGTGTGTGTTTTTTTTTTCACTTGTTGGCATATCCTAGGAAACGCTTGATTTAATTCCCTGACATTCGCTTTCTCCGACTGCCAAAGAACAACAGCAGACAGACGAATACACGAAAAAAAAAAAAGGATATGCTCCAAGGATGGGGGGAAAACACAAATAAATTCTGACAGTCTTGTTCCTTTGAGTTTTGTAAAATAATATTCCTGATGGAATAATATATCGGTTGTTGGGATGTCTGTTGATGGTATCCCGCACACACATACTACATCGTGTTGTTGTGTATATTTTCTACAAGATTGCTCAGTTTTCGTCCCTTTTCCTTACTTAAATTCGAATCAAATTTCATGAAAATGTTATTGGAAAGAGAATACTTTTATATCCTTTTTTTTTTGTCAGAGTGTGTTGTTGGACGGCGACGATGGTGAAGGATACAAAATTGTTTTGACAAATTGTACCTGTTCGGAATCAAACAGCTAAAGGTAATCCTTACATCGCCACATACACATAAAAAAAAAAGAACACAGATGAATCGAAATGAAGAATGAAATAAGGATCAAATGAGGTATAGAAGTATGAGATCCATGTCAAGTGAGTTTGGGGGGACGAGGGGACCGCACGTCTGCCTGTCAGTGTGTACCTTTTTGAGAGCAAAGTCGGCATACACATGTATGTGTGGATGTGCGTCAATGGGTTGAGGATAAAAATTGGTTTTCAATCGATGCGAAATGATTTGATATGACACATGGGTATGTGGAGGATCCCGAAAGGAGGTCAAATATTGTTGTGGTTGAGAGAAAATTACATGCATGTTACTCTTTGGATTGTTCTTCCAAGGAAAAAGGATAAGAAAAACCCTTTTTTTCTCCTCGAAAGGAAAGGGGTAAGTTCGAAGTTCGATTGATTGTGGGATAAACTAAATTCTCTAGATACTCCTTTGATGGTTTTTTGATTTATTGGCAGGCGGAGAAACTCGAACAGACAATGATGATTGATGTTATGTTAGTGGAAAACAATTCAAGGAATTTAATTATAAAATAAATACCTTTGGACAATTCAAGGAGAAGTGATGGATGTTGGGTTCATGGAAGTTGGGAAGAAGCTTTCTTTGCGACGACGAGATGCAGGCTTCAGGATTGTTGAGTGCTTATGTTTTCAATAGGCCGAACGCCACAGAGTGTCTATGATTTCTAAGTTAGACTGAAGGAAAAGGATTCGGTGGAGTCTACAGCCAACAAAGGATTTCGAAGCAGATTTATCAACTTTCTCTTCTATGTTCGCCCTGAGTCATACAGAACAGAAACACACCTTCCAAGTATCCTTCACGCGATAGAACGATTACCAAGCGAACCCAGAAACCGTTTGGAGAAAGTCGGAATATGGCGGCGCCCATTTTAGTGTGTTGTTGTTTTTACCAAAGAAATTGTGTTCATATTCCTAACTCCTGCGAAGTTCAGCGGTCAACCACGCCCATAGAGGGAGAAGATCCTATTTCAATCCACAAACTCTGTAGAGGTGGCCGAAAAAGCCAAAGAAACTGCCACCTGCGCCTATAAAAGGAGATTTTGCCTGACACTGTTGTCCTGTTTTTTGCTGAATGACCATCTCCAGATGGGGAATGGTCAAATCACCGAGGGAAAAAGACTCTACTGCTTGGGAAGGTTGCCTTTAATCAGAGGTTCTATCAACCTTTTGCTGCGACTATCAGCTCAAGAACTCAGGCTCAAAATCTGTTTCATTGGAGTGTCAGACAACTTAAGGGTAAAGATCTTAAATCATCAGCCCACGCGACATGAGTTCCAAAAATCCGCGACTGATATGAGCCAAAGGTAGGACTGACACTAAGAGAGTACCTATAGTGGGCTTTCCCATAGCCAGTGCAGTTATGTGCGTAGCACAATTTCAAAAACGCAAAGGAAGCTCTAGGAAGCAAGGTCTTACACCTCTTTATCTCGTAACTAAACCGAGGGCTGGGTATAGGAAACAGAAATAGAGATGCTTTCTCCTTAGCAGCACCTCTGAACAGCTTCGGAAAAAATTTAAAGACGGGGTAAATAAAAGAAGTGAGCCCTAAAATCATCCATGTATACTTCCAAAAATAGGATCAGGAAAATGGTATACGGACGGATCAAGGCCATCCGATGGAATTGGCAGACTTCCAAGCAAAAATCTACGCGATCGGAATGTGTGTCCAACTCAGCCTCCACAGGAACTATCGTGGTCGAGATAGTGCGCACCTGCCTTACTACAGCACTAGAGGCCATAGTAGGGCTCTCAACCTTACAAATCTTCATTAGGAAGACGGCTGCCAGATGTGCCATCAAACTGCAGCTTGAATGTAAGTCTAAACCATAGGGGTCACCTGAAAATACTTATGGACATGTCCATCGCAGACAACACGGTTAGGGCATACAGTTTTGGGCAACTTTTTGAGGTAGAAATATCAGACCGTGCTAAATGGGCCAATGGTGCTCTTGCACGAGACCTTAAAAGCTTGGCTTGGTACACTGACGGATCGGAAATGGATTCTGGAGTTGGAGCTGGCGTCTGGGACCCAACACCAAACTGTCGATACCAAGCAGAATTCCATGCCATTGAGCTCTGCGCCGACCTAATATTAAAATAAAAGGGTATTAAGGGCACCAAAATACTAATCCTTTCTGATCGTCAAGCAGCACTGCTAGCACTGTCTTCTAATACGATAGACAGTTAAATGCTGCTACGCTGCCTTACAGACCCTGGCCAGATAAAATAAGGCTTAACTTACCCGGTTACCAAGGTAGAGAAGGCAACGAATCGGCTAGGGCTGGATCAGAATCCGCGCTCATAGTACCAGAACCGTATTGCAGAGTCAATTGAACTGCTGAAATAAGGGAAAATTAACGACTGGGAACACCAACTTGTCTAGGACAATCCAAGTGTCTAATCAAACCTTATAAGCATATCCTTAACGTAGATAAGGAAAGCCTTAGGAATTTAGCAAAGCTTCCTATCTGGCCACTGCGGCCTGAGATACCACCTTAACAAGATGAATCTGTGCCTGGTTACGGATTGTCGATGCTACCTCGACGAAAATTAAACATCCGAACACATTCTCTGCGAATGCCCGGCACCTCACTGGCTGAGGAAACGTACTCTCCACAAGGAGATACTTACTTCAGTGGAACTGAATAGATCTCCACAAGGAGATACTTACTTCAGTGGAACTGAAAAGATCCACTACCCACGACTTACTTACCTTCATTAGGGAGGTAGTACGTCGTTTGGATGAACTCCAACCCCTCGATACAATAGACCTTTCAGGTCGCACTGTCGTTGCCATGTGAGCAGGGGTTGTACAAGAGGAAAAATAAGAAGAATAGTGGTCAAACCTTTTTACCCCTCGAATCGATTCTTAAAGAAGTACTTGCCCACGAATAACTTTCACTTTCACTTCGCTCTGCCCTCGAGAAAGCTAAATGACGCAATCACTTCCAAACTTTACATGCCCTACACTCCTTACCACCTGCCAGCAAATCCACCCCCCTACCAGTCAAATCTGACAGCAGAAGAAAAAAAATCATAAATTTCCACTCACCTTCGACACAATTAAGCCGCAGCAGGAGGGCTCTCACCAAGCCCATTCCTGACGTTGACTTTCCATTTGTGATTAAAAAAAAAAAGTGCGATAATTCGTTAGCTCCAGGTGGCACCACTCCTATACTGACCGACGAACGACGATACGGCGAGGCGGATTCTCCCCTCCATTAATGACGAACATTTCACTTCCATTCATCTGCAAGTATTCCACAAATCAAAACAGGACGACAAAAAAAAAAAAAGTTAAATGAACCTCAAACTTTATCCTTGCATCCTTCCGGCTTGATTGATTTCAATTGAAATTCCATCTTAATTTACCATTAACAGAAAGAAAAGGATAAAAGGACATGCTAACAGCCAGACGAGAACACACACAGACAAAGCGAGTTTCATGGAAACTTTTCCCGCCAGGATAATGACTCAGAAATTGCAATTGTTGTGTTCTCCATGTATCCATTTTCTATATCAACAGCCTTGTTGTCCTTGCTGTTTATCCAGGCATTCGGTATCGTCCTATCGTTCTTACTGTGTGACGTTGTTTCTGCTGATTTCCGTTTCAACCCGATGCTGCTGCTGCAGGGTTGTTTCTGTTGACAAAACTCATTTTTGACGTTTGACTAAAAGTTGCCTTGAAGCAAGAGATACCGCTATTATAACAGTCACAGACATACAGAGTATATGCGGGCCCTGTGTTTCACTCTTCTGTCTACAAATTGTAATTTCATCCAGGAATTTCATCTGGGGTAAGGGTGGAAAGGAGTATGTACCCGTCAGAGCCACTACGCTCAATGCGTCTAATGACTGTGGAAATATCGAAATTAATATCCTGCCTGCAATGATGATGGAAGTTTGTCGTCAGCATCTATAGACATCATCATCAGTGATCCCATGATTCTCTTATTTTCGAGGGATGAAGGTGAAGGTCGTCCTTGCGAACACCGCTGCACCCGCATATCCTTGCGTTGAGTAGTAAATTTAATTTGTCAACTGCAAAATAAGGGTGATATTGCACACGGCCATGGAGGGATTCTGTTGATTTAGGTGAGCAAATAATACCGTTATTTGGTGGATTAAAGGAGTTGCCGACTTTAGCCGAAGGATGAGGTTTAATCAACTTTCTATTTGAACAAGGAAAATCCTTTTAATTTGATTTCACTGTTTCGTGTCCTTGAGGCGACTGGTGGGATTCAATTGTTTCAGTTGAAAATGAGAGGAAAGAGAGCAAGAGATCTTTGGAGAGTTTTTCTTGTAAGAAAGGATGAAAATGCGTAAAAGGACCTCAAATTTAATCACCAAAGTAGCAATCGATTGTGCACTTTCAGTACAATACTAACGAAGAATGGTCATCAATTCATTAGGGTGATGTAAAGGCAATGCTCCACCCTTTTGGGATAATTGGAAGGACAATCCCGGTAGCATGTAAACGCATTCGCTGGCTAATGTGATTAATAGCCATTGATCAGGGATATTTATGGAAATTAATGAAAATTTATGTGAAATGCAATAATTTGCGTAAATTTGCTTGGTCGAGTGCGCGATGCAATTAAATGAATGAACAATGTCCTTCATGAGGAGTTAATTAGGAAGGGTAGCAATCGAAGAAGGAATGGAAAGGGACATTCCTAAGTAACGCGGGGGTTATTTTAAGAAATAAATTATGAAGGACTCGCCACAAACTCGGTCGTAGCAAGCCCAAGTTGCACCAAATATCCCCACAACAAAAGGTGACGACCGGTCGCATAACAAATGTCCTAAGCCCGTCCTAGCAACTTCAATGGCAAGATAGGAAACAAAAGCTGACTGTTAATTTCCCAGGAACAATGAAAATATTGCCAGGAAGCTATCAAATGTACTGACTCTGATGGGGATGGGTTTAACCAGGCGGCAACATAGAAATCCTTATTTGACGATGAGTGTCGTCAAGCACATGCAGTAAAACAAACAGTCTACTGAGGAACTCTGCAAACACTTATGCCAGTTAGTCGTGAGACCTATGAGCAGGGAAGAAAGCAGGACCAACACGAATAACAAAAGGACACATAATATCGGCGGATTGGGGAAAACTTCAACACAGTCAATTACAACTTCGACCTGGTCAAGGCTAGGCTCCGCTGTTCATTCTGAAAATGGTACCAGTGTCTCACTCATGGTAACAACTGCCTCCTTGGGCTAAAGAGACAACTGCAGCGTAAAGCCCACTCAAGAATGACGAAGGAGACTCGATATAAGACGTTTAATACCTTAGTCCTACTCTATAGTACCGAGATATGGATACCAACGAAACCTGTTGAAAGTAAGCTTTGGTTGTAGTTTGTTACCTTGAATGGAAGATTTGTCATGGTCCACTTTTTATTGGTGAATCGTGGAGAAGGAGATTTAACGATGAACTTTAAGTGATTTACAGTACCATTATGTCAACTATAAAGGACTGTCAGCCACTCCCGGTGGGACAGAATAAGTTTATCTGCTGGGTGATGCCAGGCTGACCTCAATTATATTCCGCAACTCTATCCACTTACTTACTTTCTTACTTAGGTGGCGGGACAGTTCGGGGTGAACCAGGGCCTCAACCAACAAACTTCTCTAGTTAGCCCGGTCCTTAGCTAACTGCCTCCAGTTGCGCACTCCAAGTTGGTTGTGGTCGAGGCGAGGTCATCCTCTACTGCGTTGTCCCTCCGGGTAAGATTCGAAGACTCTGCGGGCCACAGCATTGGTGTCCATTCCCTTTACATGTCTGACTATGCCGATGTCGCTATACAGCTCGTAAGTTTCGTCGTTGAATCTTCTCCTCCAAAGCCCGTAAACGCAAACGGGACCGAGTATCTTACGAAGAATTTTTCTCTCGAAACGACTGCGGACGTATTCATCCGCTTTCGACAGAGTCCATGCTCCAGTGCCATAAAGCACGACTGAGATGATCATGATCTTGTACAGAGTCTCATTAGTCGTTCGGGATTAGGTTTTACTACTCAATTGCCTTCTCAGCCCAAAGAAACATGACGATGTTAACCAACATCAAATGGACCACAGTTCAGAAACCGAGGCCAACAAATTGGGGCTTAAAATAAATTGAGCTAGGCTTTAGGTACAAACTTACGCATTCATCTCGAGCTCAACTTAACACCATGTTGAGAAAGTAGACAACTATCTTTAGTTTTGTAACGTGGTCTCGGCCAACCGTAGCGCCACCGAATCGAGAAACCAAAAGCTGTGTCCGCAATGCTAGCTAAGTCTAGAAAAGTAATTCTGCCACCACATGAATTAAGTTGCGACTGTTCAGCACCAAAGTGGAAGTAGTACTGATCTACAGATGCAGTTCTTGGAAGGCAAAGATCTCCATAGCTCGCAAGCTGAAAACCTTGTTAGACGTCTAGGATTCATCTTGAAGATTTTCTAGAGCAACCCAGCTCAATCAGAGATCAGGGTAAGAACCAACAGGAACTACTTGTCGGTGGAGAAAGTGGTAGTAGATCGGTCATATCCATTGGGGTCTCCCCTACGCAAACAAGGCACAGAGCAGTTGAGAAGGAATCAGGTTCCTTAAGAATGAGCTTCAAACGCATTGTAGAACCCCTTACAAGATTGCGCAAGCCTTACTGTAGCCCTATTCCACTCGATAGAAGAGTGTAGATAAAATAATTAGAAAAACGGCAGTGATTGTTCGAAGTACCCTTTTCAACCCCTTCGAATATAAGCACTTTACCATCCATTTTTTTTTTAATTTAAAAAGAAACAGTTTTCAAGCAATTATTTCCGAAAAAAAAAGCAACTCTCAATGCATCAGGACTCCCATTAGTCCTCTTAATTAGTTGATGTAAACCCATTTAATCTGCTCGCCGTCCCCAGGCCAGTCCTAAAAAAAGTTCCCCTGACAAAAGCCTCGTTAAACACACATCAGACATTACTTTTATTTAAAAAACAGGATTGAATTAATGATACCATAAGTGCTGGAGGCATTTTTTCCACTCTTTTTGACTGTGATAGCTACCCATTGTGCTCTGCTCCTAAGTGAATTAGCCCCGTCTAGTGCACGTACACTCCCTCTGGCAGTGTGTTAAAAAATTTAAATTTATTGAGGCACACAGAAAAAAAGCCTCATTCACCTCTAAACCCCTCAGTTTAACAAATATTATGCAATAATAATGGCAGTTTTCAATTTGATTTCACAGCACAAAACACGCACACATATGAATAGCCTATGCGCAAACAGGAGAGACGATCAATTCTAATAAACAGGACCCAGCGGAGTAAGCCTGAGGGTAATTTTAGTATCACCAACCCAATACGCACTGTGGACTGTCTAAACAGGGGGTTAAAATGGCTTTAATTGCGGAACGAGTCTCAAATTGAATTTAACATTTATAAGCGAATGCAATTGAGAATCATGTGTGTATGCGTGGGATGGGAGGCGGCTAGGGGATGGTATGTGTCAAGGAAACAGGATGCATCATTTTGCGTGGGTGCTTGTATGGGAAGTGAAAATTGGGTAATCAATATTTGTAATGTGATTTGTTAATCCAATTAATTTAAATTGAAAATGTCCACGGAGCAATGATAAAGGACGCGCCGCGCCGGGTAGGTTCGATGATAAATCATCCGGGGCTTGAGGGGTGCTGCGGAATGATGCAATGTGTAAACGATAAATCACTGCCACTCAACTGGGTGGCTTGGGGGCAGAAAAAAAACAGAAAACAGAAAATTCATTGTTGTCTCCTTGGTAGCATATGGCGGCGGCTTGGTGAACAGGTACAACAACGTGTTTGACTCCTGCTGACAGGAGTTAAAAAGGAGACTACGCGACGCACGACCCTTTGTCCACATGGTGTACGAGCTTAGAAGTACCGCGCTCCTACCTGCTGTGTTGAGAGAGTCCTTAGCAGCGAGTGTCCTTACACAAAAGAAAATATACAAAACAGAGTAACAGATTTTTGAAACATCCCAAAATCTCGCACTCACGGAAAACCGTCAGTTGGCAGCCGATCCCGCTGTCATAGGGATATGTCAAGAGGTCGTCGATGCCAGTAGCAGAGGAGATTATTTCCATTCTCAGAGCCAGGTACAACGTACATATGTCGCCAAATTTTATCACTTTCTATTCTTAAACTGATTTAAGGATATTTTTTGCTTCTGCGTCGTTTTTTTTTTAGTCCTTATCATCACAACAGAAGTAGGACAACATAGCAGTCAATTGGACTTAAGCTGAAGGATCGAATGTGTTTGTGATGTACTGAGCGTGTGTGCTGGCAGGATTAGAGAGGTAGGCGCAGCAGGACGAAATAAAGACAAATAGGAATGTGAATCTTTGGGAATTGCAAAAAAAAAAAAAAAAATCCATTGAAATGTTGCGTGTGGAGGTATGAGACTTAATCGCCTTAGCATCTGGATTACTTGTTGAAAGGTATTTTTTTATTTTTGCTCCTTCCCTTTGCTGATTTATTCCTGTTTTCATTTTCCTGGAATATAATTGAATTTTTTCGAACATGTGCAGAATGATTTTACAATGATGTCGTAGTGGTATGAAGGCGGTGTAACGTCTTGAGGGAATCATCGTGTGCAGATTGGATACTAATTTGCATATTGATGGGTAATCGAGAGAAAAAAAAGGGAAGAGTTGTCGATGTAGTTGTAGAGGTCACGCCAATAAGCCTCCCAAGTATTTAGCATGTTTTCCGCGTTGGCGAAATCGCACAATCAATCGTGGATTAAAATATCCTCGAATGACCTTGAAAAATGTGTGCATGTAGACGAAGAAGAAAGTCACTGCCACTGACGTGTCGCGACTGTTCTGTGCCATATGAACTGCCAAGTGACTTAGAAACGAGTTGGAAGGACATTTTTTCAAAATGTCTCAATAGCCATGTGAATCTCTGCACCTTTTTCTAACCTTTTGCATCCCTGACTATGTATCAAATCTCAACTGAATCTAGAAAAACCAGAAACCGTCCATAACATAAGCATTTTTTGCAGGAGTACTAACGCTTTTGAGGGTGCTGTGGCTCAGTTGTTAGTGAGTTGGGCCACTGAAGTTCGAATCCTATAAACGCAAAAAGTTTTTTCATGGTTCCACCCCTCACGAATGTCGTACGGTAATAACAATCATGAAAACGTTTCTTGATTCGCCCTTCGGATATGGCTTTAATCTGTGGGTCCTTTTAAACATTTTGCCAGACAGTCTGCCATGCAGACCTTTCTGACTTACTAACTATTAAATGGGCCCCATGGTTATCCTGGTCAGACGGACGAGTTTGGCAAGCATGACTCTGCATACATACATATGTAGTTCGTCTCTATAACTGTCAACATAGGCGACTTTGAAATCGAAAAAGAGACCGTGGGTATCTCCTAGATCTGCCGGAGTGTACACATTTGGTCGGTTGGGACCGATCTACGAAAGGTTTCAGACAGATCAACAGAGATATCAGCCACACGAATAATGATATGAATCCAAGGATATTCTTCAGCTCCACACGCAGCAACTCTCATATACATAACGTAAATTGCTTAGCTCTCCTAAGAGACCTCAATCTTCTGTTACCTTAGCCTGTCGAAGTCTAGGCAGAGTGTTCTGAAGCTTGTGACCAGTTTGGACCAATACATATTTTCTATTTTTGGGTACATCCTTGTTCCTGTTGGACTGGTCCATTTCCTTCCTTCGATGATCTGGTAAACCTGAAAAGATTCATTAGTGGTATTGTGGATATTTCAGAAATTTCTTAGAAGAAGTAGCTTCCTAAAGTTCTGTTCCTCAACTGACTAAGGCTAGGACAGTGGCACAGAAAGAGTGGTGTATCTCCACAGCTTTCTGCATCGCCACATCCTCTGCACATGTCGTCCTTGTTGAGATTTAGTTTCATTAGAAGATTATGAGCCGTGAGTACTCCCACTGATAAAGATATGGACCACCTTGTGTAGGCGTGTTAGGCCGTTGACATTAGATTGAGATCGAGCCGACTTCGGATGTAGAGATCCAACAATTTTTCAAGGTTCTTTAATATAAAAAAAGTTAGGCTTATCGGCCTAAGGTCCTTGGCAGTTGTGTGGCTTGGCTTCCCCGCTTTTGGGATAAAGACTACCTTTACCTTTCGCCAGGTTTCTGGGACATGTCCAGGTTGTAGGCTGCGGTTGAACAGTCTTTGGAGTATTGGAGGATAACTGGGTATATGCCATCACACCCAAGTGATTTAAAGGGAGAGAAGGAGTTTATAGCCACGTTTATTCTGGCCACGCGAAATTACGGAATTTCTAGCTCTGGCTGCTGTAGTATGTTTCCGAGTTATTTGCCTCAATGGAAAGTGTGTCTTAAGAAGAAGTTCTAGTATTGCGTACAGGCTTGCGTCCAAGACCCGTCAGAGCGTTGAATGTAACCTGGCGCAGCTGACTCTTTAGAGAGGAGTTTTCCAAGTCGAGCTGACTCTGTTGTGCACTCTGTGTTAACTTCAAGGCATTCTCCAAGTCAAGTTATTCGCAGTGGAAACTCTATCTTTATGTCATTCGACGCAATTTTACAAATGAAAGATTCACTTCCTTCTTTAACAATTGTCTATGGAAACCACCAACATCCACCTTCCAATAAACTCCATTCAACCCACCCAATACACTTCTGTCACAATATAAAAATAAATTAAACAATATCGACCCCCAAGTGCAGCCCTATGGCACTCGACTCAATTTCTTGCAAACAAGCAACGAAAATACGCCAAACACGGCCGAACCCCTTTGAAGTCCAAAATTGAAACAATATTCTCTTTGGAATCTCTTAAGCATAAATAAATACTCCAACAAACCCGAAAGCCTCCACAAAACGATGCAATATGCCAATGTGCCTATTTTTCTGATTTTTCGTTGAGGGTAGCAAGCGCCAAATAAAATGGCGCACAAACCGATTTCCCCTGGGTGAATGCAACGTTTTCGTTTTCGGTGGATTTTTGTCGACTATTTTTTGTCGATTTTATTTCGTTACCCTTAACTACACAATAGATTAGAGGGGGCCCGCCAAAGGCTTTTACAAAACCGTTTTTCAAGTTATATTCTGTTCATCGTCCTTCCTAGACTCCATTTTTGTGAATATGTGTGTGTTTTTCCGGGGAGGCGAAAATAAGTCGTCGCCCATAGCAAACCGACATTGGATTCGGCTGGATTATTGTGTGCACAGTGCGAAGTGTATAAAATTCAGAATCAGATCCTAATTCTCTACGGGCACCATCGTAGAACAGACGTAGATACCAACTCACACCTTGAATACTCCTTTCCTGCTGCTTTACGCGAAACAATCGATTCCGGCAAAGCCTTGTTGTGTCTGAGAGGTGAGTGAATGTGTTTGTGCGAAGGTACACACCGGGGACCGGTTTCATTTTCAACGATTTTTGCCAAAAAGGTTGGATATTTGCGGAATTATTTTTTTTTTCTTCTTTTTGAAGAATGCACCTAGCGAGCCATTTATATCACTTTACGCTGGAGTTCGATATGCCTTTTGGCAATTTTCGACAAGACATCGAGTGCACAGTGCATGCGACGAGTACTCCATCTAGTGAAACACCTCACTCGAGGATGACGTTGGCGGAATGAATTCCACATGGATTGTCCGTGAAATCGAGTGCCAACTATCAATATGGGAATCAATGGGTTAGGGATAGGACGTTGCATTAAATCGACACCAGGGAAAGCGGAAGGAGAAGAAGAAGTACGACAAAGTCATAGTGTTTACGGCGCTATACCGTGGGGGTGGATTGGTCTTGGAGCAGAGTTCATTTTGCGATTTGAGAATTGGGATTTCAAAGGGATTACATAGCTAGCAGCCGTGACAGGGAGTAGTAACGAACCTGGACTGGTGTGTAATTTAAAATCATTACACAGCGATCGGTGCAGCATTCTTTTTTTTTTAAGAAAAGGACTTTGTGAAGTCAACAAATCTATTGTAGGAGCTTTGTGCTAAATTGAAAGGACTTTCGATTCAATGGAAGTCAATAGAAGAGCCTGCAGTCTTTCACTCAGCATTTGCGAAAGTCTACCTGATCCAGGGCGGTCGACGGTACTGTCGAACAGCTTATGAGCGCCGGCACTTGGATGAAAAGCTTCTGGGAAATGTTCCTGAAACCCTTGTACACCGAAGTGGGTTGCCTAAGTATCCCTTGATTAATCGCCGTTGGGTATGCTTTCGCTTTAGCTCTTTTTTTTTACATAGAATGAAGGTCATATACGCTTTTATATGTAAGCCTGGGCGATGTTGGTTCAATAGGTGGAACGATGAATAAATGCGGCCTCACTTGGATCTCACTCAATCCGTTGCAGCGAACAGTCACCATGATTTGAGTTCTATTCCATCCCACAATCCAGATCCTTCATGTCGACAGCGAAATGCAACAAAAAAGGGCCTTTTAAGGCGAGAAAAAGTAGCGAATACAAGTTTAATAGTAAAGTCCTGCAGTGACAATACTTTGCATGCATCTTTAAATTTAAGAAAAAAATTAAAATGCAAGGGTAACCCCTGGTCGTCCTCCTACTTTTCAATTCCCCAAATGCATCTATTTTCCATCCGCCCATCCTTTTGAAAAACTAATGTTGAACTTCATCTAGAGCAGTGAACTTTCCACACCTTCTCATGGCCACAGAAAGCTAAAAAAAACAACAAAATTGATCTCATCATCTTCTGCCAAAAGTATTCAACCAGACAAGCCATATGCATGCGCCACAGTTGAGTGCCTTCATTAGTCACAAAAAGGAGCAACCACCTATCCACCTGTGTCTCAACCAACACACTTCTACATATGTAGCAAAAACCTCAGCTAACCAATGACCTATCCACGTTCAAAATATGTATCCTTTCATATCGTTCGTACATTCATCTCTTTTACTATCCCCCACATATGAATGCTCTGCATAGTCACATATGTACATATGTACGTTCTGAAGAAAAAAAAAGGACGAATCTCTACTCAACCCACCCAATAATTTTACCTGAATGAACCATAATTCTACTCCACCGCTAGAGATAGAGGTTACAGGGTGCAACGACTTCTTGTGGTAATAGCGGTGAAAATCAACCATACACACCGCCCACTCTGAAGAAGAGAGCATTTGAATTTATTCTCATTCAGGATATTTCTTGCATGAAACTCAAATGGAGTGAATTCAACGGGACGAAAAGTTAAGAACCGCAAAACCACAGAATGCGCAAAAAACACGGAGAAAACCAACAAAGAAGCACAAAGAAGCACAAGAATCACAAGAAGTAAACGAAGATGAAGGAGATGTGTGCAAAGCAAAGATCCTTAGAAGAAATTATATTTTTTCCCCTTCCTAGAACCGAAAAATAAATATTTTTTATGTCTCACAAGGATAATTGTAATTTATTTGCTTCACGGTAAATTGACTTTTTTTTTCTGAGCTCGCCCACTGCCGTATATGTATCCTTTTCAATTGCTTATGGCCATTACTTAAGGAGCATTATCCTTTTTACGAGGTTCGCATATTCATACTTTCGCTTGGTGTATCCTGAGTGTCTGCTTTGAATAAACGAAAAATTAATTTTATTGGTTCTCTTCCACGTTGTGCCCTTACACCACTGATATCCTTGCAGATGGCCAAAAGAAGGCCTTTGTGTCTCGATGTAGTCTTTGAACAATTGACCAGGGAGACGTCCTTATGCATTGACTTATAGCTAGCTTGAGTGGATTTTATAAATGACTGAGGCGAGGGCTATTATTGATCCTTGTTTGACCATTTCCCTTCGTCGTCGTCCTCGTTGTCGTGCTGCCTTCATCAACAGTAAAGTTTCCATTTGCTCCTATTCTCTCGTTTATATTCCGGTAGAATTATTTTAAGGGATCCTACCATTGTACTGGTTTAACGACTGATCCTGAGTTTATAATTCAAAACAATTGAGCCCAGGCTAGCCACCATAAAGGAAAGGACTATAACGCCACTCGACACTAATAAAACATTTTTTCTTCCCATTCTTCTCCTTCGATGATTTTTTAAATAAAATTTAATTGAATTTACAAAATGATTACCCATAGGAGGGGGAGGTAACAAGAAAGAGAAAAAAAAACGAATCATAAAGGATCAACCAGAACAATAAGGCGAAGGAGTTTCTATTTTACAAATTTTACACACGAGTGAATATCCTTTTTATTATTACGCTGTTCTACTTCGTGTTCTCCTTATTTCCAAGAAAATTCAAAGAGAGAGAGAGAGGAAAAAAAAATTATCCAGTTGTACATTATCAAAGGACTCTTATTCGATCGTTCAGTTTGTTTCATTCTCATTTTCCACTTAAACCGTACAATGAGTTTGGAAATGTTCTCATTTTTTTTTTCTACTACTCTACTCTGCTGAAAAGGACGAAAAAATTATTGAAAATGAATTGATTTCATCATCAAAAAAAAAAGAAAAAAGAAAACGACTCCCTCTTCAAATCCAAGTGCCCTGTGTCCTTTCTATGCATAAACATAAAAATGTTTGCATTATACTAGCTATTGTCAGCTAAGGACATTTCTACATTTCAATTTCTATTATTTATTTTTCATTTTTGTGTCCTTTGTGCGGCGGTATGCTATGTTTGCATAGGCAATGCCGAAAGGACGACACACTTGACAAAATGGGATTTGCGAAATTTTTATTTATTGAATTAAATGTTTATCCTCTTGGTTCAGGTAGGACACACGCTCTCATATGGGTACAATGCGATGCCTTTTGTGTCCTGCTGCAAGTACAATTTGTCACTATTTTCAGATGTCGAAGATGGTTACACAGGGATAAATTAAGTAGGGAATGGATGCGGGTAGTAAATTCATTATCTGTTACAATCGGTGGACGGTCGTGGGATTATAATATGTTTCCGGGAGTTCCTTATTGGAAAGGATATTGTTGCGCATTCATTTGTTGTGATATTTTGCTCTGGAGATACAATTGTTAGGTATGCGTGTGAAATACGTGGGCTGGAAAATGGGATAAACGTGTTTTGATTGAAAGTCGATCGGTTGAAATTGGATATGAAAAAGGATACTTCCACGACAGGGAATGGAAGGTAAGCCACTCTGGTTTCACAACAGTTCACTCATAAAATGGAAAGTGGAGGTGGAACCAGATGTTCACTACAAAGACTTGCTGAGGTCTCGTTTGAGAATAGAAAAGGAAACTCGAAGGAACTAAAACGGGATTCATAGGAAATATTGGAACTCAATCTGACGTTGCTGAGGGTGATAGAAGCTGCTTTACATTTGTGATATATCAAGATGCAGTCTGCTTGTACACCGTGCTCGTCAGTCGGATGCCTTAGCTGTTTGGTGGACTACTTTGGGGTAAAAATCATCCTGAAGATACTCCAATCCCGTGCCTAGTTCGTGTGCGAGCAACAGATATTTTCAGTATGCAGTTTGCCTCTAACAAAACGTAGATCACGGCAAAATACATTGATCTTCAGCTGACTGACTTCAGATGTAACTTCAGATTGCTTTCTTCGCAGCAAAAGGCGGAGGGCATCTATCCTGGATAACCAGAATTTGACTCTGAGGGGCCTTCTGCCTATCCCTGGGAAGGCCAGACAAGCACTGAAGCCTAGAAAGATCTTTTGTGCTATGCCTAAGTTCTCCTAGAAATAGGGAGATTCTTTATCCTGAGCAAAGATCAAGGTCGTGGAGGAACCTTAGGATCGTTTTTACGGGTGACTGGTTGACTGGGTTTAGAGAATTGAACACCCTTCCAAAGTGTCTTTACCTTTGTCGAGCCATGGCGGAACAATCGCACAGGATATGCTCGGCAGTCTCTTGATCTTCCAGACAAAGCAGCGCATGTCCGTACGACTTATGCCCATCTTGTAGAGATGGTAGCTGAGTGAACAGTGTCCGGTGAGGAAGTTCGTGAGGAGCTTGGCATCACGCTTGTTCAGTGCAAGAATTTCCTGACTTCTCGTGCTATCGGAAGCATTCATGAATCTCTTGGCTCGGTTGTTGAGTTCCATTTTGAGATTCTTTCTTGGTGATCCGATGAGTTAAGCTCCATCTTTATATGGATGGCGGATAAGCCGCAAAAGGAAGACGGGTCTGGTAGCTCATCAGCAATTTCGTTGCCCTCTATTTCCTCATATCCTGGAACCCAGTGAAAGGTAATTTGATTGTGAGCAGCGAGTTGATTGAGGGCGTCCAGGCAGTTCTAGACGAGCTTGGACTCAAAACAAAAGGAGTTCAGAGCCTTTATCGCCGCCTGACTGTCAGAAAAGATGACAATTTGTTTTCTACGGAGGTTTCGTCTGATGCACTCTCTGGCACATATGTAGCTCAATTGCAAAAAACCTCGGCTTGAAACACTGATGTGGAGCAGCCCAGAGAAACTGCTCTTTGAAGTTGGGGAATGTCGTCCATCCTTACAGATAGTTTCATAACACTGGAGACATTTCAGGTCGGGCTGTTGAGGACTGATTAAAGGATTCACCTTTCCTTTCGTTTTCCAAGTTACTGTCGAATTTTCGAAGCCGAAGTCGCTGATATTTCCTTGATGAATCGGCGTATCTGGAGTGGATCGAGCAATGGTGGATCTTTTTCAAACCACCCAGGTGGTTTTTTTTTTTGTGGATCAATGCGCTCTAGTCCCCGGTATATGTTCGTAGTGTTGGTAGAGGCTTAGATTGGGTTGATCTTGTTATACTTCGAATAATGAGTGAATTTGTTGGTTTATGTGGGTTGACGCCCATCCTTTGAAGGCATTAGTAAAGGTGGCAATTGTTGTATTCAACTGACAGTTGACTTTTGCGGCATGGGCACTGTTTACCTACTCACAAAATATTGCTCATATTGAGACATTCTGACGGTTGTCCTGATACATCCTTGTATGTACGATATACGCAAACAAGTGTCATCGGCATCACCAAATTCTCTTATCGCCAGTCAGGATATAGGATATAGATTTGCCGAGAGGCACCGAAAACTGATCCTGATGTGACAGGTCCGAATCAGCTGAAAGACTCGCTTGAGATATGTGCATGGAAAGTACCTGACTACCCTGGGCAGCTTGTATGTCGATCCGTCCATTTTCAGCCGTCTCTGGAAATCAAACTGAGTGAAAGTTGGTGGTATACACATATCTTTTCTCTTCAGCCAGCTTTTTTCAGTTTTGTAAGCCAACTGAGTTGACGGTCCCTTCCAACTGCATACGGTCTTCATCACTCTAAAATTAAAAAAATCCTTCGTACCCGAGTGCTGGTGTGCAGCTTGATATTCAGTTTCATGTTCCTTCTTAATGAGGCCTTTGGGAGTAATTAGATAAATCCAGTCTAGCTCGAAGGACCATTTTCGCAAAAATTTAATTGCCAACAATTTCGAACATTTTCAGTAACCAAATTCATTACATCCTTCAAATAGAATTTGATTAAGGTCAAAGCCAAAGTTACTCCAATTGGGGCCGCATTTCTGAGCTAAATTTGGATCCCACATGGTTCAGTTTTCTTTTTTCATACACGCTACACCCTCCCTTTCCCTCTGAATTTTCAGAGAACATTAATTTCTCCCCCGCATTTAATGATGAACAGAAAGCAAAAAAAGTAAAACAAACAAGAAATCCTTCCCGCCCATTTCCTTCTCCGTTCTCCGAGAAAAACTAAACTTTATCCCGTTTTAATTTCTTCCAGAAATCTGATCTAAGAATCTGAAAATGTTTCCTTAACCGTGGTATAAAAGTTTTCACTTTTTTTTCTTACCGCTGCTCCTTCGTCGCTGTGCCTATATATCCTGCCTCCAGCGGCATTTTTTTCTGTTTTCAATTTGTACCAGGATAAAAGTTTCCGGAATAAACCCTGGTATAGCGAGAAAAAAAGGATATCTTACCCCCAGTCCTTGCTAAAAGTTCAAATTTTATAAACAAGGCAATCCATCACTTCACTACACCCTTAAAGTACACATATACACTTGAAAAAAAGACACAAGGCGTAGGAGGCTTATGGAAGAAGCCAACACAACCTTTTGGTAATTAAGATTAATTTTAAATTTTTCTCATCCAGGGAGGATGTAAATAATTTTTTTTTCTTTGCTTTTCTATTCTATGCATGCAAGTCGTTGTCGTTGTGTTAAAGAGAGAGAGAAGGAAAGAAAGAAAAATAATGATGGACTATGGACAAGGGACCTTTTTGCCTAAATGAGCCGATGATAGGCTGTTTTGGGAGATGGGAAGTTAACATCGACGACCCAGCTCGAGGGGCTCCAAGGAACCGAGAGCAAAAGCGAAACAAAACGCATTAAGCGACCCATTGAGAGATTTTCTATCCTTTCGTTCTTAGTTTGAACTTGCTGCCCCTAGAGGTTGTCCTCTGTAAAAGTACGAAATGAAAAAAAGGACATCATCCCCACGGCAGCTTCCGAAATTCCAAAGTCAAATTGAGAGGCGACACCAAAGTCATAAATAAAAACAGGAAAGGATGCAAGAACCAGCGGGGCGACCGACAACGATTAGGATTAATGATCTCAAAGACATTGGAGAAATTTACTTTCCCAACACAGACATACAACTGAAAAGAAAAGGACACCCAATGATAAAAAAAAAAGAAAGGATTTTTTTTTTTATTTTTTCTATTTATCGCGTCAATTTCGCAGAACATTTACTTATTTTCGCCTAAGGAGAGGTCGTCCTCATCAGTCTCAAAAGAAAGGACGACAAACATATTTCGGCCACGCATTGGATACTACCAGGGGCGTTGTCGGTCCCCCATTTTTTTTTTTGATCCTAATTGAAACAGAGTGAGTGAATGAAGGCACATTTTTATTAATTTCCCTCCTGCTGGGATACAGGAGACCCACCTACCGTAATTGAAAACACTGTTCGTGGTTTGTCAAAGGAGAGAAAAAATAGGTAATCCTTGTTGTGGACACACAAAAGGGGGGAAAAATGCGAGCTTTATCCTTTTAATCCTAATTATGTTGGTTTTTTTTTGTCCTTTTACTATTCAAATGTCAATTTCGTGGGTTTATTTTGACGGAACGGTGATTTATTTTGTCGCCCTTTCGGGTACACTCCTTTTATACCGTCGATATGCTTGGGGTAACACCCTGTCTGTGACAATATTGTCGTTGCCAGTCGTTCGTTTGCTGGGAGTAGGAGTTTTCGTCTTGCATCGTGTCATTGTCGCATGTGTATCGCCACATTGATTGCTGGCACGAGTCCTGTGTCGGATACAGATACAGAAGGAGCCGTTGCAACATCGGCTGCAGTTGTTATAAGACAGGCATTTCAGCTTGTAGTCTGCAGATGGCAGATGCTGATGACATGAGACATTTGAATCTCGTTAACAGTATTGAGTTGGGGGGGAAAGGAAGAGGCTACTACCCCGATGATGCCATGGTAAATGAGGTCGTTAACGCATTAAGATATTTTGAATTAATGCAATAAGGACACGACTGCGAAAACTTTAAAATTTAAACTATCGTGATATGAGGTAAAATGGATTCAAGCTTTCGAAGAACGTTTTCAGGATACATCAGAAAGAAAGTGGATTTGATGAATTTCATTAGAGTTTCCTCCAGGTACGTGTGGACGTGTATTCCCAGGAACTTGTATCTTAAATTTCGGAGGCTGGGGCAGTGGTATGGGATCGCTTCCTCATCGCCACAGCCTCTGCAGAGTTCCTCTTCCGTCAAACGCAACTTTTTTATATGATACCGCAGAGTATTGTGGCCTGTGATGATACCCTCGAGGGTGGAAATGGGTTTCCGGTCTTCCCGAACAAGTCTCTCGGTTCTAGCTTTATCAAAAGTGGGCCATAGTTTCCTTGTGATAACGCCACGGATGTAGCTTTATCATATTTTCCTTGTGATAAGGTTTATACGGAGTTCCACCTGTAGTAGTTTGCCTCTTATGTGGCTTTTTTTCCCTGCTTCAAGCTTAGGTTTACAAGGCGATATACTCACGGATGGGTCTGTCAATTCAGTGGTCGATGCAGAGCCACCCCTTGCCAGCTCCTGATTTACCTTCAAGTCCAGGAATCCAGCAGAGTACAACCTTGTGCTGCGTGCCAAGAGCCCTAAGTTCTTCGCGACAGCACATCACAAGCTTCGATTTTATTTCGACGGCAGTAATTGCTTGGCTGTCAATAGAAAATGTGACACCTTCAGGAGGTATTGTCCTTACCGTAGACTCACGGTTTGGTGTTGTCATTGCCAGGACCTCCGCTTGGAAAACGCAGCTCTGGTTTGGGAGACGGATTGATCGTGCTATCCCCAGCTGTTCGGAGAAAATGCCAGCACCAACGCCAGTGTCCATCGTGAAGTCTTTATATGGCGTGATGTAGTCCGTAGTAGGTACATACATGGCCAATGTAAGTATTTCCGTAGGATCGTTGAATGTCCCACAGTATTTCTTTCCAGTTTTCAGACTGGCTTATTCTAAGGGCGCTAGTGGCTGCCTTTGCCTGCATGAAGATGTCTAGCGTGAGCAGGTTAAGGATCGTCTCAAGACCGGCCGTTGGTGTTGTTCTCACGGCACTCGTGCTGCCGATGCACGCTAGTCTTTGTACCTTCGTGAGGGCTTTTAAGTTAGTGGGTTTGTCGTTGGGTACTTCCGCAAGGTTTTGCAGAATAAAATAAGACAATGTTACGCGTTAGAGATTGAAACTCAGCTTATAGGAAAAAGACCAACACAACTGAGTGTATAGCTGCCGGACTGCTGGTGCAAACCTAGTTTTCAACAACTAGTAGCTTCCCAAAGATTCGCCATCCAGATTTCGGAATCAATGTTAAGGGATATCCATCCATAAATATAAAAGTCGAGTATCTAGTGAACCTAGACTTAAAGTTTTCTAAGACCACATATCGAGTACCTAAGCTACATACATACCCCTCCGCAATGAAACCCGTGATACACAACAGGTGTTGTGCTAAGTTTCCTACTTAATGAGAAAATAGTCGTTGACAGAATTTCAGCAGAAATGAGTGAAGGAACATGCGAGTCCTTGCAATTTACTATCATCGGCCTCGATTTTAATCAATATGGCTGAAGTGCTTAAAATCACCTTCCAGTTGCAGCGCCTTCATTTCCGCATCTGAATTATTAAATCCCACTATCGGTACACGAACAGTCGAATTTCACAACCTCTCTCCCACGAGCACATCCGTCAAAGTACATTGAAAAATGTCACATACCTAATGCATCCTGTGGCTTACTCATGTAACATTCCATCAACAACGTCATCATTACTGCCTAACATCCTTGCTGAGCTACTCTTTATTCATTCGCACATGCAGTATACGCAACGTAAAGGTGTCAACACAATTTCCATTCAATTACTTTGCCCGCCAACACCGTCGCGTGATTAACATGCGCGCACACCCAGTAACAACATCCTGGAAGTACTAAGATTCCATTATATCCTTGGCAATATCCAGCATGGAAGCGGAATTCTGTCTCTCTACAAACTAATCACACAATCATTTGATTAATTTAAATGTGGTTTAGCGTGAAACTAGCGAGTGGATACGCACCCACACTAGAGAGTCCTTATTGTGTTAGAAATCATCGCGTACATATGTACGTGTACAGTGAGTGCATTTGCGCGCAAAGTTAAACTAAATGAAAATGCGAATCCTTACAATTCACTTTCAGTTCTCACTCAAGCTTATAAATGGGGAGAAACCACACCCACTCGACATGTGAATAAATATTCAATCAGGACATGCAGATAGAATACGAGATTTAGAAACGACGATGTGGTATGGGAGGCGAAGAAGATAAAAGAATGTGTCGGGATGGGATGTAATCGAGGTCCTTGTCATTTGTCTCCTCTCTACACGCCATTGTGTCGTCTATCAAATTCAATTAAGTCCGGAAAATCCTTTTTTCGCTCCTTGATCTATTTTTTTTCGTTTATTTTTCTGTTCCTTTCCCTATTCCTGTTTTTATTCATAAAATTCGAAAATTGGGTTGAGGATGTGGGAATACATTCTAATTAAACGTGCATTGTCTACTGACGAACAAGTAACAAACAAGGATGTGATTTACATATGAGAGATGGAACGAAAAACCTCTCAAGGATCCTTGCCAAGTGAATATGGTTTTTGTTTTTTTCTACAGACAGATAGACACTACTGTACCCTTATTGATTCCATCAGGAAAGCTTTGATTTAATCAATGTATCCTACCATCCTTGAAACACGTTTTTATTTGCTTTCTCCATCCCGTGGAGGAAAAACAAAAAGGATTTAAATTTTTTCAGATTTTTTTTTGATTCACTTTCAATTTGTTATCCTTTCGAGTGAATTTTAATTCTATCCTCAGGACACTTCCTTCAGTTTTTCTTATGTGTTTGTATGCGCAGACTTTATTGATTTTCTCAAGCTAAGAATACCTATTCGTTTGTTATTAAGGACATGCATTGAATTAAAAAAAAAAGAAAAAACGATGACAAAAAAGGACTCTCTCTTGAAAATGAAAATTGAATGACACAAAAACACCTCTTGAGCCATGATGACAGCTGCATTTTGCCTTCTATCTCGTTCTCTTTAGAAAATTAGCTATTTTTTCTTGTTGGCTCATTGTTAAGGATAATGAAAAGAAAAGGTCCTCCGGTGAACAATACATGAGATAATGGTGCACAAATTGCAAAGCGGATGACAACTCAGGGCAAAATGAGATGAGGATGGGTGAGATGCAGGATTTCTTTAGATTCGCGTGTAGTTTTTTCTTTTTTTTAAATCTTAACACAGCAGGAGGATGGACATATCCTTTTAACGAGAAAATTAAAATAATAACAGTAATCCAGTGCTGAAAAGAATCCTTAAGTAGGGGAGTGGTAGATGTAAAACGGTAAACATTAGGTCATTGTGTTCGAGAGTTATGGTGTTTCTAAAGGTTTTATGCAGGATTTTACTTAGGGACATGCTTAGGGTGTATCTACAATATCTAGGAAATGTGATTGAATTTACCTTGAGCTTTGAGTCATTTGGCTCGTTGCTAGTTTTAGAATTGAAGTGGTTTTGACAAGTTTTACGGCCACTTACTTTCCACTAGACGCAGTGTGGTTACCTGTTGCCTTTCCAAAGGACATACAAGTACAAGTTACGCTCTGAAAATTATACGATAGTTTGCCTCAACCTTGTGGTGAAGTAAGCCACGTCCAAAATCTGGTATACAAGTCTTGTCTCAACATGGTGGATCTACTGGTAGTAGATGCGGATGCAGAGGCTGCCACAAGGCGGTGTTCTGTCTCCCCTGCTATGGTGCATGGTGGTTCAAATGTCTACGCCCAGACGTCGATCCACACCTGGCGACTGTCTGTGCTAACGCGCAGGCAGCTCTAAATGTGATCGATGAATGGTGCGCTATGAGTGGGACTTCGGTCAACCCTAAGCAGAACCAAGGTTGTTCTGTTTACGAGAAGGAGGATTGTGACCGGCCAGTGCTAAAAGGGGGCACTATGGAGACCTCAGCTGACGTTAAACATCTAGGAGTGATCCTAGATAGGAAACTCCTTTGGATAAAACATGTCAAGTCGAAGAAGTCCAAGGCGCTCTCAGTCTTCTGGCAGTGTAAGGGCGTTTTTGGCAAGGCATAGGGCTTATTCCAGAAAAAAGGTTCTTTGGATATATATGGCTATGATAAGACCTTTTCTAGCATATGCGTCGGCTGTTTGGTGCAGAGGGCTCCCGCGCATGTGATTGCCTTCTGCACTAAGCCTTAAAGAACGATCTGTCTCGGCTGCACGGGAGATTTTCCGAGTACGCCTGGTTCTGCTCTAGATGCTCTGCTTGATTTACCTCCCCTTGATACATAAATCACTGGTTGTACTATCTAAGCAATCTATCCCCTTAGACGAGGTGGCTTTTGGCATCATTCTACGACCCTGGTTCCATGGATATGCCGTCTGATGCAATGATACTGGAACTCCGTCTGCTGTGCAAATTCAGCGTCGACTTTCCTAGAGTTTAGAATTGGCTTTGGCCAGAGTCTGAACCTGGACAGGGCTGCAGTCGAATTTTCACAGATGGCTCGAAGGTGTGTCTTCATAGAGACCGACTAAATGACTGCTCCCGAGCATTCCTGCTGTCTCTCACCAGAAAAGACTGTAGACAACTTATAGACGTTCTCCATTTGCTAAGTAACTTAGCATGCTAGGCTTAAGAGTCACCTCTATCCGCGACGCTTGTGGAGAGGGCAACGATACTTCGGATCACTTCCTTTGCTTTTGCCCTGCCTTTGCTCGGATCAGGTGGCAGATCTTCGGTGCTGATGTGGGCTTCTTCCAAAAGTCGAAGAAATTCCAGCAAATTGGGTAATACTAGGTTGTGCTTCCTGGTAGTTCAATGGACTAGTTGCGTCTGATTGCTCCAGTGGGGTCTTTCCTAACACGACAAAAAAAGGAAACTTATACAGACAGGATCGATGACGTTAAGACATGTCCACAAAACATGCATTGGCTGACATTTCTGCAAAGAAACGAAGAATCCTTGATTATAGAGTCAGTCCCAGTCAGTTCAATATTCGTGTTGTCGATAGAAAAATCGAAGCTTACTAAGCACTCTTAAGAGAGGAGGTGCTCCTAATGACGCTCAGATACCGGAGCCAAATAATTAGAAATGCCTATCGCGACTTTTTAGTGGAACTTACCTCCAGTTCCTGTGTTTCAAAATGAACTTTCCCTTGAAGTTAATGGCACAACCCATAAAGCACAAACGTGTTGTCTCAAAATATCTCAGCATCTACCTCTCCCAATGTCTCCATTGATTAGTAGGCTTTTTGCGACCCAATCACTGCCGATTCCTTAATTAAAGGGACCGTTTGCTCAGCGGCCCCTACGACTGCGACTCCTTTTTGCAAGAATTACAGTTCTATTTCCGTAACCGTGTACGTTATTGAACCCTTTTTTGTGCTCCTTTAATTGAAAATTAAGTTATTCATTGCAAAACACTCAGCTTCAAACCTACCCTCACCAGCTCACGATTAACCCACTTAATATTTATTTACAACAATTGAAAGCGTTCGCTGCTTAAACTGTGAAACGGCTGTTAAAGATCCCTTTAACGGTATCAAAAACGATTCGCGAAAACGATTTCCGATTCGTAAAAGCGAAAAAGAAAGAATTAAAAGGAAATCCTTCGATTTTCCTTTTCATCCCCGCCGTCGATACCGATATATCCTCGTCTTTTTTTTTTTTGGCAAAAAACCCATTTAAAAACTGTTTACGTGTTTATTGTTTTGGGATAAGGAAGCAAGGATGCCTTACCCTAGAATACCGGTGTGGGGTTGCTAGGGAGCTCTGTACACTCGCGGGGAAAATTAATTTTTCGCAAATAAGCCGAACCTCATTGCTGGTGGAGCGTTATGAGAGTGAAACGGCGGCGGAATGTAAACAGGGAGCTATCGAGATTAAGGCTTCAGGCTTAAGGACTTCTTGATGGGAATCCAATTCGATTCTACTGAGTTTTGAAATACATACTTGTGTTTTTCCGGTGGCGGGTTTGGTACACGTTGATTAACAGGAGTGGAAATGAAAATATAAATTATGTAAGGATGCACCTATTGGGGGAGCTGGGCTTGTAAGCACAGGGAGTACACTGCAAGCTTTCAAAGAAAATGAGTTTGGATATGTTTTTAATTGATTTCGGTATCCCGAGGCAGGTATTCCCCAAACAAAAAGGTGTAAAGCAATCAAAAAACTTCGACAATCTGCTGTGATAGACGAGGAGTAGGAAAGCAGGTTTGCGTTGATCGATTGTCGGTATGTTCCTGTAGTCCTGCCTGGCTGTCTATTATACAACGATGTGTCCCTAGTGCCCTTTTATATTGCAGTTCACTGAAAGTCAGGGAGACCGATGATGACTGATTGAAATATTAAAATTGAAAAAAAAAAAAAGAAAACAGCTCTCCACTGAGGATACCCGACAAATCAATCAAATGCCGCTGAACGGACTCTCAGGACATGTGTGCTGGACACACAATCGATTTTCTCCCCCCATGCTCTGGAGCAATTGTGTTGATTTATTTTTTAATTTATCAAACAAATTGTCAAATAATGAAGAAGAGAGGTCCTGCGGCCCTCGCACCCACCACCCACCAGCCACGAGGCAAAAATTTGCCTATGTAGCTGCATTATTGATTTGCACAGGCAATTCCGACTGTCGGACAGATGAATGCATCCATGGGGATTGTGATTTATATGTGATTCAGTGTCCTCTCTAGGGAGTTACACCGACTACGACGATGATGATGATGATGACTGCTGGTGTGGTAGTAGTCCTCCAGCAATGTGCGCCAAGGGAAGGTCAATCGATTACACGAATGGCATGATGAACGTCAGGGGACTACAAAAAAAAGGACATCTGAGACATTTAATTTCAAAACAAAGAGTTGCAGGCTACAGTCGCAGGCGAATGGTGGAGGAAATGAAAATTCCGAAATGAAATCTTAGCCGGTGCTTGAACGGATGAAATACCTTCAAATCTAGGTCATGTGGTATCGTTATGGCAGGCGAAATTGAAAAAAGCCTGCTTTTATTGGCAGCAGGAGGGGCGTACTACTGCTGTTGCCACAATCACCACCATCATGATGATGGGGTGCCATTGAAACTTGAGTGGAAAATTGTTATGAAGGGATATGAAATCCTTCTTCCGAGCGAGAAGTTCGACGATCGATTTGGATCAGTTCTCCGAGAGTTCTGTTTTTTTTTTCCCCCCTTTTTTGTGGTGTCATCAACTCGAATGTGGTTCGGGTGAATATCCTGCCATCAAAGAGGATAATATTGATGGAAATGCAATAGGATGCAACGAATGCAGTTTCTAGGATTGTCTGTGTGTCTGGTGATGAATGATGGTGACTGGTTGTGATTATGCATAGTACCTCTCACATTAAATGTAGGCTCGTAGACAATGAGGCGATGGTTGCAATTTTTTTTTTGTGTATCTACTATGGCGGCTGTTTTAATCCGTGAATGAGAGCATGACAAGGATTAGAAATTGATGTGGCAGACATGGAACTCGGATGAGCAGATATTGAATATTGTAAGGTTGGAGTTTGTTCCATGTGACTGGGAAGTTCATTAAGTTTGTCTGGGAAGACAACATGACACTGTTCACCGAACCATGTGAAATGAGAAGAACAACAAGGTTCTTGATTTGACTACACCGGCAAAGAGGACAGCACTTAGGTGCGATGAAAAAGGCAAACTTTGTAGGGATTTTTAGGTAGATGCGTCTGTGGAGGAGACGTTATAATGCTTCGATAAAAATCTAACCTAAACCACTTTTGTGCTTTAAGAGGAGTCTGTCATACCTAGACGGATGCGAAAGACTTAATTTGCCTAAAAATATGACATAAAAGGACCGAACACTAACCCCTCTTGCACCATGCTGTTCACCAGGAAAAGATCAATTGAACGATCCCTAGAACTATAGAGACGGCCTACCATACAAGCTTATTTTATTCCAACCAATATAGGGTGGTATACAGGTGATTTAAGCTCCCTCTTCCTCGAGAAGTTGTACGAGTAGAAAAAATTAGTTTCCAACATCCCTTCGTAGATCTGACAGTTTCACGTTCATCTGTCATTGGTTAGAGATTTCGAATTAAGTTGCAAGGAGAGTATCCATAATCGTGATTCACAGCAATTCGTGTGATTATTTACTTAAGGTGGCACTACAGTCCAGGGTGGACTGGACAAGTGACTCCAGCCAGCTCGATCTTTAGCTAGCTGCCTCCAGTTTCGCACGCTAAGTTGTTTGAGGTCCCCTTCCAGTTGCGTTCGCCACCTGAGTTGCGGTCTTCCTCTACTGCGCCGTCGCTCGGGAATGGTTTCCAGGCCGGAGCATTTGTGTCCATGCGCTCGACATGGCCTAGCCACCTCAGTCGTTGGGCCTTCACTCTTCTGGCTAAGTCGATGTCGCTGAACAGCCGGTACAGTTCACTGGTTTATCTCCTCCTCTACTCACCGTCTATGCAGATCAAATCAAGAATTTTCAAAGGTATCGGTAAGGTCTTTACCGACCTTGATGGAGCAGCAAGCGTTCTCCATCGTCATCCTGTAGACGAACGAGTTTGGCAGGAATGCCAAAGCTAGACATGGTTCTATATAGCTTGTCTCTATAAATGCTGTCGATGACAAGGTGGTGTGCATTTGAAGCTCCTGGGTTTTCTCCAGGATCTGCTGTAATTTGAATATTTGGTTGATGGTGGTTTTTGCTGGCCTAAAACCACACTGATCAGGTTGTTGACGAACGGCTTCAGGCGTGTACATGCAGATAAGACCTTATATGCGATGTTATGAAGACTGGTGCCTCTATAAGAGAAGACTGGTGCAGTTCAGAGGGTCTCCGACCATATTTTACAGATGAGTTGGTGCATGCTCCTTACCAATGCATCGCCCGCCGCTTTAATTAGCTCAGCAGCTAGGCCGTCAGCTTCAGCAGCTTTGTTGGACTTAAGTTTAGATATGGCTATGTTCACTTCGTCTAGGTCGGGTGGACGCAAATGTTGTGGACGTCCGGGTTGAATGGTTAATTCTGCCTGACAGCGGGATTCAATTCGTCGTCAGAAATGGTTCTTCCATATCCTCAGCATCGACTACATTTCTACTGCGATGTTCTTCTGATCGTCCTTGCAGGCTTCGCTTTGGGCTTTGTAGCCTTGATAGGTTCTTTTTACCCTTTGGTAAAAGTTCAGAACCTCATTCCTGCAGTAGCATCTCTCTATTTCTTTTTCTCCTCCTGAGAAGCCGGGATCCGTCTCACCTCTTCTGCTCATAGAGCTCGCGAGCAGCTGTAGTCCTTCTCTGCAGCATTTGTGCAGCGCTTCTTAAATTTTTTCGCACGAATGGTAGGGACCTTTTCCAAGCTCTGCGATGATCACGTAGGGAATTCCTTCCAATTTATTTGGAGCCTCTAGGAAACGCTCGGTAAGAATGCGACCTCTGCCTACCGTTTGAGGAATTTGACAGCGATTGCCATCTCTATGCTGCTGGGAGGTCCGTAGCTTGTAACTGTTAGCAAAGATGACGAATGCGGTATGCAACGCGTTTGTTTCCGACGTCTGGGATGCAATATTTGAATCTTTTATCGTAACATGGCCGATGTGTTCGTATATCAGATTAGACCCTGTACTCAAACAAAGTGGTTTAAGGGAACTTTAGCCAGTGTCATTTCGATGTCGCACAAGATGTTCGGTTGTTGAGGCATCTACATATGTATGTATCTCGTAACTTAGCCACTTTCGTCCAAATGGTCCCCTCTACAGTACCCTGATGAGCTTCACAGGAATAGAAGCAATCTGTGCACACAAATTCACAGACCGGTGATGTCTCCCTCATAGTCCCCGGATTTGTTAACAGAATGTGATGATAGACCTCTCTTTAGACTCTTAATCCGATAATGACTCTATTCCACAGAGCATTACCCTAACCAGTTCCAAAATAAATTCATAAATTTATTCATTGCCGCTCGAAAAGCGTTCCTAAATTATACCAGACTGCTCAACAAATCCCCAATTATCTTCCAAAATTAAAAGGAAAAAAAAATCAAATTAATCTCCTTTCACCACCTGGCCATATCCAACAAAATTACTCTATTTACTCAGCTCTTCATCCGCAAAATAATTTCGTTCAATACCGGTTTCAAACTACATTATTTCCCACTGATTGCGACCTCAAAACGTAATCTGCTCTATCATCACCATCAGCCGAAGCGACATCATAAACCCTTTAATCGCCTATATCAACATAATTGCAGGGATAAACTGGAACAGCACCCCTCTTTCCTGTATCTATCTATGCATCCGATCGTTCTAAAAAAACGAAATTAAACATAGAAGCAAGGCTTATTGGAAACATTTTTTATTCAAACACAATTAATCCCTAAACATCACCACGGATTGTCTAAGGTTATCATCATAAAAGTTAAAAAAAAAAAAAAAATTCACAAAAATTCCAAATACAACGATGGCACATGGTGAACCCGATGGAAGGGGGTAGAAAAACTACTACAAGAGGGGAAAAGCCAAAATTGTACACGCATCACTTATTGTGATATATCGAGGATGAACAAAATTACTTCAACACCGTGACGAGAAAAGACGAAAAAGAAATCCAAATCCCAGAACACATGACGATCCGATGCGCGATCCGATCCTTCTTCTGAATTTAATTTCTAAAAACAGACCGACTGGAGAATGTGTATCTCTAGAGATTTAAGATGGATCGATCGATGGAATTTTAGCCGACAGAAGAAAAAAAAAAAAAAAAACTCGTTAACGTGCCTAACAAGGCACCTCCAATGATAGGGTCTACCTAATACCATTCCAATAGGATAACGACTAGAGACCATCATCGCCATATGCTGTGTGACCTACCCTAACCGATCGATGATGGTTACCAAACGCCATATGCTACCATAGAGGCGTGGATCCTAGCGTACAACAAAAAAAAAAAAAAAAGGAAAACTAATTTTTTATCCAACGAATCTCGCCGCCATACACAAGAAGAAGAACAGAAGAAACCAATAAAAATTAAAAGAACAAGAAGAAGAAAGGCCAGGAAAAAAATGCTGATCATGTTTTGGATCCGAAACGAATGAAATAAATCTTCGACAACCGACGAAAAAGGTTAAGGAAGACCCTTTCACTGGCACAGACAGGTAGAGAACAACAACAGTTGGTCCCGGTTTCATTCCAGGGCTCAGCAATTTCCCTTCAATGTTTTCTAACATTTAACACGATCGCTTTAGATAGTCAAACGAGTTGGACCGAATATCATTCATCTGTTGGATGTGTATGCCTGTCTGAGGCACTTAATCCTTGAGTTTGTTGTCTTAGAAAAACGCATGGAATGGTGTCATATTCGACATGTTGGCGTTTAAGTGGTTTCTTGGAGAACATGTTAAGTGATCGCGGAGATGATCATCGATCGGTTATGATCCTATGTCAACTGTCAAGGATAACGAATGCGAACAAAAAAAGTATCGAGTGACAGAGAGTAAGAGTTGCTGGCACTTTAGTTGAAATTTTAGAGGGAACACATGGCTGGACCTCTTAACTCAAGGATCTGGCCTAGCTGCAATCAATTAAAGCGTATCTATGCGAAGCGCCATTGTTGGCATTTGCTTAGCGCCTTTCTAGACAGAAAAGTGAGTGTAACTGGAAACCCTTAAGAGTTCCACTTTCATTAGTCGTACTTTGAATTTACTCCTTCCAGTTCCACTTCCAGAGAAATAAAACATTATGAAGGACACAAATCAATCCTTGATCCTTCCTAATTTATTCATACGGACCACACTTCCTTTTGACAATTAATCCAATTCGGCTGTCGCCCCGAAAATTCCACAACATAAACCATTTATCTTTTTCTGAAGAGAAAAACCATCATTGGAACATGGAATTCTATGTTCAGAGGGGTAGCTCCAATCCAAGCCCAACCGAAAAACAGATGGCCTGATGCCCCCTTAGACTGCTGCCAATGCCAATGATGATTGACATGTTGTACACTGGTAAGAAGTGTCAACTGGGATGTGTCACGTGTTGTGTTGTTGGCAGACATTTTCCTTCGATAAAATTATTCATTTGACTTCAGATAGCACAGATCTAGATAAAGGACTTGGAGAGCAGTAGAGCGGGTAAATGATTAATCATTGTGGTGTAGTAAATGAAAATTTAATGACTGACATTTTGAAGAAGATACACACAACCCAATCACAAGTTAACATGTGGCACAAGCGATTAGGTTACTTGTCAGGGGATTGCTTTCTTTCATAACATTCTTTTCCCTTATTTTTCTCTTTGCAGGTGCGAAGGTTGTATGTTGCGTTGGGAATAAAATAAGAAGTTGTGATGACAGTAGACAACCCTGCGGTACTCCAATTTTTATATCATTGTGGAAGGCGGAACGAAAGGTTAGTGACAATAGGTCTTGTAACCTAAGTCACTAGAAACGTCTTTTTGAATTCCTTTTGAAAGATGGCAAAGAAACCTGCTTCTGAACCCAACAGAGCCTTTGAATGAATTGTCAAATTGCCAAGACCTATCACAAATGTATAGGTTACCGTCTTGACGGGGTAGTGGAATCCATCAAGTGGAACTGCATGTAACAATCACATATCTTCAAAAAGTGAAGCGAAAACTTGCTAAGAAACACTTAATTTCCTAAGGGTGGTGAAGGGTACTATGGTATTTTACCAGCTGTGTACAGTCATCTGCCAGTTGGTATCTCATATAATGCAAGGATTCACCATCTGAAGCTACGAACAATTTTAAGGAAACAACTTCAAAGCCATGAAATCGAAGGTGAACACCGCCACCGAACTGCGGAGAAAAACGTGTCTTTCAGCTTGCGCGTCCTAAGACTAATCTTCGCAGCGATGGGCTTTTCGAAACCATCGTATATCTGTCTTTAGTCAAGAAACAACCAACCAAACAGAAAAGAGGTGTACAAATTGGCAGTTCCCCCATAAATTTAACGACAAAGAGCATCCTATCCTGACTGCCGTGAGGTAAAGTTCATGCCTGCGTGTATTTTCGGGACTCTCTAAGCAAGCACTTGACACAAAACTGGAATAGAAAGCTGAATTTTCACAAAAACTTCCTGGATATGATCGCAGGAAAAACAAAAGTTGAATAATCCCTAGGTCCTGACGCGCTGATGAGGCTTTGAGGGTCTCCCGAAACTTAAACGGTTAAAGGAACTCAGTCCAGACACAACGTGCTTTCTCTGAGTGGCTTGAGTGTTCCACTTGATTGTCAGTCGTTGAGAAAGTGCTCTATGTTCCATACGAGTAGGAATCGAAACCAGAGTGTATAAAAGCCATAAGCTAGTCCTTGCCTGCAGGTATGCTTATTAGGGTAACGCGCTGAACCCGAAATCATCAGTCTCGATTGCCTTCAGCATAAGCTAAGCATCTTCGGGCGATCTATCATGACGTAGCCAGAAGTTCAACTCCTTCAACAGAAGCTCGACAACATTGTGGATTCTAATGAAGTATTCCTTTCGCAGCGTTGTATGACCAATTTAAAGAGATTACTCGGGCTACACTGGGTCACTAATAGTATAAAGAAAGGAAGTCCTTTCTCCGTAATGGAGCCTATTGACTGAAAATCTTTATCCCAAGAGCCGGATTAAATTATGTGGGTCACGGAAACCACCAGCACAGCATAATCCCAACCGGAGCCTCGCCACCATATAATGAGGCAATCAACGATTTCCAGTGTCAACTTTATTACCACCTTTTTCCCTCGAACCATAGCAATTAAAGTGACTTATCCTTTCGAAAACAACCCCTGATTCAAGGACTTTTGCTCGAGTTTTCTCAAAGGAAACCAAGCACAATGTGCACTCTGCATCGAAATCCGACCTTCACACTATACCGCAGTCTCCGCATGACAATTTTCGGCTGCACAAAGGTAATAAATGGCGAGATTCAAAGACTCAACCTGTTGGGTGGAGGGATACCAGAGTTCAAGGACACGTCAGTTTTTCCTTGAACAAGACTTTACTCTAAAACCGAAAATTTTCTTCAAGAAAGACTTCAAGATTTATTATCCGTAGGAGTGGTTCTCATATGGAATGAAAGGAAATCCTGTCACAAAATAGCACGAAGGAAGGCGCCTCCATAACATCACGCGAAAAAAAGGAGCAAAAAACAAAACCAAAAAGGAAACGAAAAACTATTAAAAGTCCATTTGTGCCATAGTGGCGTGCATCTTGTGTTCCAAATCAACTCTGCTGTGCAAAAGTATAGGACAAACAAAAAGGATATTTTCCTGTGCTGTCAGGATGAGAAATAGCTATGATTATGACAAGGTCATGACCCCATTCGACAGCAGCACAAGAATCCTTTTCTTTTTCCATTTTTTTGCAGTACTCTGCCTGTGCTCCCCATTTTTTTAATGAAAAGAAAGAAAAGTGGCTAAGCGTAAAAAATTATAACATCGCCGGGAGGCATTTTTCACGTTCTGCAGTTAACCTCCTTGCCGGCGCGCGTGTAAGCATTCTTAAGTCACTTTTGACTGTTTTGAGAATGATTTGACAGTTTTACGCCTGTTGGCGTTTCGTCGTCCTGGTTTTCGCCGCGCAAATGTATACGACTGTGTGTGTTTTTATATCGTGTGTTGTTGTCTCCCTGTAGCATGGTAGCAGTATCCATGTCAAAGTTGAGTGTGAATAGACAGAACACACAGAGAACATGTACCCGTCATGGTTGTGTCAAGCTATAAAGGCCCTCGAGTCCTTAAAGTAGTCCTATGAATTAAGTAGCATAATGTTTAATTTAGAAAAGGAATTTCAAGTTCCTTGAGAGCTGGAGAGTCAACAGAAAAGAAAAATCGTTTACAGAGAGAATCCACATTTCTCTCTCTCTCTCTCTCTTTTGGTCCAGAGAGAAAGTGTAAAGAATTTCCCGATGAAAGAGAAAATTTCCCATTTCGGAGTAAAATTCGGAGTCAAAGAGATTCGTGGTGAGTTTGCGCCTTGCAAAACTCCAGGATGTGAATGACGGAAAATTCAGGATGTGAAATGTCAATAGGGAGTCAACAGAGCATCACCGCATAAACAAAAGGGCGTATAGAGAACAATGGGAAATTTTTTCTGTACTTTCTTTTTTAATACGAAATTTCTTTGCTCTCTTCCTTTTGATGAAAATCTAAGACACAATGTAGCAGCACACTTTGTAGACCTCCAGCAGTTTAAATTGCATCAATAGATAGCAGCATGGGGTACACTGAGCACAGTATCCTGTCCCTGCTGTTTATTCCTACCGCTTGAGTAAGTCATTGCCGTCGACATCGGTGTCATCTTGAGGTGCGAAAAAAAGGAGAGGAAGGCATCCCGCCAGGACTACGACGATGAAGAATACTTAAATATGAAGCTGCTGTGAAGTTCTTTGTAATGTGAGTCGCAGTGTCTTAGTAGGGAACATAACGATTTATCATGCTAAAGACGGGACAATATGGTGCCTAATTAAGAGTCGATGAAGATGCTGCTGCTGCTGCTGTTGGAGTTGTGCATTTTCTTGTTGAACTCTCCCTGCGATATCCTTAACAAATCGCATTAGTTTGGCAAGTCAATAGGATATTGGAAGCTCATTGCATTGTCATTATTGTGTAGGGATCATTATTAAGGTACCGAGAGCTGCTAACTTGATTATACGCTCCAGTTGAGAATATCCTGAAAGGACAATGATGGTGATGATGAGAAGGAGAATGGTTCTGGTGCATGTGTCTGGTGGCGGGAAATTTGAGATTTGTTGCGCCAGTGCCGGTGCACTGCCACAACAGTTTGAAATTGGATTCACATTATTGCGGTCATAAGGAGTGATTGAAGGGATACGATTCGATTGCAAGGCGGCTTTTGTAATGGAATTCCATGCGGAATAATCGATTGTTTGATGCTGTCAATAGGATACCAACTCTGCAGATGGACACTGATTTGAAAAGAATTCTTCTATTAATGCAATCGTACGGCTTGAGGCTATAATTAGAATGAACATGAGCAGGCTTGACGTTGAAGACTGAAGACTGTTGATATGTAAACTGCTGTTGGAATATCAGGTTCTTGTTGGAACTAACTGGGTATTCTTAAGAAAATTCACGGTGATTTCCATCAGATCCTTAGATTCCACATCGAAAGGGAGCGACGGATTGGAAACCTACCAAGGCTACCAAGGCTCTGTAAAAAATTTGGAGACAATTTCAAAACGGATTTCACCAGATCTACTATCTGGATCGAGTGGGAGTATAACAGATTTTTGGCCTATGTCTGGACTTTACCTTCTCTCCACATCCTTTCTGAGAGTGACATTAACCTTACGTCTTGACCTACCCGAAAGCATTCGCATTGTTCTCAAGCAATGTACTCTACGACCTGCTGTTAGAAGTTCAAGTACAAAAAAATCACATCTCTTACGTGACAACGCAAACGTAATCCAAGGACATCCTACTAATCCTCTCTTCCCACTTCAAACCGAACCCAATGTCACTCACAATTGATTTCGATATCAAATATCAGAACGTCCCACGTGTGACTTTTCGCACGACACGAAAACAAGAAAAAATTACAAAAAAAAAAAAATAAAAATCCTTAATTGAGAGCTTTATAGAGAAAATCACTTTGTCCTGACGATTGTGTGAGCAACCACCACGTAGCGAGGGTGTGGGGAGGGGGAGGAGTTATTTTTGTATCAAATTTAATTGATGAGGTGGTGTGAAATCAAGGAATTTGACAAATAATTTGAGTTTGAATGGGCGAAACGGGAGGAATTGAGTGGGAACATAAGACGACGCAATAATTGTCTGCGGAAGGAAGTTGTCACCTACATTAATAGGCCGGCATTATGATTCGTACCACCTACGTAGTCTTAAAGATTTAATGTTACGCAATTATGGCGGATTTAAGGATTAACGTGATGGTATGGCTTGGGGTAGGACACATTGGCGGACACTTCCAAATTTGAGAAAAATTCTAGGAATGTTGTAGGCGAATAGAAAGGTCGATTGTTTTGCTGATATTCCTGTCAAAACTTGGGCAGTGGTGTGAGGGTGTGGTTCCGGGTCCATTGACCAGTCATTTTTGAATAAAGTGAGTTAAGAAGCCGAGATGTTAAGGTCGTCATGGTAGAGGTCATTTGATAGGTACGTCCACTTGGTTGCTTAAGAAATTTGGAGATCTGAATGTTGGAAGGTAAAAATTATCGGAAGATACCGATGCCAACATCGAATTTTTTCAGATGAAGTAACCTCATTCCTGCTTGTTTGTGCCGCAGAAAATTTCATCGCGACGAGAACTACAAGCTTAAGTAATAGACTCGTTCGGGTCTATGAGCTGCAGTACTGCATTTCGTTATCCGGACTATCGGTGCTGCTGTAGTTTCACTTATTTCGCCCAAACTTTGTTCGTGTGCATCATTATCTGGGGTTGAGTCAACACGCATCTTCTTTTCCAGTAGATATCGCTTTTCTTCGTACCATAGGCAGTAAAACCCGGCATATTGCACATCTTCGACATGTCCTTAGCAGCGTGGGCAATAGGGACTTTTCTCGTATCGAAAACGATGTCCTAAACATGCATCGAGCCCAAGAGAAAATTTAGAAATATTTTCAAAAGGCTCGCGTGTAGAGATGGTTGACTTGCAGATCTTGGTGGTAAGTGGGTTTCGCTTGGTGATGTCACTGTCGTCACAAAATGTTTCTCTTGAGCTTCGTTCGTAGAAGGGTCGTTTGGTCCTATGTCAGCCTTTACACATGCCGGTTCGGTAGGCCGCTCTCCTTCTAAAGTTTATCAGTTCCATGTCACCGACCAATATTTGCGTCATACTACCAGTTCTGCTCCTATTTTCTTTCTTGAGTTTATCATTTCCATGGCACAGGGCGGCTGTATACTGGAGATGGTGCTTCAAAGTCAGCAATGCATCTGTGGTGATGCCAAGGTACTTTATTTCTGGTTAATGAACAGCAGCTACTACTGTAGTTTCCATGAGCTTCCTGGTGCTGCGAAGCACTCATATACTTCAGCTTTTTACTCCCTTTTTTTGGACCCATTCATGTCAGCTAATCTCGAAGAAGCCTACAAAATTCTCTGAAGTCCTCCACGAGTTCGGTTAATCTTGGGATCTTCGGTCTGCAGCACTAGCAAGTTTCTAAGACAATCCATCAGCATATTCTGTAAGTAACCCGCCACACTTTTAGCTTTGAGTGCTCTTAGGGTTGAGGGCGTTTTATTCGTCAAGTGTCATGATAGCTTAGTACCTCCAACATCGCATTAGTTTGGCAAGTCAATAGGATATTGGAAGCTCATTGCATTGTCATTATTGTGTAGGGATCATTATTAAGGTACCGAGAGCTGCTAACTTGATTATACGCTCCAGTTGAGAATATCCTGAAAGGATAATGATGGTGATGATGAGAAGGAGAATGTTTCTGGTGCATGTGTCTGGTGGCGGGATGCTTCCATCGACTCCCTTTTACAGCATCGACCGTGCAGTGCGCCTTTCAGAGTCCATATCGACGATCCAGAAGGCCTCTTGTGGCATTGATCGTAGTCTAATTATACTGAAGATCCGACTCCACAGCATTCCGGATTCGTATATTGGATTGGCAGTACTGCGGCAAAGCATTTCATCGCGAGAGGACCTCAGCCTTTTGTATTCGGCTTGCGTGTGTTTCCTGGCATAAAAATATATAAGATCCTTCCTTTGTCTTCCTAAGGCTCTTTATTTCTTCGTTATTTTGTTGAATTGTCAGGGACTGTATCTAAGCGATTTAAATGGTGGTTGACGGTGGCCATGTGTACAAATTTCAGGGAGTGGTACCCTGCCAAGAGTTCTAAGTATAGACCGGGGATTTGTAACGATTCTCACAGGACATGGGAACTTCAGGTATCATCTGAAGGAGATATGTCCTCAGCCATGATCTATACGAGATGGATCTTCAAAAAGATTATACCTGCAGGCTTTAGTAGATCTCTCAAAATATATGTCTCAGTCTCAACGAAGGTTGAGTAACCCCTAGCAGAGGCATTAAACTGTGGTGGAACGACTTTCAAATATTGTTTTAGACGTGTTAAAGGATTATGCCAGAGCTATAAGCCATTGATTGTCGAGGGAAGTTTATTCAGAAGTCAGTCCTGTTGTACCATGACTTACTGACTTCTTAGTGAAGCTACGTTATGTAGAAAATGACATTTGAAAGGAGAGTTTCAAGATTTGAATATCAACGCATCTCGCTGTTTTGAAGTTTTTAAGGACTTCATCGATAATAATAATGTTCACCATTGTAAATCCCTTTGCTGAGAAGGATGGTTCAATGGAATAAATGATCAAATGGATGACAGTCGTAACGCATATGACCTTGTGGATGGTGCGACTGGAATAAAAAAAAAGCGAAATTACGAGGAGAAAGGACGTCATTACACTTCGTTCTGCTTGTTTTAAAAAGTGTCAAAATAACCAAAAATTGGTTGTAAAAATCGTCACGTCGACATCTTGGTCTAATATCGTCAAAATATCGTAAACCTGGCATCACTACAGTCGCCTTGCACGCAATCTCGCGACCTCAACATTCCTCAGAACGCTGGTGATCAATGGGAATTTCTTATCCGTTGTTACACTGATGCGTGGCTCTTGTTTCTTGCTTTAGCGGATTTGCCTTCCTCAGTATGGTCCGTCATCAGCTGGAGTAACTGAGCTGCCAGTGTGAGATGGCTAGTTGGGGTCGCATTAGAAGAGCATTTAAAAAAAAAAAAAAAAGTGATTTCCCTTTCTTGACTGTATGGGACGATCATTTCAGTTGAACCCCGTTGATATAATAATTTTTCGTTGAATTTGCTCTGATGAATCCTTCACCTTCCAATGGGCCTACTAGCAAACACCAACGTCATAAACTCCTTTGATGTGAACGCGACAAGCCCTCTACAATAAACAATGCAACAAAAACCCCAATTCATCCAGATACAATCCTCGCATACCCAATGTAACAGCGGTATTGTTCTTCTCCCGAAAATGATTAATTATATCATTTTCCCATAAAATATGATTGACATCCTTCCATCAGGAAAATTTATTTTCCAAACGAAAAAAAAAAAATCATAAAAACAAGAGTCGTCGTTGTCAGCACAAAGACGCTGCGATGGCTCACAAGAAAGCAAACGATGACTTCATAGTCTTACAGCCTCTCCTCCCCACAGGGACATGGACGAAAAGAACAATAAAACATGAGAACAACAATATAAAACCATTAACGGAGCAAAAATGAAATAACAATTAAAACTTTGACTTTGTTCGTCTTGTTTCGTTTCAAACATAAAAGACGAACAGAACGCGCTGTGTTTCAATAAAATCAATCATTGCTCCGACCAATGTAAGGAGACGACAAAAGGACTTCATTAGAAAAAGTCTGAGAAAAAGTAATCAATATCAAGATATGGAAGAGGAGTTGTGTGCATCAAAGTCCTGGTGACTTACATAATGGGAGATGAAAAATTAAGGATGACGTGGAATATGCTCAGTTCCAAGTAACAGCACACTGATGGAAGTTAATTTGAGTCAAGGAATATCCTTTAGTGGTATTGTTGCCATCATATTTGGGAGACGGGGTTGAGAATAGGGATGCGAAATAGAAGGAAACAATTGTGGTTCATTAGAATTATTGTCGATTGCTAAGGTAAGCTCCTAGGGTAGATCCCTTGCAATTTGTGAGTTATCCTGGAAATAAAATGCCAGTTCACAGAGACAGTAGAATCCAGAGGCATTTGCAGCGAATGTGAGTCACAAGCCCACAAAGCCCACCGACTGAGGTTTACCTATACCAGGCTGAGGTCTTCTCTATGTCAAGTAGAATGGGATTGCTCACCGCAGTGGAGGTAAGTCGATGGTAAAGCACACAGAATGCAACCATAAATTGAGTTACGACATAATTTTCGGTAGGGGAGGGCAGTTGTAAACATAATCTCAAGAAAAAGGTGGCTCACCTCGTTATTGCGGCATAAAAGTTCAATGAGGGCGACAGGACCTATGAGGAAAATGTGCTATCAATAGAGAATGAGCCTTTATGCACCGGTGTTAAGACCGTGCCAGAATCCTTGCCTCATACTCTAGAACCCCTCCTCCAGTTCAATTGCCTTGATGAACTAAAGTGTCTCGCTTTCGTCCTCTTTTCTGAGTCGAATTTTACATAGCCCTGTCTCAGCCGCTTTGTGAATATCACATTGGCAGACAATGGTCCGCTTATCATTCTGACAATTTAGTAGGCTTATAAGGGGTCCATAATCTTGAGACTCCGTGGTCCGTGCTAAAGATGTACATGACGAAATTTAGAGATTTCCTTTTCCTCTATGTAGATATTCTTGGAGTCCACGACAACCAGATCGAAAGCCCATTAGAATTCAATACTTTTGCTTATTTTTACACCTACATACACCCACTTAGGTGGCGCTACAGTTCGGGATGATCCTGGGCCTCAACCAACAAGCCTCCCCAGTTAGCCAGATCCTTAGCTAACTGCGTCCAGCTGCGCACTCCAAGTTGATTGAGGTCCCCTTCTACTTTGCACGCCATCTTAGGCGAGGTCGTCCTCTACTGTGTTGTCCCTCCGGGTTAGATTCGAGGACTCTGCGGGCCGGAGCGTTGGTGTCCATTCGCCCTTAGGCGACTGATGCGCAATTTTTCGACTGGGTCGATGTCGCCGTACAGCTCGTAGACTTTTACACTGGTCTTTCTTATTTTCAGGTAATTGTTGCCGAGAAGCTCAGAAAATTCCTCCCAGAGTATGACTCTCCTGCATATCTTGTCCTTCTGCAGCTCAAAAAAAAAAATGAATTTTTCCCTTTCGTAGGTCAGATGCTTCATTTCCATTTCTTCACATGTGGCCTGGTACCCATTAGGCTACAATGTTCCATGCGAAGTGCAAGCGTTGTCGTTGTGTTAGGTTTTGATAAACCCAGCCTACAATGCCTGTATTGATCCAAGAATAGCTATAACGTCCTTCACTCCCGGTAGGATGATTTTTTCCTTACACTTCTGCCTCAAGTGAGTATAGTCTTAGCTGACTATATAGACTTGTTGACTTACCTTCATTTTTTTTCCATACATGCATCACACGTTGTGGCATTTGTTCACCTGCTCATTGCTTTCACTAAGGATGCTCCTATCCCCAGACTTGGCAGAATCTGTAGAGCCCCACGTCTGGCTAGCTCATCAATCTTAGTGACAGATATCCATGAGTCGTTTGCATCATTATTTCTGAACAGTGTTTGCTCGGTTTTAAAGCGCAGAATGTCACGACACGACGGTTTGACAAAGAAGACGTAGATTTAATTTCGCTTTGCTAATGTCATTCTCTGACCAACAGACTTCTGTACGGCGCAATGAACTTAAGTGACTTCCTATTTCCATCTCTATCTGGAGGAGTTCTAAAGGTTCGCAGATGAGCAAATAACGCACTCAAATATTTGCCTATGTGAACAAGGGCTGTAGTTACAGAGTACTCAGCTACCTAATCTAGTCTGGGATTATACTGTTTCGAGATGCTACTGGCTGTGTACTATTCACGCTGAGTGTGGCAAAATAAAACGATTCTCTTCGAATCCTTTTATGGTTGGCAATTTATCTTTATTTAGATCGCAAGGTTCTTGTTTTACATTCAAGACAATTTGCTACAACCAACTGACATAGCCAAAATAATTAGATGCATTAAGAGCGAATAGTTGCGCGAAACTCCCTTATTAAAATTATCAAATTCGAAGGACCTACTCTACTAATTGCAGCCAAAGTACATAATTTTTTCAAATACTTCATACCCTCCGGCGAGACTCCTTCAACGTTTCTTTAAATTTCCAAACACTTTTACAGCAAATGAGTAAAAATTTGTTTACCACAAAATATCCCTATCGACCATCTCCCCCCACCGCATTTCTACTTTAAAATATCCTATTCTCTCACGCACAGAAAATCCCGCTCTCAGCAAGGATTCCAATTTCAACATTTCTTTTTTTTTAACAAATTTCATCCCAGCTGACCATCAACAAGGAAACATGAGAACCAAAAAAAAAAAAAATATTCTCTAAAAGGATATCCCACTGTGCTGTAGTAAAAGGAAATTCCAAAAACCTCATGCCGAGAGAGAAAATTCACGAAATTCACCACCACTCCGAAAGAAAAATACCACCAAAAAAAGAGAACTACGAACAAAACATTCCTCTACACACGTTATGATGCTCTCTCTCTCCACTTTCTCCCATCATCCCGATTCAACTACTCTATAAAAGCCATCTCCTGTGCTCTTTCTAATTCAGTCTCAGTTACGGATCGAAACAAGTAAGGACGCACACTGAAACCATCGCGTACGGTTAAAGAACGGATAAAAAATTCACCACCCAAATAGGAAGCATAAAAAAAAAAATACAGCATCCTTCCAATTGTGTGAATCCTTTCGAAATCGAAACTTTATTTTATTTATAATTTTTTTAAGTTTACTTTTTTATTGTAAAATAAAATCTCGCTCAAATGGTGTTGTGACTGTGAAGTGTTCCTAAATAAAAAAAAGAAAAATTAAATAAATTAAAGTGCAAATATCCTTGCCATAGAAAATATCCTTAAAGAGAAAGAGATTTTTTTTTTTTGCTTAAGAAAATTTAAGGCAAGGAAGTGAAACGAAAAAAAAACGAATATTCGGACTGCGCGAACTCACGCACAATTTTTTTTTTTCTCGTACGTCTTGTAATTTTGGTGGTATCCTTCGTCCTTTCTCCTCAATTTTTGGTGTTTTTGTGTTTTTTTTCATGTACCATAGTCTGTTGTAATCGAGAAAATCTGAAAAATTTCGCAAAAATCGAATATTGTAGTGAGCTATCTTAATTTCGCTGAAAAAATGTGCAATTTTTCGCTAAGTCGATAGAACTTTTTAAATTCGTGTTGTCGAACTGGTTTTAAAACTATGGATACGGTGATAGAACTCTGACGAACTGAATAAAATAAAAAATAGTTTTGATAAATTGTGTTATAACGGTTTATTGGATATAAAAATAAATCAGCGAAAAATCTGAAATAATGGATTTCACGACAAATTTCGTTCTTTTGATTTTGCTGACCACCCTGACTGCCTCAGCGGATCAACAACAACAGCAATATGCTGCCAATCAGAATATGATGGTAGACAATACACAACAGCATCTGAATTCAGCAATGGATGCAGATGGGGGAGCTGCTCAATCGCGGTACGATGCTCCCGATGATTGCCACTTTATGCTGGCCGAGCCGGGAGTGTCCGATGACATTGCGTTGACATGCAATCTGCGGACGGTTAATAGTGAATTTGATACGACGAATTTCAGTGTCATTCCATCGGAGAATACAGTTGCGTTGCATGTGATGTGCAACGATGAGATTATGGCACGTAGCTCGTTAGAGCCTCGTTCGTTTGTGCACCTTACACGACTGAGGGAGCTCGCCATTGAATATTGTAAGATTGCGAAATTTAATCGCGAAGTGTTGGAGGGTTTATCTGATCTTCGAAATTTAACGATTAGGACGCATAACATCAATTGGCCAACGTTGAATTTCGACATTGAATCAGAGGCCTTCGGGTCAACCAAAAATCTTGAAAGGTTGGATCTGAGTCAGAATAACATATGGTCACTGCCTGAGAATCTCTTTTGCCATTTGACCGGCCTGGCTTCATTGAATATGAGCGAAAATCGACTGCAGGATGTCAATGAGCTAGGTTTCCGAGAGAAGTCCAAGGATGCTGAGCTGCCTACAAGTACCCAGAGCAGTCAAGAGTCGGCGGCTTCTGTCAAGAAACTAGGAAGTTCGATTCCATGTTCTCTGGATCTGGAGATATTGGATGTCTCCTTTAATCATTTCGTACTACTGCCTGCCAATGGATTCGGAAATCTTCGAAGATTGAAATTTCTACAGCTGAACAACAACGAAATCTCAATGGTGGCCGACAAGGCTCTCAGTGGTCTCAAGAATCTACAAATTCTAAACTTAAGTTCGAATAAAATCGTCGCACTGCCCTCGGAGCTGTTCTCTGAACAAACCCAGTCAATTCAAGAGGTTTACCTACAAAACAATTCTATAAGTGTTCTATCGCCGAAGTTGTTCTCTAATCTGGACCAGCTCCAAGCCCTGGATTTGTCCTTTAACCAAATTACATCGACTTGGATCGACCGGGCGACATTTACGGGCCTTATTCGCTTGGTTCTGCTCAATTTGTCTCACAACAAGCTGACAAAATTGGAGCCGGAGATATTTGGCGATCTCTACACGCTGCAGATATTGAATCTTCGACACAACCAACTCGAGAACATCGCAGCGGATACGTTTGCTCCGATGAACAACTTGCACACACTTTTGCTTTCGCACAACAAACTTAAGTACCTCGATGCTTATGCTCTCAATGGTCTGTATGTGCTGTCGTTATTGTCGCTGGATAACAACGCTCTGATTGGAGTCCATCCTGAAGCTTTCCGAAACTGTAGCTCCCTCCAGGATCTCAACCTTAATGGAAATCAACTGAAGACGGTTCCTCTGGCTCTGCGAAATATGAGACTGCTAAGAACTGTCGACCTAGGTGAAAACATGATAACTGTCCTAGAAGAGGCCGCCTTCAAGGGTCTAGGCAACCTGTACGGCCTTCGTTTGATTGGCAACTACCTCGAAAATATAACAATGAACTCGTTCAAGGACCTACCCAGTCTACAAATTCTTAATTTAGCACGAAATCGAATTCAAGTCATCGAACCTGGGGCATTCGAGATGACGTCAAGCATCCAGGCAATCCGATTAGATGGCAATGAATTGACCGAAATCAATGGTCTCTTCAGCAACATGCCCTCACTTCTGTGGCTAAACATATCCGACAATCGCTTAGAGCATTTTGACTATGCTCACGTGCCAAGCACCCTACAATGGTTGGACCTGCATAAAAATCGCTTAACAGAGCTCTCGAACCGCTTCAACTTGGACTCCCAGCTGCGCTTGCAGACCCTCGATGCCAGTTTCAATCAGCTGAACAAAGTTACCCCCAGCTCCATCCCGAACAGCATTGAACTCCTATTTCTCAACGACAATCTAATTGGATCAGTGGAACCACATTCCTTCCTACACAAGACGAACCTAACTCGAGTGGACCTCTACGCCAACCAAGTTACAACGCTGGACGTGAAGAGCCTAAGAATACTTCCAGTTGCTGACCATAGACCTCTCCCCGAGTTTTATATTGGTGGTAACCCGTTCCTCTGTGATTGCAATATCGACTGGCTTCAAAAAATTAACCACATGACCACAAGGCAGTATCCTCGAATCATGGATCTCGAGACAATCTACTGCAAACTCCTGCATACTCGCGAAAGAGCCTACATCCCCCTAATGGAAGCCGAAGCTAAGCACTTCCTCTGCACGTACAAGAATCACTGCTTTGCCGTCTGTCACTGTTGTGCCTCAGAGTCCTGCGATTGTGAGATGACTTGCCCCAACAACTGCACCTGTTTCCACGACCAAACTTGGACAACGAATATCGTCGAATGCTCTGGCGCTGGATACGCTGAAATGCCCAAGAAAATTCCCATGGACACCACTGAGCTGTACATCGATGGCAGCAATTTTCCCGAACTCGCCGGTCACACATTCATTGGACGGAAGAACCTGGTCGTCCTCTACGTAAACAACTCTAACGTTCAGATGATGTACAACACAACATTCGCCGGTTTAAAGAAACTCAGTATCCTTCATCTGGAAGAAAATCACATGCAGAGCCTTCAGGGCGATGAGTTTTCAATGCTGGAAAGCCTTCGAGAACTATACCTTCACAACAACAAGATTTCCTTCATCGGGAACGGAACCTTTCATGGAATGAGGAAGCTCGAGGTCCTCAGATTGGATGGCAATCGTTTGATTCACTTTGAAGTCTGGCAGCTGGCCCTGAATCCATATCTCGTCGAGATCAGCCTTGCTGATAATCCATGGTCATGTGAGTGTAGCTACCTCAGCAAGTTTAGAGGCTATCTAGGGCAGTCTTCTGAGAAGATAATCGATGCCAATCGAGTAGCCTGTGTCTACAATAACTTGACGAGTATCCTGCGAGAGAAAAATGGGACTAAATGCACGTTGAGAGACGACCTGGGTGCTTACGTGCGATCCAGTGAAATCGAGAATCTCCTTCCGTTGCTGCTGGCGGCGACTTGTGCTTTCGTGGGATTCTTTGGTCTGATTATGGGCCTCTTCTGCTATCGACATGAACTGAAGATGTGGGCGCACTCCAACTGCTTCCTCACCATGTGCTACAGATCCCCGGCTTTCATTGATAACTTCGTCGAAAATAAGGACCATCGACTCTGTGACGCGTACTTTGCATACAGCCTTCAGGATGAACACTTTGTAAGCCAGATTTTGGCCCATGCTCTAGAAGCTGACATTGGCTATAGGCTAAACCTCCACTATCGGGACACAAACCTGAATGCCTATATCGCTGATGCCATTCTCGAAGCTGCAGAGGGATCCAAATTAGTGGTCCTTGTGCTCTCGAAAAACTTCCTCTACAACGAGTGGTCCCGCTTTGAGTACAAAAGTGCCGTTCACGAGATGGTTAAGAGAAGGAAACGCCTGGTCTTCATTCTATACGGGGACTTGCCTCAGCGCGATATCGACATGGACATGAGACACTATCTCCGGACTAGCACCTGCATCGAATGGGACGATAAAAAATTCTGGCAAAAACTGCGTATGGCACTTCCACACCTCCCTCGAGGAGGCAACAAACGTCACTGTTCCGGCCCACCATCATCAGCGGTGAACATCTATGCAACCGCTCATGACTACGGTGTCGGAACTCTACCCAGACCGGCACCAGAGTGCCCCAAACGGTTTGGCGATTGCAGCAACTATGCCACGATTAACGACTGCAGCAGGACATACCCTGCAGCGACAGGGCCTCCATGTAAATTCAACTCCATGAACGAGAAGAGCACCGATCGACAGCATGAATATGCAGTGCCTTCACACTATGCCACAACACCATCGACGGGTGAATTCGAACGCGAAAAGAGCTGTGAATGCGGTAAAAAAACTGCGTCCTCATCCTCGCCCCAGTCGGGAACTACAGCGACAGTGAACTCAGCGGCTGGCAGCATAAATGCCAGCTTTTCCACGAATTTCACTAATCCTCCGCCTCCTGCGATTCCGGGAGCAACGGCCACCAACACCTTCCACAGTTTCAACTGCAAGAAAACCTGCAGTTGTAGTGCCAATGGCGGAACACTTCGGCATCAGCACCCCTCAGCAACTCATTCAAACCTCTACGAGTCCAACCTCTCACTGAACGACATCAGCAACAGTTTGGATAGCCGACCGGCCTCCACCAAGGACATTTGGGCGTAAGGAAAATCTTAAAAATTTTCTCATATTTTTTAACAAAAAAAAAATCCTTTTATTCATATAAGAAAAAAAAATTTAACGAAACCACAACAGACTGAACGAAAACTAGTTAATTTAATTTATTTTTATTTTTCTGTTTTAATTTTTTGTGTACAGGGAAAATCATTTCCAATATAAATGTCCTTTTTGTTATCCTCTTTGTTCATCAATTCAAAAAAAAAAAAAGAATTAAAAAAGAAAATCGCAAATTGATCCAGGATTCAATTTAAATTATCCTTTGTTGTGTTTTTTTCTGTCCCTCCTTTCTCTATCTCTCTCTCTCCCAATCTCTTCTCGACACATTCGCCGCCTCATTTCCATTTAACAAAAGCACAACAAAAAGAAAAACGAAACGAAAATTTATACATATATCAATCGAGCAATCAATTCGCAATTATCCTTTTTAAAATGATATCGTCGTCGTTCCGTTACGCTCCCTAGGCTGGCTGCCTGCCTGCCTGCGAGGAGGATACATTTTCACTTAATTCGCATTATTCACGTTATACGACGCTTTTGCCTCATTCTCATTTAACATTCATTCACCATTTATCATTCACGTAACGTACATATGTACATCCTGCGCCGCCTGCCTGCACATATACATACATACAGCGATGCCTAACTCATTCATTCACGTCTCATTCACGAGCACACATCATATTAAAGAAAAAACACTTCAAAGGATCAAGGATATAGGTAGATAAATAATTATAAAAAAAAAAACAAAAAATAGAAAACGCCAACGTACACACTAAATAAAATCTTATATTCCACTATTTCCATTATTATTAAATTTAACTACTTAATAACAAAAAAAAAAACAAATTAACTAAATTTATAATGCAAAAAAAAAACTAAATTATGGAAGAATGAACGAATTTATTAATTTAAAAATTAAAAAAGACAGAAATTCTAACTACTTAAAAACCAGACAAAAAAAAACCTACTTATACTTGTAAAATAATTTATAAAAAAACAAATATGTAATTAACAAAAAAGAAATTATTGTAATATAAAAACTAAAACAAAAATTATTGCATTTAAATATTCGAATGAAAAACGAAAAAGAAAACCCTTAACACACACTTGTATTCCAATTTATTACCCTCGAAGGACAAGAGTACATACAAGAGTGATGGAGAATACCAATAGATATTAAAAATAAAAGTAAAAAAAAAAAAAACTTAAGCAAATGGTTCCACAAAACGTATATAATTATAAATTGTTATTTATTTGTTTATTTTGTGTATAATTTGTATAAAGAAAACTAATATATTTAAGTTTGTTTATTTTTTGATTTAGATATTTATACTTTCAGTTTTGGTTGTAAAAATAAAAATAATAATAGTCTTAAGTTTTTTTGGTAATTGTAAATTTTTCATTTTGTAAATATTTATTATTATTATTATTGTACTATAAGAATAGTATTAAAAGAAAAGCAAACAAATGAGAAAAAGTTACCTAATAAATTAAAATTAAAAGGAAATGAAAAACTTAAATAAAATGACAAAATATTATAAAATATAAAAATTATAAATAATTTTTTTATTTGTTGTACGGGAATTTAGAAAGGTGGGAAGCTTTTCGTTGGGCTGGAAATTTGAAGACAGAACTAGCCGAGTTGTCTTGCAGACAGACCCTATTGCAAAAATTGGCTTTTCTGATTTTTTATGGTTAAAGGATGCAACATCAGCGTTAAAGGAAGAGTACTAGCAGGAACTAGCGTCTTACTGTGCAACGTTGGTAGTTTTATTATTTACGATGGCGGATAAAAAAGTTCGCGACGAATAATTTTAATTCTAAATTTTATTTTTTAGCAACATTTTAGGATGGACTACATGTATACTCATTCAAAATAATTTTTAAAATTTGTGCCAAGTAAGACTGGATTGCAATTTAAACAAAAGCTGATTGCGGGCTCTGTCGGAGCATTTTTTTCATAACTTTCGAATTATTCAATCGATTTTGGTGAAATTTCTTTTATTAAATGACGAAGTTTTAAGGTTGACATTTTTTGTTAGTCGTCTTTTCGGGACGCGTGGAATTCTATATTTGGATTCTGCACAAAGAGCTGCAACAACACGTAGCACATTTTGGAAAACCAGGATTGTTTTTTTTTTTAAACATTCGTAAATTACAAAATTCAAAATTTTAAATTGTTAAAAATAGTTTTGAATTCTACTCACAGAGGGATCTTTTCAACGATATATTATGTGTCCAGTCTACATACCTGTGGCAACAAGGAAACACAGCACAAGTCAATTCTTTAAAATTTTCAGGTGAGTCCTCCGCAAACCTTGTCATGAGTTTTCAAAAAGATTATCCATAGTATGAAAAAGTTTTTGACACAGAAATGAAGATGATAAAAAATGTGTTTCTGTACAATTCCGTCGTGGCTCAAATGGTTAGTACGTTGGATCGCTCAGCGTAAGGTTCGAGGTTCGAATCCCAGAGAACACCAAAAAGTTTTTCACGGTCCCACCTCTCGCGAATGTCTGACAAACGTCCGAGAGTAATAACTGTCAAGAGGAAACTTCTCAATTCGCCTTTCGGATATCGCTCTAAACTGTGCATTTGTGTGAAAAATATAACACGCACAACACGAACGGTCGCGAGAAGCTAGGCCCTGGACCACATACGGTTCGTTGCGCCAAGAATTTGTATTTTTTTTGTACAATTCTAGAACGGAGTATGGAGCCTCCGATTTTATGATAACTCAATTTTGGCATAAGTAGACTTGTGCTGTTTTTCCTTGTTGCCGCAGATATGTGGCGTTTGTACTGGGAGCTCCCTTAACAAATGATTTTTTTTTAAAGCACCGCGACGTCGTATTTGAGTCAAGACATGAGAAACACATTTGAAAATCATGCATGTACATAACTTTAGTTACTTAGGATTCAGAAGAAGGTAACAGACAGACGAACGAACGAAAGGATGCACCAGCGAGGGCAATAGGGTTCCGGAATCTATATACAGAACCATGAATGGAAATAATCGAACCCCGTGCTGTTATAAAAATAAATTACTCTAAAGCAGATCCATAAAGCTATGGTGGTTACATTAGAGAGGTCAGAGAAGTTTAAAAGTAGATAGCCGAACGTAGACGAGGAACCTTTGAGGACGGGCCACGCTATGGAAGACCATCAACTACAGAGGAAAACATCGACAAAATTGTAGTCTGAGCATGGGAGACAATTTCTATGCCTATAACAGATAGGGACACATGCATAGGGACACAAAAAATCATTCATAATGAACTTTCCAAGCTTTTTGGCAGATGGGTTTCGCAACTGCTATTGTTGGAAAAACGGCCTATTTACTGACCATACCCTGCGAGTCTTTACAGCTGTTTAGAACCGACTCAGGGAGTTCGGTGATGACAGATGAGACCTGGGTTCGTCATTATACCCCTTAGACCATATAGGTTCACTACATTAAGTACATCAGTTTTCAAGCCCTTTCTACGAAATGCTTCTGGAAACATGCTTCAGTAGTCCTTCCTCCTAAAGGTTGGCATTTGAAATACCAGACATCTATACTTACGCGAGCTGGCTTTTCTATCCTCTGGCCTATGGTGTGAATTTGTCACATACTCTGTTGAGTTGTTTGCCATCTTTCCATAGGAGACTTTTCGAAGTTCTAATTTTAACATTTCCTTACTATTCACGTTTCCATGAATCCAGATTATCAGTCCTCAAACGAAAGTTGTATTTTCCTCGTTAAAAATAAATAAATACTTACAAATATGTAAACAAGTACACCAACACCAACACCGTCTCCTGGAAGTGCAAATATCCTTTTGACAAAAAGTTTCGAAAAGAGTTCTTTGGATTTTTGCGGCAACGATAAGACCAATCCTCGTATACGATTTGGTGGATTAATCTTTCTCGTAAAACTTCCAATAGCGGCTTGTTTCGGCTGCATAGGACTTTCCCTAACATGCCGAACTCTGCTCTAGTACTTTAGTTCAATCGATCAGTAGTTGAGTCTGAAGCTATGTTCAGACGTTTGCCAGATCTGAAAATATTGCCAGCTCTACCAATGAAAAAGGTGTCCCAAATGCCTTACAATCGTCTGAACTACCAATTTTTGTCTGACAATATTGTACGACAACAAATTGTCAGAAATTGGGAAAAAATTGGCACCACATTAGTAGACCTGACAACATTGTCTGAACATGAACAACTTTAGACACCGATAGATAGTATCTAGCGTGATGGAGTCAGCTTCGTAAAACTTCGACAGGAGAAAACCGAGGTTAAGAAAACCTAGTAAAAAAATGGGAACTCGATGTCTTTTGATGAATGGATAGTCAGTTTTTACAAAAAAAAAAAAAAATAATACTAATTTATGGTGTCCTGGAAATATTCTTTTTATACGGCAGCTCCTTCAACTATGGATGTTAATAACCTGCCACTTTTGTCCTTTATATGTGAATTAGGTTAAAATTTTTGTGATGGTGTCAAACGCCTTTATTCACATTCCCTTGATGGACTGATGTTTATGCTTCTTAGACACAGTTTTTCATAAACCTTTGCCTGTCATTCCGTAGCGCGAGCTTTCAAACGTTGTGGCCATCGGGCTATAGTTGGACATCGTTGACGATACTGCGACCAATGCTGCTCTGAGGCTTTCGAAATTACTGTGGGTAGTCTTACAGGTCATGTTGTCCAATTCTGACCACAAACCGTAGTCCAGTGGACTCAAATCTGGACTGATCGACGGACAATCTTCTGCTGCCATTACTATTGACCCTGAGCCACTTTTGTGTGTTTTGTGTTTGTGTTTGTGTTTTTTGTCCATCTGTCTCCATTGAAAAGGGTATTGGTGTAACCCTTCACGACACCCTCTAACACATCTTGTTGGTAAGCTTGTGCACCAGTTCCACGCCTTTTCCGCAGAAATGGAGGGATGAAGACTCCCCAGCAAACCATTACGAAAGCGGGATGAGGACCACGTCGAACGCTTGGGACAACTTTTTCGCATCCTTAGATGATGTAGCATAAATTTTGTCATTTTGCTTGCTGAAAACTTCTTCCACGGTAAAATGTTCTCTTCCGTAAACAGAAGGCTTTCATGGCCATTGTCTGTGGTTTTAGCAACTCCAAAATTTGACCGGACTCTTTCCCCACTTATGCAAGGCTCTGACCGCGACTTAATGCTTCATGTTAATAGATCACAAGCTGAAACCAAACTTCACTAAACAACGCATGTGTTTTGAAAAACAAGTTAGCGAGTCTATTCCTGTAAAAGTTTTAAACATTAAGCGCTGGAAATTGTGTAGCAGAACTTATGGCAGGACTTTGAAATCGATTGAGACATTATTTATTTTATTTTATTTTTTAGTGAGCTATTTTTTCGTCGAATTGTTATACAAATACCTAACGCTTCTATTAATTATCCTTCCAATTATTCCCTTTTAAATTATGTTTACCCTAAGCTAATACGAACAATTTAAATAAAACTAAAAATAAATTTCCAAAACAATCTATCACAAAACTCCGTCATTAATTTTAAAAAATAATTAAAATTTTACCTACATAATGTACCACAAATAGGTTTATTTAAAAAAAAAGCACACCCTTGTCAAATAAAATGCTTGATGCGGTCCATTGTTTGGAAGGACTTCCGCCACTGCAAATGCTCGTTTAAAAATATTTTCATATGTTTTATGCAATTTAAAGTAAATAAAATTAAAATTTCATCATTTCGGAGGACTCAATGGGCCGTGCTGGCCCCCCGTTGATTTGTGCGTGCTTTCACCCGAAATAGGATTACGAGAGGCGCGGTTTTGCGTGGAGAGTTTTTGGGTTTCAACGGTTGCGCCTGAAATTGTTTTTCTTTGACAATAAACAGCGTGAGCTATGTGCATGGAATATTAATCGATGCGTAGATGCATAAAATTAAGTTGAAATAGTTCGAACTGTGCTTATTTTTGAATGCAAAGTCCAGGACATAGAGTACAGGCAAGTTGATTGGGACGTGGTTAGCGCAGACAAATCGTGATGGAGGTTGACGCGAAATGAACTCTATAAACTTCTAGTGATGAAATTTGGTAAATGCGGTCCTTTTAACTAGTTTGCTGACTGGTACCACGGGCAAAACTGAAATTTTTGGTGCTGGTTCCAATTTTTTTATTTTAATTCTTGGTGCATTTGATTTATTTCGACTTTGAAGAAGTAAAGGGTCTTTCATTAAGCGCTTCCTATTTTTAAATTTAAATAAAACAAAGTGTGTATGAGATATTTCCGAAATTTTTTATTCGTTTGAAAGGCCTATTGATGCCATTATGTATGGAACATAACATCGTTCAAATGTCCGCCGCGGCTTCTCTGCGTGGCGCCCATCCGAAATGTCCAATTTTCCATGACTCTGGCGCATAAATCAGGCTGAATTTGACCGATGGCGTGGGTTATGTTGGCTTTGAGGACCACTGTGGTTTGTGGCTTATTCGCATAGACCTGTGACTTCAGAAAACCCCACAAGAAAAAGTCTAACGGGGTCAAATCGCACGATCTCGGTGGCCAGTTCACATCACCTCCACGTGAGATGACCATGCCTTCGAATCGCTCGTGCAGAATTTCCAATGTGGCGTGAGCTGTGTGGCACGTAGCGCAATCCTGTTGAAACCACGTGTCGTTGGTGCCCATATGATCCAATTCAGGCCAAAAGAAGTTGGTAATCATCGACCTGTGGTCTGCGAAAAGCCGAGTTCTTGTGAGCGACGCGAAATCGACTGCCTCGGATTCTCCTGCACACTCTCACGGACAGCGGCGATGTTTTCGGCAGATCTTGCGCTACGTCGACTTACGGTTGTTGGTTGATCGTTTACTGAATCAGTTTCATCCACCACACTGCAAATAGTCCTCTCGGAAGGACGATTATGGCGACCGTTAAATAGGCGAAGCTCGCGGAACGTTGCCCGAACAGAACACCCATTTTGATAAAACAATATTATTATTTGCACGTGTTGTTGAACGCTATATCCGACCATGGTGATTTGGTAAAACAGGCTGAATAAATGACAGTTAATTTGACAGATGTATCTTCAGCAATATGGCCGCTATCAACTGTCAAAGTTCGGAAGTCCCTCTTGGAAGACCCTTTAGTTTTCTTGAAATGTACATAAATGGAAGTCGGTCGCGTCGCCCTTATATGAGTGTCATGTTCCAGTCTTACACTAAGATGACACTGACATATGAGTGTAATTGCGTTCAATGTGTTAAAGGCTTTAACTATTTAGTCTTAGAAGTCGGTAAAAAGTTACTGGATTTATGCGCCTTTAACGCCAAAGATTGGCGGCAGTTCATGGGTCCATTAAAAGTACATCGACTATTTTAGGCAAACAATTGTACAGAAAACTTCGGAAGCTAACGTAAAAAGAAGCTAGTGGTAGTTATCCTTTAATTTCATGTAATATTTTGGGGTAAGCTCTGAGAAAGTTTGTTGAGTGTACTGAAACATGCGGTTCAAAGGTAGACTCGGCGAAAATATAGATGTGAATGGACTCAATCCAATCTCTACACCTCGTCATGATGTTCTTTACTTGTGGTTAAGTACAATAGGCTACTTCCATGCCTAATAGCTTGCGATAAAGTGCTCTTTACTCCCCCGATTCAAATTTATTCATAAGCTAGTCCCTTTTGCAAGGAGGCATAGAATTGCACATATCAAACCAACGACATTGGAAGCTAAATAACTCAGCGCCTTGAACATCGTCAAATACTGAGGTCTAGTATTGGACAAGGAACTGTGTAGAAAAACTAGAAAATTAGGGTTCGTGGGCGTACTAAGAAGGTCGATCGTTTCCATTCTGGTGGGCAGCACTGTATATAGCTACCTACGTCTCCCTCGAGCTGTAAAAATTATTCTTTCCCGAGCGCTGGAAACCTTTACCACGGGTTCTTTTCATAAATATGTATGGAGGTGAGACACCGAGAAAAAGGATGTCATTACAGTGGAGGAATGATGGCAGTCCGCTAGCTAGAACACATAATCAACACATAAATAGAAGTCAGTAACCCCGTTACAGTACAAGAATGCCTAGCCCCGCACAAGCCGAAAAGAATAGCGTCTTGACTAATTCTGCAATCGAAATGTATACTGACGAATCTAAGACATGATGGTGGCAGTGCATTCCTATCGAAGGATATGGCTTCTTTGAGGCTTGTAATAATTTACACCGACAGTCAATCAGCTTCAAAAGCACTCAAAACATCGATAATAAGATCAAAATTGGTCAAATGTCGCACAAACATACATATGTACATGAACGTGGTACCAAATGCGTCCATTCTATCTCTGTGCTAGAAATGTTACTTCACCTTCTTCCCTTGCAGGAGAACATAAAGGGCCTGGCTTGTAAAAGCGCAACCCGTCTTAGAGCATCTGGTCTTTGGAAACAAAATTCCTACGGTCACGCATCTGTACTTCATAGCCATGGAATCGAAGACTACAATAAGAATTACTCCATCCTTATTCCCAAAATACAAGATTGGAAGTCCAGGACTTTTACAAATGAACAGGAAATCCAGGTCTACATTGATGGGTCTAAGATGGAAATAGGAACTGGAGCAGAAGAATATTCTGCAAATGCTTACAGATTAAGGACTCAAACAAACTACCAACTGAATGCAGTGTCTTTCAAGCTGAAATCTTTGCCATTGATAGAGCAGCTTTGACAATCCTCACAACGAAAATAAATCCATCTCGGATAACAATTTTCGTGGACAGTCAGGTGTAGTGAAAGAAAGAATAAATACCAGAACCATGGCACAAACCAACACCGCTTGGTTATCCAGAGGAGACTGTGTGATAATTCTAAGCCTATCGGCGATCGTCACTATGGTCGACAGGCTGGCATAAACTCCCCGGACCTCTCCAGCAGCTGTCAAGATGAGGAAGAGGCAGAGACCATCAAACACTTACTCTGCAAATGCCCAAATCTCCAAAACCGTCGCTTCCTACATATGGGGAACTGATTCTTTGGAGAACTGGACGAATTGGCGCATGCATCGCTGATGGGCTCAACAAGATTCATAAGGAGCACGCACTGGTTCGAGCAAGGATTAGGTAACACAACCTAAGGGGTATCACAACTGACCAATAGGCCCCGTCTAAGCACGTTTTTGGTGCATATCCCCCCCAACCTAATCTAACCTAAGTCTGTGCTGATGTTCTGGTCAGGGAGGTATTGCAATTCTAGCATCGGTGATTTGGCATTGCCCTTAAATTTTGCACAAGATCGCTCGTGAGGACATGAGTGCACATTACGCTTTGATGAATAGGTTCGAGAAGCTTGTAAGGCTTTTCCGATTATAAGCAGCAATCGTCGTATCACAGTTGTTCATCCGCCTTTTGACCGGCCCATCCCATTGCACTCCTTGAATACTGGTAAGGTCTGCAAGTTTTTCGGCTGCGCGTGATCCAGTCCTTTTTGCTTGCCAGGGCTATCAACGAGGCAATCATCCACATCCCAAGCTACTGGCTTGAAGGTCGAAATAATCGTTTCCCTTTTGAGATTGGAAAAGCAGAGCAATAATGAATGGGTAAGTCTCCCTCCAACCAGATTGTAACGAGCAAGGACATAACCGACGGAAACAGGACGCATACCCTATAAATATTGTCTCCGACCAGTAATTCATCGAAGAAATTTCAACTGTCCTTAGTGTTTACACTGCGGAATATCCTGAAAACGATTTTTTTTTTCGAGAGGGAGGCGCATAAAGTGTTTGCCTTTGCGGAAATGTGATAGTGCTCGGTGGTCAATTAAAAGCAAACAACACGCACACATGCAAACAATATTTAATCCGATTTTTGTGGCATGAGCTCGAGAGGATTTAAATGAGTTTATTCAGTTATTTATTTATTTGTTTACTCATTTTGATTTAATTTTGACAGAATTTACTCACATTTTTTAATTTTTTTTTCTCTGCTCATCTTCGGTGTTAATGACTTTGAATGTCTGTCGGTGGGTCTGTGTGTATCTGTGTGACTAAAAAATAATTGGTAATTAATTGGCAGGTTAATAGGATATTGATTCGGGTTTTGTTCAATAAAAAAATAATTAATTTTCTGTTTGAATATATTATTTTGTATTTTGTATTTTTTTTTTTTGTTTTTTGTCCACATGCCAGACTCTGGTTAGAAGAGATAAAGAGGTTGTTTCAGAGAGGATTTTCGAAATTGATTGAATTTTAAATTATTATTTTGACTGACATGGGTATTTGAACCTTTTGAACTACTTGATTAAGTTTTAATGAGTCTGCAAATACCGATTTTTTATTTTTATTTATTTTTTTATGTTAAATTAAGTGGTCGCTTTAATAGTACGGCGGTGTAGGTGTTCGAAAACAGGTATTTAGTGTGTTAAGTGATTTTGGTTGGCGGTTTTTGAAGTACTTTTTAAGCCAGTTATAGGCCAACTAAAGTAGAATTCTGAAAAGTTTATCACTGAAGGGCCACAGGACGTTAGACTTGAAAATTTAAACGCAATGAGAACTTGAAATAGTTGAATATTGTACATGCCTACCAGAGTTCAAATCTTTTCAGAAACTTTGAGAATAGCAAAATTTTACGGAGCTTCTCTTAAAAACCTAAGGATGCATCGCAACATTGACAGACAAGCAGGCATCAACTTCCTCATCTCGTCAGCCATGTCCTTCAAACTAAGAAAATGAACTCATGCCCATATGGGGGACGCATGCATAAGGATTGACTTGCTTACAATTTCTAGCAGGTTTCTAGTCGGCTGCCTGGGTCCTCCAACGTTTGGCATTTGTCTTGACAGTGTCGCTACTGCCCGAGAGGCTCTCTCACTTGCGTACTTCAAATGTTCTTTGAAGTTGAGCCTGTGATCCAGCAGCACTCCCAGGTACTTTACATGTGGGTTCGACTCTATGGTTTGCTCACAGACCCCGGCAGTAAGAAGTTCCGCCTTTGTCCTGCTGCTTATTAGCACTACTTCCGTTTTATAGTCTGCCAGTTCCAGGCCTGAATCTTGCAGCCATACCCTCACATTTCTGATAGCTTGACAGGATTTTTCAGACACTTGCTCTAGCGTTTTTGCTACAACAGTGACTGCAGTGTCATCAGCGTAGCCGACAATGTCTACTCCGCTCGGCCTTGGAGTTCTCAGTATGCTATCATACACGATATTCCATAAAACTGGTCCTAGTACTGAGCCTTGAGGAACCCTTCTCGTGATTCTGTACCTTTTCCGTATAAGGTCCTCTCATTGAAGTAGCTGCCTTTTATTTTTAGCAGGTAGTAAGGCAGTGCAGGTTACTTAGTGCTTTCACTATACAGCTTCAGCTGGCTGAATTGAATGCGGTTTTGACGGTCGAGTGTTACAGCGCAGTACTGCTTTCTCCCTCCTAACCATTTACGCCCCGCAATTGTCTTTCGCGCAATGTTGCATACTGCATTTATAGCCACTATTGTGATTCGCTTCGTTCTGAAGCCGAACTTTCGGTTAGACAGCCCGGGTGTCCTTCCGTAAACGGCTCTAGCCTTGTGCGTAATTTTTTTTGAGCACTTTTCCAATTGTGTCTAGCATACAGAGTGACCTGACGATTGCTTAGGAGGCTTGTTATGATTCCTCTAATGCAAAACAGGGGCTTCGTAGAAATTCGCTCAGTTTTATCCGTGGCTGCAGGATTTGTACCACGGCTCTGTAATTCTAACGACTTTTCTAGTACAACTGAAAACAAAAGGAAAATGGAAGGAGTACATACATATGTATGTGTACCCGAGTTGCTTTCAGTGAAATTGACAGAGACGAGTATGTCAGCTAAATTTCCCATCACAGGATTTGTCTTTTGCAACCCTGCACCGAGATTATTCATCCAGCTTAGCCCTTTTCTTCTCTCATAATTATGGCATCCCTACACACTATCCAGCGCCAATTATGATTGACATCTCCGACTCCCTGCTGTTTCTCAGATAACTTAACCCCCACCGTTTATCGTCGTCACTTATGCCATGAACTGTCAAAAAAAAAAAATTATTCTGAATAGAATCCATCAAATGAGGGAAAGTGTATCTCGCTCCTTTTGTATTTCTATCGATTGCTAATTGTATACACGATATCCAAGGAGAAAGGGTTGCTTGCCTTCCCCCAATGGCATTGTCGTCACATCCATGTTCGGCACTTTGTCATACGAAATGAAAATTTTTGGGAATTAATATTTTACGAGATGATGATGGTGGCGGCGATAATGGTTATTTTCGTATTCAGCTCTCCAATGTTGGTGTTTTGTTGTCCAGTCTTAATGAATTGTCGTTCGTTGTGTTCTTCTGGCAGAGTCACAGAGGGGTTCCTCTCTGGGTGAAAGGATGAAAGGATTTTCCATTTTTGGAAACAAATAAAGGGTTCCTCCGGACGACGTTGTGATGGTTGATCATAGTGATGATGGCGATGAAAACAGGACCAAATGGATACTTTTGTCATGAGGGTATATCAACGGAATATTTACATTTTGATTAATGATTGATTGCAGTTGGGACGGATGCTTGATAGAAAGACTTTAGATACATTTTATGGTAGATTTCTTAAGATAAAATGGAAGGAAGTGTGTTTCCTTTTAGTGGCTGGCATTTTAAGTCGGAAATTTTCTACAGAAACGTTGCCATAGATACTTCTTTTGGTTTCGATTTGAAGCGATGTTTCTGACAGAGAAGCACAGGCATTTTATGAAAATTAATTGAATGTAAGGCCTTTGGAAAGCGATTAAGGAAATTCGCTTCAGTGACAAGTAGTGAATGAATTGACTGAGACAATGGTACTGGATGACGGGGAAATATATTTATCTGTAAGCCCATGCTATCATCGGGAAAGTAACGAAATCGCAAAGGGATTTTACAAGGATATTCCTTAACTTCGAGGAATTAAATCATCCATGGACGGATGAACGTACATTCTTATCAGACTCAAGGTTAAAGCAAAGTGGTGAGACATGACTCTAGAGATACATTTCCTTACTCTGTATTTTCCTTTACTTCGGGTCGAGTACTAAGTAATATCAGAACGGAGTCCACAACCTCAATAGAAAACCTCCATAAAGATCCAGCCCCCACAAACCAAGAAATGCATGTAAAATTGCTTACGGAACTGCTGGTTACTAACCACATCCAGGGATGATTTTACTAGTATTTGATTCGATGTTAGTGGCTTTCTGGTAACCTTTCGACATCGACTTAATATTTGCATCATAGATCGTGTTTTTCCTTCGCCAATCCTTAAACAAAGTCCTTAACAAACTGCGTGCTTACCCCCATCAGTTGCACAATGGAATAAATTTTAAGTCATTGCGGCAAGGAACAGCGATTAACATGCCAGGCTTTAATCTAACGCCTTTTGCAGGATATCTGTCATCATCATTAGCAGACTTACATAAAAAAAATGGTGGAAAAGTAGAAATGGTGGGAGCAATGGAATGGACTCTTAGAGCACATCTCAAAGAGGTAGAGTTAGCCTAGGTAGACGCTATCGATAGTCCATAAAATAACCCAAAAAATAGTAGATTTGCTGGAAAAGATTCATGGAGACGTGAGTTTTCCTTTTAGCCGTGAAAAGTCCTGGCCACCAATTAATGTTGAAGTCTTCTATTGCTTTCACTTCCGTCACTTGCACCCTATTGTAGATACTGAGCGAATAAATACATGAAAGAATAAGTAAAAGCTTAGAGGTGTAGTTGCACTGCCACCTTAAGGATTGATTGTGCCTCGACGTTGTTTTCAAACTAGAGGTCCCTTTCCAGTTGCTTTCGCATGTAAAGGATTAAGACTGAAGGCCAACAAACAATTTACCCCACTTCGGGTGAGTGCCCCAAGGTTTATTAGCATTTTCCTTTTTTTTGGCTTGGTTTTGAGAGTCCCCTTTATAGTTCGACTTATTTGAATTCCTTTCATTTAGATAAAATGTCCGCCTTGTCTTCCACACTCACGTGCACTGGTACCAAATACATGTTAATGATGGCAATTTGGCTGTCTTTAACGATTGCAATATCTATCCTTTGGTAGCTACTGTCGAGTTTGACTTGTACGATTTGAAAATGCTAGATAGTTTGGCTACATGTTCCGGCACTTACTGCTGCCACAGTTCCGACAGCTCCTCTTGATTCTCTGCTTCATAGTGAAAGCTGTACTCCTTCCTCGTGTTTTATCTCGGAGAAGATATCTCTTTGCCTGACATCTAGCTCTTTGTTCATACCATCTTTTGCCATTCTTTTGATAGTACACACTCTTTGGCTCTATAGGGATAAGAGATCTACAATTACCTCTAGTGGACATGGCTTAGTTGCCCCTAATTTTGCCTTAAACCACCGTAGAATTTTTGGGCTCTATACTTATGTACACTTACTTAGATCCTCGGGGGGCATAGGGCATCCACCACGCCTGCGCGTCATCTTGTTCGAGGTTCTGCAACGCATTTGAGCTGCCTCCAACTCATTTCCTAAAGAGCTCGATTCTTCCCCAACTATTCTGCGCCACGTTTTCATAGGGCGTATTTTAATGGAGTTATCTCCGCGCCGTAGGGTATGTCAAATCCATTGCCACTTTCTCCTTCGTATAGTAATGCTTATATGTTCTTGGCCCGTTCTTCGTTGAAGATGCGGTTCGGCCAGAAAATCCTCTAGATGATTCTTAAGCACTTATTTACGAAGACTTGAAGCTTGCATGTGTTGATGGTGTCCACCTTCCAAGTACTGTACCCATAAAGCAGAACCGATTCTACTGTTGGAGCGGAACAGTAGCAATTTGGTTCTTTGGGACGCAGCTTTAGCTTTCCCGATTCTGCTGCACACATCCAGTTCAGTGTCACTGCGATCAGCCGAGACTACACTTCCTAGAGACTACACAACTTTCTCGACTTCCAGTTCGGCAATGTTAAGTTAAGAGCGGTTGTTAGAAGTTCTGGTCCCACTTTGTTTGCCTCAGCTTCTAGATTGTGGCCCATCAAATGAAGGTCCATTATCGGATGTGAAAGTAGGCAAACATCGTCAGCGTAATCTAGGTGTTTAAGGTTAGATGCCATAGTCCAACGAATTCCATAGTTGCCTTCCGCCAATGCCGAGCGGAGTACATCGCTGATAACCACCAAAAACAATAGTGGTGACAGTATGCAACCTTGACGTACTCCACTTTGGACTTCAAAATCCTCCGACACCTTACCGTTGTGTACGACGTGCCACTTACCACCCTCGGTCTCGGTCGGTTTGGGCTCTATCTATCTGCTGTTTCTCATACTCCGCATTGTACACATCCATTTAGGACTTGTGCCGTTCATTCCACGTCTTGTTAAGACAGTCGGGACTGTCGCAAATTCTGTTGTTTGCTAACTCCTGTGTCGTGGAACTTCTTGTGAAAAAACTACTTCGCTCTTCCTTATTCTCCGAAATAGACTGTGTAGTGTAGACTCTGTAAGAGCATCATCACACCCCAGCCCTCTCATCTAACTTATTAGCAATAACGTCTACACCTACAACGTGTTTCCTCTAAACTCCCGCCATACCTGTCAAAAAACTGCCTCCGAAGCCATCTAAAGCCGATTATACATCGCTACAAGATCGTAAATTGAAATCATGCACCGCTTCGCGCTTTGTAATAATTCCACTCGATTAAGCAGCATTGAATGGAATTACAGATGCCTTTCCAGCACACATAAGAAGCAAGTCCTCAAAATCTGAATCCCACCTCCGCCTAATTACCAAATCGTCGTCATCGGCATAACACTCGATTGAATTTCAATCTGCTCAGTTCAAAAAAAAAAAAAAAACGACGACACTCTGGCTGGGCCGTATTGTGCCAGCCAGCCCCACCCCTTTCACCTTCTCCCATTCAATTTTTAGCCGCCATAAAAATGTCAAGTGACTGTCAGTGTCATCGAAAAGCCGAAAAGTAAAGGAATCCAGTTTGGTGGTCGACTAATTTCTTACACGGCTTCACCGGTCTAAGGCGAGGTGCCTACCCATCAAACGCTTGTTACCGATTCCCGATTCCCGATTCCACCTGTGTCAGTGTGGGTCATAAATTTCGCGGCGTCTGTTTCTCTCCATACCGCCATGCTGAAGGTGAGGAAATGTGTCAGGTTTACGGTAAAGGAATCGAACTTTGTAATTCGTTATGGATTTTCATGGCTGTGCTCTCGCTGAATGATGGTGGTCTTCTGGGCCGGTGGTGTGTGATTAGGAGTTTTATTGTTGCGCGGTGTTTTTTTTTTTTTTTTTTTATTTGGGTGCCATAAAATTCTATGGGAAAACAATTGAGGCGAGGGATTAATTTTGTGGAGAGTTTTCTATTTAGGCCGGCAAATGAGAGGTGTTTCAGGTCTTTAAGAAGGATGCGTGTGTGCACGTCTTGTGTTTTGGTAATTTGTGGGCAATAAATATAAATTTAAATTTACACGACAACAGGGTAAGTGTAGTGGGTGTTTAGAGTCTTTTTTTTCATGCGTGGAAGGTTGTAAACCTTCAGGTAGAGAATTGTAACGATTAGATGGCATTATGCAGATGACAATGTCCAATTGGCTGCAACAAATGTCTCGTTGTTAGGTTTATGTAGAATGTTCGACATTTAGTTGGGTTTTTATAGAATAGCGTATCTAAGTTCGGCAGTAATAAAATATTTTACGATCGATTATGCAATGTGTTAACGCATCCCACAAGTTTTGTTTGTTTACTTCGGCTCATATTTCTTAAGACTAAGTGACAGCAGGCACACTTGGGGTTTTTTATACTCGTGTCAATTCGAGGAGATCGATTAAATCGAGTTTACATAAAGGAATACGTGGACAAGAGCTCTCTTTGGCATGGGTTGGCTTGGGTTGGGTGGCCGTCCCCGCTCAGCAGGGACACACTTAGACCAAAGATCGTATGAGATGTTCCACAGATCGGTATCCCATGATTGAGCCCTGTGCTGCTCCGGCGGTGACTTATTTTCTACGGGGTCTCTTTATCGCTGAGGTAGTCTTTTACCCATGGGTCCCCTGTTGACGTCCCTCCGAAGCTCGTCCTACTCCTGCTTCTTGCCTTACTTATACCTTCTTTAGCTCCACTTTCGCAGTTCGGGTAATCCGCCAATGTGTCCTCGGTAGCTTCGGTGTTTCTCCTTCTTCCTCTGGTGACTTTGCGTCTGAGACGTAGACATCTTTTCCTGAGGTTCGCAATTTCTTCTGACCACCAGTACACCGGCTGCCAGTGGCTATCTTAAGCATGGAGGCGTTGGACGCCTGGTGTATGAGCCGCATTGTAGCGTCAACTTTTCTTTCGGCGGGCCCTGCCATTTACAGGATCCCTTCATTACCTCTACTTATCACCGACGTAAGGACCTCCTCGTTTAGTCTGGTTCTTCTTTGCGTTCTGTAAGTGGCTCTCCGTCACTTCAGGCGTAATCCTCGATAACTCTCCAGTTCATCACATTCGCCACTAAGGATACCGAGGCGAATGTTACGTCTGGTATCGTTTGAATATAGCCCGGTCTTCTGAACGTCGACGTGTCACCAATGTTCATCACGTTGAGACCCAGTCTGGCGATCATCTCGATGCTTTGTTTCCCTCTTGAGTTTGTAGAAGTCTTTCCCCACTCCAAGGCCCTTGCGTTAAAATCGGACTACTAAGACCGCTCCCTCGAGATCTCGGCACGTGTCTTCCAGGCCATCCAGCTTTTCTCGGAACTCGCTTATGTTTTCGCATTTCACCCAGACGAGATCCCTACCTAACCCGTGGGTGCTAACTCTTACATTCGGTATCCGTATAGCGGGCATGCCCAGGGTATCCTCGAACCAGCCAGGTCCGCCTTTGTTTTGGTATTGCTCACTGATGGCTATTATATCGGTCTTCAGATCGCGCCTGAGTTGCATTAATAGATTGGCAGCCGTTTTACTCCTCTGCGGGTTTCCTTGTAGCATTCTGATTACTGGTGGTCAGGAATAGACTACTCGACTTGTCGCAAGTTATAATATGGCTACCAGGCACTAGACTTAGGTACAAGTAGATCGTGCTGCTTTTAGGACCTTTTTCAATAGTCACAAACCGAGATGCCTGCTTAAATTCAGTCAAATATTCCATTATTCCGCTAAGGAAAGCGGGTTTTTAGCATCTCTCAGTTGGTAAGTGCACCTTTAGTCCAGTCAGCATCTCGATTTGTTGATTCTTGAAGGACGTCCAAGACTATTTCGCAGAATCTTAAACATAGAATCAAAAATATTTCCCAGAAATCCTTGAGACCACAGACCTACCGGTTGTTTCAATACTCAATACCTGTACTGTACATCGTTAATCGCAATAAAACTCTCTCAAGTCAGTACAAAAACATTCAAGAGCACTTCGCACATCTCAACCATCTCTATAGTTCCACTGGACAGAAAAATCCCATCACTCAGAGAGCACAGATCCCCAAAAATAAGTCTCTTATACCAACTAATGAGACTATAAGCCGCCTTTTCAAGCCAAAAAAACAAAAACAAAGAACCCATAGCCGACTGAAGTATTTCGTAAATCCATTTATGTCCTTTCAAACGTCGACTTTGTACTGCCTCTCCCGGTCGCAGTAATCATTTTCCAACGAAACGTGTTTACTTCAGCTCACATTTCTTCTTAAATGACATCCCAGCTTTGTCTCTCCTTCTTTTTTTCTCCCTCTCTCTCTCTCGTTCAATCTTGAATCTACTTGTCATTTATCCTTCCTTAATTGGACAGCAACAAACATTTTTGGTGGTGGCTATTAAATTTGCTCCAAGAGCGAAACATGGACCAAGTCCCTCTAATGACTGTGTTCACGCATTAAAACCATGACATAAGCGGATTAAGTATTAGAATTGTGGAAAAAAAAATAGCAGGCCAGGACGAACGACCGAGCAAAGTGAACTTGACCAAAAAGGACGAAAAAACTAAATTCATTCCATTTCATAAATCAAACATCCATAAGCCACTTTATTTATCAACGTATCGAATTTCGCCACTGTAAATGTAAGAAGGAATATCCTTTTCAAAGGAGAGGGTATATGTAGGACAAGCGAAGTGAGAGGCGGGAGGGAGATGAACAAAATAAACCGCGTCTCTCTACAAACGTCTGTGCCCTCCTTTAAGTAATTGGACAACATTTCCCGTTTTTTTTTTTTTTTTTTTGGGGAATCAAGGATCTCAAGGAAGAGTAAGGATGAGAGGGAGAAAAGAAAATTAACTTCAAGTACTGTTTGCATTGGGATTTTTGTCGGCCTCAAAGAGGATCTGTAAATAAGAGCGGGGGAGATGAGAACCACAAGGACTCTGTGAAGACGACTCTCACCTTGTTCACCAGACGGAATAAATTCGAATCAAATTTAAAGGACATACAAAATGTATTTGCGAAGAAATCACAGTTCTTTTCATCTGTCTGAGGGCCTGAGAGAGAGACTATCGTCAAGGATAACGACACATGTTGACATTTGGGTTGGCCATGATAATAACTACCAACTGTTATCGTCTAACACGATAAAGGAAATCTTATTTCACTTTTCTCGACACTCCTTCTACACGGTGCACGCACAATCTGCCAGAGGGACATACACACAGAGAAGTAGGAGCAAAATCCTATTAATTTCTCATCGATGAAAAGGACATTCAAACAAACTTCCACTAAAGACAATCGCATCGGCTGACCGCCTCATAATAATTATTATTTTCCACATGAAGGAGGACACAAAGGGCGACGATAACAGGCACATCCACACACAGCCGCTAGTAATGAAAGCCACCTGTCATTTAACCCGAACAAAAGGACCGCACACACGACTACGACGAGTGGGAGTGTGTGTGGCCTTATCACTTGTGCATGTGAAAACAATATTGATCCTTGTTCCGCATTACTTTGTGTTTTTTTCTGCGCTCTCCCTCACATCTTTTGTTTTCTTCCTTTCGTCGGCGGTTAGTCGGTCTGTCAAGCCTCGACACATCAACAGCAGCACTGACAAGGGTTTTCGATGCCCGTGTACAGGATGAATGACTATTCGCGCTATAGGGTGCACAACTGGGGGTGAGTGACACGCCCTACCCTCAGACCACGTATTTGTTGTTTCTGATGTCCCGGAAACAATTATCACTAAGAGTAGCAGCGCGCGGTGTATCCTTCTGTTTAGTTGAATGGAAAAATAAATAAATGCTCAGCGGGGAATCCTGCAATTTGAATTTTTTTATCTATGTTTTCAGTGAAGGTCCTTTTTGCCATTTATTTAAATAAATAGTTTTATTTTTTGTATTCCTAGCACAACATGGTTACTTTCAGTATGTGTATGTGTGCACAATTAGGAGAAAGAAATCAAATTCAGACAAAAGGAACAGCAGGAGGAGGACATGACCCACTTTTCTATTTCGATTTATACATAGTACGAGTAGGTCCTGAATGTGATGGGGGTGTGTGTGAGTGGTGATAAAAAAAAAGACGTCTCCGTCGTCGTAGTTGACGGTATGTAGACGATATGTAAGACGAAGGGTGGTGTCTTGTAAGTTTCTTTTGAATACACTGAGAGAAATTAATTGGACGCTTTTAAGGGCTTGTAAGTGTGAGATTTTATTTTTTTTTTTGTTTACCTAAGGAGAGGCGTCCTTGGAAGAGCGATATCTTACAGCAAAGATAAGTGCATTGTTAAGCTGCGACTTAGAAAAGATTTCTGTTATTGAAGAAGAAGGCAAGTACATCGTCTGATCCATGTTTAACGATCTATGGAAGGATTAACTCTCTAATGAGGGTACCGGTTGCCTAACCCTCCGACCATTAAAACATCAGCAGCCGCTAGCGTCATTAGAATCAGCCAGCCAGAAGCATGGAAGTCAAATGCAATAGGGCATACGGCTATCCTTCACAAGTATATTGGCCACGTACCTATTACGGATCATATCATGCCATACATAGACTTCAATAGGCCTTTCTCAAGCTCCTATCCTAGCAGGGAGGAGTCGTTAGGAGGTCAGATACCAAGTTGACAACACTAAAATGGATACCGGCGTGGGGTCAGGCATCGTCTCCGAATCGCTACGAATAAAGATATCGATACGCCTCCCAGAGTACAGCAGCCTCTTGCAAGAGGAGGTCTTGGCAGTGACAACAGCCGCCCGTGAGTCTGCAGTAAGGGCAATACCACAAGAGAGCATCATCTTCTTTATCGATAGCCAGACGGCTGTGCTTAAAAGCAATAAGCAAGTGCTGTCGAGAAGAGCTTAAAGGTCTTGGAAAACAGCACAAGCGCTCTGCTGGGTCCCTGGACGTGAGGGTATTCCACATAACGAGAAGGCTGACGAATTAGTAAGAGAGGGTTCAGCGGCCATTTCAAGGCAAACAGAACCACTCGTGAACTTCTCGCCTTGCGCAGTCAAGCTTGAAGCGGGGAAAAAGCCATAAAAGAGGCGAACACCAGATGGACCTCCATAGAAATCTGTGTAATCACGAGGAAACTATATCTGTCCTTCGATGAAGGGAGGACCGAGAGACTCATACGAAAAGATAGGAAATTCCTTTCCACCCTCGTTGGGGTTATCACGGGGCACAACTCTCTACGGTACTATTTGAAGAAATTACGTCTGACGGAAGAAGAACTTGCAGAGGCTGCTTTTGAGGACATAACCCATTTCCTATGCTACTGCCGAGGTCTCCAGCACAGCAGGAAAAAATTCCTTGGGAGTTACTTTTCCAGGACTTAGAAGAACTCGCCAGCACACCATCAGACAGGATAGTGAAATTCATCAAATCCTCAGGATGGTTTGTATGCAAAGACTCGGAACAGTAAGTGTCGGAGCATTAGAGTCAGAAATGGGTTTCTATGGACAGGGGACAACCTTTCCCCCAAGGGGCATCACAATGGGTCAGTAGTGGCCTGAGTGTGGCGGGGAGTAGTCCTCTCCTCGTCAGCCCACTTACCTAATCCAACCTATATGCCGTGCTACGGAGATATTCGAGGAAATTCATAAAACTCACTTCATTGTAATATCATCCGCTTCGTAGGAAGCTCTGTAGTCTAGGCTAACGTAACCTCACTTTATAATCACATCGCTTAGCTGCACCAATTTAAAGTTCCACGCGTTGTATCTACCAAATGCTGCGTTAACGACCTCACAATCGAGACAAAGAGTCCTTAAAATTCTGTTAGTTCTCGCTACAGGGAGTAAGAATTGAATTAGAGAAAATATTCCTTGAGAATCCTTAGAATTCACCAACAAAACTTTGAGTACGAAATTAACAAAGCCCCACACTGTTTTACCACACAGATATGACTCAAAAATATTTCCGTAGATATCCTGCCCCATTCCGTGTAAAAATCCAACCCAGACATAACCCAGTCATAGTCCTCACCAACAACGAGTTAGCTCAACCGAAACACAATAGACAAGACAAACTGCTGTGCGACTAACAAACCAGTTCCACATCCAGATAGGTCATCCGTTCATCCTCAGGACACACATGATTTACACACATGCCTGTGTGTGTATATGTAAACGTATGAAAAAGATAAAATTGTTTACGTTCCTTAATTTCATTTTATTATTGGCACAGATTTCGATTTTCTTCTTCATCTTCATCTCTCTCTCTAGTAGGTTATCCTCCCACTCTCTGCCTAACTGACGCCATTCCAATTCCTTTCGGTTTTTTTTTTTTTTTTTTCGGGTCCTATATTCAACCCGTCCGACGAAAAGAAGCCTTCTCGCCGTCTTCTCCATCTCTCCCTCTCTTTTTTTGTGGGGGAGGGGTATGTGTATGTGTGTGTGGATAATTTATGAATTTATGTAACATACTAGCGTACAGACGTTTCGCCATCTCTCAATAGGCCACCATGCCATGACAAACAATAGAGACTAAACAGACAAAACATAGCAAAAACAGGATTCACAGCACAGCATCAACACAAAACAACAACAAAGAAGGATATCACAAATAAATAAATGAGAAAAAATCGCTTTTTGGCAAATGGATGCGGTGAGGGGGGAGAGGGGTGGTAGGAGAATAAAAGAGAGAAAGAAAAGCCGGAAATAAAACTGTTTCCAAAGACAACAAAAGGATATTAAAGATTAAGATAAAGAGTTGACTAACAAGGATTCGGATTGTGATTGTGCGTGCGAGCGACGTGCCATGTGTGAGAATGTATGTCCTTCTGTGTGTCGGTTGGATGGCATTTTTATTTCCTTCTAATTAACAAGCTCCAAGATAATGAGAACCAAGATGCTGGGGGGGAGGGGGAAGCTGAAATTTATTGGATTTTGCGATTGTATGTGTACAGCAAGAAGGACATAAAGAGAAATCACTAAAATTGAATCATCTCAGTGGCACACCTCCAATCTGGAATCACGTCCCATGTCCTGATTGATAACCTTTCTGCGAGTTGTCTCAAAGTTCAAACGAAACGACAATATCCTTTAGCTTAACACTTTCGTCCACTTTTCCACTAACCGCCCTAACATGCACTTGCACTCAGTGACTTTTCCACAAAAACACTCAGTAAACTCGTAGAAGATTTCGCACATTCAAATGTAGAGAGACACCCAAAACCCAGGTGCAAGGATCATCCAAATGGTATTCGCCTCTATCCGTACCATTCAAGGAGAGATTTCGGGTGAATTAAAGTGGGAATAACCTGTTCCGCTTTTACCGAAAAGTTTCTCCTTCGACGAAAGTTCAATTTTCGAAACTAGGTACAGTAGCTGCCTAGATTTATCGCTCCCAACAGTGAATTCCATTGAAAGTTCCATTTTCTTCTTCTGCTTCTGCTTCTGATTCTGCTTCTGCTCCTGATGATGATGATGATGATGCAAGTTGATTTGTTTGTGCTGAATTTACGTAAAATTGAAACATTAACTTCATTAAGTTCCTGGTTTTGATGATGATTTCAGAGAATCAGGACGACGACGACGACGACGAGGACGAGGACGAGGACGATGAGAGCAAGACAAAGATGTTTTGACTCGGAACTGATGGGCGGTCGTTGGGAGGAGTAGTGTATGAAGAAAATTTCATTTTTATGTGGGCTTTTAGTCAAATTGGCGGAACAAATTTGACAGAAGTGAAACCGACAGAGTTCAACGAATCAGCTTGGCCCCAAATGCCATTCCTATTCCCACTGCCACCGTCGCCGCCGCCGCACACAGATTTACCCACTCGAAGTTATCCTTAACTTGGGCAATAAATAGAAAGAATAGGAATTCAAAGATTTTCGCTGTAATTGAGTCACTGTGCGAGGGGGCTTTGTTTGTCTGTTAAAGGTCGGTCTTTGTTTTTAGGTTATCATGCCAAAATGAAATCCATTATTCAGGTTATCCTTGTGTGTCGGCATTTTTTTCTTTTTGTTTGTTCTTTCGTGCGCTGTGATTTCCTGTTTATTTCTGAGGGATAGTCACATGGAATAGGGTACAGGGAACGCCCCACGTTGCTGGAATGGTGCAGCTTTATTTAGTGGTTTATGTGACTAAGAATCAGTGGGAACTCTTAAGCTTTAGGTGTAGCTGACCGCTGAACTTGATCGCATCACATAATCGTTGAGAGTAATAAAGTTAGGCCCAAGTATGCATCCCTATGGTATTCCACTGAGAAGTACGACTGATATTCAGTAGTTGAGCTCTGCGATGAGTTTTCATGCAAGAGCAGTAACTTTTCCATCTGTGCACACCGGACGAGCATTTGGACTCAAGTTTCCTGTCAATACATCCAGCGCGTTAGTGTTGCCAGTGTCGAAATAACGCATCCTTAGATAAATGGTCAAGCATTTAGTTTGGTCAACATACCGGTTACGCTGACGACCTAGTAATAATCGGAGGCAAAAGTGAGACTACCCTGTCAAGTCTACTGCGAAGTGTCTTAAACAAGATATGGCGATGGTGTCAAACGGAGGGGTTAAGTGTAAACCCTAATAAAACTGTCATCACTAGAAAGAGAACATTGAATCTGTCAAACATTCTCAAAGGATCCTTAAAGGAAGTCAGATACCTGGGAGTAATTCTAGACCAAAGACTTACTTAGAATCCACATCTTGACAAACCCCCACCCAAAACGCACTCCAAAGGCTCCAAGGGCTCGAATGCACTGGCATCACAGGTGCTTTGCGTTTGTGCCATATAGCATCTCTGGAAGCTCTTTGAGATCTTCCTCCCATGCGCGCAAGTATGAAGAAGTCGGCCGCAGCCACCGCCTTAAAGCTGAGCGATCTAGTTGGCCATCTAAAAGTACTAAAAACCATTCCTCTGCTTTCCAGCCCGTCGCTTAGCATGATGAACTTTATGCCCTCTTGGATGAACTTCGCCAGCCCATTCCAAGCTATCATTTCAGAACGCAGTGTATGGAGTAATGCTGTTCGAACATCAAAAACAGAAAACGGAGTTGCAGGCATTCTGTGGGCTGCTCCACATCTGTCTTTCAAGCCGAGGTTTTTGTAATTGAGCTATGTGCCAGAGAGTGCATCAGACGCAACCTCCGCAGAAATTGTCATCTTTTCCGACAGTCAGGCGGCGATAAAGGCAGAACTCCTTTTGTTTTAAGTCCAAGCTCGTCTGGAACTACCTGGACGCCCTAAAGCAACTCGCTGCCCGCAGTCAACTTACCAGTCACTGGGTTCCGGGGCATGAGGGAATGGAGGGCAACGAAATTTCTGATGAGCTATGTAGCCAGACTAGGATAGCAATTTTCATTTATTGGCCCGTCTCCGTTGTGCGACTTATCCACCAGCCACATAAAGATGGAGTTTAACACACACATTGACTGACGAAGTATTTAGTTACATGGGTAGGCGAGTGCAAGAGATCCACAACGCCACATTTAGGTCGATACACACGCATTGTGATACCCATAGGGGAGAGATGTCCTTTGCCCATTGGTTAACCCTAGTTCTGCAGATGTGGTTCCTATGAACAAGCAAACCATCCAGTTGGTTTGATGTATGTAGTTGAAGATGTCATTGGCTGGAATGCTGGATAGTTATTCAAAGTCGAGGAAGAAGTGTCCCCGGAGAAATTTAAATCTAAAGTGGAGACCTGGACAGTGACAGAGAAAGTGAGTTGTATCCCCATTGACTCCACGACATAAGTGTTTTTCCTTAGCTATGTGGTACCGCAGAGTGTTATACCCCGAGATTACTCTTATTAGGATAGAAAGGGAGCCGAATGTGGATTCCAAACCTCTTCTGGCCATTTCGTTGGCCTTCTCGTTACAAGAATCTCTAAATGGAACTCAACAATCTGGAGGATAAAATATCATTTGCTCCCTGTAAACTATTTGGTATGACTGTCATAAATTTCTGGTATAAGAACCACTCTAACCGTTCGCACCATAAGAGTAGTTCACAAAGCTCCCAACTAGTTTGTGTTTTTCCGTAGATTTCGGAGTAGTCGTAGTGCCGTAGCTACTTCAAGAGCCCTACCCCAACAAAATTACCCCATACTACCCCCATTACGCCGACAAAAAAATCGTTATCCATCCCTTCAGCATGAAGGTTAAAGCCAGCTAAATAGCTCTCAAACCTTTACCTAGTTACAGCTTCATTACAGGAAAAAATAAAAACATTCTCCACAGCTACATCAATGACATAACCCAACCGCATTACAGGGCACACCCCCATCCCAGTGATTGCCACAAAATTCTCCTCACTTAGGTGCCGAGTGAATAAGTCGAGAAGATGGAAATTATGGGACATATTTTCCGTCAAATAGTTGTTCACTTTCCTGCATTGCAGCCGAAACCTTTTAAACTTCAAATATGTGTCCTACATTCCAATCCTTGATATGCCTTTAATCTGGCTCCTCGAACAGCCCACCAGGATTCGTTGAATAGAAAATTTCATATCCTCTTCCTACTACTGCATTTCTACCTCTCTGGCGATGACACACATTCATCACGTAGGTAAATGAGAAGGACTCACTCGACGTAATAACTTGTACACCTAGGCTGGCCTCTTCTGCTGCTTTTTGCTAAGGATGCTGAGTTGCTCAGTGAGGGAGTGAAAGAGAGAGAGACGGAGGTAGACCAAGCCGGCTCTTCGGCTCTTATTTCTGGATTTTTAATACATGACAAGGAGTACCAGCATCCACACACAACACTAAAGTACTTGCAAGTTGCATAATTACGCCACCAGAGGTTAACTGAAGGACTTGGGAGAGGTTACAGCAGCTGCTGTAGGAGCGCCATTGGAGTTGGAGAGGACTCTTTTTTCCGTATTTTTTGTTTAACAATTTCCAGCAATAACAGTGAATAAGATGCTTAAAGGATTTAACTCAAGGAGAGCGACAGAGGCTGGGGTGATGAAGCTATGCTGGTGAGTGTCGTGGTGGCATTTTAATTAAACTAAGTGGCAGCCATGTTCGAGGGGACTGCATTTACTTGGTGTGCGGTACCACAACCACTTACATTGGCAGCGCCTCTCTACCATTCCCTACTTGTGACCAAAGAAGGACGACACCCCCACAGCAAGGAGATCTTTTTTTGTGTTCACTATTCACAGTTTCATGGAAAATATTTTTGGGGATGCCTTCCTTTTCTACGTCATAGTCGTTGTAGTCGTCACAGGACACTGTTAACGCTAAACAGATGAACAAAAGCAAACAAGGAGATGGAGAATGATAAATGGTCTTGGGAAACGTACAGTTGTAGTACAGTGTGGAGGAAAGTAATGAGTTTTCGGATGTCGTACAGCGACATCTATCGTCGCTTGCACGTATAATTTGACAGTTGATTTGAATTTTCGAAATTTTGCATACTGATAAGGATTGGCGCTGCAATACTGAATGTCGATGAAGGATGTTGAAAGGACAGAAGGATAGTTTTCCCCAAACGAATGTAGCTGACCTTAGGTTAGAAAAAGAGCACTTGACGCTTAGTTATTGACTGGCTGTCTAATTAAGTAGAAGGACCTCGCCCGCAAGATCTTTACCAAGGTAATGTGGGAACACCTGCATATGTCCATGATCTAAGTGGCAAATTGCAGGGCTCAAGCTTGGATGCTGACTGAATCTCTGCTTTACGCCAAATCCTTTAGAAGACCAAGGAATATCAAGTTGGCAAACATCACGTTCTTATAACCTCCAAGAGCATGTATGCCAGCGTGAATTGGATGATCTATACCGAGTCACTCCTAGGTAGGTAGGTAGTAGTGGCAGTTTCATGGGTAAACCCGAGACCCAATTAGCACTATGGCGTGCCGTTTTGTTACCACGACTCTTGGGACTTATTGGTAGTACTCAATGTAAATGGTGTTTAGCTAGAGCTAGTCCCTACTAGGGCCTAGATCCAGCCTGCGCTGTTGCGGAAAAGTAAGAGATTGGCAATTCTTTCTTCCGCGGGCTCACCAAGGTTCTTGAAGAAGGCTTTGCCTAAAGCGCGTTACCTAGACCTAGCCAGGTAGTGGTTAAGAGCCTCTTCCTCGTTCACGTCTTTGCAGCTGCGACAGTGGTTCTTAAAAGAGATAGCAAGTCTACCTGCATGATGGCCTACATGCCAATGACCCGTGCAAATTGCCACAGTTCTGGCAATGTCCGCGCGACTCCTACTTAGGAGCTCGTTTGTTCTCCAGATGTTGTAAGTGGGCCACACATCTCGATATGGTACAACTGAATTGGTTTAGTTCACTCCACTTTGCCTGAGCTTTTGATAGACATCCAAGCGGAATGTGGAAACTTTTCGTTACGAAAACGTCAAAGGCCACCCCGGCCTGGCTTGTTTATTGCCTCGTTCATTGCCTTCAATGCCTCTGTGTCCTGGGACCCAGACTAGAACAAGTGATACTCTAGTCCCAGTGTTCAAGGAATTCTGCCTCGCATAGTTGCCAAAAGCTACTATGGAAGCCCTCAAAACTTTTTTTGGATGAAACTCAGAGGACCTGTCCTGTAAACATCTTCGATCGAACACGTAATCCGTCATTGAAGCCTTTGACAGCATTGAATCAATAGGAACTGAGGCATTACGTCGACAGCCCTATCCTGAAGAACATGAAAAGCACTAGTAGAAAATTCAAGGGCGAAAAGTATGGACTGCATGATGACATCAAGCTGGGTAAGAAGAAAATACGCTTCCAATAGCCTACGTGGCTAAGATATGTACTAGATCAGATGGAATTCATCCGTTTCTTAGGTCAGAGAGTCTATCTCTCCCTAAGGGCCCCTTAACAGATGAAGGTAAGATGGTGTGCGTAAGTTATAAGCGACTTAACCAACTTGCCTTATGCCATTGGAGAAGGTTAGTTATGACCCTTATCCACCCCTCGACTGTAGTGCCAGTAAAACTAGGATTAAGTGTGACGAATTCTGTGGAATGTAGAACCTGCTTCTAGTGAAGTCCAGCTCTGAAAGTTCGTTGGCAGCATAGCGGTTCTCTATGAAAGATTTCCTTTCTTACCTAAACCACAGCAATTGGTCCAGAACGCATTACTCCTAATTCCGAAGGACAAACTTTTCAATCTCCTCCACTATGACTTAATTTTCCAAAAGATGACCCAGTTTGTGAGTACTTCGATGCGAAGACCCTCTTTATAGAATGCTGTACTCGTCATGTCTTGACGCATTCGATCCAAGCCTTCGTAGAGCGCATCTATAAGCATGAGAAAGTTCTCCTGGTATGACCTAGCCTGCTCAACATCCCTATACATGCCCCAGTAGTAATCATCGAAACATAGAATGCGTACTTTGTATCCGACCGTCTTGCCAACTCGAGAAAGTAGAGGTTTCCTTATATCAGTCCTCGTAATTTATCAACTTTTTGTTTACTCTGTGGTAGATGAGGTCCTTTCGTTATAGCACTAGACACATGCTACCTTTTACTCTGCTTCGAACTAAAAGATTTAAAGAATCAAATGCAACAGTACCGAGGATTCTCTTTGAGCTAAGAAGCATTTACAAGGACCTGATAAATTTGGCTAGCATGTGACACGGTAGCCGGAACTTTCTTACTCGACTATCCAAATAAGTGACAAGGAACAGCAATATAGGCAGCAGGACCCTATCCTATCATAGCCCTCGGATCGAAAGTGCGTACATTTCCTCTTTTTTACTCTGTTAGTGTCCTTTCATTCGGTTTTAATTAAATTTTTTCTAACGACCCTGAGCTCCCTTTTACAGGATATTAGAGAAACCCTCCTTGAACCTGCTCTACTTTCTGTGCGTATCTAACCCCAAAAATTGTCCCCTACAGGTTCAATATAATTATCCATTCCCGTAGCATCACTTTTCTAATCCCACTCTAGCACAATGCACCACCCAATCGTCCTTTGAAGAAAAAATACAGCTTATTGTGTACGCGCACTTTATGTCAATTTGTTTGTCCTTTTTCTGTTGCTATATGAGTTTTCCATCCCCCCTGTTGCAGCGCAGCACACCGACAATAAACTGAAACCGAAAAAACGAAGAAATATCCTTTGCACCACATCCATCCATCCACCAGCACACATCCTCGTCGTCGTCGTCGTCGTCGTCAAAGTAGATACAGTGATGGTGCTGCTGGTGGGGGGCCGCAGGACATAGTTCACAACTACTTAACCCGTTTTTTTGTTGGCACTTTTTTTTCCTGCAAATTCTCTGCATTTTTGAGTGCCACTACTGCTACTCTGTTTGCGGGAATGTTTCTCTTTTGTTCCAGGTGGCTACGATGGGGCGGTATAGGGCTGTGATGGCTGACAGCTACAAGGCGGCAAATTGTATGTGTGTGCAGCATAGCACAACGCTGCTACGTCCCACCACTAACAACAACAACAACAACAGAAAACAGTTTAGAGCGACTTTTCGACTGTGACTTTTCCTCTATTTATGCAGGTGTCACAAGGGTAGCGTGGCGGCGCTGTTTACTGCTTCGTATTACGTTTTTCGGAAGAGCTGACACGCGTGTTGGTGGCTGTAACCGCTGTTACTGAAATAAATGCTCTTCGGGTCATGTACCCACTTTGCGTGATGCTGTGAACGTGAATGAAGTGCAAGTGGGTGTGGAGGTGGGCGTTATAATACAAAAAAAAAAAAAGTTCAAGGATAAGTTGAAAATACATTTTTTTGAAGTGACTCCTCATACAGAAGGTCTGAGAAATGCGAATAAGGATTATGGAGGTACCTACTCTGAGAGTGTTGTCAGACTATTTTTGACACTTTGAACGGCTGTCAGTGGTGGTTGGTGCACCGTGGACATTTTGACAAATGTCTGTGAAATTTTTGAAATATAAATTCTGTACCGGGGTGGAGGTCATCAAATGGCAAGAAATGGTTATTTATGGTTGCATCTGGCGACAAAGGTGAGAGACAGATTTAGAAAAACGGAAAGTTGACAGCTGTCACCGAAAGAGTACCAAGACATTCTCATCGACGGGTAAGAATGGCTCCATAGATACAAAATATTTCACAAATGTGTTAAAAGTTAACGTTAGAGCGTTAGAGGTACTACATAGGGTGTGCAAAGCATGGCACGAGTCCATTTTTAATGAATCCATTCTGTCAGGTACATGGCATAAGCTCTGGGAGAGGGAAGTTTAAGTCATGTACTCAATAACTTGTTAAAAGGTTCTGATTGTGGCACCCAATGGAGAACCTAGGGCCTGCAAATGGTATGAGTCAGAGGGCGATGTTCAGAAATCATGATAAATCCATGAAGAGTGCTGATTATACCAGTGCTGCCGTTCGCCGTTCAATGCTGAACGATAAGTAGGAAAATTCTTCGCCGAAGACAACCACGAACTCTGCGAATTATGCTGCGATGTCGACTACATTTTTATCTTTTTTTTTGGGTTGTGCCAAGGGATGTGGTAATCTTCTAAAGATACTAGTACATTCGCAAACCCCAATAATCCATGCCAGGAATGCGCCTACGTACTAATCCACGCCCTGCACACTTCTACCACTCTCCCCGCGGGACTGCCGTTAGGTATTCCTTCGCGGGGTTGGTTAGCAAATCAAGCTATTCGTGTTGATCAGCTGCTTCTGAGGTTTCATCCCTTCTGTTGTTCCGTTTCTTAGCCTTAGTTGTAACAAGAACACTTATTTCCGTCCAATTCTTCTCCGACTCTAACAAGTGGTCGAGGAGTAACGACGGACTGGGCAGAGTAGTTCTCCATGCCATGAATCGTGGGCGCAATAAAATACGGCGCGCTCTGTATCTTTATGTTCATTTGGGCATTCGGGGCAAGATGGTGAGCTGTCGTGTCCAAATTGGTGGAGATACTTGCGGTACCCGCCGTGACCAGACAGGAACTGCGCAAGGTATTAGTTACAGTCTCCATGTTTACGACTTACCCAGTGCCTTTCGTTGTATTATCCCAACGAGCTTACTACATAGCTGCCGACGCTCCCTTTTCCTCAATTTTGATCATCTTGATTCCATTGGCGTCGTGTTGGGTCAAGGTCCTTCTGTTATACATATATCCTCAACATTTCATCTGCAAGAATGTCGATGGGGACCATTCCGGCTATAACAATGGCGGCCTCCGTAGCGCGCAGAGTCTGTATGTTGACTATAGTTTGCTTATGGTCTCCTTCGTCCTTAATGGATGCGCCCAGACTGGAGCGGCATATAACAAAACTGGTGCAACAACTCTGGAGAGTAGAATCCTTTTTGCGTATCCAGGTCCACCAATGTTAGGCAGTATGCGCGAGAGAGCTCCCTGCCTTTGCGATGCTTTCTTGGTTATATAGTCCACGTGTGCTTTGAACTGTAGTTTGTTTTCCAGCATTACTCGAAGGTATTTAACCTCTTTATTGGGCCTGGCAATTTGATGGGCAACCTTGAAGTTGGCAAACACTACACAACACGTCGACAACATTGGCAGCGCATCACGGACGCATGAACAATAATAGTCCAGCTAAGGCGTTTGATCCTGGAGATACCTTTCCTCCTAACCCAAGAATAATAGTAAACGTAAGGTAAGGTTCCATGAAAATTACAAATAATCAGCAAAGGCTTCAAACCCTCAGGTTTGTAAAACATTTACAAGAGCTGGGACCATAAAAAAATCTTTGTGCTTCCTGGACTTGACCCAGTACCTCCCAGTCAGTAACCTGTGAGCCACTGCGGTCACCGAAACTATCTGCTGCTTCACCCTGACTCATCCTTGATGAACACCAAAAGGCAAAACGAATTGGAACATGAGTCCGGTTAAGGATGGCACATTTTCACGTCAAAGGTTTACATCAGTGTCCTTAAACAAATCCCATACCATCTGTTGCACAGTGAGTCGTTTCTTGTTCACACTTTCGTGAGACTAGTCACAACAAAAAGTTCACTTCCATACGCTCTGCAGCAGTCGATTCAAAACCAGTTAAAAGGCATTTTACCATCATTTCATGGCTTTTACGCGTAACACCCTTCCTGAATACCGCACATTACTGATTTCCATAGTCCAAGTACAATTAAAATTGTATTTCCCTTCCTCGCTCTCAAACAAAAAGCTCGTTCCATTCCCTTCGGCTGAACCTCACGCTCCAAATGCATCTTACAATAAATTATTACCTTTTTACACCGGACGTTCCCCACCGCACCACCCCCTGCATAACAACAGAAACGAAAAAAAAAGTGAAATCTCTACAAAAGGACTTTCTTTCCTTTGTTGGTGAAAATTTCCCTCAATTCCTCTGCGACAATGCTTCATCACCTTCGTCTTGCAAACCACCAACCGACTCCTACAAACGCATGAGAGACGCACGCTCCACTGGAGTCCCTCCTTGCATGTAATCCTTTCAATACAGAGCACATCCACACACACGCACACACACGTTGCATTCTCGAATCCTTACATCCTTATGACAATTAAATTTTACACTCGATAAAATTTCGGGTGACCGTAGCACAAATTACCCGTTCATGATTTACATGCAGCCATACGGGATTTACATATGTCACTGTGGACAGGGAATGCGTAAAATATTTTTTTTTTTCCTTTTTTACAGGAATTAGTGGGAAATTACTATAATGAAGCGTATTACACTATGCAGGACCGAAGAAAGGGTTCTGCCATGGAACTTAATTTCATTTAATTGCCGATGCGAAAGGATTTTGTTGTCCTTTCTACGATTCGACTGTAAATGAGAAAGCTCCTGGTTTCGGTACTTAAGGGTGGCTCTGTAGCCTTTGGTAACCTAAAACCTCGTGTATAAATATTGAGGGGAAAGCTACCGTTTTTGTAATTAAAAGCGTAGTTTCCCGTTGCCAGGAAAATATTTATTACCGCTCAAATCAAAACTCCATCCTACAAGGACGTGGCTGGGGCAATTCATTTTGAACTTTGTAGTGAATGACAGAAATAAAAACGGTTCGCTACGTGAGTGTGTTTGAAAATCATACACATAACTACCAGCAGGATACCAGAGATTGGTCAAGAGTAGCGGGTTGCTGACCACTGAATACCTGTTCGACAAACCTCAACGGGGAGTGCTTTTAAAAGTTCCCCACCCAATGTCTACCGCTCCCTTGTGCCAACCGACTAAACAAACCCAGGAACCACATTTTTTGGCTACACAAACCGCCCCCACCCGCCTCGGTTGGATTTCTATGTCATTTGTCGAAGCGGTTGAACCCTGAAATAACTACGCGTTAACACACACACACACACACACACACACAACCCGACTCCAACTCCAACTCCAAGTTAACCCTGAAATAGAATTCGTTTTGAGAGAGCGAAACGAATTCCCATCCATCGCAGGATCAAATATCAAAGGAGCCGTGAATTTGTTTAATATTCGACAATTTTCGCTGGGAAATTTATAAAATACGTTCTCTCCCCCATCAGGGCACGAATTTTGCTTTTTTTTTTCGTTTTTTTTCTCTCGCCGAAGGATTGATCCTGACACAGCACCGAACCATCACTGAAAGGGGAGTAACGAAAATATTTTCACAATTTGCTACGATTTATCGCAAATATACAAAGAGCAGTGGGGTCGGGTTGTTGATTTTGGCCCACTTCCCCCGCCCATTTTGTGTCTCCCCTTTTTGAATGGATGGAATCCTTCGCATGAATGAATTTTTTTTTTCCTGCAACACCCCAGGCTGACTGTCTATCTGTCTGACTTTGAGGCACCCATTGTTGGATTTTGATATTCAATTTATTTCGATTTACTTTTTTTTAAGGACTCGCAGGGTTACCTAATCGACACTTCTAATGGAGATCCTAGGAGTCTTTTTTTTGCACGGTGTGGTGCTGGAGTAATTTTGAAATTGTTACGCGCGGGGATTGTTTTCTAATGGCTGGCAGTCGAGGTTTTTTGTTTCACATTCGAGCACACAAAATGGAGATTTAATTGTGCGCGAATGTGTTGATTGGAATTTTTCGGGCGTGGAGGCGAAAAGTGCTTTGTACTGGGTTCAAGTGCAAAAGGAAAACCATTTCCGATGAAAGCATTCCAATCGAATCGTAAAGGATTAAAATTGTTTCCACATTACAAAGAGGAGAAATGCGGAAAGTCCTTTCATCCTTTCGATTCGCGTCGCCCGCCTTTGAATGGCTAACAGGCGATTTGTTAAAGCCTTTTCACGTGTGTTTTTCACGTACGACTGTATTTGTTTAACTCAAAATTGACATGAAGGGACGAAGGTGTATCCATTCCTGTAGGGTAACTTGAATCAAAATTTAAATCCAGATAAATTTTTGGCGTCGCGTCGTTCGTAAGAGCAAAGTCGAAGTCGAAGGTTCAGGTTTGGATTGCATAAAAGAGGCGCAATATATGTCACTAGAAGCTCCTCTATCCCACATCTCGGATATGGCTTTATTCCGCTATTTATAACCAGTAAATGTGCAATATCAGCTCTATCCGCCCCATCCACAAAAAAAGGCGATCCTATGTCTTGTAACAACTACCGAGGCACATCCTTGCTTAATGTTGCTTACAAGGTCCTATCCAGTGTGCTGTGTGAACATCTAAAGCCATTTTGCTCCACACAAATTGGTATCAGTGTGGCTTCCGGCCCGGCAAATCGACATCTGACCAAATCTTCACACTTCGGCAAATCCTGGAAAAGACCCACCATATCGTCATCGACTTCGAAGCCGCTTATGACAGGTAGTGAAGGAGCTTACCTACCTACTTCGGGGCAAACGTAAATGACACCCTGGTGAGGATTAGGCGCAGGATTACCCTAGGCAAACGTTGCTACTTCAGTCTGTCTAAACAACTTGGGTCCAAGCCCCTGATCTTGACAGTAGTGCTTTACGGGGCCGAAAGCTGGACGATAGGCAGGCGGCAGAGCAGAACTTGGGATCCTTCGAAAGAAAGATGCTACGCCGAATATTCAGTCTTATCTGCGAGGAGGAGAAGACATAACCGCGAGCTCTTGCCAACTGGAGCAGTGAGCCCTAGACCGTGAAGGATGGAAGGCAGTAGTTCAGACTCTGATTCTCAAAGGGCCGCAGGCCTACTAAGTAAGTAAGTATATGTGTAACAAGGACCTTAACGAGGCTGGGAACACGGTTGGATGCAAAGCTTCAGATTAAGTTGGTGTTGAAAAGGTCGTGAAGGATCTTTTTACTTACTTATATCCTGAAGCCCCTTGCGGGTATTAGGGTCTCTACTCCCCTACGCGCCATCGAATACGAGTTTCAGCTCTCTCCAACTCTTCCTCAGCTGCCGGGACTCCTCCTCTATTGTTCCACGCCATGTACCTCCTGGTCGACGTACTATTCTGACCGTTCTGGGTTAGAGGGTTCCATTGCGTTGCGTGCTTTGCTATGGAACTGTCACCTTTTCGAAGGGTGTGACCATCATTTTGTATGGCTCTGAGGTCACGGATGATGCACGAAAAACCAATGGCGGCAGGGTGATGAGCTCTCACCAAGTGGTGTCAGAGCAGCCATTTTCGAAGTTGCGGGAATGATCCCACATCGACCTCCTAGCGGTAGGGAGGATACGCATTTATGAGAGGAGAGCAGAAGTCGAAAAGGAGTCGGCGAAAGCGAAGGATCGACATAGCCTCGGAGGATGTAATGTGCGCGGGTAAAGAACATTGCCGTCCTCCTTAATGGAGGAGTTGCAGACTATGACGAAGAGGGAACAGACCGTCGAGGCCAAAACTAGGTTGAAGCCCACTGAAGCAAATTCGACACAGCTCTGTAGTAATGCAAGAAATAGTCCCGCAGTCCGACCCACAGAGGTGTGATGGCCAGTCACTGATAGTCATGACATATTCCCTCACAGGATGGTCGACTTTAAATTTTGCGAAAAAGCCAAACTTCTAGTGTCAATTGCCCCAATCTACAGTTAAATCTAAGCAAGTTCCAAAAGTTCAAAGATCCTTGAAGTATTCAATTGAAAATTGCAAAAGCTTTTTGCGCCAAAAACCTTCACATGACGCCCTTCACCTTCAAAAAACCAGTCCCAACTCAACACTCAAATCACGACCTATATCCAGAGATATTTATGTAACCAAAGCAGAGCGACTGGGGTGGGGGGGATCGCCCCCCCACAAGCGGAGCAGAACAATCTCAATTGGCAAAGGATAACTTGCCAGCAACCAAAAACTTTCCTCTCCGTGTAAATTGATCACCAATAACGGCAACGTGCTCTACGTTTCATGAAACCGTTACCATTTCGAATCCAATAAATTTTAATCTTTCGATTCTTCCCACAAAATTTAACACTTCAATTACCTGGAAAAGTCTCCTCGTACGACGCTGCCGCCTTCGCCGCCACTGCCACTGCCACTGCCACCTACTTACTTAGTGGCAATGTACAACATTGTTCAGACGGAACCAAGTGGAAACTTTTACCGCCAAAAAGGGATAGACAATCGTTCAAGTGTGTCAACTTAAATGTGTCAACTGCGCATATTTAAAAAAAAAAAACACACCGTCACCGTGGAAGACAACGATGACTTGGGTCGGCAAGAGGAAGGCTTTAAACCTGTTTTAAGGTACTCCTTGGTTAGCTGGGGTAAATTGAAGAGGATCCACGTTGAGGAAGTCTGCTTCAACTAACTAGATAGGTAGTTACGTCTCTTTCTCAGCCTTTCTCGCCACATTCGCATTCAAACCACATTTTCTAACCGAAAAAGGAAACTTTTGAGCCACTTGTGCCTGTGTGTGTGGGCCACGAACTACCGCTTTTCTTTGTTTCAATTCCATGAGAAACTTTTACCATCCTTCCTGCAACCTTGCGCGTCGCTATCCAGGAGAATATGCTGTGAAAGTTGTTCCAGAAGGAGTTCACAACACCCTCACCCACCCAGAGTAGTTCTTAGTCGCAAGTTCAAAGTTCTAACCCCCGAAGTGCAGTAGAGCACCATCCATATGAACATCAGAGCAAGTTTTTGGTTGCCATTTTGGGTGAACGAATCCTTGAGACTTGTGCGGAGAGCGGCGGAGTGGTACTAACTATTTGGGCGCGCTTCGCCTCTGGTGGTAGACGGCAGTGGTAACTGCGGTGTAATCCTTTGAATGGGAAACTTCTTCGGAGCAGCACAAGTACGGAATGCAGCGTGTACAAGGTCGTAACCACTTTAGTGTTCGTTTGTTGCAGTTTTGTGGTAGCCAGAATGGCAGGCATATACTCGTGGTATAAAATCCGTAACAGTATCTCGGGAGCAGTTTCATGGGGACTATGTAGTGTAAAGCAAATTAAGCAGATGTCGCACAGTGGGTGCATCAGGATAGGTAACGAGTAATGAAATCGGAGAAAAGCACTGAAATTGGGAAGATGGATTGATTGCATCAAGTAAGGTGTTTTGACAGACCATAGGGCTAGGGTAGGCAGACAGTCCTTTTTAGAACATCTGATGGCTTGCTGTACAAGTAATTATGTTGGTTGGTTGGTTTCGGAAGGTGAAGAGTGTCCTCATCACGTAGGCCGCTGTTTAGGTCCATTAAGAGGGGCAGGGGAGGTTGTAATTGAAGGGTGGTTTGCTTTGGGGATCGACAGTCGGATGGGGTTCATTGTTCCCAGAAACGTTCGGTATTTCCAACGAACTCCAGGATTCTTCCGAAACTGTAACGTCCAAGATAACTCAGCCCGGGTAGGACGTGTCTTCCCCGGTGTTTGTGTCTTAGCGCCTCTGTTGCAGGGCATTCGCAGAGGAAGTGCTCGAGGCTTCCTTCCTCTTCCTCGCAACCCGGGCAAGTGCTAGATGTCACCAGTCTCAGTCTGTAGGCGTGTTTGTTCAGGTTAATTTGGCCGGTGTACAGTCCTACGATCTGTCTTAGTTGTCCTCTGCCTGTGTAGGTCGAGCGCCGTCTTCGCTTAATGGGTACAGGGGAGCTCAACCATGGCTTTGGCGGTGCTGCAAAATGTGGTTTTAGCAACCTTCAAGGCTACTCCTATGGTTGTAACCGTGTGTGTGTCCGTATTACCCGCCCCCTTCCTCGCTAGTTCATCCGCGGCTTCGTTCCCTGGTATGTTACAGTGGCCAGGTACCCAAACCAGGTTGACCTGAGAGGAGGTCGCCAGGATGTTGAATTCTTCACTGCATTCCCTCACCAATTTTGGGTTGGTTCTTGGGTCTGCTAGTGCCATCAGGGCTGCTTGACTGTCCGAACAGATGCTAACGCTATTACCTTGGCTTCCGATTCTAAGTAATAGTTCCGCGTCCTTAAGTATATAGCGAAAATCTCTGCCTGAAAGACATTCACGAACCGTTCCAGATGGACAGCGTAATTGAGAGGTGGCGTTCGGCAGTATAGCCCCGCCCTCGATTCTCCGTCGATCCATCCCTGTGCCCTGTCCATCTGACTACAATACAGTAACCTCCTTTTTTGGAGTCTGCAACCTCATTACAAGACCGATTAATCTGTATCGAAATTGTCTTCTGATTGGTTCTTGATTTCTAGGATCACTCTGTTTGCGCATGATTGAAGCCCTTAGGACGACGACTTTTACAGCGCTGAACACACTGTTCCGTCTGACATTATTCTATAGTTTTGGTAAGCAAATGTCACCTTGTACAACCACAAGACTGAAAGCCATTTCTGTTCTATTCAAATTCGGTGAAAGCTTCCAAGGTTCTACGATGAAGACGTGCCATTGCCCGTAATGCATGCCTTGGAATCCATCAGATGGAAGCACATCATGCTTCTGTTGTCACTGGACGTTTGATTGCATATCCATGTCCTTGAATATAGGCAATCATAGACATGTCAAATCAGTTTATTGGTAAAGGCGAGCAGTTCTTTATTTGGTTTATACGGGATCAGAACTTAGGGAAGGAACGTCGGTGCATAAGCAATGCGACCGCTTTCCAGTTCGGTTGCAATCACCATAGGCAACCACTATAGGCTTACGGCTTGGTGGTATTCACTAGAAATTGGTCGACCACTGTTCAGTTTTATCAGAATACATTTTATCCAGAATGGGCGTACATATGTTTCCTTAAAAACGTTTCCTGGATAATTTTTTTCAAAGGTGGCTTCGTGGCGTCAAGTTAGTCATAAACGAGGGCATATTGTAGAGAAGATGCTCTAGATTGTCCATGTCAACGAGTCCTCACTGTGCTTTGTTTTATAAGGAGTAAAAGGTCGTCTTATCTTGTAAAAACAGGTAGAAGGAAGAAGTTGCTTTGTTGCACCAGCAGGAGCAGTCAGTTACCTTCATGGTCAGACTCGGAATATCTACTTTTTTAATGCAGATTTGAGGAGACTTTCTAAAACACACGGTACTCCAATTCTACGTGGTCTATTTGAAAGTTCACGTAATTTAATGGTTAAAAGAAAAATCAAAATCAAACCACTTTCTGGTAGCAAGGCCCCACTGTGCCAGTGACAGAAACCCAAACGACAACCTGAAGTATCAGTGACATTCAAAAGAACACACAAAAGGGACACGACCAAGGAGCGTCACCTGGCGAAAAACTTTTTAATTACATTACAAGACGAAGATCGTAAAGTAATTGAGAAGAATTGATGTGAACCAGAGTAATACTGGCTACACAAACAGTACCTCTTGCCTTCCACATTCAAGGGACATCAATATAATTTCAGGACCACCTTCTTCCTCCCAACACCAGCTGACATATTAATTCTTTAGCTTTTCTTATATCTCCTTCATTTCACTGTGGAATGTACTCGTCCTACTGTCGAAAATGACACCTATTTCTAGAAAGGAGCGTGTTTGCCATTACGTTCCACCCAGGATCCACTATATTTCAAGGTGACTGCATGCGAAATCACGTTTGCTTAATAAAAAGTTTTTATTTTTCCAAAGGCACACAAACAGAGATGGAGAGAGCTTGAGAGGTTCGTCGCGGCTAAAGGTACCTTACCGCCTTAAATGGAAATTCATTAAACCTGTCATGGTTCCCTCCTCCTTCGGCTGGGCGAGGAGGGATTCGGAAACTAATTACCCTGGGAATTTATTTCACTCGCTTTAAGTGCATTCCGACATTTTAATATCGCATGAAGTCGAGAGAAGTCCTAAAGCTGCTTATCCGTCAGCAGCTGGCGTTGCTGATTTGTCCTGTCAGTCAGTAGTGTCATCCTACATTCCACCCAGCCCCGTTGGGGATATCAGGTAAAAGTAGAGCACGAAAAGTTTGCCTCTTCCATTTTTTTATTTTTTTAATTTCCTTTCTGCGTCACCTGACGCAAGGTGAGTTAAGAACTTTAAGTCCTTTTTAAAGACAGCTTCCTAACTGTTGTGACAGTTAAATTTGTCCGGCGGTCATTTGCTTTATAATCTTAGTCCTTTTTTTCCGTCTGTGCGAATCGATATTGGGTGGCGATTTAGAGGGGTGGTCGCCTAGGGAAGAGGGGAATTCAGTCCCGCATTTCAATTTGCAATCATTTTGCTTTATAGTTTAAGTTTTTCTATTCCCCTTCAGTGTTTGATTATGCCTTTGTACATTCCTATTGGAGGTCCTGCCGTGGGCTGTAGTACGGTTCCGTTCAGTGCTATGCTTTGAATAGGGATATCAATCGAATGCGGGTGATTGAATTAATCGGTATTTGTAGTTCTGTCATGCGAAAATAATGAGAATGTCGATACATTCTATGGGGGTTTGCAACAGGGAACAGTTATTTTCAGGATATCAATCCAGGAGCGGATTCCATTTCGAATTATGACCACAGAGGCCCACTGGGGGATGTGGTCTACCTATGTGCGAATTTTTATTTTTAATGGTATCGGTGTTATTGTTGTTATTGTACTGTGAACAACCGTAAGTACGTAACGGTTTTAGGGACTTACATGGGAGTGGTTTTTGAGTTAGTCATGTAGTAAAATTTTAGCTGGTCTTTAGGGAGTACTATCTAGGATTATTCTCAGAAACAGACTAAGATACGACAAAGAGAGAACACAGGATGCAGGATAGTTGCTTATGCAGACGATGTAGCTACTCAATATCGGGCAAGCACCCAGAAACACTTGCGGATGTCATGCAACTCGCCTTAAATAAGCTTGTCAACTGGACGAAAGGCTGCGGCATGCTAATCTGACTAAGACTGAGCTAGTCCTTTTCGCTGGAAAATACAAAATCCCTTGCTTCACACCTAGGCGGTTCTACTCAGCGCTCAGGTTCAAACAGCGCTAGCTTTTTGGGACTAAAGATAGACCGGGAGCTCCACTGGAAAGAGAATGTCAACGAACGTGTTAAAAAAAGTAATGGTTGCCCTGTACTCCTGTAAGAAAGCCGTGGGCCCTACATGGGGCCTGCAACCAAATAAAATGCACACGTCGGTGGTAAGGCCGATTCTCCTGTATGGCGCCATGGTGTGGTGGACTGGCTAGGAGAAGAAATCCAGAAAACCGGTGGAAAAGCTCAACAAGTGTCATGTCTCAGCACCATGGAGAACTCCTCCAACAGCCGCACTCCCAACCATGCTTCACCTTCTCCCGATCGATCAAGTAAATGGCGACCAGATCTGCTCTTCATCTGAGAAACTCTCGCCTTTGGAAAGAGCTAGACACTGCCATATGCCAACATACTTAAGATCCATCGGCAGTTCGTCAAGGATATCGGCCTACTGAAATTTATTCCAGTCTAGGCTTCTAACACTCGATACTGGTTAAATCAGAGTGGACGCAAGGCGATGTCCTGCATGAGGATTCGCTGTCTATTTTCACGGATGGGTCCAAAACACAGAACGGAGTCGGTGCTGGAGTCTTTGCGGAAGACTTAGGCATCCGTTTCTTCTTTAATCGTCCGAACTATTGAAGCGTCTTTCAGGCCGAAGTTGCCACATATCTCTAACGACATTGCTGGAGAGTACAACCTCACCCGTCGCTGGGTCCCAGGTCACTGTGACGTACCGGGGAATTGCGTGGCTGACGAATTGGCTCGACGACGCTCCGGTTCCGGTGCCAATAGCATAATTATAGCCAATATTGACGCACCGACGTCCTATGCTAAGTACCTCACCCATGCCGATGCGCTTAACAAAGCTAACGATAGATGGAGCCAACTTGGCCAGTGCCTCATCGCCAGGCTACTATGACCAAAACTAGACCAAAGGAGGTCTGACGGACTGACGGACTTCTCAAGCATAAGAGAGGAACCCTCTCTACTTTCACCAATGTAGTAACCGGACACTGCACGATAGGCAGGCATGCGTAAGGATTGGGCATTAATACCCGTCACAACGAGTGGAGTCATGACCCGCTAATATCTCCACCATCAATTCACTGCTCTATGTACTTCCATTTAGAGTCTGATGTCGAAATTTCTCAGCTCTCTACCCCACACGTATGAACTATCATTTATCATATCCTAGCCTTCCATTTACGCCACGACTTGCAAGATTTGTTGCGTAAGGATCTCTACTGCCATTCTTTCATGCGTCAGAGGTTTATTAGTCTCCCTGAGACTGCTACTCGTGGTAGATAGTTCTAATTGGTAGCACGCCTATAGTATCACCCATTTCTTCATCTAACACTGAGCGGAAAGCGCTACAGAGCCTCAACCCACGACGATACACTGGCATTTGCTCCTTCGCGTATGCTTTAGTCTTTACCATTATGCTGCAGCACCTAAGGATAAAGTCCAATACTCTCGATAGCAGAAGTATTCCTCTCCACTTGGTTCTCTGATTTATGTCAGTGTCCTTGATAGGAATGCATCCATCCGAGCTCTCTATCGCTCTATATCGTCTTTTGTGAATCAAATCCAAACGCGTCTGATGACGAAGTCTGCATAGTTCAACGAAATCATTGCGAATGTCCTGTACTTCTTAACGATTACTAATCAATTAAGTTCCAGGAACATCTTTAGGATTCATGGGCTTTGATTTGAAAAATTACATTGTTGCTGGAAATGTTTCACAAATAGTGGTGTCATCCTAAGAAACCGTGAGTCCTCTGACTCCTGATTTCACTGTCTGCGTCCTCGAACCATCCCTGCACAGCTCACACTACTAGATTCTCCGTTTCTTGTTCTGCAACAGCAGCAACAAACGGCACTGAAACATCTGTGCACGTTCAAACACCGTGCACCATCACACACAATCAAACTCCGTCGCACTCCATCAAACATAGAACAAACGATTTTCACGAAATTGCTCTCTTGTATAGAAATTGCATTTATTTACAATGCAATCACTGCGTTAATTACGGCAACTAAACAGTCATACCCACCCCCCACCCACCGATTGTCCGACAGCCAGTCAACTCTCAGTCATACCCAATCCAGACAGTAAACAATTTACCCAAGTATATTGGTAAATAACAAACAGGCAACAGCAGCAGGACTACATAGCATGAAGCATGCATCATCAACATCGCTTCATCATCATCATTTGATAGACTGTACACTATACCAATAGCAGCAGTAGCACATCATGAATACAATACGTGCAGTATCCCTTTTTGAGCAAATAAATCCTTAACCATGGCTTTCAATAAAAGGATTCAAATTATTGGCATACCATTCCCAATTGCAAAAGGATATGTGGATATGCTTTGATAGTCATTTTCAAGATGATTAAATATTTTACATTCCGCATTGTTGATGGTGGAAAATTGTATCCTTAATCCTTTTCATCTCCCTTATTTGCCTTGTGGCGTATCCTAATGGCATGCAGTTGGGGGGTGTGGCTGTATTTGGTTCAACGAAAAAGATTGACGAGATTTAGGCAGGTTTCGCAGACATTATGGTAGTCTTATATCGGTCCAGAGCTAGCGTTTATCCCGTGCACTTCTGCAGGCATCCTCTCAAAGTCAGCCATTTACTCAGAGTAGAGCTCCTTTTATAGTCACGCATGTAAAATAAGCCCGCCTTCAAGGCAAATCAAAGATTTCCACATATCCTTGGTACAAAAAATATCTCTACCATGTAATTATGATTAATGTTGGTTCATGTCACCGCTGTCATTGACAATTATTCAAACCCTACTCGATGAGCCCACAAAGCCTATACGAGTATGCCTCCAACAGAACGCAGAAGGATAATAAAATATTGAAATATGGGTGAAAAAAAAAATCGACGTTCTCTCGTAGAAAAAAAAAGGACTTAAATGCATAAGCTGGAGAGAGAACAAAAGGATCATATCCAGTGTCTTAACCATGAACAAATATAATTTAAAAATTATATGTACATTGGCAGGATGATAGAATGGCAAGGAGTGCTAGAGTATCGTCGTTGCATATGTCAACTTAGTATCGAAAGACGACACGACTAAATCAGGTCCTGGAACAATTCGTTTTTCTTCCGCCCTTTATTCTACAAGAGTAGAACATTATGGTTCGGAGTAAAAATAGTCCTTTGTTATCATTTCTAGTGGAACAAAGGCAATGGCATTAAAAATTTCGTGGAATTTCATGCCAAAAAGGACGACAAAGAAAATCTTAAAAAATATATACATGTACATCTAGATTCAATTGTGGATCCTGCAAGAACCTACCATCGAATATGATGAACTCTAGGAAGGAGAACAATGCGAAATGAAAATAATTGGCACGATAAGGAGTCATACGCGTATGACTTGAACAGGACACATTCACAGAAAGATGACACAGAAATCCCGCATATTTTATGTCATTAATTAGACGGGTTTTTTTCTGTTTATAGTTGAGTATCCTAATTTTGTATTATTCTCCCTTTCAAAGGACATTCAGTGATGCTTTCATTTCTTAACCCGGTTTCAATACCAATTTGATGGCAAAGGATGTGGTGTTTTATGTCTTTCGGCGTATATCTGGCGCTTGTTGTTCATATGTACGTGTGGGGTAGGAAGTGGATAAATTACACATACAGGACATGGAGAGTGACATACACTGAGTAGAGTAAAGTTTAAGGCTTCATTAGACCACTACATGGCCTTTGTTAGAATATGAAAACAATATGAAAGGGAGAGACAGAAGGAGAAAGGATATTGGGGGAAATAGTGGGAGATAGCGAGCATACATACATTTACACTGACTTGACAAAACGGCGGTCATAAATTAGGATAATTAAGGACAATATATTCATAACCATGAAATGGAATACCAGCAGCAGAGTGTGTTATGAGTAAATGAGAGTGGTGTGGTCGTGTGGAACATGATTTGAATTTTCCCGTAAGTCATACATGATGGATGCAGGCGTTCGGCATGACCGCAAGTGGAAGGATATCGAAGGAAATGGGACTGACTTGAATTTAAATGGTGAAAGGTCTCTATAAGGCGAAGGAGAGGTCTTGCAGTGGAGCTCTGATGACGGTAGATACGACGGTCTGTGGTTGGTATTCCAATTATGAAGTCAGGACTACCAGCTCTACCAGCTTTGAGGGTATAGATATCGCATCAATGGCTTTGATAGCAACTTGACCTGTCAAAAAAGATGGCAATATCGCGATTTGATGCTTGAAACCCCTTAGCACGCAGCAGGCTTCCCGCTTCGCGAGAAGCTCCGTCTGGAATTCAGAAAGACGGAAAGGCTTTGATATACCCAGCTGGTCTGAGAAGAACCCCACGCCAACTCCGCAGACCATCTGTTCGTGTCAAATGAGATTTCTTATTTGGCGCCCAACACGAGCCCTAATTCTTGACTGGAATCCCCTTCGTAATTGAAAATCTAATACTTCGCTCATAAAAGGACCTAGGAGCTATAGATTCGTGCTTCAATTTCCACACGAATGAAAACGACCTACAGTTTGACGTGACATTCGAAAGGGAGGCTTAAGATGTTTTTAGTGGCAGTTGGTATTCTCGAATGCTTGCACATATTCACAAGAGATGGTGTCACGAAAGCACAGTATTTTTAACGTTCAGTAGTCTATCGCGCCCACAGATCTAATAACTTGCATTCCCCATGGCACTCATAGCTTCTTTCCAATCCGCTTTCAACATCCGAAATAATCATTTTACATTCAGGATAAGCAGATGATTAACAAGTATGCGATCCTTTCAATTCCATCTTTGTCCTTCCTTCATCCATTATGTAACGCCAGCTTAAGATCTTAAGACACACTCATTAAAGAAAGCAAAAACCACCCACCGACGTTACGTACAAAAAAAAAAAAAAACAGACCATCTCTCCTTAATAATTAGATTTTCCAAGAAGTGTCCTTAAATCAAGATGGGTGCCTCGTAGAACGCTCATGTGTGGCAGTACCAAAGAATTTAGAATTTTACCGACCTGCGACATCGTGATTCGTTGCATCGCAATGAAAGACATCTCACTCAGAATGAAAACCCAAGAAATGTTAGCATTCCTTTGAAAAGTCCTGATGATGTTAATTACCATCCATTTGGGACTACATAAGGATGTAATATTTTAATTTGGAACTTTTTTTTCCCCCTTCCACCACCCACAATTTCATCCACACCATGGTGATATTTTACGCAATCTGCTTTTAAGAATACACCCATGTCAGATGCTGGCACAAAATGGGACGATGTCCTTAAGTAGAAGCAGAGGATACACAAATTCAAAGGACGAATATAAAAACAAAACAACGTCAACAACAAGACGCCAAAAGAAAGAGTAAACGCAAAAGCGTATTTCTAATTATATAAGCAAACGACTAGATTATTATTATTTTTACGGCTTATTATGTACTACTGTAGTACTACTACAACAAACACTGAGGGAGTCCTGGCGAAGGAAATCCATTTGCATTAACATAAAATCTCGCTCTCGCCTGTCGGAGAAAGTAAGTAACTTTCATAATTCCCCAACGCAGAGCGCGCAACACACACATTTCGCGCAAAGTGAAAATTCATAATTACGTATCCTTTTTAGTAGTAGGGAGGGAGCGCAGCGGAGAATCGGGATCCTAAAACGAAGAAAGGATCTGTCATTTTAATTTTTCATTTAAAGTGATGTGATGGTTGTAATGAAAAGAGAGCTAGTTGGGTGGCGCGGTATTCTGGGAATTATACTCAGTTTAATTGATTTGCATCCAGGTACTTGCAGGATGGATGGGGTGGGGGGTACCTTTGAAGTTACCGTTCTTGCTGGTAATTGTGTGCAATGGACGAATGAAATATTTACGTTCGAAAGCGAGTTGGTCGAAATTCCGACTTAGGAAAGGAATGAAATATTTTTGATCACGTCGTGAAGTTGAATTAGGGTTGTCAAATATTTTGGAATGTGTCTAGGACCTCAGCAGCTCTGCAATGGAGCTGGAGACGTCTTCAAGAAGTGAAGTAGGTAGGTGGCTGTTTCTTTAATTTGAAACGCAATTAGCGCTAGAATGCGCCGTTTTGATCCACAAAACTCATGTAACCTGGTTTGTGTAATGTCGTTTACGGTCCTCTACCTGTCGAGTTCAAATAGAGGATGAGCGCTCCAATCCTTCTGTCAGATATCCCTCTCAGGTCGTCGAAGAAGGGTTTACCTAGAGTACGTTGTCGGGTTCTCGCCAGGGCCGGACACCTGCAAAGAAAGTGAAGAAGGGATTCTTTCTCGTAAGCATCTCTGCAGCTACGGCGGAAGGTGTTGTCTTCTATCGACCAGTGGCCCGTGTTTATGGCTACAATTCTGGCAATATCTGGTCTGGATCTGCCGAGTAGCTCATTTATTTTAGGTTTACTATGTCTTCCTTGATATAGCGCAGCTGGAAAGCGTGTTCCAACCTAGGTTGGCCAGCTGTAAGAAGTGATTGTGAATGCTACGCTTAATGACTCCTAGCCGAACATTGACTCTTTCTGACCCTTGCCTGGCCAGATCGTCTGCCCGCTCATTTCCCTCATAGTTACTGTGTCCTGGGACCCAGATGAGGGTGATATTTGATTGAGTACCCAGTTTTGAGGATGTGATAGCTGAATCAATGGCTTTGATAGCAGCTTGGCTATCAGTGAAGGTAGCAAGATTCCGGTTGGATGTTGAGGGAGTGTTCAGTGATTGGCAGGCCTCACGAGTCGCGAGAAGCTCTGCTTGAAAAACACTGGCGAAATTCGGTAGACCGAAAGATTTCGAGACGTTCAGCTTGTCTGAGAAAACGCCTGCGCCAACTCCACAGTCCATTTTCGATCGAGAACACCTGCACCACTTACGTCTTTGGCTTTTGACCCGTCAGTCAAATAGAATCGAAAAGACGGGCGCTGAGGAGCTTATCGAGGTTTATCATTCCGTCTTTCGAATATGGCATTAAATTTCGGCTAGTTCCAGTCTTCACACGACTTCGAAATACCAAAGAAAATTATATGGAATTTCGAAAATCTATGGAAAGTGAATAATACCTTCAGCAATCCTAGGGGGATCGGTAGATAAACACAAGTTTAAAGGATCATTTTTCACTTCTCGAGAGATAATCAAGATTATCCCCTTAACGTCAAATTAACCACCGCAATATATGACCATAAATCATGACTAGAACTAAAAATTCCTCCGACCCATCTCTGCATAGGAGTCTTCCTCTCAAACCCCATTGCATCCCAGTCGCCTTTGAGGCTCAAAATCTCAAGTGTAAATTCTTCCAAGGAGAAAATTCCAACTCGATTCAAAACGGAATATCTAAGAGTCCTTCATACACAAACACACATACCTAAGAAGAAGCCTTTTTGCTATGCTAACAGAAGTTTAATTGTATTTACATACTAGCATAGCGTTTGGTTTCAGAGTCCTTCCCAAAGTGTATATCTACCAAGGATCATAAATCAAATTTAACCCAAAAGATATTTCAAATTACGAGGATATGTGTCCGTGGAGTGTGGGGCACACACAGCTCACTGGCTCACTGGCTCACTGGCTGACTGCGTCATACAATTCAGGAGAATTAAGCAAATCTCGCTAAAGGATAATGTGTTTGCTGCTGAGAAGGACTGCACAAGTAACTGCGGTGACAATATTTACACACAACTCTCGTATTGCGAAATTCCCAGTTGCACGTCTGGTTGATTGTCCTTTGCTATTAATGATGTAAATTACGCTACGCTTCTGTATGATTCTACTAAAAATACAAATCTAGGACTGTGTACCTCTCTCTCTCTCTGTATGTGTGTGGAGGTTCGAGAATCATCATCTCACTAATCATCGTTGAACATTTTCCTGACTCTGAATCGAACCAGATAGACATTCTCTATGTGAATCATAAATTCCATTCAATTATGTAGAATCCTTTAAGTGGAGGCACTCATTCGTTTCAGTTACAATTATCCTTTCTTCCAAATCAACCCACAACTGACAGACAACGGAGATGACGACGACGGCGACGCACCATCACAAGAACGCAACCAGACAGACTGCTGTGTAAATACCAGTCATCCTATTCATTGCATTCAGGATCATTGTTATGCGATTGTCAAGAGCCTTGCCAGGGAATTGTTGACGACGGGGACGACTGACGTTCGAGAGGTATACTCTCGTACACATGGACCGGTAAATTTTGCCTATTCACATATCTCAGTGCGTACGTTTCCATCGAGACAATCCTTGTTTATAAAAGCTTAATTAAGCGCGTTGTAGCACATAATAGCACGGATTATCCTTGTATTACGTTCGGCCTTCATTGTTTTGAGTTACGCAGGATGTACATCATTAGGATTCAGAAACTACGCGCTAGAATTCTATTCACCAGATGACCTAGAAAAAGTCCACTAAACTTCTGAGTTTATATGCGCTCTCATCTGCGTTGTGTCCTACCTCAATAGGACAGGATCCCCTTGCAACTATCTGAATGAATGAGTATTTGCGCATTTTATCCATTTTACGAAACAATTCGCGTTCATCGCACTTTTATAGACCATGTCGAGCTTGAGAGTATAATGATTACAAGTGAAGCGGTTCAAGTTATGCGCGCTGCATTTCGAAAACACTTTTGTAATGCGAGTGTGTGCCCCTATCGTCAATGCTATTTGAAGAGGTACTTCTAAATATTGACAAAATAGGGTTGCCAACAGTCTAGAAAAACATTTGGGTGACTTACATGCGATGAATCTGAAATGAATTTCGAGAGATCGATGGAACTGTTCAGGAAGACAAACTAAAAAAAAAACTGGAAGGAGCACGGGCGTATCCGGGTCAGGCTGTCACCTAATCGATAAAATCCGGACAAAACACTAACCTCTCAACTGCACAACCAGTCATGGATAAGAACTTGAGGTCCTTACAACTCAGTTTGAGCTCTACATCTTAACATGAAGTTGAATGGTGCAAGAGGGCTATTTTAACAGACGAATAACACAACAACGCAGTCGTGATAGCGGATGAAAAAGTCAAACTTGAAGGGAATGTTAGGAGTCAGGATGGCACCACTTGCCTTTCACATGCAGTTTTTCACTCTGTACAACTCTTCGTAAAAATTGCTGCAAAGGAAAGAGCAATGACATCCTCTTAGACTAGGGCATTCGGACTTGATTTGAAGCGAGATTTCCCCCCACATTGGGTTCAACTTAGCCCTTGCAAGCTTGTGGACCGCTTACCAAATGCTCTGCTCTTTGTTTTAATTTTGCTAATAGCGAGCATAAGGCTTTCGGAGCTTGAAGGTGTTTCCCCTTGCTAGGTTTTGGTCGACTCATCCCATCGCACTAACTGTGGATGGCTGTAATATCTCCTTTATAGCAGTCTAGGGCCTCTGTTTATTGAGGGTGCGAACATTCCGCGTGCAGATGCGAAAATCGTTGTCCTTATTTCGTTTGCCATGGTCGTCAACAATAGGGTCATTCGTATCAAAGACTTGTTGCTGCTTCGTAACAACAGATACACAACCCCAAACCTGGAGGAACAGGTTTCTTTATACAAACCCTAGGACGAGGGACCAGTTACACCGATGTCAGTAACCCACTACGGGGACGCGAGCCCTGCCGTTGGCCCATTTAGGGCTCCTCCGCCACCACCTCTTTTCCAAGACCCTGCTTCTGTCGTGAGTGTTCCTTACTGACCTTAACTCCAAATATGTCGGAGTAGCTCACAGTCACCGTTGGTTCCATCGATGGAATTCCTCCGCTGCACGTCCTCCTTCTGAGGACCTCTTGTTAGAAATCTAATCCGCAAAATGCGGGACAGGTCAGCAAGTGATGCCTCGTCTAGCATATAAGTTCCGGGTTAACGGCTGAGCTTGCGCTGGTCCGAGTGTCCAGCTCCACATGTACAGTCAGACTCAGCATACGCTCATCGTTGGTTCACTATTTGGTAGCTATCAAGCAGGCACCACGTGGAGGTGCTATGGTCAGAAATATCGTACTTCTCTATGCAACGACGTTCCCAAGTGTCGGAAAAAAAGGTCGATGCATGTTCACCAAGCATTTAAGCCCGGCGTCATACTAGTAGTGAATGAATATCGAGGCGCAATGGGTAGGATCGGGGAAAATAAGGCGGGGGATTCAAGTCACTTCGTTGTACATACGATGACAGCAATGATGGAGCATAGCGATCGTTTCAACTGAGCTGTACCACCACACTAAGAAGCCAACCGCTTTATGTTTCCTTCAAATACCTTCTCTAAGGAAATCTGTTGAAGTTGAACAGTCCATGCCACAGGGAGTACCGAGATGTTCGCCGTTAATGCGGAAGTTACTCACATTCTCTATGGAATGACTAGTTCGTTGTCTGCTATGTTGATTGACAACTGGAGCCACACGATGATGATATTTCTTTCGGACTTTCCATAAGCACGATAGGTGAATCCTTTTGGGCACAAATTTCCGCAACTGCCGCGCATGCCTAGCAAAAATTTCGCTACATGGTTAACTTTCCACGGGTGAGGATATTTGTACAATTAAGGCCTTCACTTCAGGGACTTTATTTAAGCCCACAAAGTAGTAGTGCACTTGATTACCAGGATAATCATCAAACTGCAAACCTAGTGATTGAGTCCGAAAGTAGTCCGATTGTCCAACTAATTATCCAAGGACTTCCTCACGGTATCCGCTCCCATACGGGTTGGCTGCTGATCGCCATTAGCGCCGTATCGCTCTTGGACTGAATCCTCCCAAGTCAGTCAATTGCGACCACCAATTGACCGGCGGTCAAGTCTTGTGTATAAACTGGTTAAAAGTCGTACTTACTATAGGAAGGTATTTACAACAAGCGCTTCAAGCATCCAAGTAAATTTTTCAAAGTCACATGGCAACCCTATACCCTACGCATTCGTTCTCCTCCACAGAGTAAGAGCGAATACCAATCCCTACCTTCCCGCAATCGTTCACGGTTAATACTTTCACATTGAGAAAACATTTACGAGCACTCAATACGTTCATAAAGTCAGATTTTATGCTATCGCATCCACGTCAGACCACACATCCTGCACACAGAACGAGTCTTTTGCGTGGTTACGTTACAGCACAACGTCTACTACAGCGACAATTTCTTCTTTAACCACAAAAATAAAAGAAAACACCGAAAGGCAACACAAAAAGAAACGTAACAACCGAGTACGGGTATACGCGCGCACTCAAAAAGGATTACACGACGCGAACGTGATATGAACACGCAATCAGGATAAAGCAGGTTGCCCAACCACCAGCAGAAAACGAGCTAACCCATCGACTCTGGCGACGAACGACGAATGGAAATTAATGAGCTGCTCGAGAGTGTCCTTTTTCATATTTTATATTTCGTCCTTCTTTATGGGTTTTCGAAGGTGGAACACAACTCCCCACCATACCCACTCCAGATCCTTTGAAACAATTATGGGTCCCCAGCTGTTTTGTTTTTATTCGCAAAAATTTTATGCCTCACGCAGGATACCCAAACCGAGACAGGGCCGAAAAGTCCTTTCGTAATGATGGGGAAATTATGAGCAATTCACTGTTACTTAACAAATCGCTGTAGTGGCTGGACACTCCACCGTGAAGGACCCAAAAAAAAGGGCCTATTTGTTATGCACGTGGTGACCCCGCCCGCTCGTTTCGTCCTTCGGCACTGTGGATGGAATTCAATTAAAGATGTGTGTGGGTGCAGTACTCTCGCGGCAACGAAGTCGGATTGAAATGCAGGATGTTATCGGGACAATAAATTTCAAATAATAAAAAATCATTTCTTCCTTTTTTTCGCCCGGTTTTTCCTTCGTTTAATTTCGGATTCATGTCGTCAGATGGGAGGCGGGAAGAGGTTTATTTTTTTCCTCTGGATTCTGTGTAGGCCTCGCGGTATTCGTCATGTGGGAGATGGTATAATGGCATTCCCATGGCAATTGGAACATGTGCTTATCATCGCCACAATGAGGGATGCTTACTCGTACATTCTATATACTCTTGGATACATTGAAAGCCATAGCGAATGCGGTGGGTAGCCGAGAGGTGTGTCTAATTAAAAATTTATTGCGTGAGGTCTTTATTTGTTTCGATTAAATGCGAGCGAGTACAATGGGTTTTCGGTGGTTTTTCGAATGATTCGATGTAATCGTTGGGTTTATTGCACTTTGACATGGATAGCTTCTATCTAGGGGAGTGAGAGACATATGGTGATCTAGGGGGCTGGAGCAAATAGTGAGAATCTAACTGCTGGCAAGTATATAAGAGTTGATGGTTCAACGAGGATTGGTGCAGGGATACGAGAATTAATTGCTGCAAGACAAGAAGAAGTCATCTGTAGGGTGTCAAACTGAAAGTACAAATTATGGATGCAAAGCAAGGGTACTCAGAAAAGGCTGCAAGAGACAGTAATTGGTCCCGCTTACCTTACCTAGGTATCCTCATCAGTCCTCGTCTTTTGAGGTAACTAATGGAAGTCAAGAGATACGCAGAATAATACAGCCAAGTTGTATTCACTTCAAAAGGCCAATCGCGAATCAGTTCCCGGGCTAAAATGTAGAGTTTATCCTGCAGAACAACTAGATTCAAACCTCTGTTTCCATGACCACTAGAATATTGAATCTATCTCTCGCTAAATGGCGTTCAAATTCCAAGGAAGTCAAGTACTTGGGAGTAATCCTAGACTATAGCCTTACTTGGAATCCACATCTTGACAAAATTCTAGCCAAGGCTACCTCAGCGTAATGGGCTTGCTCAAGACTGTTCGGGTAGAAGTGGGGTCTAAAACCAAGGACGATATACTGGACATACCTCACTATCATAGTGATTCTAATCACTTACACTTCACTAGAGTAGTGGGAAAAGACTTAACCCAAACGCACTGCAAAAAATTCAAATTCGTGCCCTACAGCAGCTCTAGAAGCTCTCTTAGATCAGAAAATTCTCGCACTGAGCAAGCGTGACGCTAAGCTCCTCACGGACTTTCTCACCGGACACTGTTCATTCAACTATCATCTCCACAAAATGGGCATAATGCCTACAGACATGTGCCGATTTTGTCTGTTAGATCAAGAGACTGCCGAGGGTATTCTGTGCGATTGTCCTGTCATGGCTCGATGCAGGCAAAGACCCCTTGAAAGGGAGTTCAGCTCCCCAAACATCAACTAGACACCCGCAAAAACGACCCTAAGGTTCCTCCACGACCTTGATCATTACTCGGGATAACTCAGAGATAGCCCAAAAGATCTTTCTAGGTCGCAGTGCTTGTCTGGCCTTCCTAAGGATAGGCAGAAGGCCCCTCTTAATGGACACGTCGAACTATCTGGGACTTAAAGATCCACTGGGATTTTAAAATCCTCTTGGCATAAAGAAGTTTCTTGGTACAACTCGTCGAGTTCGCGATTCATGCAAGAAGAATTGTCTTCGGAAAGAACCAGTGCCGGCATCGTTTACGCGACATGGCAGTAAGGATCAACGTCGATGTCATCACTGACAAGCTTGTCAAATAACAGCTGTTTGCTTGGCGAACGATGAAAGTAAATAGTCTGGCACTCTAGATAAATTGAAACTAGGACTGAAGTATTGACGAGCGATGGCTGGAAGGAACAAATTCAATTCTGTTTTCTCTGTGGACCTGGGTGTACCTTGCTAAAGTTCCACGGTACAGCTGAAGCAATTACAAGGTAATCTGTAAGGCACTAGGGCTCGCATACAATTCTTATGAGTCTGGAGCTCAGTTTGCTGAAAGTCTAGTTTGGGGACTGCTAACAGGAGTTCTTTTAAATTTCGCCCGAAGAGTCACCGAAGCTACGTGTAGTCGCACTAAATACAAGATGAAATGCATCCTGTATATGGACCACATGAGACGTCTCTGTGGATCAAAATAATCTTGCCACTGAAAGCGAAATTGAAGCTACAAATTTTGCTTCACCAACTGCCCAACTTGGCTCCATGCAAAGATTTTAAAGAGAAATGATCACAAACATAATTTAGTCCTCTGTTGGGCGCCAAAAATTTTCACATTTCCGTCAACAAATCCATTATACAACTTCATCCTTTCCTCGATCATCATTCACGTCGATTTTCTCTTCTCATTGTGCCTCTAACTGCCACGATTCATGGAAAAAAAATATTTCTCTTCATGCTTTTTGCGACCTCATAAAATGCCTATTTAAATATATTTACTCTCAACCTGCCATAGTCGCTCGGTCCTTCGATCCCTTTCTGCCCCTCAGCCCATTGGAAAATTTCGAAGGAATATAAAATGTTATCACCGAAAGGGAAAATGAAAACTTTTTCAATGTTTTTCATTCATTTTCGCAATTTTTTTTCTCCTTTTTTCCTTTTCCACGCTGTGCGACTTTCTTTTCTTTTCTGGGAAAATTTTCATCGCGGTTTCGCCTTATTTCGTCGGTATGCGAGCAGCAAGGTCTTCCTTTCATGGGTGACATTTGATGGGGAACCTATAACGGCGTATGCATGTGTTTATATCCCATATTAGAATGATAACATCAAATGAATAAGCAGGAACGGAAGAAGGGCGAACAAAAAGAAAAAAAAAGGAAAAGAAAGGAATCGCCGACTGAATTACTGTGGGAAATGTATCGGAATGGGTTACGTGTAACGATGGTAGGGAGACGCGTAATGCTTGATTTTTCATGCGCAAATTTTTTTCAACAAGGATGTGGTTGAGCGGTATTTTCAACGGAAATTAAAAGACTGTATGGGAGCGGGGTTGTTATGTTGGTATTAGAGAAGAAAAGAATGTTGGGGTACATTGATGGTAAGGTAATAAGCGTCAATTAAGTTGGAGACATTCATTCCTTTTTAAGAATGGCGGCTTGGAAGGTATACAATGGATATGGATATTGAGTTTCATAATCTAAATCCATTTTTACAGCAAATACGTGGTCATGGATGAAGACAATAAAGTAGAAGATCTCGTGGGAGTATCTCTTTAAAGCTTTCGGAAATTATTTTATCATCACTTTGCGAGGCTTTTGCTGGCATTTGTCTCATGCGTATTTATTGATTCACATGTCTTGTGTCAGCTGAAAGGCTTACGATGTTATGTAGTACGCAGTAAATTGTGCTATAATCTGCTTGAGATAAGCCTGCTCCGGTGTTGGGCGCCAATTTTGTTTATGTAGTTAGATTACTCTTAGAATTGATTCATCCACTCACAACTCATATGAACTCTGAAATTACTTCAGCGGAAATATTGTGGCCATCCATGTTTTATTTGACATGGGATTTTCATTGGGCGCCAATTTTACGACATGAAGTCTCATGCTGCTGTAATTTTGTTCCAGATCTTATTTTCTGAATCGCAAAAAACAGGTTTTGTGAAACATATCACTAAAATATTCCTTCTTAGTTCGGTAAATCTCACGTTGGGCGCCATTTTCTTTACAAATACTGCAACCATTGCTCTGGCCCTTGTACGACATTTTTTCCTCACATTTTTTCCAAACAGAACCCTTTAAAAATTCCCTTAAACCTTTTTTTTTATATTCCGAAGAAAATACGGAAAGGATATTCCATTAAATCTGCAATAGAAATCCCTTTTCAAGTCCTTTGTAGCAAAGAAAAATTGAAAATAAATATCTCATTCTCTGCTGCATTTAACGCGCGTTTAATCCCGGTATTCCACTTCAAGCGACATCCATCCGCCGAACACCAAATCCAACAGAGCCAGCAAATAAAACGAAAGACTCCTTGAAACTGGCAACGAATATTATTTTCCACAGGATATGCCACAAAAGCATTAAAAATTTGTATCGCAATTCTCAAAAGCAACGAAAGATGCTGTGCAACGACGACGACGGATTTATCGTCAGTGGTGGTGGTGGTGGTGGTAAGTGCAAGAAGAAATTAACAAAACGATGAAAGAATCACGTTTGAAGAATTTTTCTACTATAACCCATCACGCGCCCACCACCCAGAAAATACGGTTTTCATATCCCTGCCATTGCGCCCCTCCCTATGCTATTCGCTGCGTTTCCGCAGCTTTCACACCCAAAACGAGGGCGGATGTCTTGTTTTCTTTTCTTCTCTTTTTTTTCCCCTGCGAACTCTGAAATATCGAAAGGGTAGCTATGTGAAATCCTTTCTCTTCATTCAGGATGCGATTCCCACGGCACAATGATAAGGAACCGGAAAAGCCCCTAAACTATGGAAAAAATATTCCTGAAGCAAGCGAAAGAAAAAAAAGGTTAGAGGATGCTGCCACCTAGAATCCCACTACCCTCCAAGCTCCATCCTCCCACCATTGTGATTATTTTGTCGTCTCGTGAGCGCCTTAACCGCACATCGCGTAACGTGAACGTGCATAATGCCGCAACAGTCACCGTAGTGTGAAATTAAACATGCCACGCCATATTATGTATTCATGTATACGAGTACATTTCTTCGTCTTTTCGATGTGGAAAGGAGGTACGGGGCAGCACCAAGCCAAGACCGCATCTCGTCAATTCCCAAAGGTATGCAGAAGGAATCAAAGACCCAGAACAATAAGGTAAGGATATGAGGAGGAAATGGGCATTTTTTGTGTGTTTCTCTCTCTTATGGCGTGTGGCAGTGTTCCTTACTTTTAGGACTCGCGTACTATAAATAAAAAATCCTTGCAGAGAAAGAAAAAACAAGGACAGACAATCTTATTGGATTAAGATTTGGGTGGGAGAACGAAAATGAAAAACAAAGCAAAGGACATGTCATTTCAAGGATGAAGAGAATTAATATTTATGGAATTCTTTAGTGCGTGGTCTTATGCAATGTCATAGGTGCGAAAGCTAAACGTGATATCAACGAAATGAAGGATGGCATGGTGGGCTGAGCCGAGCGAGTCAAAGTAAATTAAAGTGGATAAGGTGTTAAAAATACTGAACAGACGGGGCGAATTCGTTGCTTACAATCATTAGCAACGGCGAATTCGTTTCTTCCTCATGATAGTGTGCATACCTTTTCCACTAGAGAATACCACACCATACCCTGTCATACTTAAGTACATTCTGACATATCCAAATAAGACCTAAGACATCACCATACTCTCATGATCAAAATACTTCAAAATGCGTCAGAAAATGCTTATTGGAACTAGATATAGGAAGAGCATGGAAAATGTGATCAAAATGGTGTAAAATAAAATATGAGCATACCACAGCAAATGTGGAAGAATACCTCAACATTCCCTTGTCAGGAAGACCCGTATATGAGGTACATAACCTGCTTGGCCGCTCACAGTGTTGTTTCAGGCCAGGAAAGTCCAGAGTTTGTCAAATTTTCACACTCCGGCAAATCCTGGAAAAAAACCCGAGAAGTAAAAGTCGGTACTCACCTTTTTTTTATTGATTTGAAGGCCGCATATGCCAGCATTTATAGAGACGAGCTATACAGAGCCATGTTTTGGTTTGGCATCCTTGTCAAACTTATTTGTCTGTGCAGGATGACGATGGAGAACGCTCACAGATCCATCAAGGTCGGTAGTGGCCTCACCAAGACCTTCGTCAAAAAGGATTTAGACAAGTTGATGCACTGTCATGGGACTTCCTTTATATCATTCTTGAGAGAATTGTGCGAAACTCACAAGCCAACACCGGAGGCACAATCTTTCAAAGGTCTGTGGAACTACTAGCTTAAGCCGTCGCGTCGACATTGACATAATGGCTGTCAGTGGTGCGTTCGCTAGTATTGAAACAGAAGCCGCCAAACTGGCAAAACCAAGTACATGCTGTCAACAAGGAGGGACACACAACATCGACGAATTGGACAGAACGTCATAGTCGTCAGCTATAACTTCGAGGTAGTAAGGGACTTTGTCTACCTTGGCACTGCCATTAATCCTGAAAACAACAACTCAGCGGAAATAAAACGAAGAAGAACTCTGGCCAATCGCTGTTTCTTTGGGCTGAGAAGGCAATTGAGTAGTAAGGCCCTCCTGGAACAACTAAGGAGACGCTGTACAAGACCTTAGTCATTCCAGTCCTACTTTATGGTGCTGAGGCATGGACTCTGTCGAAAGTGGATGAAGATATCCTCGGTTGTTTCGAGAGAAAAATTCTTCGGAAGATATACGGTCCCATTTGCGTTGAAGGACTTTGGAGGAGAAGATTCAACGACGAAATTTACGAGCTGTACAACGACATCGACCTAATCAAAAAACTTCACATCAGTCGCTTAAGATGGCTAGGATATGTAGAGCGACTAGACACCAATGCTCCATCCCGCAGAGTCTTCGAATCCAACCCGGAGGGACAACGCAGTACAGGACTACCACGCCTAAGGTGGTGAGGTCATCAACCAACTTCCAGTGCACAAGTTGAGGTAGTTCGCTAAGCGCTGGACTAACTGGAGAGGCTTCTTGGTTGAGGCCCAAATTCACCTAAAACTGTAGCGCCACCTAAGTAAGTAAGATATATGTCTCTGGTGGGAATACCTCTATGGGAATGCCATCAAGCTCCATGGCTTTAAATTTTCTTGAGCACTTGGTGCAAGCTATAGCTACACAATCGCCCGCTCCATGCACTTATGATCCTTATTCAGATTCAGCAGGGAACCATTTAAGCCCCTCAGGGGGTATTGTTCGATTGTCGCTTTTATTTTCTGTTGTTAGTACACGTGAGAGGGTAGACATCAGCTCACAGAGCTAAACTCAATTTATTTGACTAGGATACACCAGAAGTCCAAGTGATTTCAACCACCTTAAGAAGAACTCCACAATACCAACTTCGCTTTGACTTCATCGAAAGTCGTCCTCGAGGATGGAAAGGTCTTTACCAGACTTAGTTATGAAGACCACCTTAACTTCTTGCAAGGCTACCGGGGCGTTGCTTGGACCACGAAATGTCCTTCAAATTGTATGATGTACTTCGAAACTTGAGATATTAGAGTTGCCAGCCCTTTCTAAAGAAATATTGGAGGGATATTGTACTTTCCGGCTTCTTTGGACGGCGCAAATGAATTTATCTTCCTTGCGGTTTGGCCGGCTCCATTTCTATAAACGAGGAAAGCAACCCAATTATTCCGGGAATCGGGTCTATATTAAGAGTTTCAGAGTACCTTGGAGTAACTACCCTACAATTTGTCTAGAAAAGATTCAATTTACTGCTGCTTCGAAAATGGTCTCACCCATACCGCATCATCGATATAAAAAAAAGTACAAGTACTTGGCGAAATAGACCCTATGTGGTCCAGGGCCTAGCTTCACACGACCATTCGTGTTGTGTTAGTTATATTTCTTGGCACAAATGGAAGGGACCTACAGTTTAGAGCCACATCCGAAAGGGTAATTGAAAAGCTTTCTCATAACAGATGTTACGTTCGGACGTTTGTCAGACATTCGCGAGAGGTGGGACCGTGAAAAAACTTTGTTTTCTGGGGTTTGAACGTCGAACCTCCCCCTCAGGGATCTAACGCACTAACCACTTGATCCACTACGCCGACCATTATCATCGATGTCACCACAGGAAATTATCCCTGAATTTTTAAGTTTCGAGGTTAGGTAACCTATGAAAGAGTTTCTTGCCAGCCTTATAGGCTTCATGGTACTCTTCTAGATAATAACTGTTGCTACAGTCCTTTTTCTAATCATTTTTGTAGCTCTTGTTCAAGTCTTTAATTTTTCATGTGTCATGTGGTGTGTCCCTTAAGATTTCAGGATCATTTCAGCCTTTTTCAAGTCCAGGATTATAAATTTTGTTGGCTGTCAATGTATGTATGCAATGCATTAATTTGAGTTCGGCAAAATGGACTGCTTTTAAGCTTCTGACACGAGGTCTTGGTCTGAGTGTGACGTTGAAGCATGTGCCTGGCATCTCAGACAGACACTCTGCACTTACCCGAAACCCATTTATTAATTAATTATATTTATTTTAAAATGTCAGCATATTTAACTTGAACCCAATACGTATGCCACTTTCCCATATGTAATTGGTTTCTCCCACCCCCCTTTCAATGCGTTCCCCTCTGTCAGTTTTTGACGTTCGAAATGTTTCACGATAATTTATAACTTCCGTTAACCTCCTCAATGCAATACACATTCCTCAACATGCTCACGTGCTAAAACTGTCAATTGATCGCATTTCAAGCTCGAAAAAAAAAAAACAACAGCGCATTACCGTCAGTTTTATTGCATCAAAAATGCATTCAAATGTGACACAATAAATTCCACAGACCTCCGCACTCGGGAAAAAATATAACTCCTCCCTCTCATTGTGTGCAAATACGACATAAGCATTGCATTAAATCAACTGTCCGAAAATTAACGACCAAATAAAAGGGAAAAATGGACAAAAAAAGAATGAATATCCTGGCGTAACGTTCCACAGAATTATAAATCAATTCCCTCAAACACGAGCGGGCTAGTACTTACCCTCTCGGTTAAGGACGACTTGTGAGTGTGATTCCAGGATGATAACTACAAATGCAATTTGCCCGAGTTATGAAAATGTGAAAATGCGACATAAAAGTCAGAAAAAATTATGAAACTCATTCGAAAACACACGAAAATAACGTTAATTGCTCGAAAATTACCCCCGAAAATTTTTAGATTCCTGGCTATGAGAGGCGGCGGCCATTTGGCGTGCTGGCTGGCTGGCTGGCTGACTGGCTGGTTGGTTGGTTGGTTGAGTGGGTTTTAATGTTTCAACATTAAAACAGACACAAAATGACGCTTAAACGGGACTGTTAATGGGTATTTGTGTGCTGGCGCGTGCTAGTTTATGTATAGGTGATGGTGTGTCACAAAATGGTTGCGTTAAATACAGTTGGTCTGTATTTGTCCCCTGAAATATGCAACAGACATTTGATTTAATGAAGTTTAGACCTTTTATTTCGCAGGTGATGAATGGGTAATATGTTAGCCGAGGGCATTATCGTAGGTGGACCATGTCTATTGGCGAAATTAATATGACCAAGGTGCTTTGTTATCGGATGAGCTCATTAAAGTCATGGAGGCGGCTCATTGGTTGCATGTTACGTGTATCGTCCCATGGGTACCTTTGACCGTGACGTCAAAGATGACCTATGGGAGCAGATTTTTAGCCCACAAGGATGCATTGAAGTGGTTTCCAAAGAAATTTTACAATTTTCTCCATAATCCTAACATATGCTCAGCAACACTTTGGAAAATTGTTTGATACTCTAGTAGGTAATACATCCATCACCCGAACCATAGCAGTGTTTTCCAAGCGGAGGTCCTGGCAGTGAGAATAGCTGCCCGTGAGACTGCGATGAATGCAATACCACGGGAGGATATCGACAGCCGGGAGGCAATAAAAGCAATTTCTGCTGTAGAAGTGAAATCAGCGTGTGAAATGCTGTCTCGAAGAGCTTAGGGTTAATGGAGCCCAGCACAAGGTTTTATTCTGCTGGGTCCGACATGAAGACATGTATACCAGGTAATGAGAGGGCCGACTAAGAGGCCCAGGAAAGGTTCGGAATCCACATCGGAACTAGCCGACACCTCGGTGTTTATCCGGCGTTGTACACTGTGGCTGTTGAACTAAGGACTAAGGCTCTAGGGGAGGCCACCATCAGATGGTCCCCCCTAGAGACTTGTGCGATTACAAGAAGTATTTGACAGTGTTATGCAAAAGGATAGGAAATCCCTTTCTACCCCGAAAGGAGTCAACACGGGGCCTGGCACTTTGCGGTACCATATGAAAAAACTAAGACTCATGGAAGAAGGCTTACGTCGTGGATGTGGAGATGAGGAAGTCAATGGGGATACAACTCACTTTCTCTGTCACTGTCCAGGCCTTACTTCTTGTGTTATCTAGAAGAATTATCCAGCATACCAGTCAATGGCATCCTGAGCTACATCAAATCAACTGGATGGTTTGCTAGTTCATAGGAATTATCCCTGTAGAACTAGGGTTAACCAAAGGGCAAGGGACTTTTCTCCCCTACGGGTAGCACAATGGGTCTGTAGTTACCTGAGTATGTCATTGTGGACCTCTTCCACTCACCTACCCACGTACCTACCCTAACCTAACACACCCATCAGCCTTCAAGCATAGTGATCGCAATAGATTGTGGAAGCTCTGAGGAAAGGAATAAACATATTTCGTATGCAAATGTCGCTCCCCACATTTCAGATCTAGAGGCATTTCCAATGAAAAGGAGCAGAGACGCGGCTAGCACTTGATATCCAAGTAAATACAGACTTTATCGACCCCGCTTGAGGTGAATTGTAAGAAAAATATGCAGGAAGGCATGCCACAGTTCCCAGTCATAAAGCTGTCGAAACCCAGTAAAGATGGATACCAACCTTAAAATCTAAACGAAAATATTGCATTCTGCCCGCCTCGGCTTCCCTGCTCCTGCGCTATGAATTTGAACCATTTCTGGACCGATATAAAGCCCAAAATACAGCAGAGGAAGGTACTTATATTCTCAGTTCCGTTGGGAGGAGAAACTTGTCATTAGAGGCTGTCCAATCCAAAAAGTGCGATCAGGACGAATTTTTACCGATTACAATCATCACCCTGTTGTAACCCCATAAAGCCACAGTCGCGTATTTCATGGTACAGGTTTCAGCATGAAGAGTACCAGATACAAATGCGAATAGCATAGTTTCTTATGAGATCCATTCTACAAGAATGCGCTTAATACTGTCGCTTACTCCTTCGTACCTCCCCCACGAGGATAACCAGAGAAAAAGTTGTTCGCCTCATGTTTTACAAAATCCTTCTCTTTCACTAGAGACAAGTGGACATTTGAGGAAAATGTATTCTGCCCAGAGGGTGGCCTGTTCTTACATGACAAGACAAAGGAGGCAAATTCAGATGTATAGCAATCATGGTGATAGCAAAAAGGGTGTAGACAGGCACCTGGGTATTGGGCTCAGTGGCCTTGGGCTCATGTGCCTCAAATGATATGATAAAAGAGTACAGCTTCGAAATTAAGTTGAGTAACAAAAGGAAGTGACCAATGAGTACTCCATGCTAACAATCGTAAACAAGCCACTAAAGGATGTAAGGACAGGTCAAGAACAGGCGTGGAAACTTGGGAACACACATTCTTAGCTCAAGAACCAAACTTTAGATCAAATTAACAGGCTTTGTACCATCTTTCAAGCTAAGCTAAATATTCTGATCATGTCAGGAGCACATCCATTGCCCAGGCGGGAAGGGTCCTGGTGCAAAATCAGGGTCCTGGTGCAAAATCCGTAGCATATTTGACTGTTTTGGGCCGATACAAGACAAGTTCCCCTATCTAAGCGCTAGGAAGGGCACCAAATGGACTCTAACCATCGGGTACTTTAAGACTTAGTGCGGCGCTTGATTTCCCAAAGCTAAGTCGATTGTTATGAGCTTTTGATGTGACCTACACCGCTTCCTCAATAATTTGGTGAATTTATTTCATTTTGCTTGTCGCTTCCTATAAAGCGTTAAGGATATGGCCTTACACAAATAGTCGATCATAGACTGAGAATCCGATCCCGACATAGAGGAGTGGATCAGCAGAAAACACGGAGAAGTGAACTATTACCGCACGCATTTCCTGTCGACGCATGGGTGCTCCCGGGAGTATCTCCATAAATAAAAGCACGTGGATGACCCATACTGCCAGCATTGTGAAGGTAGGCCACAGAACGCGGAACATGTGCTGAGGGAATGCCAGAAGTAGGGCCAATGGCACCAAGAAATATAAAAGTGTTCCGTCGCAAGTGCACTAATCACAACAATGGTGCAGCGATTGCAGATAGAAGAACGACCACCGAGAAGCGCAAGAAATAAAGACACTGCTGCTACTCTCTGGCAGTTGAGAAGGAAGTGACAAATCTCTTAAGAAACTGACCTGTCCCTGCGGAGGAATGCCTTGACCGGCGGTGCCGCAGGTGGGCAGACAGGACAGAGCAATACAGGAGCATAACTCGTAGTACGGGCTACAGAGTATCCATAAAGGATTTTACCCCTACCTTGCCGAGTAAAAAATAAGACTGAGAGTCCGAGGCCAAAATCTTTTCATTTTGAGTCGTGAAAACGTTCGTCCTTGTGAAAACACATCCTCGTTCAAAATTAGGTAGGTCATGTCTCCAATTAGAACCTAAATGGCGCCCTGTTTCAGAAATAGATGGTTTCACTTCCAACACGGGTACCGCCTGGAATATCCTCCAACTGAAAACCGAAATAAACGGCAAACACAAAAGAAAACAAATATTTCTCAAGAACGCTTCATCATTTCTCAAGGACCCCAGTTTCATAGTTTAATTTGTTTTGTTTCCGTCTTTCGGAAAAATATGCAAAATTAAGGCAACGAAATAAAAATTATTCGCGTATCCTTTCCATTTCTCGTTTTATGAAGTGACACCGACAACGCAAAACGTTCGCTCTCCAACCGCTGCCACTGCTGCCGCCGCCGCCGTACAAAACTCTTTAGCATACAAATTACCTTCAATAAAACTAGATGGCGCTAACAGTTGCAAATAAAAAGCCAAATACTCCAGGGAGAGGAGTACCAGGACGAAAAAAAAAAAAAAATGCCAAAACGTAATCAAATGAATATCTCATTTGCAATGTGAATCACCGAATGACCAACCACCCCGAGAACTAATCCCAGCTAACCATCCCCAAGCATCCTCCACTCCTGAGTGAGGTTTTTTTTTGTTGCTATACCTCAACACCACGGGGGAGAAGTCTGCTGCTCAGGGGGTTTTGGGTGGTGGTGTTACTGATACTGTACCACTCCCTCTGGTGACGGTAAAGCATTCACTTGCGAGTTATTACATCGACTATGCAGTCTCGTTGTTATACTAAATTATACAAAAATCCCCACAACAGTTAAATTCCAAGTCCAAGCTCGACCTGCGAGGTTATGCAGAAAAATTATGCCTGCGTAGCAGGGAGCCTAACTGCACTAGCGCACCAACCGATGGGGTACTCGTGTTTTGCCGCACGTTTGCGTGCGTTCGAGAGCTTGTTAGCAATTGTTATGGCGCCCCCGAGCGGGGGAGGGGGTGCAAAATATTTATTTTAATTCACACATAAATAAAATTGGGGTTAATGCGTGTGGCGCGTGGTATTAAACTTTCACCTGATAAAAAGGTAACGTAGCATCGCGATCCTGGAATGAGTGGTGGTGCATTGAGCTGGTTTTTTGTGCCACGTTCTCGGTTTTGTTATGACGCCGTGAATTTGTTATTCAATTTTGCATTAATTTATTGTGCGAGCAATTTTTTTTTTTATCTTTACATATATATAGCGAAAGAGAGGGTAGATGGATGGACATTAATAGTAATGGCAACCGGGGGGGAGGGAGGAGGCGTAGGCGTGAATGGTTCGTCGATAGTATGCAAATGATATGCATAGGAGTCGGGGGGCGCGTGTATCTTTCGAGGAGATTTTGTGAAAATTTCACGAGGATTTACAGAAATTAATTTAAATCGGGGATTTTACGTCACGGGAATGAATGGCAATGCGATTGCATAAATTTTAAAGGTGTCACTGGTGGGGAATTTAAGCGGAGGATCAATGGGAGCTTTGAAGCCAATTTCATGCTGGAAATCTACTTCAAATTGAATTGTTGGATCGCAGTTTTGTCTAATTTTGATTTTTGAAAAATATACACAAAATGTCGGCTGTATCTGTGGATTATTTAGCGCATTTTAGGATCCTTGGCTTTTTGGAGGGTTTACTGGTGAAATTGTTCAATTTTTTGGAAAGAGATTGTGTACCTTGTGATGTCTGCATGATCTGTCAAGTCCACATGATCATCTGCTTGTTGATAGCCATAAAAGCTTTGCAATCACGTAGATAAAAGTTTGTACAGATTTACATCAAAGAATCAACACCTAGACGCTGAGCTGTACAAAGCGGCGGGCGATGAATTGGTGAGGAGCATGCACCAACTCATCTGTAAAATCTGGTCGGATGCAAGCATGCCCGATGAATGGAAGCTCAGCATTGAATGGACCCTCGGAGCTGCGCCAACTACAGAGGCATCAGTCTTCTTAACGTCGCATAAAAGATCTTGTCGGCCTTATTATGTGAATGCCCGAAACCGTTCGTTCGACAACAACCTGATCGGTCGATGTCAGTGAGGTTTTAAGCCAGGAAAGTCCACCATCGACCAAATATTCAAATTACGGCAGATCCTGGAGAAAACTCAGGAGCTTCCAATCGGTACACACCACCTTTTCATCGATTTTAAGGCCGCGTATGACAGCATTTATAGAGCTGAGCTATATAGAGCCAATCCTAGTTTTGGCATCGCTGCCAAACTCGTCCGTTTGTGCAGGATGACGGTGGAGAATGCACGCTGCTCCATCAAGGTCGGTAAAGACTTAACCGAGACCTTTGATGTCCAAAAAGGTTTCAGACAAGACGACACAACAATCAACATCGACGTCTCTGACAGAACGAAGGATAACTCTTGCCAATCGCTGCATCTTTCGGCTAAGAAGGCAATTGAACAGCAAAACCCTCTCTCGAGCAACTAAAGTGACTCCATACCAGACTTTAATTATCCCAGTCCTACTTTATGGCGCAGAGGTCGCTCGTGGCTATTTTGAGAGAAAAATTTATTCGGGTGATTTTTGGTTCCGTATGCATAGACTGTGAGTGGAGGAGGAGATACAACGACGAACTATACGGGCTGTTCAGCGACATCGACTTAGCCAGAAAGTTGAAGGTCCAACGACTGAGGTGGCTGGGTCATGTAGAACGCATGGACACAAATCCTCCGGTCCGGAAAATCTTCGAATCCATTCCCGTGGGACGGAGCAGTAGAAGAAGACCACGACTAAGGTGGCGCACGCAAATGCAAGGGGACCTCAACCAACTTAGCGTGCGAAACTGGAGGCAGCTGGCTGGAGACGCTTGTTGCTTGAGGCCCAGTTCCACGCTGGACTGTAGCGCCACCTTAAGTAAGTAAGTAAACGTTGAACTGGCTTGACTTTTCCGAGAATATGCCCTTTTACCTGTCACCTGTACTCTTCTATAGTCTCCGCCATAATTGAAAGTAGCTTCTTCCTCTCCGGATTGTCTGCGAAAACTTCTCATATCGATGCCACTAAGGATTCGCATATTAGTACGATGCTTAGTAAATGCCCATACAGTCTTTTAAGTTTTAACCGTGGTACCGGATCCTTTGATGACCATTTCCTTTGTGGTTTCTTTTAAGACAGAACCTATTCACAAAATCAGTCAGTCCCCTGTTGCTGCTTGAGCCCAGTTGTTGTCGTCCTCTGTCAATAGCTGTGGAATTTCGATACTGAGATTGTCGAACTTAGTTGCACTATCTATCGACAACACGAAAGCCCCTACCGTCTTCTCTCAAAAAGTATCTCTCCACCACAAGATTTGATTCCCACTCAGTTAAGCCATCTTCAGATCAAACACTCCTTGCCCACCAAGCTGACCACACAATGCAACTTATTACTTTCGTACACTTTCTTTGATCCCTCTATCCAGTCGTCTTCTCCGACAGCTTTGTTGTCGCCATCGTCGTCGTCCATTTTCAATGTCCGCTCATGTATCCTGCGGAATTTAATCCAAAAATTGTTAAAATTAAGAAAGTTTTCATCTCTCGCCAAACCAAGGAAGGACGCAACCAAATGAGAAAAAAAAAGGAAACGTTTTTCTTGTGTTATTAACTCTAGCTACAGATGTCTGTATGTGGAGGTCCTTGTATGGTTTTTGGAGGGAAGAAAAAGCAGAGAACTAAACTTTCATCCGATTAAGTTTTTGAATCCTTTCTCTCTCTCTCTCTATGTGTCTGTCTAGGAGAAGAAAAATATCTTCAAAAGGATTTCATATCCGAAAAACCCTAAGAGTTTGTTCAGGCTCCACAAGGACTTCATGCTTGACAGATGTTTACACCACCACCATTACCAAACAGCACCACCGACCACCACCCCCAAAGGAGTGAACCAACATCCGGTGAACAAGTTCTCATCTTGCTTAGTGGTCAGTTGGTGGTCGGCTTCTGTTCTTCCGGAATAGTAGTTTTTTTTCTCCCCTCTCTCTCTCTCTGTCTCTCTTCTCCTGGCTTTCTTACTCTCCGTTTCTCTCTGTTTCTTGCAATCGTTGTTTTTCGTGGCTTTCCATTAACAAATAGTCGGTTAGGGTGGATAGGGTATGGCGTATTCACCCAGAGAAGGGGTTAAAATATGGACATCATCATCCCCTATGTTGTGGTTTGTGAATTGCGGTCCGAGGTTTTGGTGTTTTAAGAGGTTTTCTCTTCGTTTTTACGATTGAAATTAATTGCTTGGCTTTGTCGTCGTAGTTCTGGTGTGCACTTCGTCGTCATCGTAAAACCGATGTCCTGGCCGATGTTGTTGATACCAGCCTGAAGGTAGGTTTTCTTTCTTTTTTATGGAGTGTAGAAAGAAAGGATGGTTATGTGATGAGAGTGACCAAAAGCCTTTTCACCCGGAGGCCTCTTTCGTTGGAATAATAAACTCTGAATCTCAGTTCTCCTTGGGTAAATAGTTTTGAGTTTGCCAAGGCAGTGGATAGGAGCTGATGACGTATAGAGAGAGGGATACTGCGATTAAGTGAACATTTTTAATCCTTAAATAATTCTTCGTAATTTTATCTTTACACTCTTCTGAGGCATCAAGCTGTCAAGGAGCAGCAGGAAACCCCTTTTAGAACTAAGCTCCTTCTGTCTCGCTCAAGTGGCCTGATCTTATGACACATTAAGGAAATGGAGAACGAACTTTACAGAGATTAGTTGGGAGAGAGGATGTGGAGTGTGTTGGTACTCTGTTTCTGTTTAGGTGGGCTAAGGAGGTGGTGAGGAAAACTCAAGTGCAATGAATGGGAATGCTGGCGAAATTCATCGTGTGATACATTGAATTGCTCTCTAAAGGGTACTCATAACGCCATCTATTGTATTTTATTGTAATTAATTAAATTTATGGATTTTTATTAAACATGAGTAGAAATGCCAGAAGGGTAAGTGATGAGGTGGCTACAAACTAAGAGTTTTTGACTGGATCTAGACACCCAAGCACAATTACAAACAATTCGATGCTGACTTTTACAGTTCTTCTAAGTTTTAAGGAACGAAAGATAGATCTAATCCTAATGGCCTACTGATCCTTACCGAAAACATGAGCAATTCTGTTCGTCGAAGCCTGTGAAACTGAACTGAGTCTAACGTACTTCAGGACATATTTCTCAGAATATGTAGAGCAGACGAGTAACATAGATGAAAGTCTATGCCATTGAGATCTGCGCTAGGTTAAACCTTAGTAAGGGTATTAAGGGCGGTCTTCAGATAGCCAGGCAGCACTCACAGCGTTGTCGTCCAATTTAATGGATTCCAAATCAGTTGAATGCTGCTACGATGCACTGCAATCCCTTGCCAGGCACAACAAGGTAAAACTGGGATGGGGCCCCGGTCATCTACGGATTGAAGGCAACAAATTAGCAGATGAACTTGCTACGGCTGGCTCAGAATCTGCGGTCACAGGACCTGAACCTCACTGTGGCATCAACTAGTCACAGCGCTGATTAATGACTGGGAACACAAACTTCGTCAGGGCTGAGACAGTTTAAACGACTGATCATGCCTTATTCCTACAAGGATGTAGTAAACCTTAATAAGTATAGAATAAGGAAGCAGGTGAGCTCTCTCACAGGCCATTGTGGCCAGAGATATCAGCTTAGCAAACGTAATCTGAGCTCAGACACGTAATGTAGGTTCTGCTCGGAGGAGGACGAACAAAAGCGACTGGAGCTTTTGATAAAGCGATGGATGCACATGACACCTAAGAACGCCAGATCACCAAGGTCTTCAAGGAAGGGGCACCCTAAATGGAGCACTCTTTTATCCGACAAAGCCGGGCAAGTACATGGGAGGTGAAGGATAGCTTTCTCCTCTTCCTAGTCCCTACAGCTCCTGCAGAAGTCGTTAGAGAAGCGGTCAAGTCTACTGGCGTGTTGTCCTATAAGACAGTGTCCAGTGAGAACACCGGCAACGCAGCTGATCTGTGTTCGCTTTAGTTTGACCAACTCGGCACTACGTTTATGGTCCAGCCTAGGCCAGATCTGTCTCGAGATGAGACATGTTGAGTCGTTTTCCCATCTGAGATTGGTCTTGCTAATAGCGTTCGGCTTTAGTAGATGCTTACATGTAGCTAGGGGCTTACCTAGGGATTGCCTATCAGGCAGAATTCTTAGAGTAGTACCCTGTCTTTCGAGCTGCATCCCTAAATCAAAAGAATATTCAAAACAGAGACCGGTAAGACTTCTCATTTACACATCTTCCGGCAAAGACTATCGTCCTTTTAATTACGAATGTTGACGCGACTTACTGACTACCGTATACAAGCTTTGAAGTATATCCTGCTCAACATCCAATATAAAGAAGGACTTGGTGGATTAAAAGGAGGACTGTGTGAACGAAATGATTCAATATTCGAAACCAAAAGTATAAGATGGCTTCAATTATGTCAGGAATTGGAGTAACGCTTCCCACACTGCGGACAATAGCCATGTTGTACCCGAAAGTTTATCCCAAAGTTTGTTCAATGTTTCCCAACAAATACTCTCGTTCTGGTCGCCGACAAGGGTTCCACAGGATAACAAAAAAAAACTAAAATTTCCACTTCAAAAACTGTGTGATGCTCGAACTTCTTTTCATGTCGACCGACATATAAATTTTCAATTTACACATAAAACTTCCAAATATTTCAACAACAAGACACTCATGTTCACATTTCAATCCGTTCCAACCGACTCAATTCCCTGAATTCTATCATCTCCTTCCTAATATCCTACTCGTAGATAGACAGGAAAAAAAATCCTAGAATTCTAAACTTGTGCATTCTCACTTTGACATAGGAAATGAAAAACACCATCATAACTTCACAAAATACGAACATATGTACATACTCGTATATTTCATTCTTCAATTGCTTGGTATATCCTTTTACGAAATGTGCATGCATGCGGAAGTCTCCTTCTCCGTCCCTCTCTCTCTCTCTCTATCGATTCCTCCTCAAATATTCACAGATATTTTCACATAATTTACACCCGCAATAAAATATTTGAAACTATGTTTGTATGCAGGAGAACCGGAAAACATCACCACCACCACCACCATCACTCTTCTGCCAAGGAAAGCACCCAACTAACCCAAAAGGATAATTCAATTGAGTCACAGATTTCAAATCGATGTCCTCCCCGGCACAGAGAGCATACAACACCAGTTAGAGTTAACCGTCCCACATGGTTGTGAGAAATAAAATTTGTATCCTTGCAAACTACTCAAACAAAATTGCCCCTCTTCTATCCACACGAGTGGAATGGGGTGGACACTTTCCGTTCCAATGCGTATCCCCGAAAAGAATATGGAAAGCACATAAAAACGAAAATAATTCGAACGCATCCTATTTTTGTTGTTTTCATCTTTCTTTTTTTGTTGCGTTGAAAGTGTCTGTTTTATGTTGCTTAGAAGTTATTTTTTTTTTCTCTCTTCAATTGCCGCAGGACATAAAGAACCGAGCAACAAAACTTTTCTCTTTCTTCGGGGGGTGGAAGAAAAAATATGAAAACAAACGCATGTCAGGGAAATGGAAATAAATTCAAAAACGCGGAGAAAGATTTTCGGTTGAGTTTTTCTCGTTTTTCTCGTTTTTTTTTTTAAGGATACCTCTCCGTTCGCATTATAACAATCTTTTATCCTTGTTCCGATCCTTTGACACGCAATGGATCCCTCATAAAAGAAAAAGCAATGACAACAAAAAAAAAAAAAAAAAAAGTCTGCAAAACTTTTCCACTTTCCTGTTTTGTGCTCTTTTTTTTTATGGCCACGTTTGTTCAGTTTTGCGTAGATGGAGATTCGTCACACACATATTTTGGAGCCGGAAACACGTACTACATACATGCGTGTCCTTTATGATGCGCGACCTCCCATCCACAATCATTAAAACCGACAGCAGGAAGAACAACAAATTTAAATCACCTTCGAAACGACGAGACAGATGAGCCAAAAGAAAAATGTTGAGATCGTAAATTTTCCAACAAAACTACATAAAGGAAAATAAGAAAAAAAACTTGCGTATAAGGAAAACAGGATCAAGTTAAGGTGGAACAGCGTCGGGCGCCAATTTCTGTTTAGCATCAAAATAATTGTTTTGGGAGGTGATTGTCATTTTTAGGAGAGTGTTTGTCTTAAACTTGCAATAAAAATCTCAACAAATCCTTAAACGTATTCAAAGAGAATGACATCCTTAATCCAGGATGTAATAAAATAATAATAAAAAATTGTGAAGTCAACTGAAGCTAAACTTCTGGCAGTCACTGTGTACAGGACACTTTCAGCACATGACATAATACTGATGGTAGTAGTGTGGGGCACTTTTCTCGCTCTTGGTCGTTTAAACTTGGCCACTTGAAGTATTTTGCGAAACTGTTGGCCTAACAAACGTCTGCTATACAGGCTAAGTGTTCGCCGGCCCTTTGTGGAGACTTATAATCGAAAGGATAAGTGAAGGAAAACAATGCACGCATCTGAGGGCCAATATAGCAGCCAAATTAATCGATTCTAATCCTGTGTTTAGACCCCGGCCAAAATCACGGCTCCAATCAGGGCCCCTGTGGAATACTCGAATAAAATGTGGGCTGAGTGAGTGAGTTGAGTGAGCTAGCCATCTCCAGAGACCAAGAGCTTTGCATCACGTTTGCTCAAGATAAAAGGTTAGTCTCTAGCAATAGATGTGCGATGAGTAAGTCACAGAAGGGTTTATCCAAAGCCAAGTGTGTGAACTGTGCTCTGTACAGCAGCAAGAGCGAATGGAATGGTGAAGTCGAAGTGTACCAACTAAAATAGAACACAGATGGATCCAAAACATCCACAGGTACTGGGGCAGTTTCTTCCAAGTAGAGGTCCACGCCATTGAAAGATGCGCCCAATTCAACCTCGATTGGAAGTATAGGAGCAAGACATCGCGATACTGTCGGATAGTCAGACCGCCATCAAGGCGTTAAGCTCTCATAAAATCAGGTCTATACTGTTGTGGGAGTGCCTCGCCAAGCTAAGCCGACTGAGTGAAACAGAGTCACCCTCTACTGGATACCAAGTCAACTGGGAGTAGTGGGAAATGAAGCAGCTGATGAACTAGCTCAGAGATTAGCCATTCTGCGGGATTGGAACGCACACGATACGGAGGGAGCTAAAGGAGGAGGAGGATCGCAAAAGTACCAAACTTTGGGAAACACCGAAACTGAGACAGGCCAAAGAACTTCTCGGAAAAGAAGTAGGTTCTGCATGAACTTCAATAAGATCCGATTGCGCATCCTCACAGGCTTCCTAGCGGGTCATTGTAGACTTAAGGAAGACTTCAGGAAACTGGGTATAAAACAACGCGGAGACTGTAGATTCTGCGGCGATGTTGAAGAAACCCCAGGGCACCTTCTTAAGGAATTTTGACGCATTGATCCTCGAAGGAAGGATCAATTCGGAACTATCCGAAGAAGATCTACCATCGCTAGATCGACTCAAGATACTCCGGTTCATCAAGGAAATTGGACTGGAGGAGGTACTCTAAGTCCAGTGTCTCATCGACGGGAGCTCAAAGTCGGGGAGCACAATACATCTTTAAGGTCGCAGTGCAATTACACCCAAATCCTCAATTTGCAAGGATACAATTTCAGGCAAGTTTAGGTTTGTAATTCAAGGCCTTTAGTGGTCCTCCGCTGTCTTCTTGGAAAATAAAAGTATGCCAGGAGTACTGTTAGCTTCAAGCTGGAACCATAAACTTCAGTCCAACTTTTTGAGTCACCAGTGCAGTACGGATATGTGAACAGGAAATGGATCCATGGTACGGAAAGTTGGAGTATTGAAAGGAGGAGTATTGAAACAGCGCCAAATAAACTCTGAGTTCATCAGATGGGAATTCAATGATCATTTCTGAACACCCTAAGCTGCGATCGACTGAAGGCTGTTAGGGAGCTATGTATAGTATGCGGAAATTTCTAGCTATGGAGCAAGGAACACTCAAATCGTTACCAGCAATGCTCACATGGTCAAATCTAAGGAAGATAGGTTCTTATTAGAATGCTACCTGCAGACTAGCCAACCATTTTAAATTTTGCTCGGCCTATGACACTCCGAAGGATATGTATGATAACTAGAAAGTAAACTTTTGTAGTACTGAGTCCAGTAGACTTATAAGCCTTTCCCCATTTTTCCTCCACTGTACCTGTTACTCCCTTACCCGACGCACTTCCGTAGCCACTCCGGCCCTGATCAACTGCCACTATAACTCTAAATCTCCTTTTAAATTGAAATTGGCGACGATGGCAATTTTTTATTCCTTTTCGGTTGGCCCCGTCCATAATTTTTTTTCAATACAAGTCAATGAATGAATGCCTTGCCGCATCATAAAAAAGATATCCTTCCTTCTTAATGTGCTGATGCGTTGTAAAATATCCTTAACCTAAAAAAAAGCGAACCAAATATAGCTTCTCCATCCTGAAAGGACACAAGGAAAAGCAAAAAAAAAATTGAAAACAGATAAAAATTTAATGCAAACGAGGAGCAAAAAAAAAGTTGAAAAAAAAAACTTTCCAAAACTTATCCCGTTTTTACGGTATGGAAATCACAAAGTAGCTTTGCAGAGAGATATCCTCACAAAAGTTGTAATTGAAACTTCTCACCGCCCATGGTTGTCCACCCCCAGGGGGCAATTCCGCTCCTTTTTTATGGGCCACTCGCATTTTTTTGAGGTCATCTCAAAATATTTTTTTTTTTTGCGCTTTCTTGCGCGTCATTTAATATGAAAGCAGGTGGCGCGGCGGCGAATGCTACGACAGGATTCACTCAGTCACTTAGTGTTTGGCTTATAACTGCACAACACACTAAATGGATGGGAAGGACATTCAAAAACTTTTCACTTTACTCGAAAAAATGAAAGAAAAAAAAAAAAAACCCATGTAGCGGGAAATTTTTATTATTTCAAACTTTTTCCACTTTTTCGAAGGACGTAAAAACTGTTTTCAGCAACAGTTCCTCCAACTTTGTCCTACTCTCTCTCACTCCATGTGTATGTGTGTCATTAGAAAATATGTAGGAAAGGCAATATCTCGCGTAGATTGTATTTGGTTTCCTTCCGAAGCCGCATCCACAGCTGATGTTAGCTGAGCTTCTTTTCGTTTTTATATCCTTGCACATTTATTAAGGACTCGTTGAAATGAAATGCAATTTGCATAATATAAAACCGTTATTGGCATGATTATTGGCGCAATTCTAAGAATATGCGTTTGCTGTACGGGTATGTCTCTCATTTTTTTTTCTTTTCATTCCAAGGACGAAGTGACGGTTTTTTATGCGCCCCCTCCTACTCAAACTAGTAGGAGTTTTAATTAAGTCAGGACATTGAGAGAGGATGGGAGAAGCAATTTCTTCTGCATAAGTGAGGTTATTTTGCATACGAGCAGGAGGATAATTGAATGAGTAGAACGGAAAAATTCTTGAGAATTTTATTGCAGCGCGTAAACTGAAATTAACATATAACGACCAGCGAAATAGTGTTGTTAAGCCATCGGGTTGGGGTGGGGGAAAGCAATAAAAGGATCAAATTGAAAGTTGAAATGGCTTGACGGTTGGTGAAGGCAGGCAGGGTAATAAAATGTAACCGCTAGGTGGGTCTTTGTTGGCTCCGAGGTGCGTGACCGCAAATGTGTCTGATTTAGCATATTTGATGGAGAGATTGGTGCCTTTGTTAAAGGATCTCCTTGGCTTTTCCAATCACCTCGGTGGAGTTTTATTAGACGCGAAGGTAGGCAAATGAATTCAACCGAGCAGTGGTGGTTTCAAGGAAGACTGCTGGGGTTTTTATTATTGGTGCTCGCGTTGATGGGAAGTTGCCTATTTTTCAGCATAGCTAGAGGCGTTGAAAAGTGCTGAATGTCACCGAAAGTAGCAAACAGCCTGCATTGTTACATCTCGTAAGACTCATTGTATCCCTCAAGCCCTGAGACAGATATAAATACATCCCTGGCAATGGAATGTGTTCATAAACTCAATGAGTGCTCATCACTAAATGAGGTGACGCTGCTCTGGGTGAGAGGGCAGGTAGGGACTGAGGGCAATGAAAAGGCGGATTCTCTAGCAAAGCAAGCGTCAACCTCGGAGCTCTCTGGTCCGGAACCATTTGCTGCAATTGGCATAGGAATGGAGGAGCACCTGATTAACAGCTTGACCGCGGCGGAACACCAGAGAACTTGGTCAACCCTGGAAGGTTGTAGGCAGGCTAAAATGGCTATTAAAGTGCCGACTGGCTACACTCACAGAGAAATTTTAAGCTTGGTGCGAAGAGCACTTCCAGGTCATGGAAATTTCGAGTAACACCTAAAGAAGATGGGTCTTCTGCAGGATGATACCTTAGTTCACAGGCCTTGCCTGGAGGAAATCGAGACGGCGGCACATATATTGTGTCAATGTCCGGCATTGAGCAGTCTTGGGATGCCACTGGGAAGAAACCCAGAAGATGAACCAGATTTCTGTAAAACAGATGCTAGCGTTGACACGAGGGATCAAAGCCAGAGAAGAACTGTGGAGAAATCCAGACAGTCTCTCAGGCTAAGATGGATCATGGAAAGAGACGAAAGGGACCCGTAATATGAATCCCTCAAGCCCGGCTTCCCCAATAAATCAATGGCGCTCACTAAATACTTAGTCTGCTCAATATAAAGTGCCAAAGTTGGTACCCTTAGAATGAGGACACAACGAAGAGGCAACAAGCTTCTAGGAGTACTGAGACTATTCCACACAACTTTAGAGTCGTAATGAAAAGAATATTGGGCGTCCGTTGTGATGCCCATTAGGGGGGTGCTAGTTCCAGTTCTTGTGCTGGGTTTCTTCCTTAATCCTTACTGTTCGTTGTTTATCGTCTCAAGCCATCGTGACTCCCTTAGAAACCGGGAAGGTTTAATTAGTGAGACATCAGATAGTTCCTGTAAGTCATGGAAGTAATATCGTCCAAGTGTTCTATTTCTCAAGTTACACTGGCTTGGGCAGTAGCAGAGATAGTGAGGTGTATCCTCTTGAGCCTCTTCGTCGCCACAGATTCTTCATGTCATCGTTGAATTAAAGTTTCATCGTGTAGTTTCTTAGAAGGTTGTGGCCAGTAAGCGCTACCAACATTGACAACACTTTCTGTCGTTCTCTAGTAGGTTCCTGGTTCGGGGTTTTGTCGTATCTTGGCCAAAGCTTTCTTGATATATCGCAGGTAGTGAGCGAGTTCCACCTACTGTTAGCTGTCATTAAGGTCTTGCATTCAATCCATTCCCTAAGGCTGCGGCTTAATCCATTGAAGTGCTCGATTGCGGTCGATTGCAGACCCTTTTCAAGGGACCCAGCGGAGAGTAATGTTGTGCTGTAAGCCAAGAACCTTAAGCTTTTCACGGAAGCACTGTACTAGCTTGGATTTGATTGCAGTGGCAGAAATCCTTTAATGGCCGCCTGTCTGTCAATAAAAATGGTGATATCATCACGTGGTATTTCCATCATTGATACCATACTGGGAGCCTCTTTCACTGCCAAGACATCCCCTTGAATCTATTCTAATCCAACTATTCCTAGCAGCCCTACAAGTAAGGGGAGCAGGGTAGGCCTTTAATAACTATTCAACAAGAAGCTTCATCACCACTCAGCAAAAGTTGCTTAATCACTGGACATTGGCCTATGATCCCTAGAAATAGAACATTTAATGCACCGTTCTAGAGACTGCACGCGCATCCTTCCTCGAAACATGTCTTTTACAACAGAGCCAGTAGTCAGGAGCCTTTCACTCCCTAGCTGCACAGCCCAAGCATCATTGGTCCGCCTCCCTTGGAAGATGACAAAGACAAATAAATTCATGAGCCCCAACTGGCAATTTTCGATAGTTAAACCACAGTTTGGTCGGCATTTACCCAGCCCCTGACGTTAAATTAAAATTCCGACCCAACCAGCTTCACGTGCAATCCATTCAAGCCACCGAATATTTCCTTCTCATTCGGCTCATCTCTTAAGCCAATCATAATGAACAGCTTACCACAGTCCGTTATTTTTTTTTTTTTTGGCTCGTCGCAATGCGATTTTATCATTTTTCCTAATTAAATATCCCTTAATCCCTGCGACTCATTTCATAATCCATAATTTACGTAATCGCCGCTGAAATTGATCCTGGATTAAACGCATAAGCCCTTTAGACGATCCCATTCACAATAACAGTTACACCGCTACAAATAGAATGACCCTTCATTTTAAGCTGCCAAATGAATATATGGCACCAAAGCACTTGCAGCATACCATTGAGTGTAATTAAAGTCCTTTCCACATAAAATTTTTTTTTTACAGATTCTCTCTGCGCAAATTACCGCATTTGTAAATGAGCGACGACGAAAAAAAGGAGAAACTGTAACGGTTTGTGGCTGCGGTGCAAGCGTGCATTTAATTACATCTCACTTATTGCATCAATAACAACTGCAACAGACGCTTTGCCGACGAAACAAAGTGACTTTTCAAAGGAAATAATTGGCGCCCGACGTGCGGCCAGTTTCAACGGCGTACCTTGTTTTTTTTCCCGTTCAGATAGGAGTGAAATTACTCCAAATAATGTGAAAATATGTTCGAAAAGTTGCCCAAGGTTTTGCTGGGTGGAACTAATAAACCAGCCAGACGTCCAGCTTTTCACCAAATGCAGGCGATAATGATAATAATGATGGAGAGACCACTCTCCCACCGGACAAAGGTTACAAGGACATTTGGCTGCGTCTGCTATTATGGGTATGTTTGTAATTCCATTATTGCTTCCACTTAACTCTTGTTTTTAAAATTCACAAACAACGATTTGGCCGGCGTTGGAAAGTTTTAATTTTTTTTTTTTTTTTTAATTTTTAACCACTTTTACGTTTGCTTTCAATTTTCATGATTTTTTTGGAGAGAAAGAGAAGGGGAGAATAAAATAAAAACAAAATGCAAATATGTGTACAAAAGAGGTGGTCTGTCTGTCTGGGCATGATACGCGGCGAAATGTACTTAATTCAGTTTTCCATCTGTCTGAGTGGGTAATAAAGAGGTTTCCAATGGTTTCCCAAGCCGGGTTGGGTATATCATTTTTTTTCGATTGCTTCTCACTTTTTTATGCCAATTAAATTCGTTTAATTTAATTGGTGATGGTGTTATTATTTTATATGTGTTGTCTGAGGGTGTTTAAAAGCAATTATAAGAGTTGGAGGCGCTCTTCTCTGTTTGCAGTTCAGAGTGCTCGAACTCAATCCAACCTGATCAAGGACATTTTAATATTTTTCCTCATACACGAATATTGGGTACGGTACGGTTTTTTTGTTAATCATTGATTGTGGTGTGTTTATGAGTGATTTTCATTTATAAATTCAGGATTCATTGGTGGTGCTGGATGAAGTGTAGAAGCCAAGGATGGCACTGTAGTGCCACTCGAAATAATTGAACGTGCTAAAGGTGTTTGTACTTCCGGATAGGATACACGGACTCTTGTATACGTTTGGGTTTATTAATTAATTGGTGAACGGGTTTGTTTATTTTCGTAGCATTTTCAGGGTCATTGAGAGGTTACTGACACGCGAGATGTAATTTGCAAATTGTGTCTGGCCATTATGGGTACTTGAGCTCGATTGACATTTTATGGTGACGTTAACGATAAAAAATAATCGATGCCGTCAAGTATTACAGTCATTTTGAAGGAGCGACATTTGAGTACGTATTAAGGGAGATATAGCCGGCTGTGTTAAATTTTCTTAACGAGAACGAAATCGCCTCAATTTTAAGTACAATGGTGTTAAAATGCAGCTTTCATAGGTTTGGATTGTGTCGACTTATATAATAGAAGCCTCCGACTCCGCCTCCGAAGAGTATAACAGCTTTATTAGTACGTTGCGCCCTAAGACTTTTCGCCGCCTTATCTGAGAACTGATGAAGGGTGGGGGGTGAGTCACACTTCCCCAACAACTGTTTGATCTCCTGCAACGTTGAATGTATTGCTCGAGACCTGCGGCAGAGATGAAGGTGCTAAGACTGTCACCAAATTTTGATTGTGTTAGATTTAGCCATACCCGGGCAAATCTTCCTTTTTTTGACCAAGAGATGGGAATTTTTCTTAGTTGAATCCAAGAACCTAGCAACGGTTTGGAAGCTCCACTAACCTCCACTTCTTTTCCCCTTTTCCTACGGTGTCACCGGTGTGGAGTTTCATGGTTGGGAGGCGAACAGCTTTATCGTTGTATCAAAGGCCAATCGGACGATGTTCCACCAACCCTTTCGGTAATGATGAGTTTCAGAATTTTTTTATCCGTATCCAGCATTCCGAGTGGTCGAAACGATGGACCCATAGGAGTATTCCTTCCCATGGGCACGGTTCCTTCTTGGCTCTGGGGATACCACTTCGATCAGGTGTAAGCCATGGATATTTTCTAAAGTACCCGGTGGAGTTCAAATTGACCTTTCGAGGGCTGTGATGGATATAGACGTAGTGGTTTATACTATGTCCTTTGGTAAGTCTCGTCGAGGGTTCAGATGACCTAAAAGATAAACTGTTCAAGGCAGGAACTTCCCCGGCTGCTAAAGTCTGACACAGAAAGGTTTTGACATAAATCAAGCTTAAAGCCTGAAAAATCAACTGACTTATCTCAAAAGTTTGGTATAAGGACCCTCTGTAAACTAGCAACGTCATTTCCTAATGCAAGCTCCTTGTTAATCCGAGGTTATCTACTAAGCTGAATAAAAGTCGATGTAAAGCTACCAGAACAACAGGGGATTCTATGTTTTCGCTTGGAGTCCAAAGTGCTATCCACCATGTACCCCTCCCGTCGATAGACTCTTCTTTTTCGCGATGGCCTGGTACCACATTCATGCTGGCATCACATCTGCTAGTGGTCGATAGTTAAAACCAAAAATTGGCCATTTCTAAGCTCACTCCACCGGCCTGACAATATTTTCTGAAGGAAATACGGAACGCGGTCAACCACTTTGTACAGAGAAATAGACGCACACCCACACCCACACCGAGCAAACCCAAACGAGATAACTTTAGAAAAAAAGTAATTTTGAGGGTGTACTTTGGAGTACTAAACCACCAACCACCACACCAACCACCACACCACCACCCCATCATCAACAGGAATTTTGATAACAGAAGCAGTAGTACTAGTGGGGCGACTAAGGGAGGAGACAACTCTGAACCTGTGGGATGTGGATTTTATTATTATTGTCTCTGTCGGGGTATTACAGGAAAAAAAAAAAGTTCTAAATTTTTATACATCCTCTTCTGCAACGGTATGGTCCGGTATCAAAGTGTGGCGATGTGACAAAGCTTTGGTTAGACATGAAATGGAAAAAAAAAAAAAAAAAAAGTAAGTAAAGTAGAAAAAATATCGCCGAGAAAATTGGTTTTCCACTCTCCGCCTTTTCCTTTGTTCATGCAAAAACCAAAGGACACTTAAATAAAATTCATTTACAGTTATGCTTTAGCATACCATCTGCAGACTGAGCGGCCATAATAGTTGCAGGAGGGCGACAACGAGAATGAGAAAAAACAACGGAATCCCTCCGCAACCGTCAAACTCCAAATGGTTTGTCATAAAAAAATGTTTTATGCTGAAAGCATCATCCAGGATATTTCAGGATATTCATAGTTAAATAGGAGCAAAGGAAACTCCCATAAAAGTGTGTTTCATCCTCATGCATGGGAGGCGGGCGAGCTGAATTTTTCACTCGCAAAATAACCGCTAAAAGTAGAAGCTATGCAGGAAGTAAATTGCAATCGTGTTCCTGCTGCCGTTCACGTTCACATGTTTTCTGGTAAATTTTTTTCTGGTTTTCCACTTTTAATTGGCTGTGGCTTTATAAGCTTCCTAGGGACACCAGTAACCAGGATAAGATCGATTTCATGACTGCGGCGTTTTCAATTTGAAATCACACACTGAGCGCTAGAGAGACAAACAGACGATGGGGTGTACACATCCATTTATCCTGCGGCACTAACCAACGGCGACGACGACGAATCATTGTCCTTAGTCAGCTAATCTACGAAATTCTAGCAATTAACCGTTATTTATTGTGTCTGGCATAGAATTCTCATTGAAACATCCCGCATTTTCTCCTCTGCAAAGGACACATACACAGAAACATTGATAGCCGCCATCGTCTCGATCTGATAAAGTTTTCCACTGAATGGTAATGAAAAAAAAAATAGAAAATGTCAATTGGTTTTCATTTTTGTCGTCCTTTTTATCCCGGGGTGCCGGGAACGTACGTGTTTAGCTTCCCTTTCGTCTGAAACATGAGTCACGAAACACTCTAGTCCTAGTGTGTCGACGACTATATTCAGAGTTCATTTATATTGGAAAGTCACATCTAACACCGGGACGGCCACCCACCCACCTACATAGGTGATGACATTTATAAATTACATGGAATTAATTGGCTGTAAGCTGTGTTACATGCAAGCGAAACAGGATTTGCATAAAACTCCGTTTTTCCATGTTTCCTCTCTCGTTTGTTTGTTTTGTTTCGATTTTTTTTGTGAATTAGTGAGGCTAATAAAAATGTCTAGGGATGATAAGAATGTGTGAATAAGTGTTAAATAGGTTGGTAAAAATGGGTATTGTATGAAAAATAACGGTTGACGCGATACCAAGGGCGTACCTGCGGAGGGGGGGCGTTGGTGATAAATTGCATGAAATATATTTTACCAGAAATAGGTTAGATAAAGGTGAGGTGAGCGTAAAGTGCTTATTAAAACGGTAACAGCGTGAAAGGAATTGTTTTGGGATAAGTAACGTGATAATTTATTATAGCGGAAGAAATTAGGACAAAGTGGGTGTTGTAAGCCACAGGGGAGAAGATGTGGTGGGTCCGTTCTCGGCCAAGCCTAGATTTTGTTTCTGTATTTTTCATAATTTTAATCCATTTTGTGGTGTGATCTAGTTTAGGCCTAGGAAATTTCTAGAATGTTTCACCTGGTATCGAACTATTTCTATTTTATATGCATTTTCTTACAGGGCCTGATGTCGGGCGCCAAACAAATAACAAAGTAAAAAACGGGCGTTAGGCACAGAATTTAAAACCAGCAAGCACAAAAATAAGCAGCGATGGAAGGGGGTAGTGGAATAAATGATGTAATTGTTAGGGAGAGCAGTGTTATATCTAGGGCTACCAGACATTAATTTTTTCACAATTTCTAATCGCGATTCAAGCAACCATTGATAAGGTATTACGTTTGGGTCTGTAGTAAGAAAGATGTCGGGCTCGACCTCATTTGCGAGAAACCAAACAAACTAACTATTCGACATCTTTATTGGTTCATCTTGATCCAAGAAGGCGCATCATGAGTGATGAATGACGTCAGTATTATGTGTATCCAGCGTAAAATAATGAGGCTAAATCTCCAGACATTTCTAGCCAGAGTCGCTAGATTGGCTTGTCTTACTCATTTGTAAAGGGCATCACAGTGGTCCTGGTTAAATTCATGTTTTGGGGTCTATTTAGACGGTTTTCTCTGCATTCAATCCTCTCTATAAGGCTGCTCCACAAATGCATCTCTTAGAAGATTAAATCAACCTAGAAACTTGTAAGCCTACTGATGATGATGATGGTAAAAATTATATTTTCATATCGAAATGTGACTACTAAGTGGCGGTAGTTTCCTAGACGCCAAAACTTAGTCTGAATCTTTGATCAGAAATGGACAGCTCTTTTGCTGCTTCATTCTCAGTTTAATGGTTGGATTCTCTGAAGAGTGGAGCAGAACTAAAGATGCACCGATGGGTTCAAAATCTTTAACGGCAATCCTACGTTGGGCGCCAATTTAATTCTTTGATAGATGCTTTCTATAACGAATTTCCAAATTCCAAGCTCACTTTTCTAGTTCAGAATAATTTTCGTGCGAAGTGCTTTTGGAAATCACTTCCGGTCTTATATCCCGCAGACTTATATAATTTTGTAATGAAACCTCAGGATTGGTGATGCACATTTATTCACTCATTATAGCGCAGTATACGTATTGAAATACAAAAGAAATCAGTTTCCAGACACTCCGTCGTCGAACACCATTCCCCTTGCTTTGCTCTTAATAAAACGGTCTCTTGTTCGACTCTAAAAAGCATCTATTAGCGTTCAGTAAAGTGTCCTTGAGCCACCGACAAATGCCAGGAATTTTCACATATTCTGTCGTCGTTGTATTTGATTTGAATCTGTAAAAATATTTCCCAAACCAAAAGTATTCCTTTGCGGAATATCATTCCATCTAGCAAAACAATTTGAGATATTCCCTAAACGAATTCTATTATAACTTACCGCCCACACACACATCTCTACTGCAATCTCAATTGCATGACGGATATGAAATCCAATGAATGAAATAAATAAAATCTCGCCCGCGCATTAAGTCCACCCTACACAAAGCAAACACTTGTACACCAACTCGTCTCTATGTCCTTACCAGATGTATAGCATGTTTTCATTCACCTACTTACACACAGTCACCATGCACCATAGCGACACAAGTCGTAATCCTTCGTAAATCTCCTTACCTGGCCCTTAAATTACTGAAAGAGATTTCCCGTTCGGTTCGGTTCGGTTGGGTTCGTAGGAGATTAAGTTAAAAGGACACACATGCTGCATCACATTTAGCATTATCTAAACCTACTCCTTGTTGTATCCATCATACCCTTTCCGCAAGACGCGCTGTCAGTGGATTTGTTTTACCCCAAAAAAAAACCACGCACACTCACACAGGACTTCAGTGAATAGAAAAGAGTCCTGGAGACTATTGACAGCAGCAGTGGCTAGCGCACCTACAATAACGATATGACGACCATATCCGGGTTGTATGTCCTTCAAGTTAACCACCTCCGCTACTACCCTGCCATGTAACACACACCGTTATACCATAGGTACTCCATAAAAACCCATTGAAATTGATGTAAAAGGATAAAAGCAAATAATGTCCAAATATTAAGTTGACGTCCAATTCTTTTTTTCTTTTTTTTTTTTTTCCTTTTCTGCTCCTGCTGAAGCTGTTGTGAGTTAGAGAGGGTGAGTCAGGACTTCTTCAATGGACAGTGTTTATGTCATATGCTGCATTATAGTTCCTGAGGATTTGTCCTGCTGCTGATGCTGATGCTGATCCTGTCCGGGCTGAGGATGATGAGAGAAAAATGAAATTCGTTTGCGGACGATGAATGTTTTCTATAGCGCCACTGGTATTCGAAGTCCTTTTGTCCACATTGGCGAGCAGAATGGAAGGTAGTTATACGCTCGGTCACTTGAGTATAGAAAAATGAGTAGGGAATTGGGCCACAATACAGTACGTATGTTGGTGATTTTTCGAGTTTTTTTTTTCCGGTTTTTGTCCTCCTCCCCTGTCCAGCGACCAAAGTTAATCCAAAGACTTTCGCACAGGACACACAACATATGAGTGTGCGTCTGTATGGGGATGGAAGGATCCCAAGGGAGAAGGGTGATGGAATGATGCCATGCCTTGATGTGGATCAATTTTGACGTTTTAATATGTTTTTGGGCAAACAATACCAAGGCTGACAATTATGCGGATCAAATTGATTATTGAGCCCAAGGCGTAAGGACGACGGAGAAAAAGAGAAAGAGGGAGAGAAATTGAAAGGCCTTCGGCCGAAAGTGATTAGATTTGTGTTTCTTTCGTTTTACTGGGGATGAATTTGTTTGGAACTCGTGGACATGTTGACATTTTTGGAAATTGTGTACTTATTAACGAAGGTCATGTCCTGGTTCTGAGTATTGCGAGGGTTGAAGAGCAGGCAACTGTAATATATGCTTGAGATTAGTTTGATCGATGGGTGATTTTAACGTCGGGACTAAGACAATTTTGAGACGGTAATGACATGTGTCTGATATCCTTGAAAAGTTTGCTCAAGCTGTCGAAAATCTATTTTCGGAAGGACTACCGATAGATTTTGTACGCAAAGGCGTGGCACTAATTGAAGGAGGCGATAGTATTTAGAGGAACAGAAGGAAGTGTTTTGGGTTCCATCAGAAGTGTCATCTAATTTTAATCAAACGAATTAAGCACTCCTTCTACGAATGCCCTTCGAGCTGCTCCGTCAAATTAAGCGAAGAATTTAGTTTCTTGTGTTTTTGACTGCAGAGCCAAGGCACATAACGTCATTTACTGCCTCGACCTTTGAGCTGTTTATTTTCATATTCTTTTCTGTACCGGCAGTCCGCCCTAATTGTGTCCTTTGCTGGGGACACCATATACTGTTTACAGACTTTTAAGAGAGCATAAGGTTGTCTGCTGCTCTGCATGAATCTGTTCCAACCACAGAAAGGCACTGATGGCCTACAATCGCATCCTCAACAGGGATTTCTCCGAGCTCTATGGCTTAATATAGTGGATATCAGACGAATAGGAGTACTGAGTTGAAGGACATTGGCTCGAAATCGAGATCCATGGATGAGAATTGTTGAACAGGCTAAAGGCGAGGATGATGATTAGACCCAGCTGGTTAGTAGCAGAAAAAGAAGGGACACAGTCCCCCTAAGGATCAGAAGCCACAAGGTTGTCTTACACCTGGCAATTAAATACCGACCGTGTGCAGCCTTATCAAGAACAGTACCATATAGGAGGACCAAGGCTGAGTAGAAAACAGGTGCTGACCAGAGCAACTAACTCAGTCACATATGCTTTATACTCGATCAAACTAGGCCAAGGATCTTAAAGTAGATTTTTGTGCGAGGAAAATAAACCCTGTGTACCGCGCCTCAGTGTACTAAGCGTATGTTGCGCTTCCGGTATCCGATGATGTAACATACGTCACTGCTACTATTAAATCCAAATATTCCCATCACGATGGAAAATAGCCAGACTGGCCCTCATGAGGAAAGGAAAAGGTGACCCAAGCTCCCCGTCTTCGTACAGGCCGCTTTGCATGTTGGACACAGCAGAGAAGCTATTCAAAAAGACCTCCTGAAACTACGTCTACTGCTATCTGTAGAAGAAGCTGGAGGGCTGTCATACAAATTCAGACGCGAACGTTCGACGATAGATGCGGCGCAACAGGTGATAAACACAGCATGGTAATAATCACTCGAGAAAAATCTTTACCCTGGTTACACTTGATGTCAAGAAAGTCTTCAATTCGGCTCTGTGGAAGGACATGCTGGGGGCATAAGTGAACATAAGTTCAACGTGCTAAGATATCTTCTTCGCATGACAAGGAGCTATCTTAGCAGTCGAGTCCTAGTCTACGACACGGAAGAAGGAGAGAGCAGAAGGGAAATCACTGCCAGAGCAGCTCAAGGTTCTTATCTTGGTCCAGATCTCTGTAACGTCTCCTACGACAGCTTGCTCCGCTTAGAGACTTCGAGAGACACATTCCTGGTGGGATATGCAGGCGATGTAGCAGCTGTCATAGTGTCGCGGAATTTGGAGCTGGTCCAACTCCGTTTAAATCAGGTGATGCGTCGGGTAAACGAGTGGATGGAGCAGCACGGCCTGAGCCTGGCAACGGCCAAAACTGAAATCGTCGTACTCCCAACGTAGGATACCCACCATTCTGCCATTGTCAGTGGGCATAGAACATGAAAACTCCCCTGTCCGCCAAATTTACAGCCGAAGGGATTAGAATATGGATCTCATCCTCCTTCACTGAACGAAATTCGCTGCAGGGCGTAAGGTACTTTATCAGGCTCCTACGCCTACTCATATACTTGATAAAAACTCCAGCTATACGAGCTGGCCCAAAAAATTAGCACCACAAAAAATGGTTTCTTGTCGTTGTAATGTTGGTCCCTAGTACCTTGTGCTGTCGAAACGGCCTTGTAATGCCAGTATACTGCCGTCTGACAGTCTATCACATGACATGACAGTATATGATCAGCTTTATTGCAGAGCCACGCCATCCTTCTCGAAATGAAGGACATTTTGGTTCTTAATGGCACATGTATGTGAAAGCACATTCCTAGAGCTAGTCCACACAATTGCGTGTGGCACAGCTCTCCAGGATGCAGGTAGACTAAACGACTACTCCCGAAAGTTTGTAAGAAATCAACGGCATTCTTGCTGTCTCTCAGCAGAAAAGACTGTCAACAACTTAAAGTCGGTGCTAAAAACCTAGAGGCACGTCAACATTTCACCATCAGGCGTTCTAAAAATTATCCTTTGGAACTCCCCGGAGCCATTTCTCGGGCAAAATAGCCTTCATTTCACAAGCAACTTTACGCTCAAGTGCCTCTGTGACTCACTTAAAAAACTTCAGAGCTTCTAAACTCTCCAATGCCATCAGGAATGTCATCGAGCCGACATTGCTAGTTACTGTCTCCAGGAAGAGCAGCCTTTCGAATTGCAGAGAAATCAAATACTACACCTTCAGCGCTAGTGTTGATCTTTACAATTACACCGTCAGGTCCTTAGTTCTCAACTCCTTGAAATAACCTACTAAGCGAGTTCAGACATCCATGCTGCCTCTTCAGAGTGCATCGCAATGGGTCCTTTTCCCCACCTAAGTGTGAGATAACTCAAAGCACAGTTCCGATAAAGCCATAAAACATACTACAACTTAAGCTTGTTATAAAGGATGTGTTTAATGAAAGCTGTCTTTACGGAAATCCGAAATCAATACATCCCTTGCAGTATCCTGTTTCCGAAACCTATTCTCCGGCAATACTTCTCAGCACCCTCACATTAAAGCCGATTGAACAAATTAATAAAACCACATCTCAGCTAAGCACCCAATCTGCCATACAAACTAAAATCCATTTGATTATATCCTTGTATAAAATGAAATGCAAACACAATTCACTTCAACTGTTCCCTCTCTCTCTCGCTCTCTGCCTCTCCTATCTATTCTAATTGATGGATCCTTTCTAAAGCAACATGGCCCACACAAAAGGATTTATTTCAATGGACCATTATGCACAAAAGAATACGAAAAAAAGGACTTAAAAACGATGTCAGACAACTGCAACTAACCATTACCGAACCACAAGGACATTCACAAGCTGCAATCAATGAATAAAACGGATGACTACCACCATACCAAACGAACGAACTACTCCTGAATGCAAGGCACTAGGCCACCAACATAAAATAGAAAAGAAAAGGAAAAAAAAAATATATCCCCACTGGAGGCATTTAAATCACCTAAGGACATCTGTGTGCGCAGGAAGTAGCTACATTCCCTAGTAGCACAATAAAGAAAAAGGATTTTCGATTCGATTTTAATCGCAATCTCACACCAATTCACATAACATCTCTTTTCCTCTCTGTCCTGTCCTGTTTGGGTACAAGAAAAAAAAAGGAAAATTTACAACGCAACGAAGGAAAAGGAATGTTTAGAGCAGGATTCCGCAGCAGTCATCCTGTTTCTCTTGCAAAGAAGCTCAAAACATGAGCACAAAAGTTTTCCAATAAACTTAAAATACTTTTAATGTCGTTCTCGTGAGATGAATTTCGGGACGGGCCACCCTGACTTTTGCTGTAAAAGGATACCCTTTTCGCCAGCAGTACCCAGTACACTACATATAACACCAGCAAGAACGACGAACAATTTTTGAGAACCTAATTCTCTTTCCTGTGTCTTTTTCCACTGCGAAGTTGATTAGTTCGGTAGGCATTAGAGCAGAACTTTAAAGTCGAAAAGTTTTCCACTCACCACAACGACTCAAGGACCCACTTTCACTGCGCCCTGTGAAATTTTCGCATCGACGTAAGGTGTGCGGTTAATTAATATCGGTTACTTGCTTGCAAATAAATTACCCAACTAGGAGACAACGATTTTTCTTTTTTTTTTTGATGGTGGATGGTAAATATTCAGACAAACTGAACTTGCAAGGACTCTCGACAGACCGGAACGACTAAGACGAAGAGGTAGAAGTAAAAATTTTAAGTGAGCAAGAAGGACTTTTGCCTTTGACTGTATCTGTGGCTGTGGCTGTGGCCTACCTTGAGGGGAAATTAATGACGCGTTTAGAAGAGGGAGAGACTTGAAATAAAATAGGATTACGAGTCCCAGTTATCCTTGTCATACGCATTTTTCGTCTGACTGTTGTGTGCCTGGTGGCTTAGTGATAATTTTAAATTACCGGTCCCAACACCTAGCCCCCGCCGCCGGCACAAACACCCTGTGGATAGACTTGTTAACGCGTCCAAATGAAATAGCCATTATCCAGTTGGCGCCTTTTGCCACCACTACCACCAGCACCAATCATGTTATCATAAAATTACACAAACAGTGCCGAAAAAGGACCTTTTTTTCTGTGTGTGCTATTCCTCACCCATACTCTTATCATTGTTTTGTCGTCATAGTAATCGTCGCTGCTGCGTATGACCGCTGGAGGCGGCCTATAAGAAAAGAAAGCAAAAAAGTATCCTTTTTTGTTCCTTTGGTGTGTCACAGAAGGTGCTATCGCAGTGACCACACACAACTGTGAGAGAGGAGGCGAAAAATGGCGTTAACGAGGCGAATAATTTTATGGCAAAGTGTTTTTCTACTTCATTAACATACACAGAGTGCGCCCGCGATCAAGAGGAATGTCCTTCCTATGCGTGTGACTGAGAGCGAAACATTGGTGAGTCCCTTGAGCGGCTTTTTCGGGGGGATTTTCTCACCTTTCGTCTCGCCTAGTCGTTCTCATCTGCATACTGGGTGACGGGGGAAGCAAAAAAGAAATCCTATTATCGGATCAGGATAATTTTCCCCATTTTTTTTTGTATACGAACGTAGTAATCATCGTTATTACCGTTATCGCTGTCATCCCAACCCCGATCCGGTGTTAGAATTTTCATCATCATCGGCCCGAAACGGGAGGTTTTTCATCTTTTTTTTTTTATGTCGTTGCGATAATAGTTGATGTGTCCTTATTAAAAGGACCCGATGGTACCCCGCTCGAACCCTGAGTATCCTTTTTCTTGAAGGTTGTAACATTTATGAGTAATGAGCCATGGGTAAGTCCTTTATGACTTCAGATATTAATATCCTTTTGATGAGAAGGTAGATATTTCCATGCTTCTAGGGGTGTTGTCACCGTGTCGTGTGGTGCTGTGGTGCGTTGGTGTCCTTTGTGTACTAGAGGAGGGGGCGAGTGATGAGTTTTTGCTGTTGTAACTGTGTGTGCGAGTGATTAAATTGACTTGGGGGCACACCTTAACGGTGCGGTGATGGTAACATTTTTGATCCTTGACGGATTTTTTGTATTAGCTAGATAGTCATGTTTGGATAATGGAGAGATAAGCTCTCGGAATAAGGAAGTCATTAGAGGGATTTTTCTACTGGTCCCGTTTGACGTGCAGACGAGAAGAAGATTTTTTTTTTTTTTTTGGAAGTGGGTGTGCGAATTTTGTTTTTGTTTCTTCTCCTTTTCGTCCTCTTAATTTGGTTAATTGAAATGCTGTGTTTGGACTGATAGGAATTTAATTATAGCTAATTATGATAACATGGGTTATTAGGAGGTGTACTAATTAGGTGATGGCCGGAAGAAGGCGTTGCATTTGTGTGCGGCACTTGCTTGGTTATGTTAGCTGTCTCCGGGGTCCTGATGTGCGTCTGCACGGAATGCAACTAGTACTGTAGAGACAAGTGGACTCCCTTCGTTACACTTGTCGAACATGAACAGCACTCTTTTCTAAATCCTTGAACGCATTGGAGGATCATCGAATTTCGAGGAACAGTAACATGATTTTCTGGAGTTCTCCCAAGTGTCATGTGACATCATCTAGTTAGTCAATGCTGACCTGAATGTTGCTTCATCAAGTTGATAGGAGAAGAAGGACATAGAACCTCACACCTCATGGAGCATACGTGAAACATGGTGGTCACTTTTTCCCCTTCTCATCTCAGGCCAGTTATCGTCCTTTTTCTCAGTTTTCTTATTGTGAACCTGTGACCAGGAGTTGGCTCGGAAGATTGTCCTTTCTAGAGCGAGAGAAGACCAAATACTCGAGTTAAGTAGGAAAAGGCACTAAGGAATCATCCTCATCATGCATTGTGAGCCGACTTAATTTGCTTCCATCTGCAGACCTTGAATTTTTTTTTTATGGTTTGCGCTAGTGGATGTGGAGTTTCCATAGATACCAGTAGCCCGTACTACTGGCATTCACGATTCGCGGGTTATTCTCCTGTTCCGCACCTGCGTACTGAACCACACCTCTGTACTCATCAACCACTCTCCCCGCAGGCCTGCCGTTAGGTATAACTTCGCGGGGCTGGTTAGCAATTATGATCTTGTCTCCGGGGCCGTCTCTTGGGCTCTTCTTAACATACTCGTCTCATTGGTGCTGGCAGCCGTCTGTGGCATGTTTTGATGTCCCTCCTGTCTTCGCTGTTCTTTGATGATGGTAGCCACAGTATCGCTTACTGCTTCCCAGGTTTCTTGGGTGCACAGTATCTGTCTGGTGATGTTTTCTGGTTTTAAGTCTACGCCCAGTCTGTTCGCGAGCAAGTTACGTCCTTCGTGATATCGTACACAGTGGAAAATTATGATTTCCGCATCCTCGACTGCTTCCGTGCACGTTGGACAATGAGGGTTGTGTTTTTGCCCAATTCTGTGGAGGTGGGCCTCGAAACATCCATGAGCAGTATGCATTTGGGTCAGGTAGAAGTTCAGCTCTCCGTGCTTCCTATTGATCCAATGGTCTATCATTCTCTGCATCCATCTGCCTTTGTCAGAAAAGTTCCATATCTCTTGCCATTTTTCGAGGCTTGGTGGTACCTCAGTGCCACTTCGACTCATCGCTGATGGCGCCAACAGACCTTGCAAACCAAGATTTATCTAGAGGTGATAAATTCAGCACATGATAAAATTATCTCCTTACTCTACGACCCACAACTCAAACTACGTGCACCTACCTCGACTGGATCGAATGGTCCCTAAATTAAACTTCACTATTGCATCCAAAAAAAGGACCGAAACCTATTTAAGGACCGACATCAGGCCACTACATTCTATAACTACGTCTAGCAAGTTTCGTTACATTTTCCTCTGTTCCAGATCCTCAGGCTCAAGGACTTCAGATTTCTTTAAACAAAGTCCTTCATTCTTCCCCACTTTTCATCAATCTACTGAAGCACTTTAAGGCAATTCGCCATTGATCCTTCCATGCGGTAGATGACTTTTCAATTTCACGTACCAACAATCTCCCAACAGCAAAAAAAAAATCAAGGACCTCTCCCCCTCACAAAAAATCCATTGGTCCTCCCATGCATTTTGCTAATAGATTTTTCTAATTTGCCATCTTTATATCCTCAAACCACTCTTCTATAACTTTAAGGACATTCGAAATACACATCACAGGACGACCATACATGTAGAACGAAATCTCAGCTACTAGCATCAATTGAATTGATATCCATAAAAAAGGATGCTATTGCTACTACAATCCTCAATAAAAAAGAAATCTTAATCTCTTAATGGATGACAATACTCGCCAAGCAAGGGTGAGGCTATGTATGTGTCCTTAAAGCTCAGTGAAATAAAAAATAAACGAGGAAAAAAAGTCATCCTGTAGTTCTGCGACAAAAATCAAAAGCGAATCCCTTAACGAACGACCAATACACAACGATACGATCAGCATGAAGTGTGACATCGAATGTGTGAGTACAGGGAGAAGGACATTCAACAAACGACCAAGTCTGACAATAATAGTATATCTCTGTGAATCTTTATCCTTTTTTTTCCTGCGTTAGTTTGAGATTGAAGTAAAATATACGCTTGTAGTGATTCCTAAGGACCTGAAAAAAGGGTGTCACTAAAAAGGGATATACACCTCGAATTGGCTGCTACTCGAGAGAAAATGAAATAAGACTTGAATCCTTTATTTTTCTTAGAATATCAAATCAATCAGTACCAGTGGAGTGGTTATCCAATTTACTGGACGGGAAATATTTTGTTCCTTTACTGTGTTTGCGATTGCAATCGAATTATGGTTCAAATTACTCAGAATATCCTTATCAGGAACTCTCTCTCTCTATTCGTACTTCATTTGCGCAGAAAAAGAAAAGGAATAAGGAGAAGAAAATTCCTTGAATTGTCTAACTGGCTAGACACAGCGGTTGTAAACGAGGCGCCACAAAAACCCCAAAACAAAGCAAAAATTTTTGAAGGATGAAAGGATCAAAAATAGTACTATAGATACTATAGACAATCAGCACGGCAGTGTGGGTAAATCTTGAAAACACCACAGCAAAAAGTGAAAGTAATAAAAATACTGCCTGAGTCCTTGCTGAGGGGTGGGATAGATAAATTTCCTGTGGACTAAAAGGATAGGGAATAGGGTGATTGAGGGGTTGACAAACACCACACACACACTCATACACATCCGCACACAATCGATTCACATAGTTTTTGGCTTTTATTTTATTTTTGGTGGCCGTTTGTGTTGTTTGTTTGTTTACGGCCATTATCCTTGCTTTATTGTCGTTGTTATTGGTCTTTGCCTTCGTCTTGTTGTGTACTTTTTGTATGATGTACTCCTCGTCATCGTCTTCCTGTTGTATTCTTCTGTGCTCTGTGTGGTAAAATTAATAAAATATTCTGAACACTAAAATCCTCGTTGGTAGCAAGGACAAAAATGGTAATAATATTGTATAGTTTCCTTTTTCTGAGCTGAGGATGGTGGGAGTGTGTTAGTCAGGGTATATAAATAAAAGAGCAAAGCTAGTTCGTGCCGGATACGTGCTTGGACATAAATGAGTATGGTCAACATCGTTGCAAGGGAACGATACTCTTGCCCGGTGAGCTTGACCTTCTTGCAGGATGTGTACAGCATGGGATCAGGAGCGGATTGAAACAAAAAAAGACCTTGGAATGCAATGAAATATAAAGGCGCCAGAAGGAGCATCAGAACGACAAGGATTCCAACATAAGTTCTACCAGACATGTGTCGCAGAAGAACTAAAAGTCCTTAAAGCAGGATTAGATCATTCTTTCCGTATCATCAATTCCTCGCGATGCCCTTTGCATGGCTTTCTGATAGTGAGCCAACGATGAGCATATGCTGAGGTCGACTGCACATGTGGAGCTGAGCACTGGAGCCAACGCAAGTCCATCGGGATGAGCTTCATGATGGAAGCTTCATGGATGTAAAAAACCAGACTAGGTACCTCTTGTTGACCTGACAGGCTAAAACCTGCTACTCAGCAGCAGGATATTCGCCCTTATATCTTCGCTTGCTTATGGTTTAGCTGGATATACATACCTGCTACCACTGTCACTGAATCTGGGGTTTCTTTGAAGTGACCAGGGAAAACCCGAGGCGTCAATTTTGATGGCTTGCTGGCCTGGGTATTCTGCAGTTGATGCTGACGGTACTGGATTCCTCAAGAAATTACATGACATTCCATCGGCTAAGTCAGGTCAATCTGACTGCCGATTGCTGGTTCTAAGACCGCTAGGTCTGGCTATAGTTACACGATGTTTTGGCAGAAGCCCGTTTCTGAACGTGGTTTTACCTAAGATGCCCTCCTTTCATATCGTAACGTTAGATTTTCAAGAACGATGTTAACGTAATATTCTGGGCAATGGCTGGTGTATGGCTGTTTAAGCGTAGAGCTTTCTGATTATGGCAACTATAAGGTTACACAGAGCTTTGAGGCATTGCTATCGCAGGACAGTAATCAACGTAATCGACCTGTTGCAGTCAATAGGGAACTCCCGACAGTTGCCCTTCAGACATTACGAGCTCAAGAAGACTGTTTCTTTTAAATTGGAGCTCTTTATTTATCTAGGTAGTGGGTAAGTGAGTAATGTCCTCAGCGACATGGATCTAATCGCAATATCCATCCAAACATCCTATTTTGTTGTCCTTACACATTTGACAGACTTCGCAGTTCTTTCTTATTCCACTTGTCCCATTCAGCTTCCAGTTTCGTACTCAGTTTTAGGGTGCTTACTTACGTACTTACTTAAGGTGGCGTTACAGTCCAGGGTGGACCTGTGCCTCAAGCAACAAGCGTGTCCAACCAGCTTGATATTTAGCCAGCTGCCTCCAGTTTCGCACGCTAAGTTGGTTGAGGTCCCCTTCCACCTGTGTGTGCCACCTGAGTCGGGGTTTTCCTCTACTGCGCCGTCCCTGGGGAATGGATTCGAGGGTTTTCCGGACCGGAGCATTTCTGTCCATGCGCTCTACATGACCCAGCCACCTCAGTCGTTGGACCTTCACTCTTCTGGCTAAGTCGATGTCGCTGAACAGCCCGTACAGTTCGTCATTGCATCTCCTCCTTCCCTCACCGTCTATGCAGACGGGATCAAAAATCACCCGAAGAAGACCCTCTGCGCCAGAAAGCAGGACTGGGATGATTAAAGTCTGGTATAGAGTCACTTTAGTTGGTCGAGAGAGGGTTTTGCTGTTCAATTGCCTTCTTAGCCCAAAGAAGCAGCGATTGGCAAGAGTTATCCTTCGTTGGACCTCAGCGCTGGCGTCGTTGTATGAGTTCATAGTCTAGGTAGATAAGGTCTCTAACTACCTCAAGGTCTACAGCGACGTTCTGTCCGAGACGTCGATGTTGGCTGTCCTTCCTTGTTGACAGCATGTGCTTGGTCTTGCCCTCATTGACCGTTGAATCCATCGTAGCCACCTCCGCCTTAATACTCACGAAAGCGCTACGGATATCAAGCTGCATTCTTCCGATTATGCCAATATCGTCGGCATAGGCGATTAATTGGACGGACTTTTGAAAGATAGTGCCTCTGATGTCCGTGAGTTTTGCACTATTCTCTCAAGGACGATGTTAAAGAAGTCGCACGACAGCGCGTCGCATTCTGACTTCAAAGGTGCTTATAGCTCTTGAAATATCTAAGTGAAGTTCGATTGCTGAGTACATTTATTGTCAGACCGGCGTTGATGGACCGTTTTACTGATCCAGTGTGTAATAGTGATCGACCCTCACGTTGTGCGTTGTGTCAAATGTCATCCTCCAACTCAGCAGAAACGAAAAGGTTCCTCCAAAAGCTAAACTGTTTGCTGGAGGCTTTGTTTCAAAAGCAAGGATTCTCCTCTTCTATCCTTGCAAATCCGCCACCCTATTTTGCAGGTGAGGGAAGCATGAATTAAAGAAGATATCAAGCCTGGGAGTGGCACTCCTATTACCGTCCGGTATTCCATCAAAATGAAGACATTGGGCCTGTTGTTATCGCTTTCATCATATAACCTCCTGACCAGCTAATGCGTCCTTTGATTGATTAAAAAACCAACAAAAAAAAAGTCCCTGAAACAACCCCTGCCACACGAGTTTTCTCCCTTCAGCGACCATTACCGGTAATAAAATTCCACAAATTACCCAAACACGCCTACGCTATTTTTCGTATCTATGTATCTACTCGTCCTTCCGTACACAACACAGACAATTGCGAGATACACACAAAAACTCAACTTCAAAGCCAACGCACTAATGCAATTTTCACACTTTACATGCACTCACAGTCGGGAGTGAGAGTGAGTGCTGGGTGCGGATCTGTCGTCGATGGATGGAGGCGTTTTGGTATGTTCTACATCATCGTCATATCTCTAAATCCGAAAATGAGATCAACAACAACAGTACACTCACCCCTCACCGGGCTTAGCTCAGTTAGAAGGATATACCGAGCGCAGTGAATAAAATACTTCAAAGAAACTTCACAGCTGACATAAGTGGATTCCCATTTGGTAAGTGCACACATCCAATACATAAGTATACACACAGCCGTACGCCCCCTCCATTAGAAAGCGAGTACTGACACACGAAGGAGGGTGCATTTCCGTGTTATGTCCTTTCAGGCAAACATAGAAAGCGGATTGAAAGGAGAAAAAAAAAACGAAGCCATGCGGGGGTTGATAACAAAAAATAAAGCTAATCTCCTAACGGTGTTTTGTGCAACAGTGAAAACTGTGGAGGAGCAAAAAAAACCTAGAAAATACGACAACTAAGGACCAAGGATACCTGTGGAAAAATCTCCTTTCCATGTCACTGAACGTAGTGCATCTAACAACCCATTCCACACCAGCTACCGTGTGTAGGATGACAAAAGACTTCTCCGCCTCCACATCCATATCTCCAACAGGCGACATGTGAACACTTTTAAGAGCTGCGAATTTTCTAACAATATAATCCGAGGACGATAGAGGAGCGAGCTCATGTAGAATGCCATCAATTCAGTGTGTTTGTGTTTGAGTGTGTATGTGACTGGATTCGATTTGCATACCGAATTGAGGTGAAGTACTACACAAAGTATCCTTCCTGGTACTATACTTGCATGTAAGTCTATCAAATATTTACCGTTCTTTCTTCTTTTTATAGTCGTTTCGTTTGTTCGTTGTCTCTCTGTGTGAGAGCAAAAGGATCTCTGCGTTTCTTCCGGGCAACCTTATTTATTATGAACGATCCTTTGACGTTTGCAATCACTCTTATGGCCCCACCCCCCTTACTTTGTTTTATTCAGATCGCCTTTGCACTTTGCACTAGATGGAGAAAGATATACTCGTACATAGCACTGTCAGGATCAGGATATAGACAATATGTCGCAGTATACAAACGAGAAATCATTCTTCTTCTTTTTCAATTATCCTTGCCACCACCATGGGTGTTAAGGAATTGGACCGGTTTCGTGTTTTTTGTTTTTTTTTTTTGCAGGTCCGCGTCGTCATGTTTCCCCATTAAGTCACGTGACTCGTTGTAGCTAGTATCGAGGAAGTTAACTTGTGTTTTCGTATTCCATGCATGAAGTGTATCCCTTATATGGGTAGTGTGCGCAACAAACTTGCAAGGCCAACAGAAGAGGGGAATGTATCCTGGCCAGACATGTACTCTTGTTTTGTTTATTTAGCTCGAGTTGAGAGCGAGAGAATGGAGTTTAACTTGTTTTTTTTTTTTTCTAGAATGTGTCGGAAGGATATCACGGACATGACCACCAAAAATTGTTTGCAATGACCCCAGCCGTCGGCAGTGACTTTTAAAATTGCTAACATAGTGTGTAGCAGACACTCTCAAACTACCTACATTCAACTAGGATGGAAGGAACTAGAACTGCCTCCTACAGGGAGTCAATTGCCATTGCGTTACACCGGCAAGGAGTAGGACGGGCGCAGACATAGACGCTCTTTACGTCTGCAATTGTTTATCGAGGAAACAGCCTGAGACGATGAATTTAGAGTGAAAGTCCGGCGCAGGAATGGTGGGGCGAACATTTGTAGTTTGGTCATGTGCTTTCATTACCTTCCTGTCGACGTAAAAAACCAAATGAACTCGGGGAGGGCGATGTGAACTTGTTCGTATTGATGCTCTTAGGATAGCTTTTTAGGGCTATCTGTGGGTCCATCAACTTTTAGAGGACCGGAATGTGCTGATATCCATTACCCACTTACAACGGAGGCCACCGACAACAATGAGAGGCTCTTCTGGGAATTTTTAGTCCTTGCATTGGAGAGTTTTCTTAGCATGAATACGAGGGTATTTCAAAACGTACTGCAGTGGTCATTCTTGTAAGAGATTTCGTCGAAGGATACTGACAGTCCAAAAAGGTGGCAGTCCGCTAAAGCCTCGCATCCAACCAACCGTCCTATATTCGCTGCATTCAATTCGATAGGATGGGTAACCTGCAAGTGCTACATCAGAGCGGTGTACGGCAACTTTTAGAGGCCAAAGGGATCTGTTAAGAACCCAATGAGAGCATGCACCAGAAGCCTCTTTAGGTAGGTAGGGGTGGCTGTTTCTTTTCAAACACAATTAGCACTAGAATGCGTTCAAGCTTGAGGTGAGAGATATACTACACCCATCATGTCGAGTTCAGGTAGAGGAAGGGGGCTCCAATCCTTGTGTCAGATATTTCTCTCAGGTCGTCGAAGAAGGGTCTACCTAGAGTACGTTTTGGGGTTGTCGCCAAGACCGGACACCTGAAAAGAAGAAAGTGTTGTGGAGGATGCCAAGCTTGGCTGCATGGTCTCCTATCGGCCAGTGACCTGTGCTTATGGCTACAATTCTGGCAATATCTGGTCTTGATCTGCCTAGTAGCTCATTTGTTTTAGGTTTGCTATGCCTTTTTTTTGATATAGCGCAGTTGGAAAGCGTGTTCCAACCTCGGCTGGCCAGCTTTAAGAAGTGATTGTGAATGCTACCCTTAACGACGCCTAGTGGAACATTGACTCTTTCTGAGCCTTGGCTGACCAGATCGTCTGCCCGCTCGCGTCCTGGGACCCAGATGAGGGTGATATTTGATTGAGTACCCAATGTTTAGCTCCTTCCGGCATTGCTCTACCAGTTTTGAGGATGTGATAGCTGAATCCATGGCTTTGATAGCAGCTTGGCTATCAGTGAAGGTAGCAAGATTCCGGTCGAGTGTTGAAAGAGTTTTCAGTGATCGGCAGGCCTCACGAATCGCGAGAAGCTCTGCTTGAAAAACACTGGCGAAATTCGGTAGACCGAAAGATTTCAAGACGGAAGTTCAGCCTGCGCCCACTCCACAGTCCATTTTCGATCCGTCCGTATAGATATGTAGTAGGATCAATATTTTGACTACTTTACCGCTCATCCATTCCCCCTTGGTTGGAAAAATGACAGAGAAACGTTTTCTGAAATCTAGAGTTGGGGTTTTATAATCAGTCGAAGACGCAACCAGGTTGTTTGGTACCGTCTCCGGGGCTTTACTATGGCATAGCAGTCCAGCACCCAGATTCTCTGAGCCGGACTGCGCAACATTAAGCTGTATCTCTGAAGTGTTCAAGGGGGTGAAGGATCACAGAAAGAGCATCCGTTGGACAGGATCTCAGAGCGCCCGTGGTTCCTACGCAAGCTGCTTTTTGAACTTCATAAGAGGGTGCATGAAATAGTTTTGGAAAATAAGAACTTTTCGCACAAATGGAAGGGGCCTACAGTAGCCTGGTACTCCGTGATAGAGCATGGACCCCTATCATGTCAGTACACTAGGCCTGGATCTGTGTTCGCAAATTGTGCAGATTTTGATCTCCGCTTGTACTACCATTTGCCACCTCGTCCAGAAAAATATTAAAAGTTGACCCTTTTCTTCGATGTTGCTCCTTAGACTTATCATGGAGCTCTTGGCAACAATCTTTAAAAGCTATCACCCTAGCAAATGAGAACAATGCTTCAGTATATGACTGGAAATCAGTTGTTTCTCTACAGTTTTGGAGCTCAAAACAGTGCATTTCATTCGACTTGAACCTCTAACCTACTTTCTCAGGGAAAAACTCAATAAGCCGGGCTACGGACTCTCTCTTAATCATTAAACATGACTTACATGAAGTGACCATGCGCCCTTGACGCTATCTGTCAACTTTGTAACGACGAATGTAACTGGATCTCAATGGTTTTGACACTATCTGCCACCTTTGTGTCTGTCAAAGAGCCAAAGTCTCTCATCCCCTGACACACCTCATTGAATTCCACTACTGGTTGACCTACATACCATCCTCCATTAGCCCGATATGTGCCTGCAATTGATTTAAAAATTTCGCACTTACATTGACCCACCCCTACACCCTCCCCTCGCAACCGCAATCTAACCCCATTCATAAATTACAAAAATATAATATCCTCTCGTCCTGTCCGCAGCAAAACTGTTGACAAATCAAATTAATTGAACCTTTTTCCAAACACCCTCGAACCTCGATAAGAAATCCTTAAAATAATTGGATTCCCGACAATGAAATCCTGTTCCGCACAATGGGATCCTTTCCCTTTAGTCGGACCGTGCGTGACTCGAAAGGACAACACCTATTTTCCGTTGAAAAATCCCAAAAAAAAGGACTCTTCGCCACATACACACATATACGCACCACCATGTATGTAGGTGTATCCTCACCAATCTCTATCAGGAACTGTAAACCACATAAAAAAATAACACGTATTAACTTTTAAAAGAATGTGATAGAAAATTAGATTCCTGACACTAGGTGTCGCATATAAATCCTCCTGCTCCCGTCCTTCGTCCCGCGTACACAATAATTGCCACCCATTGTGATTTGTCATCGTAAAACCCACAGAAATAATAGAAAACCAAAGAAATGGAGACATTTTCGGATTTGGATTCGGATTTGGTATGGTAACACGCTGCTAGCTGGTGGCTGGTGGCGCGGCGCGATCCTGGTGGTTAAGTTGCGGTTCCATGTGCTGAATTTCTGTCTCTCCGCGCCGCACTTTTTGCATCGATTTCAGGGCACATTCAGCATCCAACAATGCTGGATGGAATCCCAACCAACCGCAGGAATTGTCGTCATCGTCGTCGTCGTCGTCGTCGTCGTTCTCATCCTTGTGGTTCAGAGAAGCAATAAGCAATAAAACGGATATCCAGCTGGGTACTGGGTATTGCACCCTATTTCATAAGGACCGTCGAGCTTTTTTTTTCATTTTCATTTCCAGAATCTGTCACCGAAGAGATTAACTTCCCGTAGTTGTAAAATTTCCTTGGCGGGTTTGAAGCGAAAGGACACCACTCGAGCGTAACGCGGGAAACGAAATGGACGCCATGATACAAGTTTTTTTTCTGTGTGGAAAACGGTCCAAATGAAAGAACCATCCATTGAGTTCCAATATCGTTCCGATTTCCAACAAAACCACACGATGCAACTGAATGGAGGACGAGAAGAGGGAGACAAGTGAACTTCTCTAAAGGATGCTCTTAGATGAAGAGTAGTCGTCGATGGTGGTGGTGATGGTAGTGTTAGTGGAGGGTTGTTAGCAGTAAGAAGTTAGTCGGAAACTATTACTTATCCTTCGCGTGGCGGCGTCGGCGGCGTTGTACAATATAGACGTCTGAACAGAAAGCTAAGCATAACCACGTCCTTAATCATCAAACGTGGTCGTGATCGTGTTTCAAACGTGTGTATTACATTTCCTTGGTAGTTTCTCCACTCCGTCACTGCGGAGTGCATTTCTTTCCTTAGGGGTTGCGGTTAAAGGGGTGGGAAAGAGAAAACGGATTGCAGCAATTTTTGAGGGCAATCAATAGGATATAACGGGTAGCAAATGAAGTCGATAAAGTTACCATCGCAACGACGTTAGTGTGGTGGAAAAGATGCTGGTTTAGTGGTAGAAGATGATTTTCGGATTTGGTTGGAGGGGGTCGGTTGGTTGGGACCCCCACCAGATGGATGAATGATGAGAAGCGATTCGTTTGTAGTTTTTGGAAGTATTTTACATGGTTCCTCAGGTGGAAGAGTGGATTGTAAGTTGGTATTTCAGAATGAATGCATTTGGGTGGGAGGTCCTTTGCGTGTTTGAGGCGGAACTTGTTGTGGCGAGAAATTTACTTGTTAACAGAAGTATGTCAACTTTTGACAGAAGTAATTGGTTCTTAGGAATGGGATAGCAGCCATTAATTGCAGAGGATAGTATGGTTTAGCGCTGCTTGAGGATAGATACTTACTACGAGAGATCTACTTCACTCTGCAGATTGAAAAGGAGCAGGTGGTTCCCTAAGAGTGAACAGGAGTTAGGTGGTAGGAATTGGTCACAAATAGTGCACTTTGAACACCAGGTGACCTCGGTTTTACTGCAACCTTACCCAGACTTTGGGGATTCTGCATGGTCAGTCCACTGCCCTGTGCGTCAGAAGAGGATGCTCGTAAGCTTAGTCTCAAAGAGTTGACTTAGCACGCCACCTCCATATATGATCTGCAGTTTTTCGTTTCCATGACTCAGACCCATATAGGATCAACTCCGTGACTCCTGAAGTCTGTAAGTAGCTTTCTTCGGTATTTTAACCCACAAATGTTCAGCATCACCCTTGCTTATATATTTGTTGCTCCTGCTGCCTTACTGGGTGCACATCACAGATGTTGTTTAAAAGCTAACCTTGCAGCCATGACAACACGAATGCCGGTTGGAAACCATGACGTCGTGATCGCCGCGATTCGTTTTTCCTCTGCCATTTGTACCCCCAGCCAATGGGGATCCTGTGATCCAGATAACTTTGTTGCATTCGTACTCCAAATCGACAAGGAATTTGGCAACCAACTGCCTTGATGACGAAGCCAAATATTTTTGATGGCCTCGGGATTCTAAGTCTAAGACCACCGACGGAGAATAGGTTCCACCGGAGGATCGGACCTAGAATAGAGTATTGGTGAACACCGCCTCTCTTGGCATCATCTGTGTCGTTTAGCACTACTCTGTTTCGAAAATAATCCATCAGGGTCTTCCTTAAGTGATGAACACGGTGGTGAGGGGCTTGTATCGACCTCGGTCTTTAACCCATGTTGTTACCAAAGCAGTTCTGTGGCCTTGTTTTCCAAAATATTCTGGACACGAGCGGGGATTTGGAGTCGCCTGTTAACTTCTGCATCATCCTTGAATCTTGATCAGCTTCGTTCGAAATTTTCCTGTATGCTCTTTAACGGACCTTTCTAAGGTTTTTCCTTGCGAGAGTGAACCCTTTGCAAAGTTCGCCTATGAGGCTTCCTTCAGCCGCGATGCCTACAGATTTCCTAAGCCCGCCAGTACACAGTCTATGTGCGTTTCGTTAACACTGTTGCATCGATGCTCTATTTCAAAGCCAGCTTGCAATCAAGGACTACACTCAAATTTCTTGCTGACCTTGAAGGGCCTAGTTTACCTCATCCGATTCTTGGCGGGTTGAATGCAGGGCTTCAATACTTACTCAGTGCAAACCGCAAAGTCTCCTTCTTCAAAAACTAACTCCCAAACCCTAGCTTTTACCCAATTATTAACCCTTAGCAGCGTGTAATTGAGTCCTTCGCCTTACATACATTAAACGGAACATGCCAAATATTAGGACGATAGCATCATCTGCACTGGCCGTCACTTCAAAGCTGTTTCCCTTTAATATTTCCAAAATCTTGTCCACAAGGAAAGGGCATATGGGTGGTAAGAGAACGTCTGTGGTGGGGTATTCCTTCTGCTAACCTCTGTAACGATGCTGACACCTGGCAGAGTTAAATTTATACAAAAGCAGAGGTTAATGTAGAGTAGGATTCCACGTAGATTGCCTAGTATAGACTCGGAACTTATTTTGAAAAAGGCTCCCTCTAACGCCCTCTGACCAAATACCTTGTAATGAGACTTCTTTTCTGCGAGAATCGAACTCAAAACATCGGGATTCATGAACTCATCTGAGCCCCGTTTGCTATAAAGTTTGAGTATCATTAACTTCAGTTTACACACTTTAATTTCCTTTAAGAAGCAACCTCATGCCCGCATCCTAAATAAACTTCAGCCGACACTTGAATTTCTCAGGTGACTGCCTCCAACACTATAACTTTATTTTTTTACATTAACTCCTTGCAATTCGAGAGAGGAAACCTGCTTCCTTTGACAGAAATTTTATTACACAATTTTGTCGTTAAAAACTTAACTTTTTTTTATATGCGTGTCCTTGTTGGCACATAAAAACGCCTCCACACACGCAGGCGACGACGTCTCTTTCTCTATTAACTTTTCGAGAAACAACAGCAAGCACTTAAAATCCCTTTTATTGAATCACAGCTCAACTTTTTAACACCATACCGTCCACCGCACCTGCAACAGCACACATAGACATGCACACGTCCAACATCCTGTCATCATTTGATGATGGAACGTGAGAGTGCGGTTGGTGGCCACAAGTACGCGGCGCAAACACTTTCCAACTAAAGCCAGCAACATTTTTACAACGTTCCTTCTCGCATGTGAGTATAGCGTACACACATTTCAGGATAAAGTTTCAGATTTTTGTGTGTTACAGGAAGAATTTCTCTCCCTCCTTCCAGGATGTGTCAAAAGCTGAATCTCAATATGTTTTATCCATAGAAAGACGACTGAGGCACGTCATGCTACGGGGTGTATCCTGGGAACATTTTCTTTTTTTTTTAACAAAACAGGATGTGTTCAAGGCGGTCGTCGGTAGTAGGCTCATTGTCACCAGTGACAGTTTTGTGCAGATTCAGGATATAAAAACGCGCACCCTAAACATGTGGAGTAATGTCACAAAAATTCCTCATAAAATCGAAACGTAAAGGCCTTGAGATCCGGAGCGCCAGTACGTGGTTGTGGTATCTCCTAGAAGCACGTTTCATCGTAAATAAAAAGGACGAAGATGGGCATTAACAGGAAAAAAAAATTTTTGCAGCAAAATCAAATCAATCATTGGCCGATGCGATGTTGTTTAAATCGCAGTGTGAACGACGCCCCGGTAGGCGCGACCGCCAATAACTGTAGCTCCGAATAATTAATCAGTCAGACATAATTGAAACTAATTCGTACATTGTAGCCCGGCCGCCGATGTACAGCAATCGTTACCGGGCCATGTCCTGCGGTTGAGACCGATCGAACTGTAATTTGGCGGCGCACATTGGTCGAGGACTCGTTTTACTAATTTTTCTCCTGCACCATCGTGGTCCTGAAATCCCCAGGACAGAATAAATTGTTTTGCGGTACGCAGAATGAGTTTTTGTTCGTCCATCAAAATGGAGAATAAATAATACCACCGGCACGTCATATTGGACAAACATTGATGGTTACGGTTGCTCCTGCTGCAGTGCCAGGATTCCCCCATGCCCATCACTGCTGTGTGTCCGACAGACCAGCAATTCATGGAATAATACGAATGAGTATTAATTATTATACTCCGGCCGAGAATGAGTCCAATGCTATCTGTGTTCGGTGGGCGTATAGCATAGCAGAAAGGGATTTCTACTGAAGCGGCACAGCTAGGACGAGGATCTAGTGATTGCCCAACCGAACGAATTAATTTCTGCTGCTGCATTAGGTTGCATTGTTTGGGAATAGGTAATAAGGACCCAATCAGGCGTTTAGATATTACTGCAGACGAGTTTACTTCGGGCACACAACAAAGGTAGACATGTTGACTTTTTCCAACAGAGTGGAAGTCCTCGTAACATCGAGTGCGAAATTATTGTTATAGATTGCCGGTGTGTGAATGAGGTGAAAAGAGCTTTAAATAGTCCTGAATAGTGTTTTGAAATTAATGGGAAGAGTTGGGGTTGATGCAAAGCCATGAAGAGTGCATTTCTCCCGAGGGTGAGAGCGGAATTCACATAAAAAAGGACATTCACGACCGGGTTCGGTTCTGCAGTGTTCCGCACGACCATTTTGAGACCTTAGATCGTTAGATAGTGGCTATAGAGAAGAATTTGTATTTTATTGAATTTCATGTGCGGTCATCCAGGACTCGTGGGGCACGAAACAAGAGCATCAGTGGTTTTGGGGGCCTTCGCAGTGTCACGATAGTTAATGACGAGCAGTCTAAACAACGTAGAGCCTCTCTCATTGTACTGAACTTCAACTCGGTGACTAAATTTGGACAATTCCATGCCTAGGACGTGGTTGCTGTAGCTTACTCGGTCTAAGATTCGGTGATGCCTCTACCACCAAGGGCCCTTGCCGAACTCATAAAGTCTCGCGACATTCCGAAGATAGAAGGAGTCATGTGTTGCGATGCTCATTCCTGGTCTGGAGCAGCATCAGGTTGGGGATTTCGAACAATTTGGACTAACTTGTGCTTCGCAATCCGTATCTACCACAAAGCGAATTACTCATGTCCTTGGATACAAATATTTTCAATCGAAAATTTTCAAAACGCTCTCAGATTTCTACCACTGTAAGGGTGGAGGTTCTTCTCTTAGTCTCTCAAGCAGAGCTAGCTATTTGGGACTGAAGTTATACCGGAAGCTAAACTGGGAAGAGAACGTCAACGAACGTGTTAAAAAATCAATGGTTCCCCTTTACTCATGTAAGCAAGCGGTGGGCCCTACATGGGGCCTACAACCAAATATAATGTACACGTCGGTGGTAAGGCCGATTCTCCTGTATGGTGCGGTGGACCGCCTTGGAGAGGAAATTCAACTTGAAACAGATGGAAAACCTCAAAGAGTGGCATGTCTCAGCATCATGGGTGTGCTAAAAACCTCTCCAAGAACCTCTCCCGATCGACATCGTCAGCAAGCAAATGGCGACCAGCTCTGCTCTTCGACTAGGAAACTCTCGCCTTTGGAACGAGCTAAACCCTGGCTATGCCAACATACTTCAGACAAATCGACATCTCCCCAAGGTTACCGACCGGCTGCCGACTTCAAACACTCGATACCGGACGGATTAGAGTGGTCGCAACACTATGTCCTACGATTCGCTATTCTTACGGATGAGTCCAATGGATGATTCCAGAACGGAGTCGGTGCCGGAGTCTTCTCAGAAGACTTAGGCATCCGTGTCTCCTTTAATTTTCCAAACTATTGCAGCGTCTTTCAGGCTGAAGTCACTGCCATTCTCCAAGCCGCTTACAGGCTAAGGCAGTGAAAAACTGCCGCATATCTCTCAACGAAATTACTGCAGAGTATAACCAGTTCACTGTGACGTCCCGGGGGATTTCGTGCCTGACGAATTGGCTGGACTAGGTTCTTCCGGTACAAATAGCATAATTATAGCCAATATTGACGCACCGATTTCCTATGCTTGGGCATCCCCTAAGGACTTCTGCAGAAGTTGTAGAGACGAGGAGGAAGAAGAATCAATCGCGCTCACTTCTTGTGCATGTGTCCTTTCGATAGTCTCAATGATCTACGGCTAACGTTAATAATTTCATAAGAAAAAGTAATTGGTTCTACTAGTGTACAGAGTGGCCCACCTGCCGCTACCTCGAGGGCCACATAAACCAATCAACCAACCAACCAACCAACCAACCAAGGGTGACTTAAGTTATACGAAGATCCTTGATTTTGTTCTACCTAGCAGGTACTTCAAATCGGTTACTAACTGCAGGATTCTCACGAAAGCGTCACTATCCGACGGTAAATTTCCCTCCCTCCCAATCGACTGCAAACCATAACTTCGCAGGACAAAAGGTTATGTGGAACTGCGAAGCAAGTTGCTGTGACTTTACAAGGAGTTGTGTGGCAATATGATTTCAGTACCACATGTCAAGTTGTCTACTACTTGTGATAAGTACCTTGCCCGCTCCATTTTCCGAGAACAAGTTAACCAAACAGGGAAGGATGCACTGATTTGTGGTATGCATACCGAAGTTCTAAGGAAGAGAAGACCTCACAAAGGACCTCGGAACACCGCAAACCAATCATCCAATCAATTTGTATCCTACATCCTGCATTGCAAGGCTACCATGGATCTTATAATTGATTTTGCCACATCCTTGGCCAATACTGTTTCTTATTTAGCTGGGACACAAGGATTGACTTACAATGACGGATAACGGAAAAGAAATCAAAAGTTAAAGGCTTTCAGGCACTTGTTGAAAAATATTTCTCATGAGAGGACCTCCTATAAACGAGTATAACACTTTCCGTCAAAAGTTTTAAAGGCTTAAGGAAACATTCACTTACAAGAAAAGTGTATCCTTCCAACTTTATTCCCCGTAATTGGGATTATCAAGCAAATCCAAAAATAATTGTGTGTGTCGGAATGAGAGTCCTCCCCAACATACTTAACGTAACCAAAGCAATCTGCACATTAAAACCCCACACAGTCACCCCGACACTCCTATTCAAATAAAAGAAAAACTCTATATCCCTCTATATCCTTTCTCCAAAAATGTTAGATTGGCTTCATTGATTGAAATACACGTTAAGTGTGCAAATCCTAGCTCCAAGCTGACAGCAGTAACTCTCACTCATACATAGGCAAGGATTTATTAAAAAGAATTCAGCTTTGAGGCAAATCTTATTCTTGGAATCCTTAAAACTTCGATGGGAGATCCATATCCAAGGCATAAAGTATAAATAAATGTCAAGGGTGCTGTGTAGAAAATTTGTTACAACGATTTTAATTGTAGTCATATTAAATTTTGTATGAAATTTAAGAAGGGATAAAAGTTCCTTTCATCGACTTGAGAATAGGTTCCGAAACTCCCCTATGTCGTGTCCTACATTTAAATCGAAATCCTATCTAAGGATAGTAATTATTTGCGTCATCATCCGGAGTAGAAATTCCGGTTAAATTAATTTCTATAACCGTACACCATCAGCAGCAAGTGGAGAGTTGTAATAGCGATAGCTAAAGGCAGGAGGTTCAATGAAATGTCCTTCCAGCCACCCTCCGGTGGAATGTTGAAGCAGAAAGTGCACATACTCGTACGAGTAGAGTAACAACAGTGCAAAGGGCATGTAGTGGCATGTGGCATCCTGCCACATGTCGTAGACCCCGGCAGACACACACTCGTATGTGGAACTTGTGGAACGTAGGAGCTGAAAACTTTTGAACCTAGAAGCGAGTGTGTGTGTGTGTCGACAGGATACCAGTCAACTGAGTTGATAGTTCCTTTGTTTTAATAGAATTTCTATTCAACGATAGACTGTATTCAGCAGTCGCACATCCTGTTCTCGAGACCATGAAATGAAGTGTGATTTACGCACTCAATATGAAAACAGGATATTTATATACACTCCTGGAGATTCCTTTCTGTTCCTTGTTTTTTCGCTTCTTTTTCTCTACACAAAGGATACTCTCTACTTGCTCCTCCTGGATTTCTATTATTATTGCCAACAATTTTATGGGCAGGAACATTAAAGTCCTTTAGGACTTATTTTCCTCCGTCCGATGCATGGAAGAAAACGAGGATAACACTTGTAAAGGAGCTATCCTCCTGGTCATTTATCATCCAAATGTGTCATATAAAATTCGTAATCAGATTTTGAGGCTGAAATATGTTTGCATATCCTTTTTTCTACTCCTGGTAGTTCAAACACATCCTCCCCCCCACTCTCTCTCTCTCTCTCTATCAATTTCAATTCAATTTTTAGAGACTTGCCGCCTAATCTGAGAAACGAGCGCCGACAACATCGATGTCCTTTCTTTATTTCCCAAGCATTTTTCTTCGACTTTTTTTTCTTTTGCCGGTGTTCACCGCCCCACTAACGTTATCCTTTTGCTGCCATTAAGTGGGTGATATATGTCCCATGGACATTGTTATGCTGCACCAACTATGTACGAGTATGGGACTGTGAGCATGTGTATGTGTAAAATATTTGCATTTGTGAGGTCAAAGGAAGGATTTTTTTTCGTCGTCCCTTTTAAATTGTTCGATATATTTCCTATCCTTAATGTTTCTTCGCTTTTTGTTTGGTTGTCGTCTTTCGCTCTCGGTAGGATATTATGGATTAGGAGAGTGGATGGCGGTGTGAGGACATTTTTGTGGACCAACTTTATGCTTTTTAAGTACTTTTGAATGCGGGCATGGGTAAGTGGGCTGGCTGGTTGGGTGGACAATAAAACTGATATCGTCGATTGAAAAGTGCAAAATTTACAGCTTAACGGGGGTGGATGGGGAATGAAGTGACTCCTTGGGTCTTTTGTGATATGTTTTATGGAGCATTTCGTCGTCGTCGGTGGGGATGAACTATTAAAGAGATTTCCAATTTTTTTTTCTCTCTTTTTTTGTGTTGCCGTTCTTAATATTCAATTTCAAGTATCAGCTCGGGAATAGACAATAAAACGGTCATAAAGGACCCTTGTAGAGGGAGTTTGCTTGGCACACAACAGACGTCTCGATCACTTTTATGGGACGGAGAGATTGGGATTTCTATTACACTTATATTGGTGATGGAGTTTTCAAAATAATAGCGAAAGCTAGGCGCATGATAGCATCATTGAGACAAGGTGCTTGAGATTGTAATGGGAATGTGTGGGCAGGAGTTTCAAAATGTCAGCGGATTTTTGGGTAAAGGTGTTGGGGCGATGCAGCTTATACGGTAGTTTTTCCTTTGTCTGCTGTCCGAAGGGCATTGGTATTAGTGTCCTGTGTTTCATAAGTTATTTATGACAGGAAGGCGTTAGTGTCAAGATTTGTTGCCATCGTAAGGGCATCTTTTCTACGTGTAAGATTTAAGCCCCTTCCTTCGATTATCCTTCGGCAAGTTTTTTATCCATTGTTTGTCTTGGATAGTCTGTATGGCTACGTGTCCGTCGCCACTTTGGTTAGTTTGTAGTAAGCCCTTGGTTAATGGGTGAGATAAAGCAATGAATAACCAAATGCAGTTCGTAGAAAACAGCCTTCTATCCACCAAGACGAAGCAGAGTCTTCAGAGAAAGACACGTCGCGACGTACGAACAAGTAGTTTCATCTCCAGTATTACCTCTACGTGTGGCTCAATGATTCGCACGTTAGCCTACTACTGCGCTGAAGGTTCTACGCCCAAATCTTAGAAACCACCACCAAAGTTTTCACGGTCTCAGAGAAGTACCTGCCATAAGAAAGCCTCTCAATTCACCTTTTGGACACGACTGTAGTCTGTGTGAAAAATATAACGTGTTCAGCACGTATGGCTGCACGAAGCTAGATGTAATTTTGTCAAGGAAACGCACATTTGGTCCAAGTTTTAAGATGCCCTTGGTCTCCGAAAAAATATTCAACGCAAGGAGATGTAACCCTCCGGAGAAGTGTCTGCAGAGGAACCCCCCAAGGCGGAGTTCTGTCTCCTCTTATATGGCTCCTTGTAGTGGATGAGGTCTTGGTACTACAGAAGGAAAACGGCTTCAACGCGGAGACCTATGGCGACGATGTGGTAATCCTGGGTTCGGAAAAATTTCCTCCAGCCCTAAATGAAAGACTCAATCTCGCACTACAGCTAGTGGATAAGTGGGTCGGTAGCAAAGGTCTGGGAGTGAACCCCTCAAACACGGAAGTAGTCCTTTTCACTAAGAAGAGATCTCAATCCCTACCTTCAGACCCCCAAATATCGGTGGTACTGAACTAAGTCTCTCAAGTTCAGCTCGATTCCTGAGCGGAATCCTAGATTTCAAGCTGAACTGGAAGGATAACACTGCCGAACGCATCAAAAAAGCAAGGATAGCTTTCTGTTCTTGTAAAAAGGCATTCAGGGGGGCATCAAACCAGCTGTGGTGTACTGGATATATTTGGCGGTTGTAAGACCGATTTGCACATATGCTTCACTAGTATGGTGGATAGTACTTGAAAAGCAATACCAGCTTTCAAACCTCACCAAAATCCAGAGGGCAGCGTGTATCGGAGTCATGGGAGAACAACACCAGCGGCAATGGAAACCATGCTTAGTTAGTTCGTTCATTTAGCTCGATCTGCGGCCAATCTGAAGGCCCATTTTGAACATCGACCCTTTACGTCCATGCCTCAATTTTGTCTCGATGGGGGACTACCAGTAGATCAACGGAAACTGAGCTCATGAACCCGATGCTAGCATTCGAAAGGAGATTCACTACAAAAATTCTTGACAGAGTGTACTGGAAGAACCGAAGAGCCATAAAGAAAAAGGAGCTGGCGTTCTATACCGACGGTTCAAAGATGGAAGTTGGCACGGGAGCCGGAGTTTATTATGAAGCTCTAGGAATAAACCACTTCTTTAGAATAAACGACGAATGCAGCGTCTTTCAGGCCGAAGTCACAGCCATCATACAGGCTGCTGAAATTATTCGCGAGAGTAATATACGCAGCCGGGCAGGCTCTGGACTCTGCCGTAATCAGGCCGCGGCTTGTCAGGACCTGCAAATCACTTTTCAACGACATATCTACATCCAATGCGGTGACCCTTTGCTGGGTTTCAGAGCATATAGATATCGAAAGGGCAATCAGTTCCTTACGGAAGAAGTCAGAAAATGAAGCCACCGGTCTAGCAAGCAGACGCTGGGTTCATCTGGAAACATGCACAACGGCCAGGTCACTATAACCCGCCTTCAGCAAGAAGAGATCAACCTCTCTGGTAAAACTTAGACGTTACAACGTGCGGGTCGTTTTCGGCATTATTTCTGGTCATCGTGCCATTGTCGTTCACGCGGAGCGACTCGGTTGCAGGGACGAAGAATAGATTGAATCTGTTCATCACCTGCTCTGTGATTGTCCTGCCCTATCCGTCAGAAGAATGAGGACTGTTGGTAGTTACGTCTTCTCGGAGCTAGAAGACTTAAGTAATGTGGAGCTGAAGGACCTCCTGAGATTCATATCACTGTCTGGGTGGCTCGAACAGCGGACTTTACAGCGTTTCCAGGCTTAAATGATTGGACACAATAGACATACTGTTGATCTAAGCGAGCAGTGCCTCTTGTTGTCACAAGGCACCCATCTACCTAACCTAACCTAAGTTACCTATCCTCGTACATGTATAACCTCCTTGGAGAATTCAGCTCCATGCTCAAAAATGCTTTACGTATCACAATTTCGAGAAATTTTATTCATTTCCTCTTGAAAATATTTACAGAAACGCATATGTACTCCTACTCGTACTTGTATCTAGGGTACGTAGCTACTCCAGAATTCCCTTCATCCCCGCACCAAATTAATAAACTCGTAGCCCAATTTGTCACAATAAAATAAGTTAGACAGCCTATCTACCCTTCAATATGGGTACCCACCGTATTAAAATTCCAAGCCCGCCCTCATAAACTGGGCCAGTCCCCCTTGCCAATTATGTAGCTACACTCCAAACAAAATAGCAAACATTTCCACCACATCCTTTCCACTCGTAAGTACCTGAATCATTTAACCATCAAGTGGAACAACTCCTCTCATGAGTCGAAAGTTATTTCAGTCATCACACAAAAATTCTCTCAAAAAAAAAAATTCTAAAATTCGTTCCCCTTCAGGTGATACACGTGAATAAAATTTTACGAAAATGCACAGAAAAATTAAAAAAAGAATTAATGTCGGTCTCCGCCGTCGACATCATTAAAAAGTTTCAAGTGCTGTTGCAAGCAAAAACTCTCCTCTGCTGTCTCTCTCCCTTCGTCCTGTAAGCCGCAGAAGAGAAAAAAAAAATCAAAAAACGAAAAAAATCTAAAAATAAAAATATTTCCCAATGAACCGTAAGGATAACTCCATAAGCGAGAGAGCGAGACTACCAATTTGTGAATATTTCTCTTTATCGTCCTTTTATAGATACCATTACAGCTGGTGCGTTGCGTGTACCCTTAATACCTCGGATATCATCCTTAAAATTAAACCTAATAACGCCACCACACCAGTCGGCAAACTGGCCGAAGCCGAAGCAGGGAGAGAATTGTTGTTTATTAAGTCGTATAACACCAACGTTAGGAGTATAAAAATGCTATCCAAGAAATTAATTCCAAATTGTGAATAAGTTGTGAGTCCGGCGCGCGCGAGGTGGGCTGATCCTGGTGTGGTTAGGGATCGACTTTCGAAGGTAATCCGCGTTTTTTTTTTTGTTTTTTTCTGTTTTCCTCTGAACGCCGTTGGCAGGCTACGCTCTTTTGTTTATTGGCCGAAGAATTATACAGTTAATTAATTTTTATCTGTCTAATATTCTCATATCGCAAGGACGATTTGATGGGAGAAGGAGAGTGGGCTTATAAGGATGACTGCGGAGACTATAGCACGTTGGAGAAATTTCGCGAAAAACTTTGGAAAAGTTCGCAATTTTTTTTTTTTTTTTGTGAAGGTGTGTGGCGGTGCGCTTGATATTTCCATGAAACATAAGGAGGATGTATCTGGGGTATCCTTGTAGGAATTAAGGACATAATGAAATTTTATGAAGCACGCGAAAGTTTATTTTTTTGTGCAACCAACCACTGAAGTGTTCTAGAGATGTTCCAACGTTCCAAGCCGCTTCCGAAAGAATAAAGGTCAATTGCCTGGAAGTAGAGAGCGGGGACTATGTGGACGGGGGAGGAGGAGGCGTAACGAAATGAAGATGAAGCAACAGAGAGGCAACAGCCACAATATAGCAGCACAAGAAGCCATTCGAGGGCGAATACATAAATCAGTATTATTGGCGCATATATCAGACGTTGGGCGCCATATCTAGAGAATGTAGTTCGTCCTTGCCAGTGCCAGTGCCAGCTACAGTTGTTTTGTTTTCTTTCTCCTCTTCTACGCTACTCTTGAATGTCCTGTAACATAGTGTTTCGGTGTTAAAGTTTGGTTGCAATAACCCAAAAAACGGAACAAAAAGGATGCGCTCATAAAAGCATGCAACATCACTCGTGAATCCTCTTTGGTTTGCTGTTTTTATCCTTTTTAATGTTTCAGAGTTGATTTTTTGTTTTGTTCTTTATTTTTACCGTCGCGAAACGAGATGCAATCTGTTTTCGTTATAGGAAAATTGCAATAATATCCTTCGTTGCATCCTCTATACTATGTTGTATCCTGGCAAAAATGCTTTTACACTCAGCTGTAACGCTTTTTATTTTAAATTTTTTCGACACACTACAATGTGGAAATTTACATAAAAGGATATTTAGGTTGCAGGGAGTGCGAAAACAAAAAAAAAACAACCGCCCTCATATCCATATCCTGGAGAACTTTTAGTGGACTTTTAGTCTTTTAGAACTCTGCCGGCACCAACAACATCTCACTCGCCGCGGATAAGCCAGCCCCGTTCGCGTCATGGAGTGAGAGTGTTGAATTTAATTTGAACAATACCCGTGCACACATTCGAGGACATCGGCTTATCCTTCGTAATTTTTTATCACGACACAAACTGAGAGACAAACGAAGAAAAACAAGGAATTTTATGTAAAGCATGCTTTATTATTTGTATTTCCCCCGGGGCTTACACATTTACTGGCTCTCTATAGATGTACTGTCCTGTGTCTGTGTTGTCCTTTTTTACTTATCAGCCGTGTACTGAGTATTTTTGGGGCTTTGTTCGTCTTCTTTTTTTAAGTTATTGAGGGCACACATTACAGAGCCGGATCTGTGTGGGAGTCTCTTTGGTTTTTGGTCGGGACAGGGTTTAGAACAGGGGTTGCTTACAGTTGGAAAGTTTTTTTTTTCTTTATCTGAAAAGGACATGTGAGGAAATTTTTCAATTACCGAACAGACTGGTAGGGACAGCCGTCTGATTGTATCGAAATGACCTCACAAGAGATTGGTTACTTCGTACTTAAAGTAGAACATTTCTAAGAAGGCTATACGTGCATAGATACACGTAGCTTGTGGGTTTTGGGGGACAGAGTTGGAGTACCCTTGAGGGTTAATTGTACTGAAAGATATTTTTAACTTTTTAAATTTTCGTCGCTTGAAGTTATTTTTCCCATCTCTAGACAAGGAGGATCCCAAAAGTGTTCTCTAAATGAAATGCCAGACTTTTCTCAGTGGGGTAAGTACATTGTCATCGTGGGTCATGACCGTTCAATGTTATAACCTGTGCGCCTTAAAAGCGAAACTGTTAGCAATTCTGCGCCATCTTTGCTTCATTGCGGTGGCATGTAGAGTATTCCTTCGACCTTTTCTGGAACTCGCCGTTGCCGCAACAGCTTGAAACTGCAGGGAGATAGTTGGCGCTGGGATCTACGGTCCCAAAATTCAAGCAGAGACCGCTCTGGAGGTTGTTTCACTTCCTTTTTCGAGGCAGAAATATATTAAATCGAGGTCTTCGACGGATGGATTAGAGGCAACATCCTTAAGCTGATTTCGACATACATACAAACAAGTTTAACTAGCTTTTGTTGGCAGACATGTGTATGTACGCCGAGAGCAGAGACCAAATGTGTAAACGCGTTCAACAGCCTTCACACTGATTCGATTCAAGAATCTCTGATTCAGGCGTAGAGGGATTCATTAGTCAAGGAATAATGTCCAATCAATCAAAATCGCCTATGGAAACTCCTCAGAGTAACGTGATTTCCCCATTCCTGTGGCTGATAGTTGCTCAACGGGCGGTAAATAGAGAGAGTGATAGGGCAAGAAGAGGACCCACCTCCACTCAATGAAGAAGCAAAACTCCCACCCAGCATCGAAGAAGTTGAAAAACAACAAAGCCGCTGGCTATGATGGGCTTCCAGCTGAACTTTTTAAGTACGGAGGTGAACTGAACTTTTTAAGTACTTGGTAGGATGGCATGCACCAAGTCATCAATCAATTATGGGTGAAGGCACGCATGCCCGACGACTGGAGCATCAGCTCTATATGCCCCATCTTCAAAAAAGGTGCTCCCATATCTTGTGAGAAGTACCGAGGCATATCGCTGCTAAATGTCGTATGCAAGATTCTATCCAAAGTACTGTGTTAACGTGCGAATGGAGAAGAAGCTACAAACGCGAACTCTATGAGCTTTACCATGGTGTGGATGTAGTTCTAAAAGCCAAGATACGTCGACCACATTGCCGCAGCCACATTGAGCGAATGGACAACAATGCTCCAGCCAAGAGGATCTTCGAATCACAGCCCCCAGGTTCGAGACGACGAAGAAGACTGAACCTTCAGTACAAAGACGATAAGTTGGTCTTCACAACTGAAAGCAACGTGCCCGGGACTGCAGAGGATGGAAGGCAGCCGTGTCTCAGGCGGAGCCCTGGAAAATGAAATGTGGCTGATAGTTATTAACATCATGTCAATGCTTGACGAAGATGAGATGAAAGTAGTTCCGCACTCTAATGGTTTGACGGTTTAGTATCCCCTTTATGATCTGTGAAATTATGGAAGGGGCCTTGAAGAGGACTAATATTGGGACCACACTTTGCGGATTGAGTGCTTGTATTGCCAAATGAAACATGGCTGCGCTGATGTTGATTTGGTTTGCACCACAAAAACCAAAGTAGCAATCAACATGCTTCGGGGTTATCAACGACCCATTTTCATTGTCCTTGAAGTCATTCTTGATCCAAAGTTCAACAAGGATCTTAACATTGAAAATCAAGTAAAGAAAGCATATATAGCCCTCTTAGTCTTCAGAAAAACAATCGTTAAGAAGTGGGATTAGTCAGCTGTGGTACTGCGTTTGTTAGTTCGGTGACCAGCAAAAACTAGGTAGGATTCAAGAAACAGCATTCCTCCTAAGCTGGACTTTAGTAAAGTTCTCAAAACTCGTATTCCAAACAGAGTAGAATGAAGGAATCAGGAGGCAACAGAAGGCTATGACACACTCTTATTTACCGACGGCTCAAAACAGAATCTGGAATGGGATCGAGAGTTTTTCGGTATCTCTAAAATTTTCGAACGTGCCGATGAACTAGCCAAGCGGGTGATGAAATAATTAAGGGTAGAGTCTTCTCACTCTATCAAAAGCTCAGACAATATGGAGTGAACTAAACATTTGTACCATATCGAGATGTGTGGCCCACTTACAACATCGGGAGAACAAACGAGCTCCTTAGTAGGAGCCACACGGACATTGCCAGAACTGTGGCGATTTGCACGGGTCATTGGCTTGTAGGCCATCATGCGGCTAGACTCGGTATCCCTTTTGACACCCATTCCCACAGCTTCAAGACGTGAACGAATGAGAATCCCTCGACCACTACCTTTACGGGTGCCCTACCTGGCTAGGGCTAGGTACAGCGCTTTAGGCAAACTCTTCTTCAACAACCTTGATGAACTCGCGGTAGAAAGGATTGCTAATCTCTTACTCTTCCTCAACACCACTGGTTGTATCTAGGCCCTAGTAAAACATAATTTACATCCAGTACTACTAATAGGTCGCAAGAGTCGTAGAAACTAAACCGCACTCCATAGTGCCAATTGGGTCTCCTTATTACCCCTGAAACCACCGCCTCTACCTACCTATCTACAAGAAACAGCAGAAATATGTTTAATAAGTGTCATGCGGTCCTGTCCGACTGAGGCCCTAAATGCTCGTCTGTACCTCTTAATCCTTGACCGCACGGCAAATTGCATACGATATGCAGTGAAATAAGGCACAAAAAATCTGAGTGCTGGTCTGCACATCCATCCAAACGCTTTAATATTGATAGCAAATGTGAGGTTGAAGCTGGTTGACCGACTAACATTCCATTGAGGGATTGTGTCTCTCAAACTCCGGCCAAGAAGATAGCGGTTGGTTTGTATTGCAAGGCATGAAAGGTGAGCTGCCCAACCTTTACTTATTACATCTGCCATACTTCGGGTTTTTCACGAACTTTTGAAGACGAGAGACACTGGAAAGGATGATCTGCGGATAGGGATCGGGTTTCGGGTTCTTGGCAAAGCTTTCGGGAGGAGAGACACAGAGAAGGATGAGGTTAGGTTTACCATAGGCTTCCCAGACTTAGGCTTCGCTTTTTTCTCTTTTCTTTATCCTTTCTGTCCGTGGGCTAAGTCTTTTAAGTCTTTTCTACCTCTTTTCCTCATGGCACAACAATTAGTTGGTGTATGATAGAATTGACAAGAATCACCCCATCCGACGAGCTAAAAAGTCTCTCGAAAAACTTCGCGATGTTCCCGATATACTTTGCGTCCATCAGCGATAAGCTGGAAGTATTAATTGCCCCGCATTTCGAGACTATGATCAAAATGCTACAAGTGTCTAAAGGACATTTTCATTGCAGCAGATTTCTACTCAAAAACATCCTTTACTGTGCCCACAACACGAAGATTAAAAGCAATTATTTCCGCATTACACTAAGGCACAAAATTACCAAGGATCTCGAGGGGATATTCGTCCTAATTCTTCGCCAAGTTACATAAGCCATTGTCTCTAGAAAACTTGCAAATTCTCCAATTCTGCAACTAAGCAGCACTTACCTTAACGCCCAAACCAATGCCAATCGAAGATATCCATACAAAGTACTCAAGTGTAATTGCAAGCAGACAGTCCCTTGCAGGTCCCTAATCAAAATGGACACCTTCGAGTACCATATTTTGATCGGAAATCATTTTGACAGCACTTGCCCAGCTTTAATCAATGGAAGACCATATCCCTTAGGAAATCAACTCAACCCACCGCCTCTACACACTAGTAACCACCACTTTCAAGTTTAAATTAAACCTCAGTCCTTCCGTCCATATCAACGTCAACACTCCAACATCGGAACGAAATAAACTGCAACAAAGACTCCCTAAGAGGCCTGAAATTAAATCGATTACTCGTTTGTTTACACGTACCGGCTTACACGTTATACAACACACACACACACACAGATCCCCGAGAGGCAACAAAGTGAAAGTCCTTCATGGAGATTTCAGGGAAAACATCAGCCATCAGCCGCCAGAGCAACACCACCACAAAATCATCGAGAGAGAGCCTTTTGTTTCCGCACAGTAGGACGCTTGATGTACACATTTAATATTATACGCGTTACACCAGCCACCGCGATAGCAGAGCACCACCCACTACCCCCACCCCTCCACCCCTCCACCCCTCCACCCCTCCACCCCTCCACCCCTCCACCGAGCCCCATTAATTCAATTACATTCATTTCAAAAATTAAACAATTTTCATTTAATTTACTCAAGTGCCTATTTCGGTGGGTTATCCCATGTTACAAATTGTATCTGTTTGCTGAGCTATGGCGGCAGGAGGCCTTCTGTAGATTATAGGTATCCGCGTACGTTGAACCCATACCAACGCAACGAGAACTCTCACATCTCGTCCTGCTGAATGGCGTTGCGGCAAGTTGAGGAAATGCTAAAAGCGAAATTCATTTCAATGAACAATACGTTTCACACCAAAGCCGACAAAAAAACAGAAACAGAAAAAAAACGGGAAATTAAATTAAATACATCACTGTAAGGGGGTGGGGGTGAACGTGGCGTGACGTGGAGACTACTAAATGTGTGGTGGACTTTGCTGTGGGCGATGTCCGACCAGTGCTTAGCAAACTGAGGGTAGCCTTGCTTAAATTTTGGTGAAAAATGTTTGAAGATTATCCGCAGAGGTTTGTTTTTCTCTTGGAGGGCAATGGATAGATGGCTGTGCCGCTTTAAATGAGTGGCGAGAGAGCTTTTCTGAAAAAGGACCAGAAACCACTTTAAACAGATTAAAATGCCTGCGAAACGTGGCACAGTATTCAAGCTGTCGGTTTCGAGGACGAAGGCTTTAAGATGACTGAACCTTCAAATAGAAATGGATTAGACTACAAATTTAAGAGAGAACTTTGACAGATGCTTCCAGGATGGAGCACAATCCATCTTATGTATCTGTCATCTGTCTGGTGACTTGAATTGAGCAAACGTCTCAACGTTTAAACTAAGTAGAGCAGTGAACAGCTCACATGTTCACCATGTGTACAATGCATTCGCGCCTGATGGAAGCGCTGACAGACTCCTCGCACAATTAACACCTCGATCCACAAGGTCAAACATGACGTGCATTGGGACTGCAGAATTAAAGGATGTCAGACTGATGAGCTACTCGTTCGCAATGTTGTGGATCGTTTCCAACAGAAAGCCCCGCCGGTTAAATAAACTTTAATAAGTTCGCCTTCCATAGGAGGCGAAATAGGAGCACGTCAGTATTTACTGATGGATCAAAAAGAGACTGTATATTAGGGTCAGGAATTTTCTTGGAAATTTTGAAAATATAATGAGCCTTACTTGTGCTAGCGATCCATGAAACTCGAAAGTGCGCTTAGCAACCCAGTATCCAAATTACATAGAAACTTACACTGATACTCCATCAGCCATCAAAGCTGCAATCACGTCTTCCAAACGGATAGAACAGCCTCAAAGAAGCAGTCAAAACAGTTCAATGATCTACCCATGCAATGAGCACGTCATGACTGAACCTTTTGTGTAAGGCAGGAGGAATTTGTTCATACAACCTTGAAGCTTGAGCTGCGTTATATCCACGAAAATGTAGTCGACATGAAATCCCAAGAAAATTCGTGAATTTCTAAAGGCTTCCCTTGAACTCCTGACAACTGTCTGTGCAGGTCCTCTGCCTGGACCTTGAACATAGAACTCTTTTTGGCAAAAACTGTCCTCGTTAAATGTAGAATATGGATTTGGGATCTCCAGCTGCGTTTCCCAGTCGCTCGTTATTCTCTCAAAGGAGCTCTATAACTAACCGCCAATCTTAAGGTCACTCCATGTATATACTGAAGGAACAAACTTGGATTTCGATACGCCAGAGCTTATTTTGCCGAACTCCAAAGAACACCTAGTCCTGACTACTTACGGATCTTCTCTGGTTCGAGTGGTTCTGCACTGCTTTGATCAACGTTCCCATTACGAATTGGTAGCTACATCATGAGGTGCACACTGAAAGTGTGGTTTTTATACCGCACGCATTGGAGCTGATAAAGTAGTCCGAAAAGTATGTCCACTAACGTAAAGACCCCAAAAACTCCTGCTAAAGCCTCTTCTCAGATGCAGGACTGGTTCTTTTAGATTTTCACCCGTGAAGGGTGGATTCGTTCCTTCCAAAGTGGTTCCAGAACTAACCTGTAATCTTCATTGATTGGGTAAGCCTTCACACAACGGAATAACAGGGAATGAGATCTCTGACGAATTTGCTAGACAAGGCTCAGAAGAGGTTTCTTCAGAACCTGAACCAACGTTGGGTTTACCAGCGTCCTTGGCCAGAGCTTCCATTGATGCTAGGCTTTGTAATCAGCACAATCGAAGGTGGCATAGCTCTCCAGGATGAAGGCAGACTAAGCAAATGGTTACTGACGGAACTTACTGGCTTTCTTACGGACCACTACACCTTTGCCAAAGACCTTAGTGTGCTAGGTTTAAGTGATGCCCCTATTTGCAACGCCTGTGGAGCAGCGACGGCACGGCAGAGCATTTCCTATGTGAGTGTCCTACATTTGCTCTGAACAGGTGGTGAATTTTCGGTGCTGATATGGTGGGTGCTGATGATGTAAGCTCCTCATCACTGAAGCTCCTTCTCGACTTTCTACGAAAGACGAAAAAATGGGGTTCTCTACGGACCATTACTTGAGTCTGAGTGCTCCAGTAGGGTGTGCCCGCCCCGACAAAGAAAAAAGAAAGTCTTCCCAAAATCGATAATCAGAAAGTGAAGTGGTAATCTATTTGGCGGATTCAAGACGGTCTAGGGCTGATACAAGCCTGATATAGCATCAGCAACAAAGGGGTCTTCAAGATGTTCCTTCATTTACTCCAAAGCTATTTTAGCTCCGACAGCTACACGTGTGAGTGCCAATACCACACAAGGCTCTCTCCAATTTTTGTAATCAATAGATTTCCTTTCTTGACAATCATTTGCCTTTCCACACTCTTCTGTAAGGCTCTCGGCTTTCAAAGCTCATTCTCTCCCTTCAGGTGGACGCATTCGTAGAATTTCAGTAGAAATATTAAGCCCTAGAGGCTTCATTTATTCTTAAATGCCTTAATCATCATTTTAACTAGGAGTTGTGATGCGTATCCTCGGGCAGCGTAATCAAACAAGCTCGGTATAAAACGGGAGAACGATTATCCTTCCATGGTGGAAGCTATAATATCCGAAGTTGGCTGAAAGCCGATAGTGATTGAAGCCATAACCACCCACCAGTCACCTGTAGCTTGCCAGGACTCTCACTACCTTGCACTTCTCTCATTTTCTTAAATTCTACCCATTCCTCCAAATGGAACAGCTACTATGTTGGCTTTACGTTATTTATGATTTTCAATTCGTCCTAAGAAACTCATGTGGTGTGTCCTCTGTAAGCTGCAAGATCCTTCTCCGGACCAAAGCACGAAATTGAGATACCGAAGAACTACATAAGTAACACCATGTGTCACCCGACAAACCTCACAGGAATAAGCTAATCTTCAACATTTTTTGAACTTCTCAGTCTGCCACGAAAATACCTTCCACTACCCCCAGGGGCTGGCCCATGTACACCGGTTATTCAACGAAAAGCCATCCATAAATAGAAAAATCCATTTTCCCCACTTATTTCTTTCAACAATGCATCCATTCCTTCTGTGCAACATTTATCCTTGTATAATATCCTCCACGAAACAATATCCTCGCCTTCGGATGTGAAAATCCTTTCGATCTCCTTGTCGTCTCCTTAGTGTGGAGAATATAATCAAACGACATCCGATTCGTCTTCTGTCTTCAAATCATCAACTAACAGCCGGAAAATGGAATATCTTCATCTTGAACATACACACTCTGCTGTATCTGTACGGCTGGGTGATTCACAATATTGGCAAATCTATTATTTCGAGGACAATGCAACAAGGCATAGGGCACAGATAGCACATAGCACAGATCACATGAAGAGCGCGCGTTGTCTTCCAAACAATCCATCTCTTGATCTCATCAATTTTTCCTAGACTCTAATGTGAACGAAGGAGTGCCAGTACCAGTGCCAGTGCCAGTGCCTTGTGGAATGAAATCAATAAGGACGAACGCGAATAGAAATGAGATGAGTTGGGTTGAATGTTGATTTATTGAAAACACGACCCCTCGATGGGGATTTCTTGCCATCCTCCGAGAAGGAAATTGCAAGTGCGATAAGTTCCACCAGTCAGTTCACCCTCCTCCTCCTCCCCCTCCCCCGCAAAGGACATAAAAATGAATCTATATCTGTATCTGTCTGTTCTGCAATTCAATGGAAAGATAAATAATTGACAAGGGTGGGCATAAGTCGAACTACCACCGAACTTTCCGAACGATTGCAACCGTAGCAGTTTATTTTCGATTTTTTCTTTTTTTTTTTCGTCCACCCTCTTCCACCATATCATCCAAATGAAGCGAACAAATTTGATGGCCAGCTGAAACCCCCCCCGCCACTCCATCCAGTATTGGGTCTTGTATAACATGCCCTCCATATTCCGGTTAGATAATAAAAATAGAAGAGGCATCAAGAAATCACCCCCCGCCACTAAGGAGAATAAGTAATAGGATATGTCAGGATCTCACCCTTGGTCAGCTTTTGATGAGGAGGGGGGCGGGGGGCTTCAAAGTAAGAAAGTAACCAGCCATCTTGAGACTTCCTTATCTGTCGGTTCCGAGCAGGAAGACCAACCCCAAGTCATAAACGCCCTCTTTGCCTTCGTCTACCGATTGCAATCTTTATGGACTTGGCCCGAACTCATTTGTGGAAGCTAATTTAAAATGCTGCACTCGTTAGATTGGTGTGGCCACCAACACCATGTCCATCTTACAATGGTGGTGCTGTTGTTGCTTTTATGTGCAATTATGAGGACTTCTTCCAGGGGAAAGAGAAAATGATGCAAGTTCGGAAAATTGAATCACAGTTTTCGGAGGAAATAAATTTCACCCCCACCCCTGCTACCAGTGATTTTATTACGTAGCCAACCCACCTTCGGGGAGTTGAATCTAGAGCAGCGCATCTCGAGGTTGAATCGGCAATTAGATGAAGAAGCTACCAAGGATTCTAGAGAAAAACTAATTCCCACTGGACAGAGGGAGGCAGCAGCGACATCGTCGTTTTGTGTGTAATTAAAGTTCGCATTCAAGGATGCGTGCTTGGAAATGCTTGGAAAGTCTTTAGGGCTTATTCCTCGCATCCATGGAAAGGTGCAAGTGTCGCAAGGAGAAGACTTGTATTGCACAATCGTGATTATCGCATTTTCAATCACATTTTGTTGCACGTACTAGGTGATGGGTGTTGCAGGGGTTGGAAAAGTGCACTCTAAATGGTGGCGGCAAGGATGGTTGGCATTTGGGGAGTGCCATCGCGTACAATTATGGGTTAATTGTTTCGCTGCACTGGGTTACGGATGACATAGTTTTTCAGGTGCAACTTTACCACTCTGTCCGCGTAAAAGATTAGATGGCGCTTCGTGGAAGGTTTTTCAGAGATTTTGCACGACAAGTGCAGGTAATTGGAGTTCGACTCTTCGGAAGTGCGGAAGGCCCGAGTTGACGGATTAAGAAGCTTTTTCTCGACAATTATTGCTCTCGGACTTTGGTCAGAGGCGGGACCGTGAAATAAGTAGTTCAATGCACGAGCCACAGCGCCATGACGCATAGAACAAAACACATTGCGCATACATCAGGATGTGCCCAACGAGGGTACTGGCGTAGTAGGTATACGTCCCAAAGTCTTATCAGGCATAGGCATCGGCCCATGCAACGACCTTTATTTTGGAGTAGCCTAGCTTAAGAAAAATTCAATCCATCATTAAGACCCATAGTAGTGGTATGAGTTGTCTACCTTGTGAAGTATCCACGAAGTCCAAGGTTTTACTTAACATCCGGCTAGCTCTGATTGTACTGAGATGAAAGGATATATGTCAACCCAGTCTAATTTTTGTCTCAAAGCATCCATCACAATGCTGATGACGAATTCGAGGATCTGAATGCATGATCCTGTCCATTAACCTTCGAACATAATGATCCACAATCTGGAAGTGTGTTACAGTCAGGCTAACTATTGATGTAAACAAGACGGAAACTCTTATCCCTTTAAGCTTAGCAGTTCAAATGAGCGTTACCTTGACCGATTGTCCTCATCGAGCTTTTACGGCCATGCCTCCATTTTGTCTCGATGGGGGACTACCAGTAGATCAACGGAAACTGAGCTCATGAACCCGATGCTAGCATTCGAAAGGAGATTCGCTACAAAAATTCTTGACAGAGTGTACTGGAAGAACCGAAGAGCCATAAAGAAAAAGGAGCTGGCGTTCTATACCGACGGTTCAAAGATGGAAGTTGGCACGGGAGCCGGAGTTTATTATGAAGCTCTAGGAATAAACCACTTCTTTAGAATAAACGACGAATGCAGCGTCTTTCAGGCCGAAGTCACAGCCATCATACAGGCTGCTGAAATTATTCGCGAGAGTAATATACGCAGCCGGGCAGGCTCTGGACTCTGCCGTAATCAGGCCGCGGCTTGTCAGGACCTGCAAATCACTTTTCAACGACATATCTACATCCAATGCGGTGACCCTTTGCTGCGTTTCAGAGCATATAGATATCGAAAGGGCAATCAGTTCGGAAGAAGTCAGAAAATGAAGCCACCGGTCGAGCAAGCAGACGCTGGGTTCTTCTGGAAACATGCACAACGGCCAGGTCACTATAACCCGCCTTCAGCAAGAAGAGATCAACCTCTCTGGTAAAACTTAGACGTTACAACGTGCGGGTCGTTTTCGGCATTATTTCTGGTCATCGTGCCATTGGCGTTCACGCGGAGCGACTCGGTTGCAGGGACCAAGAATAAAATTGAATCTGTTCTTCACCTGCTGTGTGATTGTCATCCCTATCCGTCAGACGAATGAGGACTCTTGCTAGTTACTTCTTCTCGGAGCTAGAAGAGTTAAGTAATGTAGAGCTGACGGACCTCCTGAGATTCCTATCATTGTCTGGGTGGTTCTAACAGCGGACTTTACAGCGTTTCCAGGCTTAAATGATTGGACACAATGGACCCGAACTGTTGGTCTAAGTGGGCAGTCACAAGGCACCCATCTACCGAACCTAACCTAGCGTCACCCAATAACGCATTGGATTGACATTGTCCTCAACAACCAGCCTTTTTAGACCGCGGGGCTTAGTAAATTGTCTCCATTTACACAAAACAAGTTAGTTAAGGTCCATTTTCAGTCCCGAGTGAGCCCTTTCGTTACAGTGAGTTTTCCAGAACGAATCCTTCAAATTTATTCACTTTTTGAATCAGTAAAAACGAGAACGAAGACCACCCGATTTTTCTTTCGAATGAAACACATCTCACCCATCCTTGATAAGGTGCAAGTTTTTGTGCTTTGCAGCAGGATTAGTGTGGCAAGGATCTTGTACAACATTGCTTCAGTTTTTTTCTCAGAAAGACGTCATCAAACAACAATTTTATACGCGCTTAACCCATAGTGGAATTTCTGCATGTCCTTGCCGTTTCAACGTGGCTGAGCACTGATTCAGCTGTATCCAGTCAAGGGGAATCCTTAAGCAGCTCAACAGCTCAGTCCCAATCAGAAAGCAATATCATACTTCATGTCATTTTTATTCATTCCTCGGAAACAATAAAATATACGAGCACATCCATTGAGATAAAAGTCACATGTCACTTTCACATTATATTGCCGCCCATGTATAATGTCAATGCATACCTCTGGACATGTGTAGGTTCAAAAGAATCACAGCCCGAACAGCTGTTTCCACAACCCTTCAGCTTATAGCCGTACATTTAACATCACTCTGACAAAATGCAAAAAAAGAAGCAGAAAACCTCCCTTAAACGAGCCGCCGCCGGCCGCCATCAGAGCCAACGAGTGTAAACATCGCCACCCACAAAATTTCATTTAATTCTCGAATCGATGAGGGGATGCACCATGTACCAACACGCACGTTGCACGTCCTCTGTGTTCCTTGTAAACAGCTTTTTTTTTTCCTTTTTTTTGCTTTTGTTTACTATAAATTAAAATTTTTTTGTTGCTGCAATGTAAATTCGCGGGATAAATTGTGAAAGGTGCATTAAGGACATTCCTCGAATGCACTCTCTTTCTCGCTGAGGGTGCACCACCGAACCCATGGATTATTCATGATGGTAGTCGAACTGGGCAACGTTCATTGTCCACTGGCTGACCCTCTGTTCAGAGGTGAAATATTAATTTGCTTTTAAGGCTGACGTCGTCATCAATTTCTTATAAATTCAGGATATGCGACAAAATGCAAAACCAATGATCGCATCGAAAAAAAAAACAGAACCATTACCCCGACCCCATTTGGGAGAATTTTTTTAATTTGCTTGCCATATTCGTCGCGTTTTTAATCGTTAATCTACAAACGAAGGATATTTCTTGAAATGGAAGAGTATGCGAACAGATGTTGCCTCTACTGCGACACTCTCTTGGGAATAATAAATTATTAAACAATAAAGCTCATTAATTTTATGCGGGTCAACTGATTCTTTTCTTCTTTGGTCCTTCGCTTCATCTCGGAGACGAGAATCATTTGTCGTCGTCCTGCAGTTGTGTAGCGTTACTCGCTTCAGCATTGAGGATCGACATCAACTTTTCGGACAGGACAAAAGGGAATTTTTGAGTGGTGTATTAAGAAAGAAAGAAAAAAATATGAAACGAGCCAAATAAAACAGGACATGAGATAAAAATCCTTTTAATCTTTCCGAGGACTTTTTCGTTTAATGAGGTTATAATTTGAGTGTCAGGGATTATATCGGAATTAATTTACTTTCCTTAGCGTCTTTTTTTTTTTGTTTTTGCCTCGTCCTTTTTATTTCCTTTTTATACAATTGTTTTTTTTTTTGTGTTATGAAATGGATCCTTTTGCCACTTCATTTGCTTTGAAAGCGGATGAGATGCACTCGGTTTTTTTTTGGTAATTAACGAGAGTCCTGGAGTGGGATGGCATTATTAAGGGGACCTTTGAAGAGGTTCTTAAGACATTTACATACGCAGCTGGATACTGAGAAGCATGGATATGATAATGGGAAAAAGGTGAAATTCACGAAGTCGACTTTCTTAGGTGAGTCCTCGCGGAACCAGTCACCAAACCAAACACAAATGAAATTCAAATTTAGGCTTGGAAGCCACTTTGAAAAGGGGCACAAAGGCAAGTCATTCTGCGAACTACACGTTGTGTCCTTTTGTTCGATGATAGCCGAGGTTTTCTTTATTTTCAAAGTAAGCGCTTCGACTGTTCAGCAGTATCGAAAGTGGATCCAAACAGTGTTGGCCTACTGAGCAGCTTATTCCTGAGAGTCCATGCGATTGAGCGATATCGCTCGATAGAAAATAGTTCCGTAGTGATACGACAGTGGCTTTCCAATATAAATAGAGTCCACACTGAAAATTTTCCATCCCACGTGGAATGTGTAGCTTACTTGAAGCTCGCTTTTGCTTGACCGGATCCATTCAGCAGCCTCAGATCAAACAAAATACATGAATGCTAAGGAAGACAGGAAGAAACTCTCTAACTTGGACGATATTTGTTGATTTTTTTGAGTGGAAAAGTATACAGCGTCCTACTTTTCGTTTGTGTAATGCTCATATCTCATATCGTTCACAAATACGACTTTTATACCAGAGCACAGATCGTCTATGATACTGACACTAAAACGTTGATTCTCTTAAGAGCACAGACCACTACACAGCACAAATGCAAACGATACTCGAAGAATTGGAAGAAAAGTCCAATCAAATGCAATAGAACCCACAAAATCGCAACAAAATTCTCCAAGTCCATGAAATGAAACATTTCTTCCACTGTTTCAATTCAATTCCACTTTTCCACTCTACGATCATCGGAAAATCCCAAACAGACCCACTTCACTTCTACAAAGCTCTCTCCACTCGACTAACCAACTTCAGCATCTATCAATACTCATTGTATCTGCAGTTCGAAAAGTGAAAAATCTCCCAATGAAATTCCCCGTCTAACAGCTCCACACAACCGCAAACATTTTCGTGTATTAATTGCAGTAATTTCATTGCACTTAGCCACGCAATCCCTCCTTACCGCTACCATCCAATCGACTATCTGCACTGACAGATGCTACTACACACAACTGGCAACTGCTGCTATTACCTACTACAACTTGCGCGCTCTCATGTGAGCCGTGCTATAATTGGAAACTTTGCTTAATTACATCATTAGCAGAGTCAATAGATTTTCGCTTCGTTAAGCAATAAACAATACCCACCAAAATACAGGCATCCCCCCCCCCCCCCCCCCCCGCACACATTCGCTATAACATAAATCTGTTTCGAGCGCCAACGAACCAACCAACCATCCACCATCATCTTCGTGCTTTTCACTTATTTTCGCATTTGGCTTTTCCTTCCATTCGAACGGAGACTGCCTTTATCCTTTCCTTCTTTTTTTTCCTCCTTTATTTTTGGTGAAAACGATGCAGAGACTAAGGAATGTTTCGCTATTTCATGGTTACCTCACCATCTCTCTTTATCTTCATTTCTATCATTATCATCGACGATGGAAGAAGGGCTACCATGTCCGTGCAATGCATCAATAGACGACTATAGACTCAAACTATGGAGTATTTATTTTCTTTTATGACTTGGAACACTTTTACTTACGCTAAAGCTAACATCATCATGGTCCTTGAAATTCATTGGCACCTAAAGCCGCAAAATAATTTATTTTTATGACCTTATTCCTACGTCTCAGCGTGGTGAGGGGGGGGGCGAGAGTAGACCATTTCTTCAGCCTATAAGTCCTGCAAGTTGATTTGAATATGATGCAGATGAATGCCATTGATGTTGCCAGATTATAAGAGAAAAAATTGAGAAACTTCATGTACGATCCACATAGGTTCCACAGGGTGTAGTTCCTTACAAGTTGACGGAAATCAAAAAAATAAAAAACAAACAAATTTAGGGAATCGCAAGGAATTTTGAAAGGTTTGCAGATTTTTCATGCACCTAACAGGAAAAACAAAATGGCCTCCCAAAGTTCAAATATGAACAGAAAGGTTCTTTGAATTTGGATAGACTCTATTCCTTCCTCAAGAAAACAGGATACAAATCAATAAATATGCAAGCGACTCATAGTAGTCAAAACAATAGAAAAATGTTTACGAACGCCTTCCTGGTAACACCATCCTACCATCCAACCAATTCCAAATATATCCACAGGCAAAAGAGTAGAGAATCAAGTAAACCAACACCCATTTGAATGCCTAAACGGTTTATTTGTAAAGCTCCAAGGGAAATTCATTCATTGTTTGGCCTCTGTGCCGGCATCTACACACAGTATGCACACACATATCCATATACCCACTCACCTACTGAGGCAGGACAATAGTAGCAACAACAAACGATAACTTCACGAGAGACGCAAGAATAAAGAGAAAGCCAAAAAAAAAAAAGAAAAAAAACATTTTTATTGACGCAATTTGCATAAATTTTGCTCCCTTAACTGCCAATAAACCAAACAATCTGGCATTTCCTGTGAATGAACAGAAACCAAAAAAAAAAAAAAGTAAATAAATGGAAAGTAGGACAATGCTCGCTAACGGTAAATAGGATAATCTCCTTCGCTATGAGAGAGGGCATCGCACAAAAAAAAAGATCTCACTAAACCCACAAAAAGCTCAGTTTGGCTTGGCGTCTTCTATGTTGCCATCGCTATCGTCGTCGCAGTCGTTTCGTCAATTTAAAGTTCGTTAACTATTAATGACTTCCGTGGAAAAACTCATTTAACGGTACCCAACTTCATAATCTGCACGAAGACAAATGGCGATGATAGGGTACCACCACTAATAACAATACAGTGGGTTGGTGCTAGGAGTCTCACACACAAGAAAGCAGTGAATCAAAGCTAAGGCAAAAGTTTTTATTACCCACCAATTCGTGGTGCAGCTATGGTCCTTCGAGCCGGGTACTGAGCTTAATATGCCTTTAACGGTACATATAGTGTATATGGAAGCCTCCCCATTGCCCTAGTGCAGTCGCATACTCTCACGTTGCATATGAATAGTTCATAGCGAGCGCAGGGATTCTTGTTGCGGGTACACACAAAAAGGATACAAACAAAAAAAAAAAACCGATTCGAAAAAAAAAAACAGAAATGCATAGTGCCGCATGTGGTGCAAGGAAGGCTCTCAATACCCGACCCGTATAAGGATAAAGTTTTTCCAACGAATTGGCCCCTCATTCTCGGGAGAATTTTCAATTGTCTTCTCTGTATGACTGTGCCTGCACCACACATGCATACATTTTTGCCTCTGCTGCAACTGGAGGCGCACATACGTGAGTGTGGCATAATTTCCGGAAAAAACGAACCATGTTTACAGTGTGTCGATACCCTAGTGCCACTGTTGGTGTGCTGCTACTCCTCCGGCTGGGGGTTCGTTTTGCGGTATTTCATTTTTATGCATACACACTCGTATACATGCACATGAGTATGGCAATCATTCGTTTGGGATGATTTGTATATCCTGAGAGTAGTGTTTTTGTCTGCTTATTTCTAGTATTTTGTTGGTTAAATGTGTTTTTGCTGCTTTTGAAGCATGACGCCATCTGTTGGTGTACACTTGTGTCTGTCGGATGTTTAATGGAATTTATTTCTGTTAGAAATGTTGAACGTTTATGAAGAGGAGTGAGTTGAGCCAATCTGACACTCGGATAACTTGTGTCATTTTGATGGGATCCATAAAATAGAAAAGCGGCCTTCTAATATCTCTTCTTGTAAATATTGCCCAAGACTTATTCCATTCGAACGAACTGTTCTAATTGGACGTAGAAACCATTCATGGACATCAGACAGGTTTTTGTGCCTTGGACAGAAAGTGGAAGACGCCATATAGCCTCAGCTAGTAATGAGCTACTGGGAAGCAATTGGAAAACGACCCACGAAGTGACAAGCAAAACCGTGGTCGATTCTCCAATGTTCCTTCTTAAAAAAAAATTAGTGCGTAGGGAAGGGAATAGAGACCACAGTTCGGTACAAAATCGAATTCTATTTCCAGTTACTGTAAAGGGATTTCAACACAAAACGATAATTCCTGCAACCAATGCCATTTTGGCGTATTTGGGTAACTTAATCTATTAACCTTCCAGTGCTTGTAGGATTCTCATTTCTCGCTGCTGCTCGTTCCTCCAGACGTAGTTGCTGCATCATGCTGGTGACGATTTCGTTCGCTGTGTTCCAGACTTCATTCGTCGTCAGAATGAATGTTATTAGTCCTCTCGGAGTCACTTGGCCGCCAGTTTCTCTCTATAGTATGTTTTTGGCCATCGTATACATCCGGCATTCCATCAGAATATGTTCCGTGTTCTGGATTTTAATTCACAGTGCAGGCAGTATGGGTCATACACGTGCTTGTATTTGTAGAGATATTACCGAAAGCATCCGTGGCCTGATAGGAACACGGTGAGGTAATAAATAGTTTACTACTCCCTGTTCTCTGCTGGTCCATTGCCCTACGTTGGGGATCAGCGTATGGGTCTATCTTCGAGCTGCTTACTGATGCTATCAGGTTTCTAATTAGCTCCTGGGTCCTCCAATGTTTGGCATTAATCTTGACAGTGCCTCTACTGCCCTGGAAGCTCTCTCGCCTGTGTACATCAGGTGCTCTTTGAAGTATACCAGATGTGTGGTCGCGACGTGATGGTTTTGTCCCCAACCTGTATAGTGAAGTGTTCTACCTTTGTCCTGCTGCTCTGCTCTGCTTCTCTCTTGTCATTTTCCTGTAGCCCTCACGTTCCTCCCTGTTGGGCTGCAGTTTTCGGATACTTGTTCTAGCGTTTTTGCAACAACGATTACTGCAATGCCATCAGCGTAGCCGACGATTTCTACTTCGCTCGGCCTTGGCGTTCTTAGTAAGCCATCACACATTATATATCACAGGGACTAGCACAGACCCTTGGGGGACTCCTCCCGTAAGTGTGTACGTCTTAGGCCCCTCTTCCGTGTCATAATGAAGGGTTCTCTCACTGAAGTAACTGCCTATTATTCTCAGCAGGTAGTTAGGTATGTGCAGGTTGTCAAGCGCTCTATCTATACAGCATTTTTGACGTCGAACGTTACGCAATACTGCTTGCTCCCTCCTAGCCATCTTTCGGGTGCAATGTCGAACACGTTCCCTTATTGCACCTATGGAGCATCGTTTTTTCCAAAGCCATACTGCCGGGTAGAGAGCCCCGAGTCTCCTTCCGTGTATGACTCTAGCCTTGTGCGTGTGTCAAGCATGCACAGCGGCCTGTACGACGACGGTTGCTCAGGTGGTTTGTTTCCCTTTGGGATGGGGACCAGCCGTTGCCTTTTCCACTGTAGTGGGAAATTGCCTTCCGGTAGGCATGCTGTGTAAGGGCTTGCGAAGATCTCTGGCCTTGCTTAAGTGGCTCCTTTTGGTATGACGTTTGGGATCCCCTCAATTCCCGGCGCCTAATTGCTCTTTATTGTTGTTGCTGTGCTTCTAAGACTTCCTCTGTGATGACTGCTGGTATTGCCTCTGTGTCTTCCGCTGCTCCTCGCGGTACTCCTCCTTAAGTACCTGGAAGCATTCGGCTTTGTTCTTTTTTAGCAGCTTACGGATTTAGGTGATCTGTTGCCAGACGTTTGGATGCCAGTTTCGAAGTGATAAGTGAGTCTGTTGCACAAGGCTTTCTAGAGGTGACCCACGCTTCTTTCTCTCCACAGCCTCAGGGTAGCGCAACTTGTCCCGAAAATACCAACTAAACCACTTGCAACAATCTCTGACTAATTTAATTTTTGCTGTTTTTTGAAAAAGGATCTCTAACTTTGATTGGAATGCAAATCGTTTGCTCTTCCATCCTTTTTTTTTGTTTGCCTATCTAGCTACTTATCTGCTTTGCAAGTCCAAGGCAAAAAACCCAAAACTAAAGCTGTTCCCAAATAATTATCTCAAAATCGCGAAACCACATAATCTGCAACTTTTTCATGAAATTTCAAATTACCCAGAGCCCCTGCAACCACAAGCATCAGCGAGCAGTGCAGCTCCACTCTATTAAAATATTTATCGAGATTCCTTTCCAATTTCAAAACAAAAAATTAAATCAGACAAAAACCGCCTGGAATGCCCCAAGAAAACCTCCAAGAAAACCCCCTAATAACGGGGAAAAAAACAAAACTCGGACGCAGGACTCAACTCCGATATCTTGCTCTCAATTTACTCTCCACAAAGTAATTTGCATGAAAAATAACCCAAAAGAGTCCTTCGCCTACCCACCATCCGCCGCCGCTGTAACAATTCCCAAAGGAATTTCCCACCGAAATGACAACAACAAAAAGAGCAATAATTTTCCATCTTAAAATTAACTGCAGTTTGTCTATTGTAAGGAGTTTCTCCTTCTGTCTGTACGGGTGTGTGTGTAGAGATAAGATCATGAAACATAAGACTTTACCAAGCTGCCTCCATTTTGGAAAAATGCATCAGTCAATTCGTCTTTGGAAAGTTCTACTCCCACGGTGAAGGACGAAAGAGGGGGTAGCTTCAAATGGCAAACAATAACCGTAGGGGGGTTGTGATACAGGAGGATGAGGAGGAGGAGAAAACTTACCATGCGGTTTGGTTTCTTATTCCTTGTCGAGGCGGCGCTTGTGTGTAGTTGGTATCTGTTTATAAATTCAAACAAAAACTTTTGAATGTTTTTAACAATTTTGCTAACCACCACCATCACTGCCACCGCAAGGAGATAAGGACTTGTTCTGCACATCGCTGGGATTCATCATTTGGAGGGAGAAGGATTCAGCGGTACACAAACTTTGAAGCAAAACATTGCAAATTTTCAATGTAAACTTATTGCGAAGGAATTTCGCTAACCCCCCCAACCCCCCACCCCATACTCCGTCCCGCTGAAAATCAAATTGAGATGAAAAACCGAAAACTACCGTTAAGTCTACAACTACCTCTCATCAAGTTGCCATTAATCAAAACACAGCCTTCTGTCGGTTGGTTAGCCCCCGTCTGTGGCTGGTTCCTGCGTCGAACGGCCTCCATAAATCGTGAAATCGAAGGACGAGAGCTGTAATTCAGCCCCCATTCAGCCACCATCAGCGTCCCCTATCCTTCGATGAAAAACAAAACTTTAATGAGTGCACTCCTGTGAGGAAGTGTGTGTGTGTGAGTCGGTGTGGTGTATACAGTTAGAAGTCCGCGAGTTACAAAATGAACGATAACGAAACTTTTGCTATTGTTAAAGTTAGTCCGCGCGGTTTCAGCAGTTCAGCTCGGATGGTGGTAGAGTTTCGTTTTTTCGTCCTTCTTTGTTTCAAAGATCGATTTGTTTAATGTTTTTGAGATTTTCGCGGGGGGCAGATACTATACAGTTTGGCAGTGGGTGAGGTGGCTTTTTGGTCGAAGAAAGTTAAGTGTAAGCCAGAGATTAGGTTTAGCTTAGTGCATGTGATGAAGGATGATTGAAAAGCCGCTGGAGTGTAAATTTGATAAACTATTGCCCGTTGGAAGGGGTGAGTCTTTTTATAGCGACTATGGCATGTAGGAGTACCTCTAAGGAATCCTCAAAATTTCTTCGAAACATAGGACACGTGGGTTGTTAGGATCAATGTTTTCAAGTCATGTGTTGAACATTAAAGGAGGGGAACCGATGCAGTCTGAACCCTAAAAGCCTTCGACAATTCCATCGATAGTTGTTACGAACTTAGATGGCCCCTTGACCGAGGAACAAGTGCAGTAAACAGTTTAGAAAGCGTCGTCAGCATCCTTCCGCTGACAAGCCTAAGACACAATTAGCACAGTGCGCCGCCATTTTGTTGCCACAAATCGTGTGTTGGAGTAAATGGATGTAGGATGGTTACATTCGGCGTGTGGAAAGGAAGCCAGTCTTGGAGCAGAGCGAATAGAAGGAGGAGCTACTGAACCGAGTGTTGGACGCAGCAAAATCGATGGTCGCAGTTAAGGTATACGCCAGCGACGTGACGGACTGTGCTCAAAAAGTGGAAGTGGAACATGTATACGGTCCGATACATCGCCGAGATGACACCTGAGTCCAATTCCAAAGCAATAGCTGGCTTATGTCCACAAAGCTGGAGTCAAAGGATGGAAAATATTCAGCGCATTTTTTGTCGGATGCGAAGTTGGTGCTGATGGCGATGATAAAGCTGCGGACCACATTCTGGTGATGCATCATAGTGAAGGACGAATTTTTCGCCGAACTATGCCAGACATGGCAGTTCTTCGTGAACTCCAGAGGATCACATTTTCGAGTTAAAGATGAAAAATTACACCTTTTCCGTTTCGACGAGGCCGGGAATGCAATCAAGGGTACCCAGCTATGCAAACAAAGTAGCGCAGCAGCAGAAGCACGACGTAGAAATTGTGGCTTGGAGCCTACGTTCTCGCAGGCATTCGTCTCATGTGGGTTTTGCTTTGTACACTCAAATCGCGATTCAGAAAGGCACTGCCACTGTCACTGTCAAACGTTTGTATTCAAGGACTAAACTTACCTAATCCTTTTAAATATTTACAAAACAGCGTTGCCAATGCAGCATCAAATCAGATGTAAGCCCGCACATTTAAATTCAAGTCAGACGTCTATGTAACCATCTCTGGTGCATAATTTCGCCTGAATTTCAATCATGCGACGCAGTCCATTGTACGGAGTATGTAACCAAGGACCCCCATTCCCTATAAAACTTCTCTAAAAGACTCATAAAGAAAGTTAATGGTTCCGGCCTTAACCTAACATTTACAAAGAATATTTCACCAAACCCAGAAACATGTCCCAAAATGTTCATTTCTCACACACCCAGCCCAGCATACAAGGACACCATCACATACGAGTAACATACTCGTATCCTCTGCTACAACCAGCAGCCATCATTGACAATATGAAACAACAATTTATGCGGCTTCAATTACACTTTCCAGTGAACACAGTCGCCAGACGATATGCACTCTCACACCATAACTCAACCAAAAATAAAAGAAGGAAGACCCAGTCAGGACCGGGAAATTCTCCTCGGTCGGCCCAGAGAACGGAAGAAGCAGTAGAAGAAAACTTGAAATTCCAATTCGAAATCCTTAGGCGATTGCATTCTATCATGGATTTTATGCTCTGCCTTGAAATATTTTCTGGGTTCCACAACTGCAACAGCAGTTCGCATAGCTACCAAAGTCGTTGTACTGCTCTCATCTCCCTGGGGTCTGTTTGTCTGTTTCAACAGACTAAGGGTGGTGGGGGTTAAATTGTCTTCTTGTTGCGCTGCAACCCCAACTCAAAAATTTATACTCGCAATTGAAAATTTTCATTAAGTCTCTTGCCCTTCGCTATATCCTTTTTGGTCGACACCCTTCGTCCTTTGAAAATATTTAAACTCTGACGCTAGCAGAAGTACCAATAATTTTTGCTTCTAAATGATGATAACGAGGCTGGAACGCGCAGGGTGTATGTAGATACAGAAGCAATGAGAACTGTAAAAAGGACTTCACTTCACCATATGCCATAATGATTATTTGGCATCCTACTACGGGAAGAGTGCCGGACGCCACCACCCGTGTGAAACACTACCCGGTCCAGAGAGTCATTTTTAGGCGATGATGGTGATGCAACCGCATGCACATGGAAATGAATGCATGCCATGGCATGTCCATTTCTCGAATGGTAATGGTTATGGAGGCCCATATGTCCTTGCCAAAGGAAAAGAAGAATACCAAATGGTCCTAGTAGTAGTCCTGCTGATGCTGTTTCTGCTGGTTGCAAAACTGCAGCAGCATTATGATTGCAATTTATTTGTTGCAATATTCTGCCGTTGCTTGCAATATTTCTCACTGAGTGTTGCACAACAACAATGTTTATTTCGAGTGTAGTTGTTGTTGTTATTATTATTGTTGGAGATAGAGAGGTGGGGTGGGGGGGGGGGGGGGTGGCTTTAATGGCGCCCAAGTTGAAGCTTAATTAAAAAAGTTGCAGGGTTCAGTGGTTACCATAAGCATTAATCATTCGTTTCACGTGCGGCAAGGATAAGGAAGAAATTTTTTTACGACTTAAGAGGGGCAGGATAGTAAGGAAGTTAGGCCTTCAATGCGCATTTTGTATGAATATTGTTGCGTTTAATGAGTTTCGGGGCTTTGATGAGGCTTAAGGTGAAAGGCTGCGAGGGAATTCATTGACGAGGGTGGGTATTACTGCCGGAATCACTTACTTCCTTGTGTCAATATCGGGTGGGTGGGTTCGTCTCCGTAGTCCTAGCGTCTGAAAAAATGTTCCTTAATTATTTCAAGTGCGCTTAAGTAGGAAGGTAGTGTGATAGATTAACTCATACCCTTTACTGGGTAATCTCAACCCCCGTTACAAAAAAGAGGATGTAATGGCTATTATCCCATAAAAACTGAGTCAATGAAGGTCTGGACTACGTGCCACGCAACTAAATGGAAGTGATCAAGGCTTGGTTTGGACAAAAAGATTGGACATAAGCCCAACAATAAGTGTCATTACGGGATACTGTCTCAGTAGGCGACGCACCAAAGGGTTTCGGGTCTTCTTAAATATTTTTTTCAGGATCTGTAACGACGAGGAAGGTGCGTCTCGAAATATTCTCTGTGCTTGTTCAACCTAAAGAAGTGATGGCGATTAAAGAAGTCCTATCTTGGCTTACGAAGGACGTGATGTCTGTTAGAGATTCTCTTCCTCATCTTTTCAGACAGCCAAGCAGCAATCAAATCCCTGGAGTCGACCTCTATAAATTCCTTTGTAGCTCTAGACTGCCTGTGGAGCGTCTCTTGTGGAGATGGCTGAGCAGTTAAATATTGACCTGTGTTGGGTGCCGGGCATAGAGACATTCCAGGGAATTATAAGGCCGACGAACTCGTCAGAATAAGGCACCTTAGGTATGCCAACCGCTACTCGCAAACTTAAACTTAAGCTGGATGCTATCGAGAGTGCAAATCTTAGGTGGACAAGTGAATCGACATGTCTAGCGACAAAACAGATCTAGCCGAAGCTGAATTTGATTTCCCTCAATAGATCGCATGTCGGCACTACAATACGCGTCATCGCTGGCCACCGTCTAATAGGCAAGCAGGCTACAAGGCTAGGCCTTTTGCGATCGACTTTTGTAGAAGCCGCATGGATGAAGAAACTATTTCTCACCTTCTTTGTTTCTACGCAGCTCTCTCCCGTAGAAGGAAGATTCACTTAGGAGCCCACTATTACAACGATAAAGGCGACCTGATAGATATCGACATTAAGAGCCTCCTCAGAATGGTTTAAAGAGTAGATAGAGAGAAACATTCTCCCTTCATCCACGTGGTATCACAATGGGACCTACCATTGGTCTAAGTGTGATGGCGACTCCTAGCTGGCAGCCACTTCAACCTAACCTAACCTAACCTTGCCACACCTTCTTTGTAAGAGGGTACCTATATCTGAGAGCACTTGATTCTGTGAATAGTTTCTATGTCAGCACTTTAGTGCAGCGGGCAGTTACTTGAAAGTAAATCGGATGATGGGTATCATCAACCCGAGGAGACTCACCCGGGGAAGTCATGCGCACAATGGTTCTATTTGCTTCAGATCATCACATCTCTCACACTTCATACCTCTTTGCATTGTCTAAACTCCTAAGTGTAAGCCTGAGTCGAATTAGCGTAGAAGCCTATCCACACAACAATAGTTCTGGGTGCTTCCAGTATTCAGGGAGCTGAATATACGTGAGCGGTATAGAAGATTCGTTAAGGAAGACCGTTCCGTATACCATCGTCCATTGGATCTCGATCCCCTTAATGAATTTGATCCTGACGTGGAATGCCTTCCAATTAGTTGTCAGGATACAGGAGCTAATGTTCAAAGATGGACCAGTAAACTCTCAGCAGATGGGTGAGGCCTTAGACATTGCTGTATCCAATTAGATTGTGGCCGATGTATTAGACTTAATGAGTTCATGTCCGGACAGTCACACTAAGGAACTGAGTGCCAAACCTGATTATAAAATTCAATGGAAATCCTTTGACACATCTAACAGCGCCCAACCTACGTTCGTTCATGCAAAGTCCGACAGTAAGTACCAAGCTTTCATGGCAAAGACTTTCCGACTTAACTCCAAAGATCTGTTCCATGAGCAATTGAATGAGGTTCGCGCTATTTTTCAGACGCGTTTGGTGAAGCTAGTTAGACTCAGCGCCGATTACTGCCAATTATGCAGTTTATGGAACATTGGCTTTCCTAGGTGATTGCCTTAACAAATCCGCATCCAGGCAGTGCACTCACTACGTTCTTCGCAGATGCATCTCCTCGAAACACAGAGAAACATACAAAAATGCCGAGCACAAGTCGGTTAGATAATCCTCCGTGGAGCTCTGACTTGAACCTAGGACCATGTCTTTGATTTATTTCTACTACTATGAAGGACCAACCTACTTTCGACGCCCAGGCTCAGTAGTAAGTGCGTTGGATTACTGATCGGGAGGCCCCAAGTTTGAGTACCAGAAAACCTCCAAAAAGATTTCGAACGATCTCTACTTTCGGAAATCTTAGACAGACGTCCAGGAGTAATGCCTGTAATGAGAAAGCTTCTCAGTTTGCCTTTCGGATATTGCGCCAGGTATTTGTATTTGTATTTGTATCCTTCTTACTCTGAAACCTGTTAATAAGGAGGAGGAATGCGATTTTATACTGAAGGAGCGATGGCAATTTTGGTTTAACAACTGGCATATAAGTGCAGGGGAGCCTACAGTTCATCCGTCTGTATTTCATGAATTTAATAAAGGACGAAGGAAGCCCGGCAGCGCCTTAAAAACTTCCATTATCTCACCTAACTGACTGTCCGTTCAGTAGGCATTTAATTTTCTTCTCTTTTTTTTGAGAAGCATAAAACTTCCCTTCAGCTGACTTTGACATCTGCAACGGAAAAGCAAAATATCGTCCTAAACGCCAGAGATCCTTTTCAAAGTTTATTTCATTCAATTTTTTATCTCCGAATGCCAAAGTATTTATGTACTACTGTCTCCTCGTTTCACTTTGCTGCACCTTAATGACCAGAAGTTCCACCATCCATTACCCTTCTTCATCGTCATCTTGCACTATAGCAGCATCAGTATCGCTTTATCTAAAACTAGTGTGTCCATTCGAAATGGAGAACAAAACATTTCGACTGCTACAGAGTGTCCCATTATCTTTGGTCATAAAACACAATTTTACAGTATATTCCAGGCTTTCTGTTCCTCCAAGCCCTTGCCCTACACCCCGTTCGAGTGACATTCTACCATACAAAGGGACATAAATTTCAAAGCACACATATATGTGTGTAGGCTCAAGGAAGGGACTCCCGAAAACCCAACACCCCGGAGCAGTTAAAATTTATAGATTCCCTCCCAGAGAGAGAGAGAGAGAGAGCAACTACATATCCATACCTCCTCTCTATGATTGTACGAGTATGTCTGGGAGGGCCGCTCAAAAGTTTCGGCCAAAGCAAACACCCAGCTTATCCACTCGAATTCCAGGGATTCACAGGACGACACATATGAGCCAGGAGGTTGAAAGCATCCCACCCCACCTCCATTGCCCACTCTCGCTCGATTGCAATCCAATTCGAAAATTTCATTTTCCAAAATGTTTTTGAGAAATACCCACATTCCAAACCGAAAGCAGAGGGTGCATCCATTGGCAACCAAACGGAGGATATGCAGAACAGGGAGCTCCACTGTTATCGTCATCACTGCCGGAACTGCATATCCCGAGATGTGGTAGTGCTATTTTCTCGCTCGGATTGGTTGTGGCATCATTTGTCGTCCTTCGAGCGGTAATTACGCACCATTTGGAGAAACATTCTCGAATCGTAGGGGATCATGTAAGGCTGGGTATTGTACTCGTTCCGTTCTGAACCAGTGATTAAGTATGACTGTCAAGGGGTGGTATACTGCAGGAGTTAGGGGGCCTGTCTTAAGTGATTTTTCTTCTCGTCCGTCTCTGGCATTCGTCAACGTGTGACATTTGGCGGTAAATGATGGATTCTTTGGAGGACGATAGCGGGAGCGCGCCTAATGACATTGAATGCTGGGGAAACCAATGCCACAGAACTGCAGACAACTTAGGAGATAATGATAATGACCAGAGACGCCGGCACAGTCAGACGAATTGACTTTTTTAATTATGGACTCTGTAACCAAGCATTTAGGACGAGTGATAAGGATTCCTACACGGTGCTACGGTGGCAGTTAATGTGGTTCTCGTTGCTGTGAGCGTTTAACGCTCTTGAGACGAATGATGCAAAAGGAGGTTGGTTTGCCGGTGAAAGCCTTAAATTTTATCATCGGGACTCTTTAACGTTAAGCGGTATTTTTCTGTGAAAGGATTGCATAAATTTACTAGGAGATGAATGACGCTTAAGAAAATTAAAATATCGTGGACTTGGGATTCCAGAATCTGAAAGACGAGAGTTGGGAAACCATCAGGAAATCATCAGAAACTGCTGCGTCGCTCGCAGACATCAGATCGTTGTACAGCATAACGAGAATCCTTTCTGGAAAGTTCACTGGAAATGATAAACCTGTCGAAGACTGGTAGGATACTAGGTGAGCCAAGCATTTTGAAGGAAGCTCTCAATAACCCACTCGGACTGTCAAGCCAGTTTTACGATGACGAGCAAGATATGCCAAACTTCCTTTGTGGTGAATGTACCAGCCCTCCGACTAGAGCTGAGGTAGTCGATGCCATCAAAAGCTTAAAAAACAACAAAGCACCTGCAAAGGACAACAGACATGTTCAATTTCTCAAGTGTATCATCGAACTATCGGCGAACATCTGGCTCCCAATAATGCAGAAAATCTGGGAGTATGAAGCGATGGGATGAAGGAGTGCTAGGTTGACTTCCAAGGAAAGGCGATACTGGGGACTGCAGCATTTCAAGGAATTACACTGTTACCTATTCCTACTAAAATGTGCATCGAAATGCCATGGAAGGGATTTTGCGAGAATGTCAATACGGCTCCAGAAGGAAGTTAGATTCATCATCATCAGATCATCTGTTTATGCGGCTTTCATTGAAAAAGCCTTTGACAGTCTCAACAGGATATTCTGATGCGCAGAGGCGTTCCAGAAAATATCGTCAACCTTATTAAAGCAATGTACACCAACTTCAGATGCTTTATAAAGGTAGGCTGTCGAGGTCTTTTAAAGTCAAGACTGGTGTGCCACAAGGCTGTATTCCTTCCCCCTTGCTATTCATACGGGCTGTGGATTGCACACATACTACGCGAGACAGTCTCTTCACTGGAATTCGCAAGGTAGCCGACGCGACGCCCTGGAGCTCAGCTAAGACGTGGCGAAGGACAATTGAGGAAGAACTTCTACGTGTGGAACGACATCTCAAGAGAAGCCCCAAATAGAGTCAGGGTCGGAATTATCGGTGGGCCTTTACATATGGAGGAAAGGATGACAAGAAGAAGAAGACTTTTGATGGAAGCTTGCTTTATTTTTTGCTTCTCAATGGAGATGATAAACATAGAATGAAGCTGATAATGATTCGATTCTTATTATTCCGTATTTCGATGTTTCATCTGGCAACTGAGCCATGTTGGAGTCTTAAGTACTCATCAAGTGCTTCTTTTCCCGGTTTCTGCCACTAGTAATCCATTCTCCTCATACATAATCGAGGAGAATGGATTCACTGCTCTCTAAGAATCGGTTTTTCTTTAGCAAATCCATGTGGTTGTTGTCTCTGATTTAAGAAGCGTTTATAAGCTCTAGGGAATGGTAGTTCAATGTGTTTCTTTAGCTTATCTCTTATGGACCAGCTCATCAGGTCGTCTTGCTATTTAACTTTGTACTAATAAATCTGCAAACAGAAACATTATGCTCCTTCTACGACTTAGTGACTCCTCTTGGCGTTGAGTGAGGTTCATGTCTCCGCTTTAGTGTGGCTAAATATAAAAACAAATCATGTACCGCGAATTTTCATATTTTGTGACTTAAGAAAAAGCATAAATAAGAGATGACAAAGAGCACAACACTCCTAGGTCCTTTGGGTTCATTTTAAAGCGTGTAAGGTTCCTTCTTCAGGAAAGCCGTTGAAATATCTTAAAACTGAGAACACTATCCTTAATATAAGCCAGCTTCTACCTACAAAGCGGTGGTATAACACAACCAAATGTTTTGACCAGCTTACCAGATAAATAAGATACGAACCATAAATGGGAATCTAAGGACTTTAGTTCACCCAGGGGTGCTACAATTTTTTTATTTCCAGAACCTGGTTCTGTTGGAAATATTTTCTGTTTTCAACTTTTCCATTACCCTCAGTGACCCACTGAGATGTCCACTGCCTTAGGATTTACTCTCCTTTCCACGTCCTAGTCAAAATAAAATGTATTTCCCGCAACATAATCCTTCCGACCACTGCTTATCCCCTTCACACACTTTGTTCTATGTGCCAAACCAATCTCGAGTGCAACTGCCATTTATATGCTTGAAATCTAAGATCTCCGGTCAAGTAGAATCCACTATGACCAGTCGCCGTTGAATACCTGATCACATTGTCCACTCCTGTCGGCAAATAAAACAACTCCATTGGCTCTCCAGCCATCATCGTTTCGCGTTGCATCATATCTCTGTTTTCCAACAAAAAAAAAACCAAAACTCAAATGCGTTGAAGAGTAACCCGATCTTTTCGCAAGGATGCACAAGTAAATTGGAAAATTCCTCTTCAAACAACCCCCCCATCCAACAGTATCCATTCACACTGAGTCTGAGGTGGTGGTGTTCCTCTTGTTTATTGTGATGTTGCCTAGGTTTGATGTTACGACAATAGCGAAAAATGGTGACGATGATGATGACAGTGTCCCGTTGATGATGTTGTGTATTTTTTATTTTTTGTTTAAGGGTGAAACGATGTCGTAATGTCATCCCACATACAGTTACCGACTCGCGTTAACATTCCTCCATTACCAAGCTTGTTTTTTTTTTCCAGTTTTCCACTTCAACCTGATTCCATTTCCTTTAGTCTCTACGGTATCCCAATCTCTCATAACCCCCGCCGTCAACCCCCACCCGACATTTGTAGTTCCTTCAACCCCACGAGTTGTTTAATTAAAGTAATGGCTGTTGTTTCTATTCCATGTGACAGGATATTTTTGTAGTTTTCCATTAAAAAAAATGTTGGTCTCTCCCTACTTCGTTTTTTTTGGTTTTAATATTTCCGGGTGTTGGCCGAGGACACCCCACCACCACCACCTTCTAACTAGCGTAATGGAAAGATAATATTTTCAAGTTTCGAGATCGAGAAAGGACCTGTCGGTGACGGCCAATGATTTGGTTTCGTTTTCAATCCTAGAACCTGTTCCGCTCGGTTGGTGGTGGTATAGATGTAGCGAGGACAGAAATTTAGGTTATTACGGTAAACACACCATGACAGAGGAGATGGAAATTGGCAACAGTTCAGGCGAAGGATACATTTCTCAGCCAAGAAAAGCTTACTCGTGCAACACATCGATTAAGGTTATGAGATACGGAGATGGAATTGTTTCAGGTCACTGATGTCAAAATAACATCTTATCTTAAGCAGTTTCCGATGACGATATGATGATAAGGACAGCAGAAAAAAAATGGAAGGACTTGTGGCCTGGATTCGTTGTGGTTATGGTGTGAATCGTGCCAAATGCAGAAACACATCTTTTTTTCCTGCAACCAAATTAGTTGCAACTTAATCGATAGGACGCAAGGAACCCGTCCTATTTGCCAAGAGGATTAACCCTGTAATCAGTCTTCAGTCACTCCTGACAGGATACTCCAACATGAGACTGACTCTTAACCCATATCCGACGTGAGGAAGACGAAAAAAAATGATATCACAAGACACAGTCATAAATTTCACACAAATTAGGGATACGCACTTACGCACTTTTCAACACCCTAAAGGATACCGAAACACACACATCCACCCACCCACCCACACACACACATCCGTACGAAATCATTTCCTTCTGTAAAATCAAATCCACATTGTCCTCGGCGCTTGTAAGCATATCCTGTAGCAGCTAATTTGTAAACCAACCAAACAACAACAACAACAACAGTGATAAACAATCTTTCGCATATAATATATCCTTTTCATCCACCCCATTTCAAGGGTGGATGTGTATGCAAAGAAAGATCTCTTTCAAATCAGGGAAATGAAGGATATATATTTAAATGACAGGACCTTTCAATCTTGGCCCAGACAAAGTAGAAGAACGAAATCGTAGGGCGTTAAATCCCGCACACAGTAAGTGGTGTGTAGTGTGAAAATTTCCCAGTCGCATATTAGTTTCATTCATCCAGTCCATCCAACCCCCCCCCCCCCCCCCCCCCCCCCACATTTAAGGATTCCCGTTTCGGTTTTTTTTTTTTCCTTAAAAAAAGAACGAATACACGACTTGAAGAAATCGTCTGTCATTTGTTAGCATTTCTTTCAACCGCATTGAGATTTTCTTTTAGTCCTCGCTCTCCTCCTGATGGATGGGGCGCAAAAGTTGGGAGTGTAAATTTGTTCGTCCTTTTATTATCCTTTTTTTTAATTTTGTTTTTTTTTTCCATCGTCGGTATGTATGTATGCGTGGCAATGCAAATAGATTTCATTTCTATTTTGTGGTTTGTTTTGCCCTAGTTCTTAGAAATCCTAGGCCTGTTCGGTTATACAAGGGTCGATCCTTGATAGGGTGCGAAGATGTTTTTCTATAAGGAGAGAAGTATATTTTTATCTGATTTGATATTCATGAGATTTTGGTCCAGAGAGTGGTTACAATTTACAAGTGTATTATTATGGTTGCCCTGTCCTCACGTTGGGCGCCATTTTTTTTTTTTCTACTCAAATTGAAGTAAGGTACAAAAGATTTCAATGGGTAGTGCTGATGATGAATACCCTTACCAATAATTTTTTGATTAAGTTTTTGAATTTTTCATATACACACATGTGCGGGTGGATAGCAAAACACACTCACTTTGACGATGGTGAATTTTTTAAGCATAAATCCTTTGGGATTCTGACTCTCTCTTTCCACCGATTCTGTGGTGTTTTTTCTCGTTTGGTTTGTTCAAATCACAACGAAAAACATTTGAAAATGGTAAACATTCGACGTGAAATAGTTTGCAACTCCCTTTCCATATGTTGCCCCATGTCAGAGAGGATATCCTTGCTGTTCTTTTTTTTCTTTTTCGATAGATGTTCTTTTTTTTTTTTTGATAGATGGTGTGGTGCTATATCATACCGCCATTCATTCACCCATTTCACATGTGTGTGCGGGGAAAGAAATAAAAATTTGAAACAAATTTTATTCGGAGGTGGTGGGTAGAACAGTGGATCCTTTTCCGACTGCGCCAGGCTTGACGTTTTGATTAATGTCGGTGTTCGGTGGCGGCTGATAGGTTATTTGGGTTACTGGAATAATAATAAATATATTTTTTTATATTTCGGTCATGTTGTGACGATGATGATGGCGGCGATAATAATTTTGTTGCATGCTTGTGTGATGATCCTGGCGCTGCGGTGTGGTGTGTGACATTTTAAGAGCGAAATTTTGATTTTTTTTTTTTTTGGTTTATGGAAATTTGTAAACGATATCAGATGACAGGCGAGGTACTTTATGAGGGTGTATGGTGACGTTTGAGGTGAGTCTGTCAGTGTCCGTGATTGAGCTACGGTAGGAGAGATATTAAACTGAAGTTATATGGACTTTCCATTGCGCAGGATGTTGCAAATGACTACCTTTTATAGGCAAAGGAACAATAATTATGTGCGTACAGAATGATTACTTAAAATCGAATATTTTTCAAGTGAATTAGCTCTCGAAGTTGGTCTTAGAAATAACGTTTCTGGGATGAAACTGAGGGAAAAATATTGTGGAACGTATTCCGAATTTATTCCGCATTTATTCACAGCAGAGCAAGCTTTATGGGAGCCAACAGATTGAAGAGAAGGACTGCACATTCTTAGATACAAATTTCTGGAAGAATTTAGGTCAGACGAACAGCAGCTTCAAGGCTTCTTCGTCACCGTAACCCATTCATCGATAGTGATGATGCAAAGGACATGCTTTTAGCAGAGGGATTGAACTCTGTTAGCTATACCTTCTGGCAGAGATTTCTATGAGAATTGCGGATCTAATTTAAGGCCCACTGTTGCACCATGCATATGGAAGGTGTTTCTTGACAGCTGAACAATACGCCGTAATGATCGTTTGTGCAGTTTTTTCCGCTCATTAGGCTGCCGCAGTCTACATAATTAGACCTCCATCATCCACTGTCACAATTTGAATATCCTTTCGCTCAATTATACCACACTTAAGGACAATTCATCATGCTTCCATGGCGTTAATTACAATAATTGGCTCCATCTTGATAAATTCTCTGAAAAGGAAATCTCCTCCCCACCACCAAAAAAGAACGAATAACCATAAATTTACCCAGCATCCTTAATTGCACATAAAATGTTTAGAGCCATGGCCCTGCCAAAAGGAAGAAAAACCTACACTTCCTCAAGAACCGTCCGAAATCGTAATTAAGCCTCATTCATTACTTTCCTGTCCATCGCTATTAATTAAGTATCCCTTTTGCATTTCCCCCAGAGAGTTAGTTGAAAGACAATCATAAAATGGCGTTAAGTGCTAACCTTTAAATCCTTTTCCGGCGCAGGCGACCCTCCATCAAATTATCAGCAAATTGCCTCAAAGAACAATTGCAACCGCTAAAATCAATCCAAAGGGTTTCCTTCTGCAACTGGTTTAATCCCTCAGCGCTCATGTCTAAGTCCTTTTAACAACTTCAACATGGTAATTTCGTAGCGATTCGTAGCCAACAGAAGGAAACAAGTTAATCTTCCATCCATTATCCTCCCGCCACACTCCCTAATCTCAGATAAATCAATGTGGCTACTCCCAAAATCACAAGGAAAAAAAGACACTCACACACAAGCACACCAAAAGAGAAAGGACAATAAACCCCTTCCGCGACAGCCACACCACCATCAACACTTTTAATGTCCTTGCTGCAGCAATTAAAGCGACATTAATTGCCCCCAAACACTTTATCCTTGGAATGAGAGGAGACAAACAAAGACAGCTGTAGCTAAAGCATTATTGCTGCTGCTGCTGCTGCTTCTTCTTTAAAAAGGACATCAATTCAGATTCAAATTTACTTCAAGAAGGAGGGGAGCAGCACACCAGATTAACTAAAGTTCTTATCGCTTGAAACATACTCGAGCAAGAATATTACACCACGCCACGCACACTGTCAAAATCAAAATGAAGGATCAAATCAACCACTCGAGTGTTTTGTTGTTAAGTTCTTCAAGATCCGTTTTCTTTCTGTTTAACTGTCAGAAAGAAAGTCATCATCAACCTCATACCGCTCGCGCAACAAAGCCAGATAAGATGGTGGAAAAAAAAAATAAAAGGATATAAGCCCCCAACAGCAGCATATCCCTTTTGCAGTGTGTGGCAATAATTGTCAAACAATTTGACAAGTTGTAAGCCAATTGCTTAACAAAGTTTCGTGTTTTTTTTTTGTCGTCCTTCTCCTTTTTCTTCATCAGGGATAAGTGAAACGACGACAAGGGAGAATGGGTATGTTTGTGTGACAGGGAGACAGACACTTAAAAGGACGAAAACGTCAACAGAAAACGGGGTAATAAACGGTAACAAGATAGTCAACATCTCAGCCATTAACTTTGATTTACAAAAAGCCAGCAAAGGACGAGTAATAGTCCTTCAAGGATCTTCACTCACCCAAAAATCACATAAAACTAAGAATAAGACGAAAAGTAGAAGAAGAAGCTACCAGCACACTGCTTCAAATGTAATCTGATGTAATAAAGTCACAAGGCAATTTCCTCCCCCCGATGTCCTTTAAATGGCGCACAACCATCGAACATGTACTCGTACATATGTGTATGGGCAAAGGCATCTCTATCCATTTGGTACGACTACAATTTCTTTTCGCCTTTTCTAACATCTTGAAGCAGTCAATTTTGAATTACAAGCGTATCCTTTTGCATTGAGTAGAATTTCGCTGAAGTAAGCTCTCCAAACGGACTCACCTCTGTATCAACACCGTCCTCCAGTCCCACCTGAGTGTAGGGCCGCCCGGTTTTATTGGCGATACGTGCTTCCTTCAATTGCTGGAGCACTTTTTCTCTTCAAAGGCCTTCTCGAGCTACTCGTATGCAGGGAACAGGACAAAAAAGAAATGTCCTCGATTGGTTTCAATTTCGCTTAATTCTTTTTCGTGGTCTTGTTACGGGCTTCAGCGAGCACACGGCACACCCACTCGATATGAGTCCTTATAAAAAAAATAGTAAAATTGCGGGAAAAATGGTTACAAAAGTATGAACAAAGGACGACGACAAAGCTCATAAAAAAGAACTCTGTCCTGTGAGCGAATTGGTTCGTGAACAAGTTCTGTACGAGATGGTACGCTATACACTGTAAGGAAATGAAAATAAATGTCCTTTGAGTAAGGAAGTGGATTTGAATTCACTTTGGGAATATCATGCATGCATGCAGGACTTTGGCGTGTGACAATGTAATTTTTATGCACCCCCGTCTGCAATTTTCCCGCAGAGGTGAAGTAGGTATTATATGCGATGCATTTTTGGGAATTGGTGGAACGTGATTGTGAGTGTGGAACCTATGGAGGTTTAAGCAATTTTTGACTTTTATTTGCTTGAATAAGAAATAAACTTGAGTAAAGGATACTTTTTCGGTGAAATTGTTACTTTGTTGGATGCTAGATAAAGTAGCCAAAAGGAGTCTTGGCTACAACCGGGAACTATGTATACGTTTTGGGTATCTTCCAAGTGGCAATTGATCTTAGAAGCTGATTAGGAAAGGGTTGTGCATTGGGTTGCGTATCAAGCAGTTTCTCTGGGCTGCTCCACATCTGTCTCTCAAGTCGAGCTGAGCTGTTGTGCCAGAGAGTGCATCGGGCGCAAACTCCGTAGAAAACAAATTGTATCTGAACTCCTTTTGTTTTGAGTCCAAGCTCGTGTGGAACTGCCTGGACGCCCTTAAGCAACTCGCTGCTCACAATCAAATTACCATTCATTGGGTTCCAGGACATGAGGGAATAGAGGGCAACGAAATTGCGGATGAGTTAGCCAGACTAGGATCGCAAACTATGTTCATTGGCCCGTCTCCCTTTCGCGACTTATCCACCAGCCGCATAATGATGGAACTTAACTGAAGCAATCACCAAGAGAGAATCTCAAAATGGAACTCAACAGCCGGGCTACGTCAAGCCAAGACATTCATCAATGCTTCCAGTAGCAAGAAAGGTCAGGAAATTCTTGCACTGAAAAAGCGTGATGCTAAGCTCCTCATCTCCACAAGATGGACATAAGACCGACCTAAGACTTGTGCCGATTTTGTCTGGAAGATCAAGAGACTGTCGAGCATATCCTGTGCGATTGTTCCTCCATGGCTCGAAGCAGGCAAAGACACTTTGGAAGGGAGTTCAGTCAACCAGTCACACGTAAAAACGATCGTAAGGTTCCTCCACGACCTTGATTTTTGCTCGGGATAACTACCATCTCCATTAATAGGAGAACTTAGGGACAGCACAAAAGGTCTCTCTAGGTCGCAGTGCCTGTCTGGCCTTCATAGGGATAGGCAGAAGGCCCCTCAGAGACTAATTCTGGTTATCCAGGACAGGTGCCTTGCAGCTTTTGCAGAGAAGAAAGCAATTCTAGGGTTGCGTATGGGTTTCAACCAGCATGATCCTTTTGTCAGCTGTTTGGCGTTATAATCCACGCTGTTTGAGGTCTCTTTGGAATGGCGTAGCTTCTTTACCTCTTTCTCAACTGTGGCCCACAGAAGCAGTGCTTGGCAAAAGTGTTTCTCCGTTTCATCCGATATCAGTTGTCGAATGCAAAATTTGTGGTGAGGTTAGCATCTCACTGCCAAGCAATGCCTCCAAGGATTTGGGGTACCTTTTGGCTATTACTGCTCCTAGGGAGAGGAAGTTCAAGGAATCCGCCACCATCAGTGACTTCATAGAGTATCCTAGCAAATTTTCTGCTATTGCGGTCCTTGTTGATGATTCAGCAGCCAATGGAAAAAAACTACTCAGAGGGAAATGTCTTTGGTGAGCGTTCCCTCGATTATAATAAGGAGCATCTAAACGGTGCTCAGAAAGCAAGACCTGTACCTCAGATATTGGTGCAGTAAGGCGGACCTCCTTTTTCGTAAATCAGGCAGACGGTGTTTAGATTCCACCAGAACTTATCTTGCTGCCTACCAGGTCATCGCCTGCAGTGTTAAAAAATTTGATATTTGGCACATCCAGTCCGGAGGCTTAGTTGGCTTTTAGGTGAATAATTGCTTCACGATTATTGCCCCTATTCTGATTAAGACGATCAGTCTTCGGAACTTTGACTTTCGTCAAATGGACAAAGCAAATTTTGATGTCCCAAATCTGACAAAGGAATCCAAACAACGAATGCTTCACTCTGACGTTGAGTTCGTGGTTTTATATGGATACAGAAACTGGAGGGTGGCCACTATTATCACGAGAAAGCTGCAAATGTTCGTCAGCATTTGCCTTCGCAACATCTCAAGGATTTTATCCCCCAACCGTACCTCTTACGATCATATTTACCAGGGAAGGGATCAGGAATCAATACGCACCCACTCGTACGTTTCATAAAAAGTGAAGTTCCATAGCTATCCACGCTATAGATGCCGATCTAAGAAGTACATGGCGCAGAACAGTCGAGAAGGTAGCTCGTCCCAATTACTACCGGCCTCAGTTGAGATCCATTTTTACAGTCAAAGTTCCTCCAAAAATTATTCGAAGTTCAACTAAATGCGATCGAGTCAAGGACCGCTGTGTGGAGCCCTATAGATTCGAAGACATATGAACTGTATACGGACATTCAAGAGGTGCAATTCTAAATTGGTAGAAGAACGCAACAATTTTACGAAAAGTACAATCTGTGAGGTTAGTAATGGAATATAATAACTGCCACAGGTCTGCCTCGACTCTGCCTACAAATACGAGCGAAAAGCAGTTCTGATACTTGCTTTTAGTACATGAATAGTTGCTTGATCGTTGGCGTAGACTTCACCTTTAACATAGCCCCTAAGAAATAAGTCCATTGGCGTTAAATCGCACGATTCAGGCGGCCAGTTGAAGTCTCCATTTCGAGAAATCACACGTCCAGGATATTTGTCACGCAATGGAGCCATTGTCTCACCAGCTGTGTGGCATGTGGTGCCTTTCTGATGAAAACAAACGTCACCCACGTCCATAGCATTAGCTTGAGGCAACAAAAAGGGCGTACCAGCTGAAACGGGCGTACCAGCCAATGACACCGACAGCCCAAAAACTGCACTCAACTGTCATTCGTTGTAGATGAGGAGGTTGTTCCACTATTGTCGTCGGGCTTTCGGAGCTCCGGATTCGAAAGTTTTGTTTGTTTACGTACCCAGGCAAATGGAAATGAGCCTCACCACTCAGAATAGTTTTGTGTAAAAAGCCATGATCTTGTTCATTTCCAGCACCGTCGCTGTGCGTGTCTGCTGGCTTCAGTTCTTGTAATAAGCATGTAGGCCGAGGTCTTTATGCAAAATGCGGTGCAAAGTGATTGCGGATAGGCCCAATTCCGGCGACCACCGTCTCGAAACGGACACGCCCGAGTTTTCAGTCACACTCTTAACTACGGCGGTGATATTTTCAACTGACTTTGCCAAACGCACGCGAGTTGGAGTCTTCACGTCACTAACCTGTCTGAGACGCTCAAATGTATTCACTATAACTGTGCGAGAAGGTGCTTGATGATGACCAAAAGCAGTGCGAGTGTGTCTCGATGCATATTTAAAAGCCTCCTAGGTTTTACTTATCAAAAGTCACCGTAATGATAGTTGACAGTTGACAGTTTACAGTTGACAGTTGACAGTTGACAGTTGACAGTTGACAGTTGACAGTTGACAGTTGACAGTTGACAGTTGACAGTTGACAGTTGACAGTTCAACAATGGCGAGAAATTTAAAATGGCACCTCTTGCAGTGTGAACCTTTATATGGCCGCTGTATTGGTTTTCAACATTTCGCTGCATTTTTGGATTGTTTTCAGTTTTAAACACGATTTATCTAAAATCGAACTTTCTTCCTATCTAAGCAAAAGGCGTCTCTACACACTGCAGCTGACGGTTGAAAGTAAAAAACAAAAAAAAAAACTTTTTTAATTAATTTCAAAACTCTGTTCACCCCGAAAACGTTTAAAATACCGTAACACGATTGAAAAAAAAAAAGGAAAAATCCACCGGTGATTCCTCAGGCTGCACACTCTCCAAAACTCGAATTACATACACGATTCATAGGCACGGCCGTGTCCCGCCTCGAAGCCCTCGTTAGACGTACCTATGCATGTACACCCTGCAACGCGAAAAGGTGGCTTTTTTGAATTATAAATGCGTTCAACTAATTGCATCCCCGCCACCTTTGGGAATACTCCACAGAATCGCATGAATTCTCCTCTGTCTGAACACCATCCACTCGAATCCTTAGGCACTAACTCGACTACAAATAGCTGCTATCCATTCCGCTCTGTTGTGTTCGCCGCTCTCCATGCATTTGCATGGGTAATTTGAATATTAATAACTCGGCAATTAATCGTGACGTGTATTCGGAGTCCATTGGTGGTGTGCTCTCGCACTGTGACCCCAGTAGAAACAGAAATATACTCGTACTCGTAGTCAGGAACGAAGACAGATACTCTCAGGGTCAACTGAGATGGAGGCAGACACAAGACACAAGAGAAAGTGGCAAAACCTGTATGCCGCCTGTCGAGACTACCACGCCGGATGGTAAAATTTGTACACAAAGTCATCAAGGTTAGGGTCGCATCCCACAGTTCCGACTTGAATATCCTGCGAAAATGGCTTTAGAATCCTTTGATCTCACCACCACCACCATAGACGATGGCTACGACGACGACAAGCACCGTACCGCCTCCGAACTAGATAACGACTTTGCAAAAGAATTAGAATGCAAATTATTTCGGTGTATCTATGGTTCCTGCTGAAAGGGTGGTGGTTTGGTTTTGTGACTTGGAGTTCCGATTACCTAATGTTGTACTGTACCAGCGCGTGTCCTTATAAATACATATACACACACAGAGACCATGCCATGAAGTTTTTCCACTTTGTTGCCTGTCGGTTGAATAACCTAAGGGGTGGATCCGAATATTTTTTTTTGAACTCCCAACACAAGGATATGAAGGCTGTGCAAAGTAGACAAAGTGGAATGTGCCCCTTAATCTACATGTGCAGAGAAATATAATTATTCGAAATGATGACGCTGATGATGGACTGTGGATGTCCTTTGGGATTTGCAGCCCCCATACCAGTGGGTAGGCTAGGCTAGGCCTGTCTAAAATTGACTCTCTGCGCTGTAGTTAACAATTTGGTTACCGGTTCGATGAGGGTGTATGAGAGCTGTTTAAACAGATTAAAAGCAGCAGACATACAGTCGGGGATGTTTGCGTTTTTTTTTTCTGTCCCAATGTTGGACGCATATTCGTCATCGCAGCTCCGTCTGTCTGTCGTCCATTGAAGGATTGGACGTTGTTTGAATGCTTAATCAAATTTTGATGCGTAACATTGGCGGGGGCTTCGAAATTCAAAAGGGAATCTTTTCCCTGTTGTTTCTGTGAATTTGACAATCTGTCCAAATAAATGGAATTCCTGGCACTTTGCGAGGATGTTTCGTATTTTTTTTGTTTCCTTCGTTGCCTTAACTAGCTGCCAGGGGTGAAATTTGATTCATTTTTGAGGCGGCGCACGACGTTGAATGGCGTGTTGCATTTAATTGGGAGCTCAATTATTTACAAACTTATGATTATCCTGCATGCATATGACGCATTATAGGGGTGTACTTTGTTGCGAGGGTGTGGATCATTAGGGGCTTTTGTATTTGATGATCCGGAATGGAACTGTTTCAACACCTTAATTGGATCCAACTGTCAGGTTTTGTTAGTTGTGTGTGAAGGGCAATTAGTGCGTTTTAGCATGTAATTTGCGTTGGGCGCCAATTTTTTTGAGCCTTGTTTGCAGTGCATAGGTGTGGCTGACTTTTATGAAGCCTTGGTGTTACTTATGGGACTATAAAAATGACATGCGATACCACGGAATGTGATGCACTTAAACACCTTTTTTATGAAAGTATTCAAATTGGGACGAAAATTGTAATCTCTTAATGGGGAGTAGTTAGTAAGACCAGGGTCTTTTAAGGACGTGAACTGGGCGAATCATGTATAAAAATTTGGATAAAATTTAGAACATCAGTCAAGTGACCACTTGCAATGGCTATACTTCAGTTATCCATCAGCGGAAAAGGTACCCAACGAGAGGTTAGGTGTCTGTCACAGGATTCACTTCCGGGTGTATCTTTGAACAGTCGCTATGAGTCGTTGACAAAACCTTGTTTAGCATACCGCACCTATGTGTACTCCATCAATACAAAGCAGGCTTTAGTCGCCGACTTAGTTGGGTTTACATCTGTCTCGCATGCTTTCAAGTTTCTGCACACTCTTTTGCTGCTTTTTTAGGTAGAAGGGCCACTCATTGACTGTGAAGAACTCCTTTAGCCTTTCATCTGCGATCACATTGATTCACTACTCCAACTCATAAGTCAGTTTGTAAGCAAATGATCGGAGGTCTTTATGCAATGTGCTCTGATGGTCAGTAGTTGAGCTCTGCATTGTGTTGACATTCTTTAGCAATTCGGTCATCTCTGCGCAGCGGACTTTTGTCCCACCCTTTGCGTTCCTTGGCAGTAACAAGTTTTTTGATTCAATTTTGGCGAAGCGAAAGGTAGGAACTTAGACCTAGCTTAACGAGCTCTCAACCCGTGGAAGGTCCCTGCTTGAGACACAGCAGCCTTGCATCCTCTTCGATCGTGGACACGCTGCTTCCAGTAAATAATTGATGCCAACGCTCTGGCATCCGCGATAGCTTGGTCCTTAAAACGAAAGTTCGGTCTTCCTTGTCGTCTCGAACCTGGGGGCTGGGATTCGTAGATCTTCTTAGCTGGAGTGTTGTTGTCCATTCGGTCGATGTGGCTTTTTGGACTAGATCCACATCTTGATACAGAGGTCGCGGTTATATCTTCCTCTCCATTCGCCCTCCTCGCATATGGGACCGAATATTCGACGAAGAATTTTTCTCTCGAACGCATTCATCATCTGCTCTGCTTTCCTACTGATCATCCAGCACTCGGCACCATAGAGCAGAACTGGCAGGACTAGTGATTTGTAGAGCATGCATTTCATCTTCCGAGTTAGGAGTTGTTTCACCGAATCGAAGTAGCAGCGGCCTGCTTGGGTTAGCCTCCGTCAGATCTCCACTAAGGTCTCGTTCATGGAGTGACCTCCTCAACCACCTCAAAGTTACTGCTGTCAACAGTGACGTTTTTTCGTAGACGGTGGATGGATGCTGCTTTGTTTGCTGACAACATGTACTTTGTTTTGTCCTCGTTTACCTCAAGACCGACTCGTTTCGCCTGTTCTTCAAGTGCCGTAAAGGCCTCTATGACGGCGCGCTGGGGGCGACCGATGATGTCGATTTCGTCTGCGCATCCCAGCAGCTGAACGGATTTGTTGAAGATAGTGCCTTCCGTGTTGACGCCTGCCCTGCGCAATATCTGTTCCAGAACTAGATTGAAGAAATCACATGATTGCGCATGTCAAAATCCGGTACACGTATGGAAAAGTTCAGAGGAACTGTTTCCGAACTGCACATTGCATCGCGTGTTTTCCAGCGTAAGGCGACACAGCTGGATCGCCTGGTAGAGTTCGAGACGATGAATGCCTTCATAAGCAGCCTTTAAGTCGATGAATAGGTGGTAAGTCTTGACTTGAAATTCGTTGGTCTTTTCCAGAATTTGTCTTAATTTATCGTCGATCTGCCGGGCTGGAAGCCACACTGGTACTTGCCGATATGTGTGTTGGAGAAAGGATCTTATACGCGACATTTACCAGGGATATATGTACCTCTGCAGTTCTTGCAGGACATAGGATCACCTTTTTGTAGATGGGGCATATGAATCTGGTTGTCCAGGCATCGGGCAGATAGGAGCATCAAACCTTGGATTCATCGCAGTCAGGTAACCCGGGGAGCTTCAGATTCTCTTATTAACATTGACGTACTGGTAATGTGTCCCAGTTACAGAATTCCTCACAGACCAAGAACAAAACCGAAGGACCTTCGACACAGATCGGAAGGCTTACGATGCGTAATGGATTGGACTGTTGAAATGAGCCTACACACGTGCATTCGAATGGATATTCCCCTTTTCGATGACTAATACTTCTCCGTGAAATAACTTTGGGGACCTTGAGCCTTTTTCTTGTCTGAAAATAAGGACAACGGAGAATAACTCCGGCTGCGAGCCATGACTTTCCCTAGTACCCAGTCTTTTACGCTAGAACTAGTGCTTGCACCCTAACGTAGTATTTCGGGGCTTTTTGGCAGGACATTTTGCATTGCAAGTTCTTCTGGTTCGGTATGACTAACCACGGTCTTCTTGATTTGTGACTTGTTCAAGGAGTCTCACTACTAATCCCAGATAGATTCACAATGAGTGGCTTTAGTTATACACTTTTCGACAGGCAGGATACTGCTTTTCTTTAAATTTTCCTTTCCGGTTCCTGATTCGGATTCATTTGGAACATTGAAAAAGTTTACTGTTTCTCGTGTGTTTATAGCAAACCCTCCCTACAGACCTTCAAATTATACGACTATGGGCCATTCCCGGTTCAATCAAATTCTCTTTTCAAATTCCGACATAAAACTAGAAACGGCCTACAATCTTTGCCGTTTACCATTTACGGCTAACCTATCCTCCGTCGTGAATTACCATTTCCCACAGGCCTTTGTAAATTCCTTAAAACTGTTCCTTCTTTTAAGGCCCGTTTTAGCGTAAATAAATACGAGTCCCAACGGCACTGCCGATTTCTATTTCAATCAAACTTAACCACCCACCGCCGTCATAGATTCGAAAATAAATCGCATTCACGTTTACGATAAAAACCGAAAATTCCGCCTCTTAAACATTTACGGTCTCATATAATACCGCTCGCGTTGTGTGTAGGTTAAATCCACTTGAAAACTCGCTTTCATGTCCCTAATAAACCATCAAAACATCAACGCTAACCACTATTCAACTTAAACTACACGACCGACCTCCAGAACCTCAATACGTCGGCCAATGTGGGGTGGGGGTACCTACCTACTTTGCGGTGCTATACTTTTCCACAGATGCAACTAAAGATTTTACAATTTCTCTCCGTGTACCGTTTAAGGCCGGGCCATAAAATGTGAATGAAAGGAGAAACGAAAAAAAAGAGAAGTTCTTCCTCGTTCCGTCCATGGGACATAAATCAACAGATGGATTCATAATTAAATGTGATTAGGCACATTCTCTTGAAACAAAAGGACACTCGAAACGAGGAAGAAAAAAACAGGACACAAAGGAACAATGAATTCTCATCCACACTCTCTAGGAATAATAATAAAATATGCGCGCCAATTGCCACTTAACATTCTTCCCACTTTTCAAAGCGACGGCAGTCCTCTACTGTCGTATCCTGTATTTCGTCCTTGTTCACGTGTTTCCTTCGTTTTTTTTTTATGGCCTTTTCCTTTGTTTTACAATCAGTCGTTATGGCATCTCTGTGCCCTCTGCGAGAGTCTTTTAAAAATTCATTGAACGTGGTAATTTTTCAAAATCCAATTTTACATGGCACACGGTTCGATTCTCAAGACCTCCTCCCTCCCCCTCCCCGCCGCCATTCCTATCCACGTTATGCGTTGGTTTGTTTTTAAGGACGGCTAATAAAATAAAAAAAAAAAAAGGAAGCAAGGAGAATGCATACTTCGCCCTCTTACTTTGTGTAACGCCGCATAAAGCTGTTTTCAATTCAGTGTCAAAATCATTTGTTCCTTTTGCCAGTTAAGACGGGATGAAGACCGGGACAACTCGAGGGGTCTCTCATTGGCTGCTTATGCCCTGGGTAGTTAAGGTGCTTATCTCCAAGCTTTGCATAAAAAGAAAATGAAAAAAAAAACTGAACGTAAGTCAATACCCCAGGATGTTTGGCATACTTGAGCGTGAGAAGGACTTTTCTCTGCTGCTTTGCTTTTCTCTTCCTGTGGTACACCTGAGATGAAGTAAAAGTCCTTTTTTCTTTCGTCTTTCCTTCCTTTCCGTGTAGTATTCTTAATTTATCTTAACGTGTAAACGATGATGATGAGGGGTGGATTGAAAAACACACAAAGAGAAAAATATGAAAAAAGGAAAATCGACTTTTTTTTGGGAGAAAATAGTGTATGGGGTACATTATCCTGTGTGTGGATATTGACAGGAGTAACAAATCCTTAGGGTTTGGGAATGTCCTCTTGCTGATTTCGCATAAGTTGCGACTGTGGGGTGTGCTTTGTGTATGCGGTTGGATTTGAAGGGGATGCCATCATCGTCATCTTCATCATCATTTGGCATTGCTTTGGGATTTTTCAACGCTCGATTGTTATCGAACGTGAGAATTTCGATAGCTTTTTTTTGGTCCTTTTTTTCTTTCCTTTTTTCGTCACCGAGAAGTTATTTGTTTGATTTGATTGACAAAGGCAGACGACGACGACGATGGAATGCTTCCCTTTGAGTGGTATGAATATGGAATTGATTTTGAATGGGGGGATGGAGTGGAACCTTTCTTAGGCTTTTTGTAACCTATTTCTAGACGATTGATAGACTAGGAGGGCTTTGAAAGACAAAAATAAATGTAATCCATGGGAAGCCGATGACGTATTCAAGCTCTTTGGAAATCGGGAGCGAAGCATCTTTCGATTAAGATTTTCCTTTTGTGTCCTCCAGTCAATCAGCACTGAATCCCGTGCATCTTTAAACATTCAAGACACCACTAGACACCACCAGAAACGAGTTGATCTTGAAAAGGGAGCCATGTAGGTACTCAGCTCTGGCCATTTCGTCATTGCATTAGTCTTGAATGTCCAAAGAAATTTAGCTAGGATCCATTTTCAGGAGCACATACTTGCAGGAACGAAGAACTCAAACTGGAAGCCAATGATTCAGTCTCGGAGCTGACTCTTAACTATGATGAAGGAAACGTGGATGAGGCTAGAAATTCGTCTAAGTCCACATCTGATTCACCATCGATGCATCCGCAGACAAACGTCAAACCTATAGGTTTAGTTGAAATGGCAGCAAATACAGAGATGACGCTCATCTAGGATGTACGCGTGGGATTAAAAATATATGCGAAGTGAAAGTCCTTAGGTCTAAGACTGGAAACCGAATTGCTTGTGTGCGATACAGATTTTAAAGTAAAACATGTCAAGTCATGGATGGGATTCTACACGGTTCTGTTGTGGAACGTAATGAAGGAAGGTCCTCTCTGATGAAATTGTCATTGGGGTGGTAGCCACTTCTCCTCCTAGAAGAGGTCAATATACTCGTAGAGACCATCGGAATGGTACAAAGTTCATTGACATCTACGTATGTACATGTGTGCCTCGGACTATTACAGCAAAAGTCAGAGGTTGTGGAAACCATTGCAACCAGAGTAAGTGGCATCAAATGGCACTAAGAATACATGCAAGGCTAGGTTTGGTTAGGTTAGGTTGGCTGTCTGCACGAGAGTGCAGACACACTTAGACCAGTAAAGGTCCTTTCTGATACCATGGGTCAAACCACCAATTAGGTCTCCTAACAAAACCAACCGGAGCTTTTGGTAAAGCGATGGCTGCACATGACGCCTAAGGACGCCAGATCGCCAAGGTCTCCAGGGAAGGGGGAACCTAGATGGAGCATTATTTTATGCAATAGGGCTGGGTACATAGGAGGTGAAGGATGCTTTCCCCTTCCTTGTCGGCCCTACAGCGCCTGCAGAAGTCGTTGGCTTATAAGACAGTGTCCAGTGAGAACACCGATAACGCAGCTGATCCGTGATCGCTTTAGTCTGACTAACTCGGCATTACGTTCATGGCCCAGCCTAGGCCAGATCTGTCTCGAGATGTGACGCGTTGAACCTTGGCTTAAGTGGAATGTAATATCTGCTGTAATAGTCAGGACGCGATTAAATAGTCGTCATTAACTACAAGACCGCCCACGATTGCCACCTATCTACTAAGGAGATGGTAGGTACTCAACCATTTATCGGATAAATACGTGTCTTAAATAAACTTGTCAGGCATGACACTTTCCCAAAGTAGGAGAGTCTCGATATGCCTTTCACTGCATGTAAGCTGCTAGCTAAGCTGGATGTGATTAGGTTACTGGCCAGCTTTGACCTGATCCCTGGATATAAGACAGATTTTCATCTCCTACGGATTTGCACAACTGTCTCCATTCACAGGAAGCTACTCTAGGGAGCATACTTCCCTCACAACCTAGGCGACTGGCTTCTAAAGAAATCAGCTGCCTCCAACCATACACGAAGACCACTTGTTCTTGTGGAACTTGTTATCCAGATGCGCTTTGAAAGGAAGCGTTTCTTCTCAAGAGCTTTCCATTACAGAGTGGAGTCAATTAAAGCTAATAAGACACGATGATGACTTTTACCAGGATCCCTAGAAAATGTAGCCATTGTGAGTGCTACGTATCTGGTGAACCCAAACTGAAGTAAATCCAAAGATGGCTGGGTCACCTAGAGTGGACAACAAATCATTGGCAAGAGAAGCTTATCTCTTGGTCTGCAACAACACCTTAGCCTCATGGTATCCCTAGCAATGAGAGGAGGATTGAATGACAGAAATGACAGTCGATTAGTCAAATTTTTCATAAGGGTGGCAGTCCTATAGGTAGCCAGCGTTTCAAGGAAACCTTATCGACCGAAAACCCCATTATACAGGACAATTGAAAAGGATTCACGGCAATTAAAAGAGAGTTAGTGTGACCATAATTGTTTTACTTGACCATGCGATGACTTCAACAATGGAAACAGAACCCACATATCTCAATATCTATCCACTAAGCTTAGCTTTAACAAAACACTTCCACATGGTACGTCAAGCGGTGCCTCAAGCGATGGAAATTACCCAGTACACACACAGCAAAATTACCTGGCTACGTACACAATTTATCCTTCCCCACGGCTGGTCTACATTTCTCATTAATTCTTCGTCTGTAATAACTTACCAAGAAAATCTCATAACACAACCAATTTTAAAAATAAACTCAATTAAGGATCTTTGCATTCCAATTATCCTCTTTCATCTGCAGGACACACATAGGACATGCGGTAAACTGCTGCACATAATTCTGACCTCAATTCAGTTCACCGATTCAATGAACTTTCCGCACACTATAACCCCTTAACCGTAACGCATGATTACACCTCAAAGTTACTGTGTCAGCGTGTACCCGTACCATCGGAGTGAGATTCCTTTTTATTGCATCCGCACTCACATGTTCAAAGCCAAATCAAATTCACAGCTGAATAGTCCTTTGGCGCTCACAAAAAAAAAACACCAGAAAAACCTCTGCGAAAATTTAAAAATATCAAGTTAATTAAAACTTTGCCGAAGAATCGCGTTGCAGATACCAAACCCCCACTCACACACACACACACACACATGCAGACGATGAGTCCTCACGTGTTCGCTCATTCGTATTGCCGCTGCTCACATGTGAGCTTTACTCCTGTTCAAGTGCTGGAAATATTTATACGAATACAAGTACGAATGAGTCGCATTGCACGGTAGGTGTACTTTCGAGTGCAATTGAAGGATGTTCCTCCATCCTGCCATTCAGTGGATGAGAATAAAAAAAAAGGGAAAATATCCCCACTAACTCACACAGGTATACCATAAATGCCTTTTAATCCTGCTAATTGATGATTGGATCACGGAGGGAAACACTGGAATGGGAAGAACGAAAACAAAAAGACGAAAGGAGAAAAACTGCTAAAATGCTAACTGCGGGTCCTCCGACGATCCTTGATGTCCGCTCAACGTCGTTAAATGAAGCGCTGGATCAGAATGAAGTGGGTGAAGTGGGCAATGGCGGCAGGGACGGAAGTAGCAGTAGCATCACAGGTGGTAAGTGCGGCGATTACTGAGTGGATGAGAATGGTTTTTAATTAGGAAAGGTTAAGGATTCCTTTTTTCCCCTTTTTTTTGTCTGCTCGCCTTGCTGGCTAACGGCGCTGGCAAATGGCTGGACGATCAATTAATTGGCGTTTAAGAGGTGAGCTCACCATTTATGTGGTGAGCTGACATGGTAGGGCTTCTTTTTTGGGGATATTTTAGGACTTAAGGACTTTTGAGAAGTCTCAAGCAGAATTTGGAGTGCAAAGCGGGTCTACATCAAGAAGTAAGAGACGAGGGAGAGTTGGTGTCGTGCTCATATGGATTTGATAAAGGATGGCAAATAGGCGGGAAGGCTTTCAGACGAATGCTGCGACGAGTTTGGTTCGTCTACGAGGACTTTGAGTTGTTGTAGGCAATGTGAGATCAGGACGGCGTTTTGCAGTGGTAAGTGCATCAAACTACTGGGCGAGAGGCGCTCCAACTGCGCACATAAAGTCGGCCTCGTCCTTTTAACTACTACTCGGCGAAAACGCAAGCCTAATGTGTCTAAAACCTGAATAGTATCCCTGCATTCGAAAAAAGTCGAAAGTACGATGCAACATCCCCCGCCGTCAAGGACTGTCTTGCCTAATAATTTGCATTTCCTCGCACATCCTGCCACTCCCTTGCGTTGTCACTTAATCCCCCTTCCATCCACCAAAAACGACGACAATGTAACGCAACTCAGCCGGGAAATTCACTTCATTTCGTTCACCATCTCCAGACAACCATCTAATGAACTTATGGGCCCTTCATCACCTTCGCGTTTGCCAGCCACCCATCCTGAGTCCTGGTTTTCCACCATCCGTTTTCCAAAACCATGACAAATTAAATTCCAAAATCCACCAAGAATGATGAATCGCGCTCCATTATCTCCAGAGAGTTCGCCGTCGCGTCGCCCCAATAGAGTAACAAAATTGAAAAGAAAACCAAGTCCTGGCGCGCTGACTGCTACTCCTAGCTGCGCTCCCTCTTCGATTAATTTATTTCGCATGCACTACTTGCATTTACCCCACTTAATCCAGTGTGACTCCTTGTTGCTTCGTTTCCTTTACTAAATACAATCTCTTCGATCTTCGTCTTACTTTAATCGCGCAGGGTAAATGAAGGTCCTTTCTACACTGTGTATAGCTTTAAACCGAAGGGAAAGGACTAATCCGTCTGTCTAAATATTTTTCACAGTTAATTTGACAGCGTACACAATACTTCGTTTAAAATTTTCGTTCATGAAAAATCCTTTTTCACGGTTTTTTTTTTCAGTCTTTTTTTTTCGTTTTTTTTTTTCGTTAGCGCTTGTTGTCATCTCGTCCTTGGTCTTGAAAGGAAAATCGTCGATTATTTCCACACGATTTGCTTGTGCCACTATCAGCGTTGGTACACTAACACATTCAGCGAGTTAGATACAAATGTGCGGGGGGTGGGAGGGGGGGGACGACACAAATTCGAAAGAAAATAAACAACAGATGCAATCTCCTTATACATACGAGTATAAGGAAGCGGATCAATCAATGTGTCAAATCGAGTAAAAAGCGACAGGAGCAGAGCCGAAAGTGTGCAGCTGTATGAGAGAGATTTCGTAGCCAATTTGCAGTTTTTTTTTTTTTTTTTGATTTTAGTTTTATTATTCGAAGGGAAAAGTTTTTGGGAAGTTTTTAGCTTAAACGAGGTATAAAGCCTTACAGCTATAAACTAATGGAAGTTGGGAGGATATTGACTGCTTGTCTGTTACATTATAACTCCTAATCCGCTAGAAGAAATTTCGTGGAGTTAGGCTGAGCAAAATTGGAATTGACGAAGGCTTACATAGGCAAGAGAAGGATGAACTGAGCTTTTAACTCAGACACGAGAATTGTGTGGACATTTCCCCGATTTTCTACAAGACAAAGCCACATTGACTAGAAGCCTACTTGCATCACAGGGCTGCATACCTAAAAATGATTGAGACTTACTTCGAAAGGACTCTCAGCTGCATACCGATGGAAAGGGCTTATCAAATGAAAAATCGTAGGAGGCGGGTACGAATTGACGAAATGGAAGACAGGTTTTAAGCCAGGCTCCTAACGCAGACATTGGCTCAAAATGTAGACTTTTTCACTACAATGACAGGCTTCAAATGTACTCAAGGCTTTGATTGAATGCAAAAAAGGTAGGATGTTGACTGAAGGCTAGATATGTATGTAAGCTAACTGCAGACTGTCAAATTTGTACTACAAGGCTCACTACACACAATGAAGAAATCGAGAAAGTCTATGTGGCAGGTTTAACCCAAGCCTCTCGATCAATTTAGGACGCCGTGTACTGAGAAGTCCAATTCAGGATCCCTATTTTTCTTTTCTTCTCTTCAGACTCCTTCAACACCGATGACGATAATTTTCTTTCATCTGTCACGGTCTGCAGCTAGATATGTTAGCTGCATCCACATTCCACGCCGAGACAAGGCTTCAATCAAAGGACGTTCAAGTTGAAGAAGGCAAAGAAAAAATCCGCAAGTTGGCCAGGACACTGCAAGGCAATGGACCCCAGTTAATCAACCTGGAGACGATGCAGCCATAAAGAAGAATTAATAGAGTAAAACTCGATGGAATGTTACTTAACTTGCTCGAGAGTGGGCCTGCTTAGCACCCAGAAACCTGGACCTGCATAGGTCTAGTCCTTCGTTGTATTTATGTTTCGCGTCCTTATTTAATTTTAGAACGGACCTTAGGTAAACAAAATCCTAACTACCTCAAAGTGGTGCTCCGTTCAAGCAGTCCGAAGAGGTTCTCCTCTTTTTGACAGCCATGTCCATGTGCATGCCTCCGGCTTAGGTCCCTGCATAGATTTCTAGAAGGTTATGCCTCTTGTGTAAGCTTCTAGTTCCGCGAAATACATTCACGAAAAGTATTTAAAAAAATCGTATGACAGCAAGTCGCTTTGCCTAGATTTCTCACATTGAAGGTCTTGGTGCTCCTTACAGACTTTGATGGAGCACGTGCACCATCGAATGAATTCCCAAGTTTCCTTTAAGACTTAACGCATTTTTGGTAGGGATTTGAGGACTAGTCCGGTTGACGCGAAAAGTCTCTGGGCGCAATTTGCAAAAAACTTAACGTTCCCTCATGAATATGATCAGGAACAGCATTCGAATTCTAACTGGTGTTGTCAGTGGTCTCTGACTCCTAAAGAGGCCTTACCACAGACTAAGACTTTCACAGAATCCAATCCGTAGACTAAAAGCTTGGAGTGACAAGACCTCTCACATAAAAAACTAGACAACAGGCAGTGAATTGGTTTCTCAGGTCCTTACTGAAATCGGCAAAGAAGTTCTGAGACCTCCCGACATCCTCTGGAGTGAGTGAATCCTCAAAAACCAGCATAGGTTGACTCAAACGGACCCATAACCGTTTTTAAGAACGAGTTGCTTTAACCTCAGAAGAAAAAGGGCGTTAATTCCACTCTCTAGCAACCGCCATCAACTTCTTGTCACAATGTTATCTCCGCACGAGACCTGCAGGCATTTAATTAAGCCAGCCCAACCGATTTGACTGACACACAATACATGTACGCTTAAACCGATCTCTTAATCGCCTTTCCTCATTTATGACGAATTCCATTTCGTCCTTTTCACACAAAAACCCATTAATCATCCGCATATGACACATGTACCCGAAGCCTCACATACAACAACACACATATCAATCCCACACCTGTTTCCCATCCGCAATTATTCTCATTTTTCCACTAGCAAAAGATATTTTTGTAGTTCGCTTGTAATCGCCTTCCCTCAATCCAGCACCTTCACAATCACTTCATAGAAACAAATCCTCATTACTCATCCACCTCCAGTCTAACCCAAGACGAAGTATAGAATAGCTGACCTAACCAACCATCGCCTCAACAGAGATTACCACGTGTGTCCAAGCACTCACACACACGCCAGACGACAGCGCGCACCCAACCAATCGAATTAAATACCAACAACAAATAAATAAACAAAATGCAAGAAAAACGACACAAAAATGAACCACGAAAACACAAAGCACACACCAGCAAAGGCAAAAACTATCCTGCACGAAGGAAAAGTTAATAAGGAAAACAAACCGTAACGTGCCCGGTAGAGTTTTCGTGATTTTACCCCGAAATCCTTTCATCTACTTCCCCCGACCGACTCCACACATACTATACACGACTGTAAGGAAGCTTATTTGTCCAAAGGTGGTAATTGCTTTTTTCCCCAACGCAGCCAACAACAACAACAACAGCAACCAAAAAAAATGGAAATAGATAGGAAAAATCTTTGGAAAATCTTTTCGAACAAGACACCAAAAAAAAACATAGTTTCTTCGGACTCCAATGCTTATTCACCTTCCTACAGTGCCACGCCTCCCCTGGTGGCCCCCCCGTTTCACTATTCCAGTTACACCGTGAGGAATTGTTGTGTCCTGGCTCTTTCTATCCTGTCTGTCTGTCTTCTTTTAATTTGTTCGGTGAAAAGAGACGAAAATGTGATTAGACGATGGGAAAACTTTGTTAGCGGAATTAATTACTTACACTAAACCAAACTGGTTGTTCGAAGATTAGATAACGGTATATAACTAATTTATGTAATTTGTTTTTGTTTTGTCTGTCAGGATTCGGTAGCGGTAGCAGTGCACGGTACCATAAGATTAGTGTGGTAGGTTAAGATGAACAAAAAAATGCGGAGAGAGGGAGAACTAGAGAAAGGGACAAATGCTAGTTTGACAGATTAAAATTGACAGCTGACGCTTTTAAGTCTTGTATTCGTTTGTGCCCCCTCTGACAGCTGTCAGGTTTTTAGGTTTCGGGAGAAATCCTTGAACTGTTTCATACTTTGTAGCGATGTGAGTATGATTTTACTTCAGATGAGTTTTCGTCCTCCATTTTGAAGTACATCAGTGATGTCACTCACTCTGATGCGTGTTAAATATTTCACCACGCTGCAAGATGCCCTTAATTTTTTTAATGCACTTCAGAAATCAGGAGTTTAATAGGTATCGACGTGAAATTTCTTGCACTGAGGTATCGACGTCAAATTTTAAGCGTCAAAGTCATACCAAAGTGACAGTTCGATCAGTCAAATGTCAGGATGACTGGAAATGCAAGCTTGCTGACAAATGTCGTTTTCTTTTACGTTAATGGTCCTGTCAGAGTTATAACGCACGGCAAACATCAAATCGACTTATCCTTATTCTTTTCCCTCAAATATCCTGTCACTCCCGTTGATCTTTGGAGCTTCATTGTATTCCCTCCATCGTTTGTGATCTCTCGCAATTACTTTTACTTCATGGATTTCTCTAGTTTTTGCAGCACGTCATTTTCAGACCCCAAGGATACATCCTTTTGGTTTCCATTCCCAACGTTATCGGTAGAACTCTCCTATGTCATAAGCTGTAAAGATTTTTGGTTTTATCCACTAAAAAATAGGATTTCTTGATGTACCCGGTGACTGGATAGTACCTAGCAGAGTCATGCGGATTCTACGATTCAGATGCAGAAGCCACCTCGTTCACCTCGTTTATCTCCTTGCATTTCCATTGGACATGGTTGCCATTAGCGTCATATTCAATTATTAGCTCTGGTCCACGTGACTTGGCATACGCAGCTGGTTCACCGAAAGTGCCAGGGTATGCGTCAACTTCCTCGAAGAGCATACATATTGACGGCATGAACAAGTAATGAAATTTAAAAAATTGCGCCTCGTGTAAGGCAGGATTTTGTCATTTTGACATTTTCAACTTCAGTCAATCTGTCGCATTTTCTGTGATCTACTCGGTTCGACTTGACTTTTGTCTGACGCATGGCTCTATCAAATGAACTGTCAAAATTGACGTCCCAATGCCACTGCAACCTCTCACTTTCAAATGAAAATCACACTCGTCCTTAAAAATACCCTCATGGTTGTGCTCAAAAAATATATTAATTACTTTGAAGTCACTTACAGACATCTTCATTTTCCTCTCCTTTGTCTTACTTATACCGACAACCACTTCTGACTTTAATTGCTTTAATCTAATTTCGGTTGTCAAATATGACAGCGATGACGGATTATTGTCAAATTAATGAAAGTATGGTGGGCGTTAGCGAACCGTAGAAAAATGAATTTCTACCTCATACCCTTAAAAATTCATCACCAAAAGTGATACAAAAACAACAACAACAACAAAAAAACACCGAGGAGAAGAAAGAAAAAACTCGTAGATAACTGATGATGGAATTAATTTTCCGTATTCGAACAAACAACCGGAAGAGCCAAAGACAGACGGGAAGTTGAGAGCGAGAAGGAAATCTCTTTCTCTCTGTGGGCGGTAATGGGTGGCTGGGTCGATGGGTGGGGGATGGGGAGTGTCTAGTGCTCAAAATAACAAAATACCAAAAAAGACGGAAGTATCATGCTCTCCAGGCAAAGCTGGAGTCTGGGGCTCCACCTCTCGTTGGAATGGTCAGTCGGAAAAGAATTTTGCAATTTTTTTTCGTTGTTTTTTAACTTCAAATTAATTTTCGTTAACACAAAGCAACGTAAACAAGCAAGCAGCAGTCAACAGTAAATAAGAAAAAATAAAGTTCTTCCTGTTTTCCTTTCCTGTTTTACTTTTTTTTTCGTCTTTCGTCGGATGTAGTGTATGGAATTTAACCTTTAAAGGGGACCGTTCCTGGCGGTGCAGAGTACTAAAATTTGCTAGAATCAGATTTCCCAAAAATGTTGTTTAGACTTACGATCCACAAAGCCGAGCTCGATTTATCTGGACTTTAGTCACCGATCTAGGTTAGTTTAAGTTGCTTGTGGAGCATGTAGAGTACAGTCTAGCACGATATTAGCCATAGGAACTACTGACTAGTTCAAAGCAACCAATTTCCCTGCTGAGCTTGGCGGAGGTTATCTATTATAAAGGCGGTAGATTTGCGCTTCCCCAGGTTTGTGTAAGCGCTTCTGCCTAGGCATTTCGTTATAGTTTGAGTTGTGCCTTGACGTGATGTCCTCACCGAGTTTGTAATCCCTAACCGTTTGGCATACATTTGTAGAAGTCAGTGCCTTAGTGGAGTTCCCATCGTCATACTTAGTTGATTGATACTCAGCTTCCAGATGGCCCCTGTTATTTTAATGCCAGTAACAGGCCATACAACGTAGGGTTCCATGTGGTATAAAAGTAAGACACTCCACACATTTAGGTTAGGTAAGGTAGGTATCCCCTGCCCATAGAAACCCTGTCATGACCCTATAGTTTACTCCGTTAGTTACTGTTGCGAGTTTTTGCATACAAACTATCCTGAGGATTTAATGAACTTTATTATCCTGTCTGTTGGCGTGTTGGCGAGTTCTTCTAGGTCCTGGAAAAGGTACCTCCCAAGGAATTTGTCCCTACTATGTTGGAGAACTGGGCAGTGGCATAGGAGCTGGGTTGTATCCTCAGAAGCTCCCTCGTCACCGCAGCCTCTGCCGAGTTTTTCTTCCGTCAGACGTTGGAGACCTGGGCAGTGGCATACGAACTGGGTTGTATCCTCAGAAGCTCCTTCGTCACCGCAGCCTCTGCAGAGTTCTTCTTCCGTCAGACGTTGGAGACCTGGGCAGTGGCACACGAACTGGGTTGTATCCTCAGAAGCTCCCTCGTCACCGCAGCCTCTGCAGAGTTCTTCTTCCATCAAACATATCCTTCAAATGATACCGCAGAGAGTTGTGCCCCGTGATAGCCCCAACGAGGGTGGAAAGGGATTTCCTATCTTTCAGTATGAGTCTCTCGGTCCTGCCTTCATCGAAGGACGGCCATAGTTTCCTCGTGATTACACAGGTTTCCATGGAGGTCTATCTGGTGGTCGCCTGTTTTATGGCTTTTTTCCCTGCTTAAAGCTTCAATGCGGAAAGCAGAATGTTCGCGAGTGGTTCTGGTTTGCCTTGAAACGCCGGCCGAACCCTCTCTTGCTAGCAGAGCGATACCTTGTGCTGTGTTCCAAGAACCTTAAGCGCTTCTCGATAGCACTTCACTCTTGAACTCTTTCTGCGTTCATTTTCATTTTCTGCGTAAATTTGTCGGCAAAACGTGAGTCGAAGACAAGACTTTCCCAGCTGTGCAACTGGCTATGGCAACTTTCAATGCTTGTATTGCTGAAAATATCTGCCCGTACCATCTAGAGCTCTTTCAGTGATCATTTAATGCAGTTTTCTACGAGTTCTCGATTGACTTAGAGCTTGTGGATTGAGAAGGGATCTGTCGCACCAGGTTTCCTCACTCTATTCGATTTCCTCCCCCTTCTAGCTCTGAGTATTTTCAAGTTTTCTGTGGCGTTCTTCCCTTTTTGGAGCACTTTTTGCCGATGAATTGGAAGAGATACTCTGCAGCTTTGGGTGTCACCATTACGTAGGAACACGTGGCACAAAATCTCACTTTCTGCAATCCATCCAGGATCCCACAAGGGATTCGTTGCTCATCTGCGCCGATGAAGGTCCCCCAGATATTGGAGTTCAAGTCTGACGCTTTTCCAAAGTTTCATCTCGGCCAACTGATAGGAGCTCTCACGGCAATTCAAGGAAATTTGAGTCCTTTCCCATTTTAGGCCACTTACTTTGGCGACAATACCCTCGCTTCACCCCAACGCAATATAAGGTGAACAGTATTCCAAACTCGGCCCCTTTTATCAACTTCAAAACTTTATGAAACATTTTTTGACGCAATGCACCACAACGACAGTCGTATGCCTGCACAATCCTTCTTAAGCTGCCATGAAAACTGTCAAAATCCTCAACACACACCTGCATTCGGCAATGCGACAAGATTTCATCGAAATTAATTTTCTACCATCACAACCCTCCCTGCCATCCTCCCAAGGAAGCGAACATTACTTTGAAATCTTCTTGTGCTAAGTGCCACACGAAGCCATTTCAGCTCCTTCATTTGAATTCCTCAGCTCCTCACTTCGGGGGGTGGGGGGGAAACCGCACAAAACCACTTCGAATGCATTTCCAGTTGTGAATACATTTCGCAGAGCACACTCTCGAATATGTAGTCGAGTACAATTAAAAGGCGAATTCGCATCCATATATCTGCCATTTGTCCCTCCCCACCCCCGATGTCCCTCTCCGTTGCTCTCTCATTAACCCATATTAATATTTTATACCGTTTTAGTTTCGTGGTAAACATTAATGGTAGCCACACACAGCCTTGAGACTCCTAAAAACCTGTGGAAACCCTTATTGCTGCGTGCATCCTTTTGGATTTCACTCGATGGATTTTGGGTTCCTTTTCGTAAGACATTTGTGGTCCCGCACGGAGATGGAGTTTTCGAAATTTACTTATTTTTAAGGTACACGCAAGCACAAAACAAAATGGCTCTGAGTTTTGGTTTAATTGAATTTTCCTGTTTATGACCGAGGGGATAGGGATACCATTAGTGGGATAGATATGAATACATGACTTGGCCCCTTGGGACCCGACAGCGGCGGCGGAGGTGGTGGCGGCAGCGGCAGACTGTGGTGGTGGCTTGCAGGACTGTGAATACATTAGCCGTGAAATGAAGAATGGATCCTTTAGAGTTGTGTGTATCATAAAAGGGAGTAATTAATGGGCGAATGTGGACTATTTTGCAATACATTCATCTTTGCGTTTATGGTCCTTGCAAATGGTTTATGTAGATGTTCGTTGGGTGAATAAACAAACGAGTACTGTCGCTTGGTAGGGGGTGGAACATTTAACAGTCTGATGGTGGTTTCAACTTCTGGGGAGCATTTGCCGTAGACGCCACAGCCTTAGGCAATTCATTAGTGTTCGAGGTTTTGGTTGTCCTTCCCTTGGCTAGGCCGTTACCTCGTCGTATAACCTACAACCTGAAGACCAGTAACCAATTATGGAGTGGCAGCTGGAGAATTTATCTGCTTCTCTCCGCATGGAGAAACAAATTGAAATACATACATTTACCGAGAGGAAATCCTTGATCAATTTCCTCCTAACTCCTGATTTTGAAGGAGGCTTCGAATCAAGTCGGTCACAATGTCAAAGTAAAGCTTTTTAGAAGCGAAAACCGATCGGCAAGAGTCGATTTAGTTAGAGGTCTGCGCCTTTGCTTACTCCACAGAACAACTGAGGACCTTCAAAGGATGATTTACCGATCTCGACTAAAGAGCCGGCCTCTGGCAGTATTTTGACAGCCTACAGGACTGACTTTAGACAAATGAATCCAACACCTTTGCAGCCGTCTGGCCCTCGGAAAATATGAGGATGGTACTGCCGCCGATGTAAGATTGCAAGAGCTGGAGGCATATGGCCATTAACTCTTTAATTCAGAATGGTAACGCGAATGGCTACAAGAAGCTATTCCTAGAGCCTATTTTGATGGTCTATTTTACATAATTTTCACGACATACTCACGCTTAGTCCTGCCACTACTGCAAAGGGATAGAGCATCAACACCGCCTACGCAACATTGTAGTCATAGATTTCTCTCACGTGCTTAGGTCCTCCCGAACTCAGTTCCTGATTCCTTCTGGACCGTTCTGTGCCACATTTGATTTCGGCGGTCTTCTCTTCCATCAGCTTTATTGAGTGGACTGTATTGCATGACATACATATTTGGCAACGGAACTTGCGCTTGGAAGTATATGACCGATCCACTGCATTGGTTACGTCTACAAGTTTCTGGCCCGTTTTCACTATGTTGCAGCGAATGTGGGTAAGTCTCTCAAAGGAGGAACGATGATAGAATTGGTCTGAGGCCTTTGAGACTTCAAAAGGTGTTGTGCTAGACAAAGCATTTCGCACCTTCGTAGGTAATCTTAATACGAGTTACAATTCTTTCGAAAGGTTTCTCCCCGGCGCAAGGAAAATTTTTTAAAGGGTTTCTTCCTGGCGCAAGGCATTCTAGACCCAATCATAGTTCATGGTGTCGAAACCGACTTAATGAAGGTGAAACCGTGACCTGTACTCGTTGCAATGCTCTATCAGGATCCACACCTTCTGGTCGATGCAAAAGTATCCCGAGCCGAAGCTGATTTGTTCGACATCAAGCTAGTCTTTGGGTCAATCTAGGATAATTTAGCTATCGTTTCTGAGCCCGCAGGGTGGACGCAAATAGCTCTCCAGTTACTGCACTCTGTTCAACTACCTTTCTTTGGAAGATTGATGACCATCCAAGCTGTTCCCACGCACGAAAATATGCTACGATCTCCGTGTTACTGAGAGGACTGGTACGTATTCAGATATTTATTGCACCGGACAGTCCATTTGGGCTTATAGTAAGGACATTGATTGAATGCTATGGCGACTTGCTCCTTCCATCTTTTGAGCGCATAGACTTTTCGTTGGGCATTTGAGACACTGACTACCCCCCAGTTCCTCTGCAAACTGCTTCCACCTTCTCATCCATTTGCTGCAATTTCGTCGGTAATGTGGCACGCTCCTCTGTACATCCTTCATCGTCACGTAGTACTAGTACTCCAGCTCAATTATCCCTACACCCGAAGTGGAAATTTGAGCTCTGAGTGATATAGGAGTATTCAATCCGTTTTCAGGTCTCTGCTGAGGCCTAGATGAGTCTTATACAGGATTTGCACAGCTCCCTCGTGGTCGTTCATGCCTGGCTACACTAGACTGATGATCGTTTTGACTCCATCGGCAGAATGATTCCTATATTGTTGGCGTACTACACAATCTGAAAGCCTGTCGGGATTCTTCTTAAAAATGCAAAACTTAAAAGCCTACAATTTTGACATGTCACTAAAAAGTCAATCTGTTCGGATTCTCACTGCCAGTCCGTTGAAATCCACATAATCTTATAGCAGGTCTTTTGCTTAAAGTCGGTGCTTCCGATGTCAAGATGGTAAACGTTACAGAAATCTACAACAGGCTCGCGGATATCGTTTTGGTCCCCTTTATGCTCATCACACGTTTGAATGCTGTGTTGTCGTGCCTTGTCTTAGCATTGAAATCTCCCATGAATATCCTGTCCTTGTTAAGTATTCGTCCATGAACAGCGCTTAGCTACCGCCACGGATATAAGACTCCTGCGTACCATTGGAGTCAACAACAGTCCCACGCTTTCAGCTGGTTTCCCAAAGTTGAATAAGACAGTTTTACTATTGGTACTCGACTTTATCCAACCGTCTTATTCCGCGCAGCCCCAAGACGTCAACGTTTTACCACATAAATTCCAAGGATCTAAATGTGTAAAGGACCTTCTCTCGGAGTCGAGGAGAACCCTTACGAACCAGAATCTTGCACTACCTCAACAGCCAAGGAACCTCAACACGGTATTCGAGGCAATGTGTTGCGTTAGCTATTTAGTGAAGCTCCTCTGTGAGGCTCCTCTGTGATTAGGAACCCCATTGGAATGCTTAATCCACATACAGTTCACTTTAAAGTCCACAACATACCAAAGCGATATGTTGTGTCGTCTGACAGTAGCTTGGGGACGATACGATATCCGGTATGCAATATCTCTGACGCGGTCTACATGGGTCACGACAGTACCATGCAACAACGATTTGTCCTTACACCAGGAAGTTTGAACCTAAGGACCTTGCCAAACAGAACAGACTCAGAGCACAATCAGCCGCGACATGCCGCCAGAGACAGCTAACTCTTAACAGAAGACCGTAAGATTCATTTCGACAGCAAGCCCCAAAGGCGTTCCTTACCACTTTCCCCTCTTTTTTAAAAAACAATGTCTCACCTCACCTCTGAGGTCAATCCTTCAGCGATCAGCCCTTTAAATTCGTTTTTCAATTCCATTCATTACACATCCGCTGAAGTTGACCACTCGCTAAAGAATTTAACTGCGAAAAAAAAACTCATTTCGAAATGCAATTCACTCACCAATTTCGCGTACAATATTTCGAATTTTCCAGACGAGTGGCTGGCGAGGTGATTTCAGGAATGCGCGGGGATTCCCCTTTGCCTGACCATTTTTCGCAAAAACGAACAGAATTGCGGTGAAGTGTACAGCATCTATCGCTACACTGGCAGCACCACTGCCGCCGCCAATTGTACTGCCCGAGGATAGCAAGTCCTTTTGGTATTTTATTTTGAAAATTTATTTTGTGTTGAAAATACTGGCACGCATACCGACAGTGATGCAGAAAATGCAAATGTGGCTTCCACATCCATTTATGTGTATTTTTCTATCACTTTCGCGGAAAACCGGTCCCATCCGAGCGTTGCACCCTTAACTGATGGAATGTGAAATTAATTACAAAACGCCTACCATCCTGGAACAGCAGGGCAAACCGCACGCACTTGACCAATTAGTGGAGAGGGGCTGACTGAAAGGATTCTAGCTAGAAAAAAAAAAATCCTTGCGGACGAGCAACGGCCGTGGTCTGCATTTTGTTCAATTACCGCAAAGTAGCATTGGCCGCCTTAATTGGCGAAAAGCGGTGGTGGCTATAGTCGGTCGGATGGACCTGCATTCAATTTTGAGGCTCTAATGTGGAATTTTTTATTTTTTTTTTTATTTAAATAATTTGACGAGTGCGTGATGATTGTCCTAAATTACTGCGAGAGGTAGAATTTGATTGGATTTCGGTTTGATTGTATGACTTCGTGCGTCTATTGGCCGCAATAAAATGTGAGAACGGAAGCAGTTAATTGGACGCACGCACTGGAAAGTTATCAATAATGTCTGATGGGAGCTGTAAAGTGACCATTCTGGATGCCCGAATACTGAGGTAATTGGGATCCAACTAAACGATATCAACCACCACTCATTCAGGCAGAAGCGTGCTGAGTTTATAGTCCTGAGCGTTGCTGGACCGCAGCAGCTACTCACCCTCTGCTACAAACCAGAGACCAGAACCTTTAATGTTAAAAAGTAGGAGAAACAGCACATTTTAGTGCGCAGGCCACCCAATAATCATTTAGCAGTTCATTGTAAGGCTTAATACCTTTCCACCAAAAAAGGTTCTAAGTATTGGCGGCTCAGGAAGGAATAATCTTTCTGAGAAACTAGGATCAAAGCGGTGATAACAGGTTAAGGATAATGTCTGACATTTCCTAAGCAATGTCGTTAGCAATTAGATTTGAAGCAATTTATCGTACAGACACCCGTACGGTGGTAGCCTTTTTTTTATGATCACGCCAAAGGATGTGCTACTGGCATGCACCATTCGTAGACCTGACTAATTGCTGTTAGGAATACGCCTACGTGCTTAACCACACCCTGCACACGTCAAAACCACTCTCCCCGCGGGACTGTCGTTAGGTATTACTTCACGGGGCTATTTAGCCTTTCAGGCCATATTCTCCTCTAGGCCCTAGGCGCCTAAGATCGCTGGCGTACCACCGTGTCCAGTATTCGTCTTTCTGAAGCTCATATGTAGCTTGCAACAGTCTCGAGAGTGGGCCACTCCCCGGAGGGCGATCCTCTCAGTTTCATATCGTGGGCAATGACAGAGCACATGTCACGCACAGTGATAGTTTCATGTCCGCGTTTGAAGAGATATTCTCTGAAACAGCCATGTCTCTCCCGTCAGAAACTCACCATGGATCCGCTTCATCCATACATCTATCACTGGTATAAGACGATGCGTCCACCTTCCTTTTGAGGACTCGTTCCACTGTCGTTGCTAAGTTGCGATACTGTGATTCCTTACATATTTTTTTTCGTCGTCTACCGAGGCATTTCGAACTCGCTCGTTTCTAAGTCCTTCCAATTCGTCAGCGAGAAAGTCGATGGGTGGCATTAAAGACACGACGAGTATAGCATCGTTTGGGACAGTCCGAAAAGTGCTGGTTACCCTTAGCGCGCAGAGATGGTAGACCCACCCACATAGGACTTAACTTCCGCGGCACTTGACCATATTTCTGCCGCGTACATAGGAAGAGTGGAAGTGGAAGGCATCCACAACGCCAGTTTTTTTTTTTTTTTTTTTATAATTTTGCACGCACTCAAGGGGTTATGAATACCCTTTTACATGTTTTCACACGGTGCGGGCGTTGGAAAGATAGATAGAGAGAGAGAAAGAGATTGGTTGCAAGATGTGTGGCAAGTGTCGCCCAATGAATTTAAACTCAAGGTGGGCAAGACCTGAACAGTGACGGAGAAAGTAGGTTGTATCCACATTCACCTCCTCATCTCCACATCCTCGACATAAGTCTTCTTCCGGTAGTCTAAGAAGATCAGGTAGAATGGCGGACTGCAACATAATAGCTTGGCTTACTTCACATGGCGCTTAAGTCCATGGTGGAGTAGGGTGCGCACCAACAACCCCCTCCAGATACTTCAATTCTCAGCCAGCAGTTTCCAGCTGTGTATCGCATGTACCATCAACTCGAACGGAAAACTGCTCACTCGAAAATGCTGCTGCGCTTTCTTGGTTCTTTTGACATGACCTTACCACACAATTGCCTCTTAAGGACAACGTAGTAGCAATTGGCGAGTTCTAGTCTGTGTTAGCTCAGCAGAGGAAGAGTTCTTTCCTCTTATCTCGAAGTAATATTTTTTATTGCAACGTCGCGTCGTTTTAGCCAAGACATTTGCTTTCACCCAGATGTCCACGGATTCCTAGTATTCCGCGGTGTGGAATTCATGAAAAAAGGAGAGGAAAATTTTGTTTTTAGAAACATTTCGTTTGACGGGATGGTAGCCTGCTAGATACTTCTCAATTTGAGAATGAATTTTAGTACAGCTCTTAGTAGCTTTCCTGGCAATTTTCGACCTGTGGCTATGCGCTTTAGGAACAACCAATTGCTTCCGAACTAAATCGGACGAAGGAGCCAGTGTCATAGCGTGAATGATCGCTATCGACATCCTCGCGAATGCGATGCTAAAGATCCACCAAAGAAGAGCCTTGAGCCAAGGAGTATATAGAAAGAGGAGAAGGCAAGATCATAAGCTTTGTGACAAGCCGGATAGGACAACGCTAAAAGAAAGCAGGTGGACCTACAAGTTGATCCCCGCCATAGAGGTCTCGAAAAGGCGTGGACATGGGGCCTGCAACTATACCCTCGCGCAGATCCTATACAGTCGTGGATTCTGTCGCAAATACCTGCACAGATTTGGACACGATAGCTCACCTATTTTATCCAGATGATGAAGAAAGCACGGTTGGTGCAACATGATATGATCACTTCTCTTGGTGTACCGCGCTTATCCTGCATATCTGTCAACTATGCTTCTACCATTTGAAAGGATCTTTGACGAAAATCTTACCAACTTATTTAGGTGGCGCTACAGTTCGGGGTGAACCTGCGCCTCAACCAAGAAGCCTCTCTTGTTAGCCCGGTCCTTAGCTAACTGCCTCAAGTTGCGCACTCCAAGTTGGTTGAGGTCTATTTCTACTTGTGCGCGCCACCGGTCGTTCACTACTGCTTTGTCCCTCTGAGTTTGACTCGAAACAGTAGGGTCATTCCTTTCCCCGGCTCTTGCTTGCTTCGTAAGTAGCGGTTTGCAGTAGGGAAGTTGCCCCGATGCACAACCCCCAACCTGGAGGGCCGACGATCAGTGACGGTACAAATGATCTGCATTACAACTGACAGCCACTCAATCTGGCAAATACACCTTTTGCTCTGATACTTTCTCGAATTCCGCTTCTCGTAAGGACTTTCATCGCCGATCAGTTATACGAGCCATCATGACTGTCTTCTTGATGCTAAGAATGGATTTTATTCCTTGATAATCAACATATTCCTGAATGATCAGTATCTCTCCCGAAAACAAACAAAAAAATCCAAATACTTGCCACAAAAAGGAGCTATATGGGGCCCTAGCTTACCTCAGCCGAAGTAGTAGTAGGCCTCAAGGAAGAATTATAGACTCCAGTTCGTGCCATGACTATCAACTTCTTGTTTAAGGATCAGCTCCTCTGCATTATTGTTTCTAACATTCCTCGAACCCATGCGAAGGAAGGAGGGAAGGTTCAACCAAAGTCCTTGCAGTTTCCAATATTTAACAATAAATTACGTTTTCCTAATAAAGTGTTCAATGCAATTATGTCATCATCTTCGAAATTCCCCTCTGTTTAAGGGCACCACAAATTCAAGAGTCCTTCATCCCGGCAACTGCATCTCACCAGGACACATAAACCGACCCATTAGTATCGCATAAACTCCCATCTGTCGAACTTCTAAAGTCATACTTCGATTCAGCGTCTTCTGCAATCTTACCAAAGTCCTTCGAAAAAAGTTTTTTTTTCTTCCAGTATATGCCCATAATCCCCAACTTGTAAACAATATCCCAAGGAGATGACAAATTCCCTTTCGCTCTCCGCCACACCTATAAAACCCAAACAACTTTTCCTTCCTGTTACTTACTCATGTACGAATTATCCGACTTTTATCCGCAAGTTTAAGTTCCTTAAGGACTTGTCGCACCCTTACCGATTCCTTTGTCGTGTCCATCTTTCAAGAAAAAGGATAAGACCCTTGCATGATGTTATTCTCCATCGCTTCGAAACCACAACCCGGCCATCGCACGACTATACAACTCATAAAAGGAGCACAAAATGTGCTGAGTAATTACCCAACCGTGTGTACATCGGATGGTACGTACCATAAAGAAGCGGATTGAATCGAGTTGCCTTCCGCCAGGACGACGCACACATATCGCACTGTGTGTGTCTCGGTCTAAGTTGTAAACAAAAGTTTTTATTTTCCTGCTCCTGGTGCTGTTTCTGCTACGATAGTGCGGCATTAAGTTCATTACATCCTTTTTGTAGTTTTAATTCCACAGCAGTGGCTACTGGCTACTGGGCGCTATGGAGATGACTTCCCTGGGTGGTAGGGTTTGCTCGCATCCTGGCATTGTCATTTGTGTACGTATGTGGAATCCATTATCCTCAATTATTGGATTTATTCGCTTTCTCTCTCTCTGAGGTTTCGTTTGTCCGGAAAATATAAATTTAATAACCTTTCAGGGGCAAACAGAGGATCCTTCTTCGACACAATGCCACTGGATGTACACAGGCACAGATACACGGAATGCTGTCTGAAGAGACTAAACACCATCCACGCATACGCACCCTTGTTTTGTTTATGCTCGACTAATTAATATTCAGTCATATTGAAGCGGGGTCCTTTGCTCTCCGGCAAAGAGAGTGCGCGCGGGCTAAGAAAAGGATCCTCCGCTTGCAGCAGCGTGGGTAGAATAATAAATGAAAAATTATGGATTAGTTATTGTTTGTGTTGGGTGAAAGCAAACAAATGCATACACACGCTCTGAAGGATATTTGTAACAATTATATCCCCCTGGCATCGTAAGGCCTATGCAAAGTGGGGGCTGGAAGTGGGTTCCTGCAATCAAGGAGAACGATTCCGCTACTCCGACTGGAGTAGTGAAATCGAAGGCGGCGAAGTAGCTAATGAATTTACAATTGCTATTGTGTGTGTTCGCTTGTGGTGTGGCATGGGGAAGGTGAACGGGAAGGTCCTTTCTAAATGGAGTATAAATTATTTTAGTTTTAATTAATCTCAGCGAAAGATGGTGTTGATTTGCAATAAGGATACGAGGTACATACACCGTGAGTATGTGGGCAAACTAGCGTGTGGTGTTTGCCTTTCGAATAAATTCATTAGCCCACGCTGTTGAGGATGGGTCGTGGATGGGTGTTTTGTGGAACGGGCTGATAATTGGAGGGATAAGGATGTACAGGATGTCCTTGTTTGTACAAGTACATATATCGGGGCTTTTGAATTAATGGATACAAGGAGTCGTTTATAATAATTTTCATGGTACCGCAGAAATTCTCATTTTGTGGCTAGTCTAGGAGTAGTTGGAAGGATTCTTAAGAAAGGAGAGTTCGGAAGACGCCTGAGGGTTCACCGAAGGAATTGTGCATAGACCGTGGGGATGAGTCTGAAACTTTTAATTGACTGAAAGGATGTCTTGCGTGATGACGGGAAGTTTTGTACTTTCTCGACCTGTTGTCAGGGAAGCTGGGAGTTTGGGTCTTGGGCGGAGGTTATTTTTAGCCCGATCAGGTCTGTCGCTTAATAGGGGGCATATGGTTCAAGTTCAAAATTCTACGCAAACATCATTTAGGTAATCGACTCCACCACTTCGCACAGCAGAAGGACCCTGATAGCTTCCACAAAATGTGGTTTAGCAGTGTTCAGCTTTTGGACCTCGAATGGCTCCGACAGCTAAGTAACAAGCGACTCTTTGTTACTTTCGTGACTCATGATTTGTGACTCCTGATTTGTAATAGCGAAAACCTTCGCAATGACAATGAAAAGGTAGCGAAGCGGAGAACTTAAGGTGGTGAGATGGGTCCACTCCATTCCACTGGCACCTCTAGATAACCAAACGAGGAAAAAGAAGCTTTAATTGCTGACCAGCCCGCAAGGAAATACCTAATAGTAGTCCCGCGGGAAGCGCCACCTTAAGCGAGGTCGTCCTCTCCTGCTTTGTCCCTCCGAATAGATTCGAAGACTCTCAACCAATTTGGAGTGCGCAACTGGAGGCAATTAGCTATGGACCGGGATAACTGGAGAGTCTTGCTGGTTGAGGCCCAGGTTCACCCCGAACTGAAGCGCGACCTAAGAAGGTAAGTAAGTCCCGCAGGAACACTGGTTGAAGTGTGTGCCCTCTGGGTCTGGTGCGTAGGCATCTAGTAATCAAATTTCCGATTCGTACATGCCAATAACACTAGCTACTGCCATCCTTGGAAGTTTGCACATCCTTTGGCGCATAGCAATTATGTAGAGCCAAGTGCACTCTATTGAAGTACCACTGGGCATGTCCTTCCTTCGTCAATCCACCAATCCGATACAATCGCAGCGAAAACCTCGTCATCCCTCGTCCTTTCGCTTGAGACGATGGCTCCGTCTCAGTTCGTAAATCACCGTAAAGGAGACACTTACATCCGAAGATCGTAGTCCACCATATTACTGGACATCAATAATTCACGCACACATACGGTAATTATAGCAATTTTGGCATAACCAATTTTTATGGTCATTTTCCTCTTGGCAGGATTCGAATGTATGTATCTGTATACCTGGATGCAGCACACACAACTCACTTCCAAGTCATTTGATCCGCACATATCCACATGTTTGACATGCCGACTTAATCCGACCTGTCAACAGAGTTACTGTCGGAATTAACGTTCATTTTATCCTCACCTCTAAGGCACACACTACTCCGCCCTTAATCTGGTTTAAAGCGACCCATGTCCACCAATTATGGTCGTCATTAATATTGGTGAAGATTGTGGGCGGTATTGGGTGGAGGGTGGACGAGTGTTGTATCGATATCCTCACACTTCAGTGCGGTTCAGTACATCAATGGAAATTTATGCCCAAAAGATGAAAGCATTCGGCACTTACAAACCACACATTGGCTGACTGGCTCTCGCCCCCTCACAACCACGCCCCCAAAACTCTCCTTCGGTGACACACTGGAATGCATTTGTTGCAATAATAAATGGTTAACCATTAAGTTGCAATTAAATGCCTCGCATCCGGTTGCCTTGCAATCGCATATTTTACAATTAATTCAGAATGCATTACAGATACCGAGGCACATCAGTGTCCTTCTGTAAGTCCTGATAAACAAATTATTTTGCCAACTAAAAGCTTTTGGTAATTAACATCTGCCTTGGACTGCACTCATCGGTCCTGTGAGAGATAATTTAGAGGTGGGGCGGCGTCCAACAGGCCTCCAAGAATGAGGAGTCAAATTAAATTACACCACAGACACACTGTAGAGCATCCTTGCAGGATTTTTGGCTGCATAAATTCATTTTAATTAAACTCTCATTGCAGCACGTCTATATGTGTGTGTCCGATAGAGATGAGGCAATAAAAATGTACACATTAAGCCATAAATCCTTTCACGTACCTATAGCCAGACACCAATACATACATATATGTGCATAGCGTCGGGGAGAGTGTCGGTATCCCAAAGGGCCAATATATCATCAGATTCCAATTAACAAATATCTAACAAATATTCCCCCATTAATGTCAGGAATAAAATGATGGAGTGCGTAGAGTTTGTGTGTCGGGGAGTTTATTGGATCGTAGGTAGGCTCACCACACAGGACATGAGAGGTGGGGGGGGGGGGTTGGGAATTTATGTTGCAAGTTGTCTCCGAGGGAAGCTGCTACAGGTAGAGAGTGTGTTAAGCAAACACTCTCAGAAGGATTTGCTGAACAACTTTCGGAAAAGCGAGTTCATTAAGCGAAGAGGCGAAGGAGTCTCTTTTTGGTCACATAACTGGATATGGGCTATGTGGTCTGTTGGTCCAGGTAAAGAAAGTTTATACAAATGGGAGGTGTTTCATGACAGCAAGGACGACAGCTTGTAATGCAGAGATTTAGTTAGATACATGAAGGTGGGTAAAATTATGTATTTATTGGAGCGTGTAAGGAAAAGTTGGAACCGGTAATTGCCTCTTGGGGCAACAGCAGGGTAGCTCTAATCCAGGAAAGCCTACCTCTTGAAGTATCTGACGGCTGTTTTTAATCGTCGTTGAAGTATTTGTGGGGTAAAATTTTAATCCTAAGGACTTTAAGTCCCTTGAGGCCGACTGGATGTTATGTGACATATCTGTATAATGCCGCATCCGAGAGGTCGAACTGAGAAGCTTCACATGGCAGTTATTACTCCCGGGTGTTTGCTAGTCATTTGCGAGGTCAGACATTCAGTCGAAAACGCCCTTCGGATCAGCTTCCACAGCGTGAATATAGTTGAAAACCACGGCGGAAATTTCTATGGAAACCGAGATTGGTATCACTATGCCTCACCCAGAGGCATAGTTATGGAAGATTTTGAAAAATGGTGCCACGGCGCCCGTCTATATTATGAAGTGGACCCCAATATTTACCAACCCCCTTCAGAAGGAACTATTCCTCTCAGCTTGAGAGCCTCTTGAGAGATTCATTGACCATTGAATCTCCTCACGATAGCTTTTCTCCATGTAGCACCGTTGCGATCAAAGGATACGATCGCTCCTTACCTTTGTAGCAATCAGATTTGAAGATCGAACCTCGAAACTAGCAACAAAAAATGAGGAGTGTTTTCCAGTCCAGCAGGAAAAAGGTTGTCTGGTAGACTACGTTGTCTTCTTGATGCTTTTTTTGTAGTTATACAGTGCTCCATTCATGTTTTGTCCCAACAGCAAGTCAATGAAACTTTTCAGAAGTGGTGACGTGGAAGCTATGTTTCCCAATGAAGCTACCAAAACCGATTTTTATGCTGATGTCCCTAGGTCACATGATACTTTTTATTTAGAAAAAGGGTTGGCTTACTCCCAACCTCATCTGTTGTCCTAAAACCCATTACATAGGTCCTCTGACCCCTCCTGGAACATAGGTTGTCAACAACGCATATGCCCCAGTGCGTTTGGAGTTCTGCAACGCGTTTGAGCTCCCTCCGAGTCATCACCAATAGTCTAGATTCCTCCTCGACTGTCCTTTTCCATGTCTGTGGAATCCATTGCATGGCGTACTTCGCAATGGAACTGTTTTCGCGCCATAAAGTGTGACCAATCCACTGCCACTTTCTCCTCCAGATTTTGACGTCTATTGGCTCCTGGCCCGTTATCGCGTGTAGTTAGTCATTCGACACACGGTTCGACCAGAAGATCCTTAGGATGTTGGGAAGACATCTATTTACGAAAGTTTCCTTGTGACGGCGTTGGTCACTGACCAGGTGGCAGGTACTACCCATTAAGCAGCACTGTTTTCAGGTTTGATCGGAACAGTCTTAGCTTAAGTTATGTGCTAAAATCATTGCTTCTCCAGATTTTAGAGAACATACCGAAAGGAGCATTTGCCTTACAAAGTGTGCTGTCCACATCCAGTTGGTCCATCTTCCGAGGCCATACTTCCTATAGACAGCTTTCGATAGAAAACTTATCTTCTTCTGAAGTACGTCAACGAATCACCTTATACTAGCCTCAGGCGTATACGTAATATTTGGGAGGCAAATTTCGTATATGCGGCGGTAGGGGTGAAAATCCTTTATGGATACTCTGTAGCACGGGCTGTATACTATACCCGACTCCATCTTTTGCTATCGTCTTCCTTTTATTTGCTGTTTCACGTGGTAGTTTGCATCCATCATTCCTCGGGGATAGCTTGCTGACACCAATATGCTGGGGATCTTCCTTTCCTTTGCCTTTATGAGGCATGGCTCCTCGCTATTTCGATACTGGCTAACATGTACCCGAGCATTTCAAGGTCTAAGTCCGTCATTTTCCAGACCAGCTTCCATACTTTTGGTGGAAAGTCGCAGTCCCTACATACCCCCTTAACGTATGCATCTATGATGAAGTCCTTAAGAAGTGAATACGCCCGTATTCATTAAAAAATGTTCCTCATAGCCTTTCACCCAGTACGTAGCATTTTAAAACACGTTTTCGCACCACTTCTAACGTCACCACGATTACGTTTTATCCCTACCAAGGGGTCATCTACAAATAACGATAGGAGTCCCTCCTAACCCCCAAACCTATGACACATCATCCCTCCTCCACCCGACAACGTACGAGTATCAGAATCAAAATGAATACAATTCAGTTACAAACCCCCCCATCCCATATCGCGTGTCCTTCTTAACGAATCAGCCCATTATTTAGACCAATTAATTTCTATAGACACTAATTCACTTCACCAATCTGCACACGACACCACAACAAAACACTGCTGCTTCTGCAGAGTAGCAAGCACATCTGCTTGAAATCAAATCCAATTCCCATCTGTCACAATAATTGTCTGCAAATGGAAATTCTAACAATACCACCCATCACAATCAGCCCCTAGTGGCCCCGCTTCACTTACACATTCTAGGGCTCCAGCGTCGGCGTCCCGTTCTCCTCTTCTACTGCATGCATGAAGCGTGTACGCTGTCTAACAAACAAGGATATGGCATCGTCTCACTCACAAGTTAGAACCTATTAAAATTTTCTAACGATACCGAATCAACTTTGTTCCAATTTAAGATGCAGATTATTTCCCTTCATGTCCTTGTCCTTGCTAACTGACTCCGCTGTTGTTGTTATCCTTTTTTCTCCCCAGATTACAGCCACACACAATAAGAATATGAGGAACACCAGGAAATGCCAAGAAGGAAAGCCAAAGCCAAAGGTTCTTTGTTCCATCTGCAATATACTCGCGCGCAGTATATCCTACCGAATATCCTTTCGAAAGAAAGTCCTTTTTTTTTTTGCGCGCGTTTTATTCTCCTTCTCTCGTATATTTTCCTGGAATAATGCCTAACTGGTTGCCATTAATTTTGGGAGAGCGCAACACTGTTTCCTATCACATCTAGTTAACTGGGACATACATTTTGTCCTGAATCCTCGGCGCTTCCCAGTGCCCTAGTCTGGTTGTATGTGTGTCCTTATATGTGCGGCATCTTGATTCAATGAGCGCAGAGAAGAAAATGATCAGACATACGGAAGCTGAAGCAACCACCATCATGGAGCGTGTTTCATAAGATTCGGTGCGACAGCAAGGATATTTTTTTCTCCCAACCCTGTGCAGTTCCTTTGTTGCATTGGGTCGGAGGGGATGATGGCAAGATAATTATTTTTGTTTTCTTCTGTAAAATTGATTTTTTCTTTCACCCTAAAGCTTTGCTGGAAATTTTTTCGAAAAAAAAGAACCTGAACTACGCTTCGTCCTTGTTGTGTGGCTTAATCTGTTTTATTGGCATAAAATTACTTTCTGGTTAATAACGGCGGGCGGGTGGGACGAAAGGGGGGGACAAACCTCACTGGGCTTAGAAATTTTCAGTCCGAAAGATAACTTTTGTTGCAGGTGTCCTGGAATCGTAACCCTCGGTCTTTGGGGAGTTCTGCAACCGAAAATCAAACGTTACGCAGAGACAGAAAGAGGAATTCGTTTTCTTTTCTTTTTTGTCTGTTCGTTCCACGTCAGTGAATCGTCATGGAATTGGTTGTGGCACACAATTTGGCAAGTGTGGCGGTAGCGGCAGCTTTGGCGTCAGACAATTGGAGGGTGATTCTCGGTTTTCGTTTTACGTTTGCTTTTTTGGGTCCGAAAAAGGTGGATTGGATTTGGAGTCGGGTAATAAGCAATCTGCTTGGGGTTTATTCTACGACGTGGAAGGGAAAAATATTCTCGAGACACAGTTTTAAGGGAGGGTGATTGAGTTATGGCGTTAATGTCAAGTCGACGGTGGTTGGGCGGGGGGAGAGAGAGGATTAATTTGTGAGACTGTGTCACGTGGACAGAGGGGCTGTTTGACTTTTGTAGACGACTGACGGAAGATTTATAGATTTAGACGACGATTAAGAAGGTTTTCTGTTGTCCTTAGATGGTTACATTCTGTGGTTTGAAGGGTGGTTCCAAGAATTATTTCAGTGGTTGCTGAGGAATGTAGGTGGCAGTGGGGGTTTTAAAGGCGACGCCGGTTTTGAGGGGAGTAATTTAGTAAAATGAGATTAAATTAGGACAGAGGCGATGGCTTGACTCCTGACTTTGACTCAGTCTCTGGGACTTAACAGTTTTTAACGAACATGTTGGTTCCGATTTCACATCTAAGCAAACGAATTGGAAAAGTTGTTCGAAAATATTCTCAAAAGCGGGACCAATAGATGTACTCGCTAAGTCTCGTCAGGCGAGAGTTCTTAAGTCCAATGCGGTATGCAGTCATCTACAAGCGAGCCTTGACGAACTGAGAGCTAAACCCTCCTAGGTAGATTGGTCGCAGTTAACCAGGTGATCCATTAGAAATCTCTTCCTTTCTGTGCTCAGGAAGCCCATTCTGCCGCAGCTAATACGCAATATCTCAGAAGGTATGAGGCGCAGCCCACGGGCAGCTACTTTTACTTTTTATTTTTAGATTCTGCATCTAAATACGCCTCATTCGAGGTATGAATGATCGAAATCGGTATAGAATTGAAGAATCTGGCTTCCGTGCCTGCGGTTGTAGGGCAATTCTCGGTACATTTGCTCAGGAAGCACACTCTGCCGCAGCGGATATGCAGCGGATATTTAGTCTTCGTCTAACAAACAGTTCATGGTCAACTGGAAACTGGCTGGCATACTGGTCGGCCTTCAATTTTTCACGAGCAATAAGAGAACGATAAACAAAGTGCATTCGAGTACAGTACCTACCATTCCTGCCTGGGGCCTGTTGGAGTCCTTTCTCACAATTTGATGAAAATGCGATACGTAAGGGACTCTTAGCTCCCATTAACTGTCTTTTAACCTGCCGCTCGAAACGTGCTGAAAGTACCTAGTCTTAGGTCGCGCCGTCGTTGAACTCCTTAAAGACGCACAACCTTCGTTTCACCTTCATCCCGAACGGATAACACATAGTACCATTGGCAGTATTGGCATCTCTCAAGTTATAATTAAGACGCAAACTTGTTTAAATGAAAACAGGACTACTCACACATATCCATCTCCTATCTACCTACGTCGCACCTTTTTTCTCTGCCACAAGTTCCGCATTTCAATGTTTATGTTGTATATTGTGTCAAGTTAAGTAGCAACCTCTTGAAGAAGTTGAAATATCCTAAGAGGCAAGTAAATAAGAAAAGCCAGCCGAGCACAAGTAGATACTCGAAGACCCACCTAACCCAAGTGTTTGCTCACACGTGTCACTCACTGTCTTCCCATATCAAAGTGGGGATCCTCCAACAGAACTTTCTCTCTTTTTTTGTTTATTTTCCCCATTTCTCATTCACAATAACCAAACAAGGAATCACATTAAAACTTCCCCGAAAAGTAATTACCAAAAAACATCAAAAGGATGCAATTAATTACAGGAATCTAATTTTGGCAACGGAACGGCGCTCAAATAGCTTTTATCTGGTGATTCAATGAGCCCCGGTGTCTATGTGTTGAAAACCATTTAACCACAATCTGGCTGACTGACTCAAACTGTCCAAATACTCGTAGTCCTTGCTGTTGCGTTCAAGCTTAAACTTTTATAAATATTCGAATTGCAGCACACACAACCCCAAGCAGATGCATTCCAATTCGATTTCCAAATGTGAATATCAAAATCCTGGTAAATGATAATGAAGTTGTGTTCCCATCCACCCCGCGTATCCTTTCTCATCGAAAGGAAATGAAATGAAGTTCGGGATGCACTCCCTTATGCATTCGTAGAGAACAATAGTAGCTTTCAGAAAAGTTTCTCTACTCGACGCAACAAGGATAAGGAGTGTACTCTCTTGATGCAGGAAACATGCAGGATGCAAGGACGGAGGCGGAGGATGGGATCATAAATGTGGAAATGAATTCATCGAGAAAATTACTTACAACAGAAAATTTACTGCCATAATAGTTCTCCAGATTCTGTAGCCTTCTTTGAGAGTTGTTCGCCTCATCCTTTCCTTCCTGGGCTCAAAGTAATGGTTGAATGCGTAGCCTGTTCTATTTTGAAGGGGGCTTACCACTGGGCTTAGGTTGTGATACACCACGTGATCGGTTATTATAGAGATTTGCTTTGTATTTGTTGTTGAGATGGTTCCTAGAAGGGAATAAATAAATGTACATTCTAGTGGCTCCATCGCTTGATGCTACCGATGTTGAGGATGATGACGATGATGTAATCCGATTTGCAACCGATATGGATTCCAATATCGATGGTGAACCATCTGCATATGAGTTGTTGGCATGGGAGCACACGGGTAACACTGAAAGGATATGGGGTGTGGTGGTAGTTGGTGCATCGAGAAAAGAAGATTAGCTGGTGGCCTCCTGTGCAGGAAGCGCCTGGACCTAATTGGATGGCTGATGTCGACGATGTAAGCAACGGCAGGTTTTGAATGATTTGTGTAGATATTCCAGGATTTGTTTAAAATTCCTCGACATGCTGAAGGTTTACGCTTAGAATAGGATGCATGGAGCACCTCTGGCAATGGTGGGAATATTATTTGATTTTCTGTTGTTGTTCTAAACGTCTTAGCAGGTACTACGGCGATGGAAATCGGGAATTGAGTTTGGGATTCGAATCAGAGATGGTTCTGGATCAATGGAGGCTCTCATCCCTTTAAAATGGATGACACGTGGCCTGTATTTCAGCAGATTTCGAGACAGCTTCTCAAGAAGTCTGCTAAGTTACTTGTGGGCCAAAGGGTTGACTGAGGTATCACATCCTTAACTGGAGGTAAAAAGTTATTCACCAGATCCCATGCACAGACTCAATCTAGTCTGGCTCTGAAGCAATTATTTCTCAGTATATCAGAAAAGGAACGCGGAATCCCCATAATTCCTGCGTGTGGATGCCTGTTTTCGCCTCTGAAACAGGATTTTTCAAGAATGTTGTGACGAAAAGTGGTTGTTTTATGTGCAAGGAAGGCAATTCCTATCATTTTGGTTCTCGATATGATCAAGTTTCGGCCAATATTGGTCGACTAAAACCAACCTTCGGTGTTAAAGGTGACCTGGGCCGAAACGAGTGTTAAAAGGCATTGAAGAGCACTCAAAAGCAAGAACAGAAAGATTGTGATTATCCAGCAAATAAGATTCTAATCGGTGTGCCATCTGTTGGGGCCTTTTTTAAGTGCATGCCATTTTGACATTGGCAACGCTAGATACTTGGCGCAACAGACCGTATGTGGTTTGGGGCCTAGCTACTCGCGACCATTAGTGTTGCTCGTGTTATATTTTTGCACACAATTGGAAGTGACTCAGTTAGAGCCATATCCTCAAGGCAATTCCTTTGAGAAGCTTTCTCAGGACAGTTACTACTCTCGGATGTTTGTCAGGCATTCGCGAGAGTTGGGACCGTGAAAAACTTGTTGGTGATTTCTGGGATCCAAACCTCAAACTTCCCGCTCAGTAATCCAACGCACTAACCTCTAAGTCACGGCGCCCATTAGTCATTGGCAAGTCTGGCAACACTCTGGCCCTTAAAATATTAACAGTTGTACGTGTCAAGGCTCCGTGGTAAGAAACGGATCATTTTATCCTTAGGCAAAGCGTAAACGGGCAGAATTGATGAATTATTTCCAAAGTAAATGTTGTGTCAGTTGGTGTTGTGTTCAGTCCTCACACAAAGTAATCCAACGAATTAAGGTATGGTGAGTGTCCACAAGTTTAGTGTTGTGATCATGGAAATTCATTGCCGTCACAGCTTTGAACGCTACTGAGTCCTGCTCTGGTTTGCCTTCACTTACATCGTCCATCCAGGGCTTAACACCTCGAGGTACCTGACTCGAAGACCTTGTTGGATACATTAAGGACGATTAACATGACTTTCACTGCTCACTACTCCATAACACTGGCAGAAAACTTGCTGTGCATCACACAGAACATCTGAAGGCTCTGCACTCAGCCGTCTGTCGTTCCTTCTGGTCCTGCTTGAGATTTTTTTGCATCGGAAAGAGTCAAAGAAAATTTGGACCTTTTGGATGTTTCAACTTGTTGCGGAAAACACGCTGATTTTTACTCTCTCCCTACATAAACTGGGACTCATGCACTTGAAGACTCCTTGCAACCGATCTGATCGGCGTTCAAGGATACTGGTGAAGAAAACGTTGCACTTGTTGACCTAATGTCAATCTGTTCCTGCTGTCCAAACATGTTGAATGTTTTTCAGGCCTCCACCTCCACCTCCAACTCGACGCGAAGCTTGTGAACCAACGATTGAGTGACTTTCAAAAACGCGATATTTCGAGATCACTGTGGTCTACACATGTAGTAACAATCGCGACGTATCTTTCATTCTGTGAGGTATTTACGTTACATTGGGTTGGATTGGGTTGGGTGGCCGTCCCCGCTCAGCAGGGACACAATTACACCAAAGAAAATCCATTGTGATGCCACTATGGAGAAAAACCCGACTATCAGCACCGGGGACCCACATGGTAACATGGTGACTTCCCAGGAGAATGGAACAGGAGGCAGGGCAACCGATTTCGGTGTGAACCCATGCCGAAGAGGCATGATTCGCCGTTGAGACATTAAACCGGTTTGACCCGGAGACAAAGCTTTTTATTTTGCTCGAGTCGAGTCTAGCTAGATCGTTAAGATCTTCGAAGAAGTATTCCCCTAGGGCAGGACAGCTACACAGAAGATGTATCATGGTTTCCAGCTCTTCCTCGTCTATACAAGTTCTACAGAAATCGTTGAAGGGAGCACCAAGTCTTCTGGCATGTCTGCCTACCAAACAATGTCCCGTGAGGGCTCCAACTATCTTCCTAAGATTTGTTCTACTAACGGAAATAAGTCTACTGGTTTTCCTACAATCCAGCTCTGGCCGGTTTATTTGGAAGAGAGGCCTAAACTGATATTGTTCCACCTACTGTTTGCCAAACTAATGGCTGCGGTATCTAATTGGAATTTTATCGATTTAATAGGTGCTGACGGTCCCCTTTATTGTCAGGCAGCTTCCGGTCTACTTTGCAATTGCCTGGAATATCGCTGTGGCCTGCAACCCAGCACAGGGATACGTCGCATCTGACAGCGATCTCATTAAGAGATCCGCGTCATTGCTTTACCAACTTGGATCAAATTAGTCGCGATTCCAAGGCTTTTATCGCAGCTTTACTGTCCATGTAGAAAACAATAGCGCCGCACTCTATCCAGTTAATTAAAAGCCAGGTCGCGGCTTCACGGATTGCTGTGACTTCTGCTTGAAATAGACTGCAGTGGTCCGGCAGTCGTGTGGTGATACAGATATCCAGTGCACTGGAGTACACTCCCGCACCTGTTCGAGACGCTGTCTTGGATCCGTCTGTGTAAGTCCCTATAGCAGATTCGTTTAAAATATCTCCCGATTCCCAAGCACTTCTGCTTGGAGTCCTAGTATTGTACTTGACGTTAAAGTCCAAATAGGGGACAATGTAGTCCGAATTACTGGGAATAGTGTTGTGGCTATTTAGGATGCTTGCATGGCCCAGTTGCAAGGATTCCCTAAGCCGTAATGCGGCGGGAAGTAGGTAGAGCATAGTTTCTAGTGCAGCTGTAGGAGTGGTTCTAAGGACGCCGGTTATATAGACCAGGATACGTTCTCAAGTAATGCATTGTTGCTTGTTGCCACCAGACTAGTACTCCATACATGAGGATAGGTCTGACGACTGCCGTATATCCAGTGAACATTGATGTTTAGTTTCAGGAAAAACACAGCTTAACAAGAGGGACATACAATCGTAAGTCTTCTGCATTAATCCAGGCACCAAGCTGTGATGGATAGGAGATTTGTTGCCGGAGAATTGGATTCAATTACTAGCAGAAACGCGTTAAAGCTTCTACCAGTCTTCTGCTAAATAGATGTCTGTCTTCGAGTGGCGTTCAGGAATAATTGAGTCCGAGTCCTTTATTACTCGAACCTTTGGATACCTGCCTGACTAGTACACCACGACATGACCACTTTGGTTGCTCTTTCTTTACATTGGACTGTCTGCCATAAAGGGTGTTAACTATGCCGAATGCTTTGATGGCGTTTCGTCGTCTTTTTTAGGAAATCTTACCTTGTAGACTGAAAGTCTGTACTGAAAGCGTCTTCCTTTCCTATTTTAGCGTGGACAACGTGGCAACTTCTGATGTCGATATTCACAAACCTTGAAAAGCTTCCTCTGGTTGCATCGTCGTTCTCCTCCGAGGTGGTAGTCAGGCTTCTCCCCTCTTAAGTGGCATTCACATAGACACAAATGAACTATGAGCCCACAAGCGAAAGCCAGTTTAATCCTTTTGAGCCTCACAATTGAGTTCACTTCGAAAAATCCTTCTAATCGATGTCACAAATCTATATTTCACTTAAAGTCACTTAAAATCATTTAAAGGCAATAACAAAGGACACAGGATTTACACAGTTTACATCAATCGTCAGATATTTAATGAAGCTTCTCGAATTCATACTTTATCTCCCCAGTACACACACATATACATATATCAATCCAATCAGTAAAAAGGAATCACATTTCCATCTTCTAAATACCATTTGAAGGACTTCCTTCCTTTTACAACATTTCTCTGTGTGTGTCTGGTTTTTACTGCATTATGTGTAATATACCCCCCCACCCCTTTATAGTATGTATTTCAATCTTTTCCATCCGAGGACGTCTTACCAAATTGTAATCGTTATGCACTTAGCAGTAACAACAGAACAAGAGTATAGAAAATATTTTCCAACATTTTAGGCTTCATCAGGCAGCAATGCATTCGTGTTAGCAATTGTGTATCACGAAGCATCCCTCCGATATGTAAGGATTGTGCAATCGTATCTAACATTCAAAGTGAATTGCCTTAATCTGGTCTTATACCTTTTTGCCCAATTTATCCTCTCTCTGTGTGCCTGCCTGCCTGCCTGGCATTTTGCAAGTCCCTTTTAGTGAGGAACATTGTGTGCCGTACACTAAATCCTTGCAACTGATGCTGGTACACTCGTATACATGTACGAGTATAAGTAGACAACATTTGTTGAAATTGATTGTAATCGATTATGTTGTGTAAGGATTCAGTTAATTTCCCGTTTTTTTTTTATCTCCCCTCTATCCCTTTGCGTAATGACGAACGAAATATCCTTTCAAGGACTTAAACTCTTAATGAACTACTGCAAGAGTGGTGGGAGGAAAGCCAGTATAATTTGCAAATTGAAAAGAACGTAATTAAAGTTTTGAGTAATTGTGTAATCCTTGGTAAGGATCGGATACTAAAAGGATCGTCCACCTAAAAGTGCTTAATCCGTGTTAATTAATAAAAGTCAGAGCTAGCTCTGGCGGGTTGCAGAGGAGAAACATAAAAAAAAAACAGAATAACAGGTGCTGGACTGAGATTGTCCCTGCGACAGCTAACAAAGGGACCTGCTTAGTGGTTATTATATTATGCGTGACTGTGTTGTTCGTACACCGAAGGAGATAAAAAACATTTCTTCTCCACAATTTTTCCTTCGTCCTCCACCATCCCTGCGCTAAATTATAAAAGTTCTCCGTGCATTTTTTCGCTACTCCTGCTGCAACAATGAATATTATTAAGCCATACAAACATAACAACAGATGCAACAAGGACCTTTTGGACTTCACTTCTTGTTCTTTCACAGATTACACTTTACCGCTAATATCGTCTGCCGTTAAAAGAGAACATTTTCCGCACGTAGATACGCCATGCAAGAAATCGGCATCGCAACGTTCGAACGCAAGATGGAAGGAAAAAGGACTTTTCACCAGCACCTGGCTGAAACTTTCTGGTGGCAAAACTTCAGTACTTTTTTTTTTTTAATGAGTTAAAGTTCATCCATGGGCCCATGGCTTTCATGCAATAAAACGGATAATATGCAGAAAAGTAGGAGTAGTACTCGCCTTCGCGTTCCTTTATGACTCTGCGAGGAGGGAAACAAATCACCCACCAACCCGGCATCCTTTTGCTATTTGCTCTCTAGCTTGTGTTCCCTTGTGGGCAGTTAGTCAACCGAAAGTCAACTGTATAGTTGCAAGGATAAATTTTAATGACTATAAACACTTCTTAAAAGTTAATGTGTTCCACTGGTGGGTTTTTGCTTCTCCTGCTTGTCTGCACTATGAAAATTGCTTGAGTTTACCTCTCATGCTCTTCGCATATCCTGTCATCCTTGGCAAAGGAACCTTTTAAATTAGTTTTGCGGTATCTAGGTTCGTGCATCTTCTCGGGAGTTTTTCTTTCGTCGTTTCAAGTTATTTTTTTTTTTTTTTTTGTGTGTGCCGGTAACATCATCGTCGTTGTTGTTGATGATCCTGAAAGAAGAGTTTTTCAAAAAAAAAGTGGAATGAAGAAGCGATAGAAAAAAAACCCGAACGAAGTAGGGTTGAAGAGATACTTTAAGTTGCTCGCATACCAAAAGATTATTATGTTCCTTACACACAATGTATTTTGATGTATGAGAATCGTATTAAGGATATTTTCATATATAACCTTGTAGAGGTCTCGTTTTTTTGTTCTCTTGTGTTGGGTTCTTTGTTTGTCAATTTGGAAATGTAGGGTATGAGGGATGTGTTTGGTAGAATGTGGATTGGAACGTGATTGCAATCCTTTACATTGACGACTGCAGAAAATTGATGGGATTCCACTGGAATGTCCTTAAACCTTTAAGATCCACAAGAGATACAGAAGACGGAATGTGGAAGCGGTTTTGAAAAACCAATCTTAGTCTATCCCACGCTCTTGAGAGTTTACCCACATTTAGGCACCTAAGCATGAATAAAACGTTAAACCTTTGAGCTCAGTAAGGCACCGTCTCTTCTTATAAAGACGATGTACAATGCTTTAGGCTAACGCTGGCAGTAAAATAGTCCCAAATGAGAACTGGAAGTGGGAATGGATTGGCCATACCTCACGGACAGCGCGAAGACAACTCCATTGCGAAATATGCCGTGAAATGCAATCCACTTAGTCAGCCTGGCAGAAAAGCTGGCGGTCCTAAGCAAACGTGACCCAGAGCAGTTGAGGAGGTCACTTGGGATGAGTTTGGAGACCTGAAACGCGCTGCTGAACTCCGAATAAGATGGCGCGCAGGCCTTGTGGACGCCTTATGTTCCACAATGGTTTAAATGAATCAATTTAATGTCGCATTCGGGGCTGATGACTAACCACGGTATTTTCCCGTTTAGCTCCATGCAAGTCGGATTCGTCAGCATCACTTGTACAAACCAAGTTGTAGTATTCCTAGAAAATCTGCAGAAGCTCTAGTGGTTCCCCAAGGCTTTCCAGGAACAAAGCGGGTGTATACTCTGGGAGCAGGAAGTACCCTTGAGTTCAGCGTTGGTATGATGCCAAAGTCAATCAGCGGCTAGGCTACAGAATAGAGTGGTAAACCGCCATCGCCTAGTGGTACGCGCCTACCGAAGCCGCTACAAAGGATAAGAATGACGATTTCCTTAGCCAATTGGGCACCGCCCACAATGCAACAACCAACGACAAAATTTGTCAGATTGATGCAGGAAATGAATGCTTAGGTAATACCGAGCTTGTAAACAATACCCTCGACCATCGTACCGACAACAGCCAGCGGTCCGTGGACTTATGTGATGCCAATCGCCTTGTTGTTGGACGCACACTGTTTTGAGCGCAAAGCCTGTCACAAGATCAAGAGATAGGCAACGAATGTCAGTCGATCACTTGGTGCTCAGCAAACGCTTTAGGGGTACCCAACAAACGTGAAGCTGACATCGGCATTCAACGCCGCTTACATCCGCTTAGAACAGTCGTCGGATTGACTGGGAATACTGCGAGTAACCAGGTACAAAACCGACAGCCTTTGGATCCGCTCAGTATGCCAACAGTTTACGGACCATCTTAGTTGGGTTTATAAGTGGTAAGCTGTTAGAGGACCTTGAACTAAAAAGCGACTACGACGAAGCTGCATACTTTCACCACTGCGGTTCCTGGTGACCAGCAGTGTTGCTGGGATCCATCGTCTTGCCATAGGCTCGGCTTGGGTACTAAATATTTACTAGATGGGATCCACCAATAGCTGAAGTCTGTGGTTACTTGGTGAGACTCTCTCCTCTGTAGTCCCAAACTATTCTGCAGACCACCTTAGGCGGCTGACTAGAGCTCTTAATCGAGTTCTAACCGGGAAATGGACAAACTCCACGTTTCCATCTTAAGATTGGCGTATGGAGAAAGTTTAGTGCATCCTCTAGCTGCCGCTGGGTTCAACGAAAGCCTCAAGGACGCTTTCCTTTCCAAATTTGATACCAAAGTTCATGAGTGGGCATCAGACTCTGTAGGCTTTATTCAAAGACAGTTGCATAAGGTAGTCTGATCGTAGATATTCTTGAATATAACCTCGGAACGGACCGTAATGGCAACGAGCCCTACTTGCGGTGGCCAATGATAAAAAGAAATCCTAGTTCGTGGACGCTTAGCAACTAAACCTAGTTTCCATCTCAAGAACTCGAAGAATATAACGAACCCTGAAGTAGTGTGATCACTCTCTCCCTCGGCTTCATTTTCCTTGAAGCAAATCCCGGTCATGTTTTGTAGTAAAACAATTTCATGAAGTTGCACTTGGGAGCGCAAATCTACTTGGTTCCTGAGTCGATTATGGCTCCAACAGCAGATAATACCCCTCAGGCATAGGGTACTCCAACTAATTCCTGCACCAAATCTAGTCCTCCATTCACCTTCCACATCCTGAAAATTGAAACTCATTTGCTACTCGGGTTATCCGCTAACTGCTGCTTATCCCCATCTCATCCTTCTCCTTGAGCATGAGGTTTGCACGCTGATGGAATAAAAATAAATTTTATACCGCGGAGGAGAGCTCGCGCTAGATGATTTGATGGAATGGCTTTCGCCAACGTCACAAAAATATATCCGTTGTCGTTTCCAGTAGCAAAACACGTTCAAAAGGGGATAATTTCAATTTGCCCTAAGAAAAAAAAAAAGTCCTGCAACAGCGCGCGGTAGCGACAGCCAGTCGGCAAACAAACACATCTTTCCTCAACTTGCGCTCCCAAAGGAAATTGGTTTATGATATGAACGCTAAGAGGTACATTTGATATGGCAAAAAGGCTAAAACCTTCCCCCCCCCCCCCCCCCCCCCCCCCCCCCGAACCAGTCGATGCTATGAAATTGAAAAGAAAAAAAAAAAAAAACAAAAAAAATTGAACGAAGGACTTGAAGCAAGAAATATAAAAGGAGAAACAACGTCAAAGAGAGGGCGAGGTTGCAAAACACTTAACCGTATGCATATCCCCATTCGTTATGGTTCTCATTCTGCTCCTCTTTTCTTCTTTCCTGATCTAGACGATGCGGCTGCTGCTGCTGTTGCCTTCGTTTCCTCTGCACGATGAATTATACGAAGGATATCAGCAAAAAAAGAAAACATATACTCGTATAAAGAAATCCTCCGCCTTCTCCGCCAACTCCTTCTTCTCGTCCTTGTGACGAGACGACGATGAAGGAGGCATGTGTTTGTCGAAGTCATGAGCTTAATTTACATAAAAATGCCAAAAGAAAAGCAAAAAAAAAATAAGAAAAACCAACGTCAAGGAGTAGGGACATGGATGGCAATAGCAAAGAAAAGGAGTTTCCTTATCCAAAGTCCTTTATGGGAATTTTTTTTTCTCCTTTTCCATCAGCCTTTTGTATCGAAAGATGTATTTTCTTACCCGCACTCGGGCATTTTCTTTCTCGTTTTCTGTAAGTTGGTTAAAGATTGGGGTTCATTTAAGGTTAAGTCTCCTGAACTTATCAGCATATCCTGCGGCTATTTAGCATAACCAAAGTCCAGATATAGGAGGGAAAAATAATCCAGAAAAAATGTTAGCAAGAGTATCTATGGTATATGCAGCAGTTTAAGTAAGAATTTGATAAGCAAACTAGGATAACGAGAATGGAATATGCAAAAGGAAGAAAAGGATACGTCCAATGTCTGTTAATTTCGTAAGTAAAGAATATGTACGCTGGCGGGGAAGGGTGGCAATTAACCTTATGCACTTCGAGGAGTTTCTCATTCCATGGTTTGTGTCCTATTTGAATAGTCCTTGCATGAATGGAACAGCTGTTATCGTGATAGAGCTTCGTTTATATTTATTTTTTAATCGGAGTGATGAGGGAGACTGGAGATATGGAAATAGACTGGTGGTAAGCAGATGCAAAAAAAAATTGTTTTAGGGAAGCACAATGTTTAAAAAGGATTTTTAAACACTACCTGAAACCCTAAGAAGAGCAGTGAATTAAAAGAACAGTCTCCAAAAATTACCGGATGCAGCAAACATATTGTAGAGAAAGATCTGCACTAAGTGAACGAGAAATATCAAGGAATTGGGATCCGAAAAGGACTGTCAACAGAACAGAGTAAGTTTTTCGATCGAAACGAAAGTTTAGGTTAAGAATTAACGATGAAAATGAGCAGTGAATGGCAATGAACTGTGAGTAAAATGAACCACGTATCACGTGCAAATTGTTTTTGGTAGGCAGCAAGTGATTAATAAAAAATGAAAGACATCAAAGAACGGTAAGAGAAAGAATTGTCGCTGTCAAAAAACTTTGTTTATACATACCTGCAAAGTAGATGCATGGTGCTACAGAATTTGAAGCATGAAAGGCAACAAATAATGCAAATAATGTACAGAACGCTTCCCATGACCAGAACAATTACTGGCAAAATATTTTGAAATTTTTCAAGAACTGTGAACTAAAAAGAACAGTGAATGCTGAATTTGCTTAAGCGAAAAAGAGCAGAGAGCAGTTAAGATGAATGAGGACCAATTAAGATGCAAGCATAAAAAACTGAAAAATAAATTCAAGAAAATAATGTGGAGTAGTAAAAGGATCAGATCTGTCTCGGCTGCTTGGGAGCTTTCCCCAGTACGCCTGGCTCTGCTCTGGACGCGAAATGTCTGCATATGAAGCGATAGCCAGGCTGCGCTTAATGCACTACTCAACCCTTTAACCTTCTCCAAAATAGTTCGCTAATGCAAAACCCCATTGAATTCGGTCGGAAGGCTGAACTCATTGAATCTCGTCCCAGGACACAACGGGATAACAGGTAATGAGATCTCCGACGAGCTTGCTAGACAAGGTGCAGAAGAGGCTTTCTCAGGACCTAAACCCATGTTGGGTTTGACGAGCACAGTCGAAGGTGGCATAGCTCTCCAATATGGTCCCTGACGTCTGTCGGAAATTGGCGGTTTTCTTGCTATCCTTTAGCAGGAAGGACTGTAGACAACTTACTGGCGTTCTTACGGGCCACTACACCTTTGCCAAACACCTTACTGTGCTAGGTTTAAGTGATACCCCTATCTGCGATGCCTGTGGAGAAGGCGACGACACGGCGGAATATTTCCTATATGATTGTCCTGCCTTTGCTCGGTACAGGTGGCGGATTTTCGGTGCTGATGTGGTGAGTGCTGATGATGGAAGCTCCTCATCACTGAAGCTCCTCATCACTGAAGCACCTTCTCGACTTTCCACGAGAGACGAAAAAATTCTGGAGTAAAATGGGGTTCTCTACCTGGTAGTATAATGGAGCAGTTTTTGAGTCTGAGTGCTCCAGTGGGGTGTGCCCGCCCCGACAGAAACAAAAGGATCAGGTAAGCATGAAGAGCTTGAGTGGTAAGAACTATTAATGCTTCAAGCTTAGTCAACCAGTTAGCTGAAGTGATATGCCGAACGCATGAAAAAGGGGTTCCAGTAGACACGGGCTTACATATGTATAAAATGAATTTTGGGGTGAGCATCGGTAGGAGCTCTTGGGAGGAGCATCATACAAAATTCAAAGATCACGAGGAATCAAGCATTCGAAGTGAGTCGAAAAAGATTTTCTCCGAGGAATACTGATTGATCGGAGTAAAGTGATAGAGTGTAGGTATAGTATAGATCTTCATTGAACCAACTGAATAGAATTGAAAGACAACTGAAGTCAAGAACAAAGTTCCCGGCGGCCCAATTTCAGGTATAAGTGCCAGAATCTACGGAAAAATCGTTCGTAGAAGGCGTATTGGTAGAGACTGGACTCTTGTCTCTCTGGCGATGTAAAGTTGTTGACAAGAAAGTTTTATGTCGGTTCCTTTAGGCATCTATGTCACTCAGATTGTTTCAGTCGATAATTTTGACAGACATACTTGGAAATCGCATTGCCTTGAATCTCCACGGGCAGCTCCTTGAACAATGCATCTATAGTTGAGCATAGTCCAAGAAATCATTTATCCCGCCCTTGGAGCAATGTCACATCCAGACTATAATGTCGTTTACAGAGGGTTCTTTGTGCCAGGTTGGTGAACTGGCTATTCTAATTGACTCAATCCTAGAGCATTGGAGGATGTTGCAAGCTCATATTCCGCATAACCTAGAGCTGGAAATTGCTCAATTTATGAACTGTTAATAGTAACTGTCGGATACTATTGATTTTGATTAGTATCCACTCTACGGCTCTGGCAAATAGCATCAATTCTTATACATGTCCTTGCTATCGACACCATACGCCTTTTCGGACAAAATTCCATAACAGAAACAATGACAACGCGATCCCTCTCGATTGTTTGTGGGTAAAAAAAAAAGTAGCAACTTCATCACTGCAGATTCTGTTGTCATCTACGTAAGAAACCTGATCCAATTTCCGACATACGAGAAGGCTCTACTGGCAATTTTAACAAGGGATTATATCAGTCACGTTTTTAACTGAACGATTTGGGGGGTCACGCAATTCTTCAAGCTCTGAGTCAAAGTGGAAAGAACAGTTCTTTTAGTGCCTTTCACTTCAAACTACCACCCAGAGCTTCCTTATTTTGTAGGACCCTTCAATATCCCCTTCTTTTAATAAGCAGTTTAATTAAATCTGGAATTTCAAGAACGAGTATAAGTAATAAGAACTGTTGTTCTTTGAGTCGAAAGAACTCGAAAAGTTGGGCATTGCTGTAAGAAAGTAAGTCACTGTCCTATATTCAGTTCATTTTTATGAGCTTTAACCCATCCCGACAGTTTTAAAGAGCAGTTTGTAAAAAGAAATACGGGAAAGGTTTCTAGTGAATTTCAAAGGAAAAGAACCGTCGCTGTCAAATGAAAAGAACTGCAGTTTCGAATAGGAAAGAGCTATGACCAAAGAGCTGTGAATGGCAAAGAGCTCCCAGTGGTTCGAAGCTATAACCAACGAGATCTTGTAAAAATTACCGCTCAAGTCAACCTTAAGCGAATAAATTTAAGAACTCTATCGCTAACCGACTCTTCCTCAGAAAGACTCTCCAAAAAAAAAAAGCGGAACGCCTATATCAACTGCAATCTTTTAATTTTATTTATCTATGTAGATCTGTTTCGTTTCATGTGTACATAACCTCCTCATACATTTATTCATTGCCTGCCTAAGGATATCATCTTTTGTATGGAAATTAAACTCCTTCTTCGCTTATCATGCACATATTCATCATCAACCCTCCATGTTCTCTGCAATGCGACTTCAAAATTGAACCACTTCACATAACCCCGAGGGACTTCTTTGGAGAAAAAAAAATAAAAAAATTTAACAAAATCGTGCACTGCCTGCATGCATGCGGCACATATGCTCCTGCATTTCCTTCTTCCTTATCCAACCAGGAAGACTATTGTACAGACACATAACAAGGACTCTTTTTTTCGTACATATTTCAGGCCCCTTCCTTATGTGGTTCACCAGGACTGCGACCACGTAATTTCCCCCCCATTTAAAGCACGTAATTGAATTACATATGCAAACAATCTCCCCAAAAAGGGTGTTTACCCCACACTGCTACTGCTACTTTTGGGCCATGTCCTCGCGGAAATCCCGGAAGAACAGTGTGTGTGCAAAGTTTTGCAAATTCAGGACACCACAACTATCGTGCCCCACCGGAAGAAGTAGCCTGGGAATCCTGGATGATAACTTTCTGTCCAGGTGAATGGTAGGGACAAACTTACTATAAACAAGTGGACGTGATCAAACACACACACACACACTGGAGTTTCAGTGTTGTCAAATCAAAATGCAAATCCTGGAAACGGAAAGTGGGGGGTGGGGAGGGAGGGGACCATCTCCTAAATGGAAAATGATTAATTCTCTGTTCATGATAATGATGATGAAGTCAGTCGCAGAATGGCGAATGTAGAACCGCATAGCGTTTCCATAAATTACTTTCGAGGCAGCTTTTGTACGTGAACGCGAGGGTGTTTTGTATCTGTAGCATAACCAAAGTCAATTAATGAACTCATCTGTGTCCTCTATCAACCAGCTGTGGGCCGTAGTCGGAGGAATTGGAGGCGTTTTATTGTCCGTAAATGCATTCAAAACTGCACGCATTCATACAATTCGTGCGGCGTCGTCGTCCACATATGCGCCATCAAATATGCAATTAATTTGTCGGGGAGATCATTTTTGAGAAAACCAGTGCTGCCAGTAAATCGATATTTTCACAAGAGGGGCTGGGCAACATCCTTCTATTTGCGAAGCGTATTGTTAAATAAAGTGATTTCCAGTACAGAAACCGGATTTTGATTGCGTAAAACGTTGCATGCACTCGATGGTCTATGAGGACCGGTGCACATAGCCCGGGTGAGGGAAAATTACTTGCTCAATGCTATACGAAGGGAAATGAGATAAACTAGGGGGAATGGGAATGGAGAATTTGCAACGGAATAACTGATGACAAAAAGAGCGACGTAATTAAGTGAAAAGGGTTGGCTATTGTGAGATTTAAATGAATTTTTTGCGTTCGTATTGTTTTGGGGTCTAGCTGTGTCCAAAAGGACGAAGCAAATGATTTTGATTGACATTTTACGAAACAGACTGCGGCATTCGTCTCTCATCGTTGCGCTAAAGAAAGTGATGAGGGTTTGTTGACTTTTTTTTATTTTGCATGCAAGCGAAATATACGCTCCATAGGGCAGCATCCTTTTGGGATTTGGCAGGGTTAAATTAAAAATGAGTAACTAGGACTGAAGTTTCGTTCGAGTGTAAGGAATTGATGGAATCTACCGTGACTTTGGTTGTTAGATTCAACGTAGTTGAAACTGGAATTAATTAGATGTATTCCTCAGGCACATCCTGGCTCCTTTTGAACTAATGTACTTCTTAGTTGGATTCTGTATTTAAAGATTAATCTATTGGAACGATTCAGCACTTCGGTGGTCCCAAGCTTAGGCATCTCAGGTCAAAAACTCATTTAGGCTCCTCGAGACCATTGTGTTTTGCGTGTCATATTTTTTCGCAACAACGGAAGAGACGCACATACTTGCCTGCCAAATAAGGAAGCTTCTCATGACAGTTATGACTACCGAATGTTCGCGAGATGTGGAACCATGAAGAAATGTTTGAATGCACCTATATAAACTAGATGGCCCAAGCCCATTCGCGTTGAGCGTCAAAAGACCATCCTTCAGAAGCGTCTGAAGATGCTACCACCAATCCATCAGTCTACCCAGACTTTGGACAAGACTACTGCTGTCACCAAGTAACTGGAGAAGTATAGGTCTGACTCGGGCACTGGCTAAGAAGCAACGTTTGAATAAACTTGCCGAAGCCAAGACCAAGGGCAAAGAAGTTCAGCCTAAGAAGAAGCCAACATTTGTGAGGTCTGGAGCCAACACTGTCACCAAGTTGGTTGAGCAAAAAAAGGCTCAATTGGTCGTCATCACCCGTGACGTTGATCCTTTGGAGTTGGTGCTGTTCCTTCCAGCCTTGTGCCGCAAGATGGGTGTTCCATACTGCATTGTTAAGGGCAATTGGTTTGTCGGCACCACACTCGCCCTGACTGGTGTTGAAGCCTATGACAAAGCTAACTCGAGTAAAAAATTTTAAGTCGTCACGCCCAACTACAACGACTGCCACGACGAAATCAGGAAGCACTGGGGAGGCGGTATCTTGGGTTCAAAGAGTTTGGCTCATATCACCAAACTGGAACGTGCCAAGGCGAGAGAATTAGCACAGACCAGGATAAGCGAAAACTAGTTTTGTCTGCTTAAAGCGCCTGAGACAATAAAAATAGTGGGGGGGATAGTATACAACCTTGTTGGACATCGTTTTGAATTTTCTGATCGTCCGATAGCCTAGTTCTGTGCAGCATGTGATATATGGTGGCTTCGTACTTTTCCTCCTGCGCAAGTCATGCCATTTGAACACTCTGTTCACTTTATCGTAAGAGTCTTCGAAATGGACGAGGACGACTGCAAAACTGCTTCCACATTGTCGACAATATTATCCACATGCTTCTCGATGCGTTCCAAAGTCTTTTAAGCTATTATCTTGGTACTTGTAGCAACCGCTCTACGAGGTTAATTCTCTCTGGTAGGTTGGTAATCATTTCGTTAATTGAGCCTTGTATGTGGTGACTGCAAGACTCTGTTCAGGTTGATGGCGAAGCCTTGCAGATCTAGCTTAAGAGTGCCGACAAACCATACTACATAGGCTTTGAGGCATACGTACATATGTATGTATGTATATCCACAACATTTGGGAGCATGGGCTACGAGTATTTAAATCGTCATCAGGGAGGTGTGATGAGCTCCATAGCGTACATATACACCACCAGTAAATGCCACCTTTGGGTGAATCTTTATCAAGACGACTTAAATCTATAAAATCTGGCAAACCCGTAGATTCCCACATGATGTTTTATTAAACACAGAGCGTCAACAAAGTCCACCACATCAAGGACTACAGACTGAACAAAAAAGACGTCCAGGTACAACAGACATCTCTTGACATAGATGTAGAGGAAGCCACGGCCCTCCCTTTATGTAAATAACTATCTAGTAACAAACAGATGGACAGGCAGCCACAACACTGAATACACAAAACAGACTGGCCCCCAAGTTTATCTCCATATCAACCTGTCCAATAAAAAGCCTTATCCACTTAAAAACACGAACTTTTGTGCCACAGATTTGCTACATGCTCCAAAGCATGTAAAAAAGGTTAACGACATGGCTAGTCGAAGATGAAACAAGTTTCTCAGAAAAGATTAAAACCTCCCTCTCAGCTCAGCACCCTTCTCCCTCCCAGTTTGTCTAGAAACAAATCTCCTCACCTGCAATTCCTCTGTCTACTCATATTCCCACACACTCGTTATTTTCAACTCAATGTTAGTTATCCCTTCAATCACCTATCACTGAATCCACCACACAACCATCCTCATCAACAGCATGGGCCTTTCATATCACATCCTGACAACTGAAAGCACATTGAACAACCATCAATGGCATCAAAGCCAAAAAAAAAAAAAAAAAAAAAACAAAAAAAAAATGGCCTCACACAGATCAAAATTTGTTTTTCTTTTCCCTCTTTTCTCTGACCAACAAAAAGGAAAACGATAAAATCCGCATCAGAAATTCAATTGGATTTCGTTCTCCCTTTTCAAATCCACACACAATCGTCCTGTACACACACGAGAGATGAAAGTATTTTCAGTTTTTGAACAGACGCAAAAGTTCGATTCCAACATTGATGACCAACCAATCTGGTAAAAAAAAACACACACACGCACACAACATACGACCGAAAAACCGAAGGGAAATACTTCTTCTCCTTCGTTATCCTTTTTTCCCCCATTTCTCTGACTTTTGTAAATTCAATTGCTGCATATTTTTGCTAACGATCAAAGTCGAACTCTTTGTGAACTCCTGAAACAACATTTTTGTAAATTGTTAGCACAGTCTGTGGAACCTACAGGATACGAGAACTCATATTCAGCAGATATTCAGCAATAGACACAAAAAAAAGTCCATTCTCCTAAACAATTACAAAAGTGCAATTCATTTGACCTAATTTGCTATCAACAGAAAAAAAACACAATCCACACCTGGGCCTATGATTGCCAAAAAAACCACTCAATTGTCCTGCACAGGATCTCTTTACACACCACTGCATGTGATATCGCTTTAATTAGTGATTTACCAAAATTCGAAACGGCAAAGGGAGCCATTGATTTTCCCGTCTGGTGCACTTCAAACAAAAGACAAAGCACCCACCCCTGTGTGCCCACCTTCAAACTGCCGCCTGCAGTTTAGCCTTCAATCATTCATTTATGTATGAAATTTAATTTAATTATATGTCTGTGTTGGTGATTGTAGAAAATCTGCATTGGCATCGAAATTGCCAGCCCCTCACACGTAATATGCGCCACATTCCCAGTAGTCACAGTCAGCCGTATGGATGGGGTCCACACATTTGGCGCGGCTATTTATTCTAATTTCGATAATCCTTATCGAAGCCGTGTCCCTTTGGTGGCAGTAGCGGCTTGCGGGCCTCAAATTGAAAACTCGTCAAAAAGCTCGGTTACATCATCCGGAAAATGCAATCCTGCGAAACTATCACCTCGAACAATTGACCAGAAAACCTCTAACCTCCGGGCATAAAATGGGAGGCCACAGAGCAGCATGGCTGGGAACTATGTGAACCTTGTTTCCAGGTGCCGCTGTTGCGGGCGACAGCGCTCATAGGATAAACGGAATTGAATTGCAAAAGTTTATAAATCAATTGACCAGTTTAAAAACTCGTAACTTGTTCGGTGTGGTCGGAGGGGGTTGCGCAGGGAGGTGATGTAATGAAAGTGACTCCGGTATGCTGGGTGACCTTTGGAAGTGGGTGCTTGCTTGGCTGGACGACTTCATTGAGCCACTTGATATTCCAAGAAGTGGATAGCATCGGTCTGGTGGACTAATTTCATTTGTAAATTGCTACTGCCGCGGTGGCGGTTGGGAAATGTCCTTTTTCTTTAATTCAAGGAGGCCTTTGATTTGCATAAGGAACGCAAAGAAGTTATAAGCGACCAAGATGTTGGGTTGCTTTGTCAACCTTTTCATGAGACGTGTAGGATAATCGTTGAATATTAACCGACTTGAGAGGTATGAAGTTTGATGTAAGTGGTGGGCGTGATCATTTCAATGGCGACTTTGGAAATTCTCTTCCAACTGGGATGAGACGAGATGAAGGTCTCTAAGCAGAACAAAATCCACAACAGGTAGCAGAGCTTCATGCCAGATTGGAGCAATTGGATAGCTACAGTCAGGACAAATAACGAGGACGCGAGGACATTTCACATTTAGAAGAAGGCTGTCAGAAAAAAATTGTATTTAGGCCTCGAAGTTTTGACTTGAAAGTCATCGAAAAACTCCAAAATGGGAACTTACAGTCCGTCATCTCGTAAGTCTAGTGGTCGCTTGGAATACACAGCTAGATCTCTGTGTACTCAAATTGGAACTTACTTCCTTAGATGGCACTATAGTTCGGGGTAACGCTGAGCCTGAACCAACAAGCCTCCAAGTTGGTTGAAGTCCCCTTCTGCTTGTGCGCGCCACCTTAGGTGAGGTCGTCCTCTTCTGTGTTGTCCCTCTGAGTTAGGTTCCAAGACTCTGCGAGGCGGAGCACTGTTGTGCAGTCGCTCTACATGATCTGGCCATCTTAAGCGACTGATGGACAGTTTTTTGCCTAAGTCGATGTCGCTATAGAGCTCTTAAATTTCTTGGGATGGCAAAAATGCCTTGTTATATCCATGTGTTGCCTGCTATCTAATAGTGAACCAATCATGAGCGTATGCTGTGTCTGACTGTACATGTGGAGCTGGACACTCGGAGCAGCGCAAGCTTAGCCAGGTTAACTTCACAACGCATGTGCCAAGCGAGACATCTCGAGACTTGCAATTTTTCGGATAGACCTCTGACAAGAGGTACCCAGAGGGAGGACGCGCAGCGGAGGAATTTCATCGACGATGACGTCTACAGCCAGAAAGCGGAGGCCTTACTTGAGCTTCTCCGACATATTTGGAGCTCAGGTCAGTAAGGTCTTCGCAGAGTGGCGGAAAAGCCCTTAATGGTCCAACGGCATCGTTCACACCTCCGAAGTGGGTTACTGGCATCGGTTTAACCGGCTCCTCGCCCTAGTGGTTGTATATAAGAACCTAGCCCTCCAGGTTGGGGGTTATGCGTCGGGGCAACTTGCCTACCGCGTAAAAAAAATGTTTCGAAGCAGCAATAAGCCTCGGGTAGGAATGACCTCACGACTCTGGCCCAAGTTGGTGCGGCATATAAAATGATTGACGTGTCCATTCTGGTCAGTAGCAGCCTTTGGGTATAGGACTTGGGGTTCCAAATATATGCACGTAGTCGTAGAGAAGCCAACACATCATCAAAGAATGACTTTTTCTTGAGGGACTTGGAGTGACGCCATTGCTTCCTAATTCCTTGAAACCGAAGCTTGCAAGAACCTTACTGTGATGCACTGCGTTACAGACAAATGTCAACTAACTTTCGTGGCCTCAGTTGGACAATTTGGACTTGAATGGGCTCTGATTTCCACAGGGTGGCGAAACGTTCTAAGACAGCCGTCAGAAAATTGATTTTTTACTTAGTTCGGCAGTCGTGTTACTAGCTGTTTCGGAGACGGAGACGTGTCTCCCACGATTTAGTGGCGTTGAACTTTTTTTACGGAGAACTGTCAAGGGCCGTTGTGAAGCCATCGTGTCACAAGCGCGAACTAGAGCCACAATTCATGATAATAATTCCTACAGCAAATTCTAAACTTCCTGACGGTTTTGGGAGAGAGAAAACCCTGCTCTTAAGGTATGGCGCAAAAGGCTTCTCATGCAGACTCTTCCAGAAGTCTTTCGAAACATCAGTCTGTTCGCAAATTATTTTCAAAAACAGCCAATATTTCGAGGTAAAGTACCAGAATATATTCAAAATCAAGTTAAACCACTCAAAGGATATTTTTCCTGTAGTTGTGCTCCGTTCTGAATGCATTCAGCAGTGAGGATCACCAAGGAAAACAGGACGCCAATATCAACTAGAAATATTTAATATTTCATTTGTGAGGTTTTGCTTAGCAGGTCCTATCGATAATGTGAGTCCTTATGAAATGCTGAATGAAGCACTAGAGCCTCCAGCCTCAAACACACAGATGCATACGAGTACGAGACACAATAGACAATTTTCCATCTGAACAATTTAAGGACGAACGGCAACTACGACTACATGCATGCATGCGACTCATAATTTTTTTTTCAAAAAAACTTTTTAACTTGAATGGTATTTTTATTTATTATGACGGCATGTGTACAGTTATTTGTATAATGGTATTCGAAACCATTCCCAAGAGATTGGAAAACATTTTTTTTGTCGTACTGGGAATAAGGGTTGATTGGTCAGCACTGTCACAGTATCACGCACAAAAAGTTATAGGGGCAGAGGAGGGTAGGTTAAAAGTTTTTTTTTTTTGTTTGTTTTTCAATTTCACAGATTGGATCGAAATTGTTGTGTGGCTCCTTTGTGTGTACGAATATGATGTCCTTTTTTGTTCGTATTTATGTCGTAACTGGATTTATTTTTTATAATAGAGTGAAAACAAAAGAAAGAAACGAAATAAAACATTTCGCTGCTGTGTGTATTTTCTCATTTAAATGGAAAAATCGGCAAAAATCCACTCAACCACGATACGCGATATAATTGTTTCTATTGAAATGGAGAATAAGGGGACAGTCTGGCTTGCAAGCGGGGAGATGGAGTAGTGGGAAGGTCTGTCAAAAAAGTGGCGTTTGATTCAGGTGACGTTTCCACGATGTTTCGTTTCCACTTGGATCTCAACTGTCAAATGTGATTTTTGTTAGGAATGTCATCTGTTTTTAGTTTTTTTCTTGAATGAGGTGTGATAAGCTTATTAGAGACATTGATAGCGCCTTGACGAATGATGCCACAAGTAGTACACAAAATGTCTTCTCAGAAAGTCGAAATTCGAACCTTCGAGTAGTCAGTAGCCAAAATCACTAACCACTGAGACAAGACGTCAAACTCTACAAGCAGCAGTTGGGACATCTGAATATCGGAGGCAATAGAGCCGAAAAATTGTCGACGTAATTGTAGAACTGGAACTCCTCTATGGAGGGCATGAAAATGTTCCATTTAAAAGCCTTTATTCGAAGATTAATAGTGAACCTATAAACAGAGCTCGTAAAAGCGGGATAAGTCTAGAGAACGGTCTAAATTGACAACGCCATTGCGAGTCTTTGCTGGGAAGTGGACTCTTTTTGTGCCTAAGCGCACCCGCAGATATGAACGCCTTATCTCTGGTGTCCGTACTGAGCACTCTGCCACCGGGGTTCATAAGAACTGGTTTCACGAGTACTTTTGTAGCAGCCACAGGGATCAAACGAGATAGAATCTGTAGAAGACTTGCCTAACAGTATGCTGGGCGACATCTTAAGATTCCTATGGCATGTAGAAATGCCTTCGGGAAATCATGGAGATTTTAAAGTGGTATACTGGCTATATGCAGCGGTAGTAAGACCCATCTTATCCTACGGTTCGGTTGTCTTGTGGAAAACACTCGAGAAGAAATACCAACTTGAAAGCCGTACAAAGATTCAAATGGCAGGCTGTCTGGGGGTGACGGGATCAATGAGATCAACACCAATAGCAGATCTGGAAACAATACTGAATCTGCTTCCACTAGACATATACCGTGCGAATTCCGCAGCTAAAAGTGCACTTTTACTAAGGCAAGCCGGGCCATGGATGGCTTAACCCTACGGTAATGCCTCAATTCTAAGCCGATGGAATGTATCGAGACTTCGGACGGAAACGGACTACATCATCTCACTACCAAACTGCAACCGGAGATTCACTACTAGAGTTCCTATATGAGAGAAATGGGATGAGGTCAGATTCCCCTTCGAGAATGAACTGGTCATCTTTACCGATGGATCCAAAATGATCGCTGGTACGGGTGCCGGTGTACTATGAGTCCCGAAATACACATCGCTCGTTTAGATTTAAGGACGGATGCAGTGTGTTCCAAGCTGAAGTTGCTGCAATAAAACAAGCTGCGGATATGATTATTGAGGGAAGAATAAAACAGTCAAGCAGCCATTAAGGCACTGCAGTCCACATCGATAAGATCCAAGCTCGTAAAAATCTGTAAAAAGCGACTAGATGACATCTCAGCGGCCAACACGGTGACCCTGTGATGGGTACCTGGCCTCACGGAAATCTCCGGTTGGACAAGGCGGACGAACTAGCCAGAGAAGGGTCACTTATGAACCTTTCACGGACCCTCTTTTAGGATTTAGATATTGAGGCTAATAAACGCTGGTGCCGATTAGATTTATGCGCAACAGCCAAGTCCTACGAAACTAGGTCGCGAGGATACCCGGTTGGCTGTTGGCGTCACGCAGCATGCCTAGGATTACCGCACAACGACTACTGTAGCAGTTGCGGGGACGAAAAATAGAATCCGCTCATCACCTCCTTTGTGACTATCCAGTGCTGACCACTAAAAGAAAACGTGCTCTTGGCAGTTACTTCTTTTCAGAACTGGACGAGTTAGGCAACATTGAGCTAAGCCTACTCCTGAGATTCATACATTTATCTGGGTGGTTTAACTTAGAGATCGAAGACTAATATTTAGGCTCCCAGGGTTTTTAAATATTGGCCACGATGGACTCTAAGTGAGCCGTTGACAATCCTGTCAACAAGGGCACCCATTTACCTTACCTAACCTAATCCTGTTGGTTTCTCTTTAAGGTTTCCAGGGTAGCAAATGGACACAGTGAACTCGACATTTATTCAAAGTGACTCTACCTAACCTTATAACGTACTCATCGTAGATGTAATGCCACAAACATGAGTCAGGGAAATGCCCGTAACTGAAGGAGATACTCACAGAGATCCTTTCTCAACGACTTGAAGGAGGTAGATTCCATTAGACGCAGCAAAATTGTGTCGGTGGAAACGGTTCAGTGTTCCATGACCTCTGTGTAGGTACACAGGGAGCTCGATGGGCCCAGGATTTTATGATGCTACCTATAGGCTTCAGCAACAAAAATGCAAAGCTGTGTCCCACTTTCTTCCACTCACTGTCATTCATAAATTTTCCATTTCGATTCCAGTAGACTCGCAAAAATAGGACACAAAAAGGATACACACCACCGATTCCTATTTGTTTGCGTAGCTCCTTTTTTTCCACCGAAATATGGTCCTGATAAATGCAAATTCCTTGCCATAATAATATGTGTTATTATTTTGTTTATATTCTTCTGTTTCTCTCGACTGTCTATCTGTCTGTCTGTCTGTTTGTTTGTTTGGCATTTTATGCATGGCGAGGCAAAACAAAATACAACTCATCCACTGCCCACTGGTACATCCGATGATCGAAGGCTTACCAAACCAAGGACTAATATCGAGGACTTCAAAATTTCAATTTTTTTTTTCCCCATTTTTCTGTGGTATCAGTGATGGCCAGAACGGATTTTGTATAACATTGACTAACCAATGAGGAGGAGAGGTGAATCATAGTTAAACTTTTGTCCAAAAATTCAAATGAAATGAAATCAAAACAAAACGAAGAAAGAAGTCGAACAGAGGAGAAGAGAAGGGAATAAAAAAAAATATTTTGATTGAGTTAAACGCGAGCGTTTTCGACGTCCTTTTTTCCTGTACGATTGTGTGCACCGTTTTTTTTTTTTGTTCCTTGTGATGGCTTTTTGATAGGAATCAGGAGTAATGGCTGTCAATATTTTATTGTTCCCACTGAGTTTATTTTGATGATTCATTTTTTTTTCGGTATCAAGGAGAGCAGGAGGAGTGGCATTTGAAATTTTTCGGCACTGAAACTCGGAATTTATATTTTAACTTCTGTCAATCAGTCAGGAGGACGAAGGACTCGTTTTTTTTTGGTGTTAGCTGTTAGATGGGAATGAGTGATGTCATGTTGCGGAATACAATGCGGATGAGCGTTATTGGTATTGATTTGATGAGATCTGTGTGTGGAGATAGACAAATTTATATTTCTGCATGGCCTCTGGGGAGGATAGGGCTTGTATTTGGTTGTGATTAATGGGATTCGGTCCTGGCATGGTTTTAGTTCAAACTAAGTACAAAAGTGTAAATTAAAAACAGAAGAGGTGTAGCTTTGATTCCATGCTACGGATCGTGTATGGCTGATCCTGAATGACATGTGCCCTGAGGCAAGTTCCACGTGTGGAAAAGCAGATGTAATCTCTCGCAACATGTGTCATTTGGTGATACTACCTCCGGGACTATTTTTGGTTACTATTTACGGAGCTCCTAAGCTGTCGCTCAGATAAGGTTTGTTGGTCTTCCACACACTTTGATACGACGTTGCCATCATCACCAGTTCATAGGCAACCGAAGGCGCTAAGGCGGCATGGCACCGAAAGCATAATTGTAAACCCGAATATGACACCTGCAGACATACCACCGCTAACCCATAATCTTTTAGGAACTGGGATTCCCTTGGGCAGCAAGCCACAATTGGCGTCAGTGTCCACATCCAGTGCATAAATGGTAACGAGACCTTTGACGAACTTGCACGACAAGACTCAGAGAATTTTTTCTCAGGACCCTAACGAGGATTATATCTGCGATCAGTAGGTTTATCAAAGACTGGATTTCTCATGAGTACAACACAGCCTGTGGTATGGCTCTGCTGGATGGGTGTATACATAATTGAATGTCTGCAAAAAAAATTCGCTGAATTTTTGATCCTGTAAGCAAGGAGGGCAAATGGAGGAAACGATACGACCTCTCCCTCTACAAGATTTGGATTCAGTGCAAAATGCAAAGATACGTAGACCACATTGGCTTTGCCATATCGAGTGTGTGGACAACAAAGCTCCAGCCAAGAGCATCTTCGAATCCAAGTTACCAGGTTTCGAAACAAGAAAGCTATCGCGAGTGCCATAGTGTTTGGTCTTGACAACTTGAAGAAACGTAGCCGGCCGCCATGAGGATGGTAAGGTACCCTGCCTAAGGCGGAAATACACGTTGGGAGAAAGTAAGAAACGTGTTCCTTGACGAGAGTCAATTTGGCTTGGAAATTATGATGAACCTTGGCCCTAGTTTCTTCCGTTTTTGCTAATTTGCGTGGACTGTAATCAATGACAGGCAAAACGAAAAATCTGGAAAGAGTTCTGTATCTGGGCTTAAGGATTCGTGAAGACCCGTATTCTCACACAAGGTTGCATGAAGACACACAGAGTCACAAGACGTCATTCACCAACTGTCATTTCTATAAAATCGTCATAAAGGTTTTCAGACGAAAAGTTTCGCGATTCCTACGGTCCGTCGAGTTTCCAAAAGGCCTCCCAAGGTCAGGAGAGATCACACTGTATTTCACGAGAACCCCCAAATGAGAGATGTGGCATTCCTAATCGTGAAGAGGTTACACAAGGTAGCACGAAAATGTCGTGAAGACTGACAAAGTCTGATGTGGTTTTACTAGTTTGTATGACATTTCACACGAGTCCTTCATGTAGTCTCATAATGTGCGGCGTATCTTACGATATCGGTGATGGGTCGAGGGGGTCCTCAGAGCTCCGTCGTAGTCTTACGTTATGTCGTGGAGTTTCTACGAGTTCTCACAGAATGTGTTTGTATACAAAAACCATCTACCAAAACCTAGCCTCTACTCAGCTTCTCCGCTTTCTTGATACATATCCTCCACCTTTATCTGCAAGAAAAACAAGGGATTCCATCCAATCATTTCGCCCACCCCAATTTCAATTCCATCCAACCCTACACAACCAAAGGTCTTGTCGCGTTCCACATCCATAATTGCAAAAACTCGTTTGCATCTCTCAGCATGCGTCTGTGTCAGAAACATTGACCTTGCGTCCATTTAGATTGAAATCCTTAGGAAAATTCACATCCTCCCCTGTTTCCACAGACAAAATGTGAGCAAGGACCACATGCAGCGCGCCAAGGCAACGACCAAGACACAACAACAACTACACACACACCACACACACATAACGAAAAGTCATCGTCGTCATCATCAGTTGACGGTGGCGGCAAAACGCCGGCGCCTGTGGAAATTCGAACAAATTACAACTTTTCACAGCCCCGACAGGAAGACAGAAAGAGAACCTAAGAGTGGGTCCCCGTTTTTTAATTCCAAAAGTTTTCTTTGCCACAACCGCAGTAGTGGCATAACCAAGCCAGGACTCAGCATTGTAGGATGTCTAAAGCCACTGCCACTGCCACTGCCACTTACCACGTCGTCTCACCATCACCCGTTTCTTCTGTGCTATTAGAAAAGTTTTTTTTTCTGCTCCTTCTCACTAACTGTTCATATGTAGCATAGTCCTTCGCGTATCACATGCAGACACGCGGCTCGATGGGGCGAAACTTATGACGTCAAAAGCCTCCACAGGATAATAACGATTGTAACATTGTTCTAAACTTCCCATTTTGGTCTTTTATTTTCGTGAATTTCTTTATATCGTCCGCCATGTCCTTACGCCATTTAGTAGATGGAGAGCAAAGGCAAAAGCAAAAGCACGAACTCACCGACAAGTCCAACATCCCGACACGACAACACGACAAAGTTTCGCAATAAAAACGGTGGATTTAATTAAAATTTCGACAAATAAATTCATCCGTGAGCCGTAAATGATGCTCTCACTACTGCTAGGAGCGGCAGCAGTCCAACACCATCCTTAAAGATATTACAAAGTCAGTAGTAGTACAGTAGACGACTCCTACCGAGTCAGAAGAAAGCGAGTCCGTTTTTGTGCCGAATGTCCTTAGGAGAGTGTGTTTACTACCCCAACTCCCAAACCGGTATACGAGTGCTCGTACAGTTCTAAACATTAACATTTAATTTTGTTCCTCTTTTGGCTGTGTGTGTGTGTGTGTGTGCAGAGAAAAGTTTCGCTTAAGGAAAATTAGGAAAAGTTACGGGATTTTTTGTGACTTTCCTTCAACGCCTCGGGGCGTTGAAAGGGACAGAGCCCAGGACACAAAGACAGACAGAGAGAGAGAGAAAAAGAATGGGGCAGTGGCGAACAAATTCGCTAAGGGAATTGAATTTTTGACAGGATGTTTGACAAATTCACGCGGTAAGGATTCTTTTCTTTGTCTGTCCCGGGGATGCTGTGTTGGGTGGGAACTTGTTAATTTTGAATTAGTTGAATAAAGTCCCGGAAATGGAAATTAGAGAACGAGGAAAAAAAGTTTTTTTTTTTCGTTCCGTTTTTGGTTTGGCAAATTGTTAAAAGATTGCGGGCCTAAGGGCGGAACCTTGGGGTATTTCAAAGGGATTACTTGATTTGATTTATGTGGGCGAGATCCTGGAATTTCGAGGAGTTTATGGTGTTAAATTGACTAGATAAGTTGGCAGGGCTTATTTATTGGGATTCTATCGAGTTCAGGGGTAGTTTTCTACATCGCCACCTGGTCAAATCTACTGGCTTTCTGACAAAAAGGCGATGTAGAAAGAGAGAGACGCTCCCAAGTCCCTGCGAGCAAATAAGGGGGTATTAGTGATTCTATGCAATGACTCCTTCCCGTGTTTTTGGATTAAGGCCCAAATTCAAAGGTTTATCAGCTTAACTACTGAAGTATGCAGCCAGTGGGTTATTATTAGCCTCATGCGGAGCATTACTACAGTGCCACCGGGATTTTTCTAGTATATTCATAGACTTAAGCTTTCCACTTAGTTTGAGGACAAAGTAGCTTCGGCAAATCATGAAGTCCACAAAAAGGATTCTCCGGCTTTCACTTTAATGCTCAGACTACGTATATCAGGACTGAAAACGTAGATCTGAAATCTATTCCACTTTACTATTTCTGTTAGCTATTATTAGCCTTAGACGTCTGAGCTAAAGGAAATCTTTGATTCTGGGAATATTCCCTTAACCCACCGTACTTTTGACGAAATATATGCCAGTGATCGTGTCTATGTTGACGATTTCAAATTCATAGTGCCTTGTGGACTGAGCTCAGGACCCAGAAGTCTACTCGGTTTTGAACCAAACGAAGTGTAAGCCAAATGCGAAGTGTTCACCAAATTGATTCAGTTTTCTGAGAGTAGCACGCCAGTGACATGACAGAAATATGGCAGTAACATGGCAGAAGTGTAGCCGTTTTCTTTTTTCAAATGTGGAAATCATCAAAAGACGCCAGTGAAGCTCAGGTTTGTAGCGAGCTACACACAGAGGTCAAAGCGGTGGTTCTATAAAAACACGACCAGCGCTTATGATGCGCCAATTTGATACCACAGCTCGACTGATCCAGCTTGATGGGCTTTGGAAAAGGATTAGTTCTCCAATTCTTTCTCAAGGCATCTCGTTAACGTCGCTAGAGATTTAGTTCAGCGGTTGGTGCTTAGAAAGATGGCGAAGTTCGTGATTTTATATAGAGCACTGACCTGGTCCTTTAGTTTGGCCCGTGGCCTAATCCTTAATGTCTGGATGATGCGTCCCTCAGATTGGATACAGTTTGTAAACATATTCACTCAGTGTTTGGCCCGTTTTCAGTAATGTTGAGGGATTTCACCCATTAGTCCGTTGTTGAACAGCCGTCTGGGCATACATACATCGCGGGGAGGAGATCGATACTAGATATTTCTCCTTGAGCTTTTATAGCACCATTTCCTTTCTTGTACCAGGCGTCTTATTCCTCTGGGAATGTACTTAGAATAGCTGCTCACTGGGTTCCATTTTTCTTTTGATTGGATCCCCTGTCTCACTATGTAGTCTTTGATCTTCGAAGCATGGGCAGTAAAATAGCACTTGTTTCACGTTTTTTCAATTATTCCCATGAGTCTTTAGTCTTAGCCATGCATGCCCACCTTGGCTCATGCTTGCTACCTACCCCTATCTCAATATACGAGATAGGTTTACTGGCCTTAATTTGACTTACTCGAGCATTACTTACATTTCTCCAGGTTATTCGCTTCCCTTCGAAGACTAAGCTTAACTGCTCACTGAACTTAGCTTCCTGGTCGGTCAATGCATGAATTAGAAGCATTTGTAAGTTTGTAACTCGTTCAAACTCTCTTGCTCCTGGAGATAAGCACCACTACCAATTTATCTTCTGCTAGTCGGAAGCTCTTCATTTTAAAAAAAGGGTCCCAATTTTTTCATGTATGCTACTTTCCATCACTGCAACAACATCCTTGACACACTCTACAATCGTAACCTTTAAGAATTGTAGGATGAGGTAGACCTTCGGCCACTTTTTGTAGGTCCTAAGGAAAACTGAGTATATCCCTACTAGGCATTAAACATTTCTGAACTCATCAACTTACGACTTAGATCATGGCGATTAAGGAAGCCCTGTCCTGGCTGAAATGTAATGTACTATCTGTCAGGGATATTACCATTCTCACTGACAGCCAAGCGGCAATCAAGTCCCTGGAATCGTGTTCCTTTACTTCAAACGCCGCTTTACTTTTAACTGCCGTCTATCTCTTGTGGAGATGACAGAGCAGTTCAACATTCACCTATGCTGGGTGCCAGGCTATAGAAACATTCCAGGAAACTGCAGGGCAGGCGAACTCGCTAGACAGGGTACTACTCTAAGGATTCTGCCGGCAAGCCCTAGGTATGCCCCTCGCTACATGAAAGCATCTACTAAAGCTGAACGCTAGTACCAAGACCAACCTCAGATGGGAAAACGGCTCATCGTGTCACATCTCGAGATAGATCTGCCCTAGGCTGGACCATAAACGTAGTGCCGAGTTGGTCAGACTAGAGCGATCAAAGATCAGCTGCGATATCGGTGTTCTCACTGGTCACTGTCCTTTAGGCCAACATGCCAGAAGACTCGGCTTCTTCTGTAACGAATTCTGCAGGAGCTGTAGGGACTATGAAGAGGAGAAAGCCATCCTTCACCTCCCATGTACTTGCCCAGCTTTGTCGGATAAAAGAATGCTCCATTTGGGGTCCTCCTTCCTTGAAGACCTTGGCGATCTGGCGTCCTTAGGCGTCATGTGCATCCATCGCTTTATCAAAAGTTCCGGTTGATTTTGTTAGTCCCTGAGTGGCCTAATAGGTTGATCCATGGTATCACAAAGGCCCTTTACTGGTCTAAATCTGTCTGCATTCTCATGCGGACGGCCAACCTAACCTTAGGACATGTCTTGCCTTCAATTTCGAGATAAACTTGGGCCTCAACCGATAGTATTTGTAAGGCTTGAGGTAAATTTGAGCACTGACAGCTTCCTGCACGCAGATCGACTTTGTTAACCACGATTCATTTCGAACACCAAGTCCACCTCGCTAATCAGATTCACCAACGGTATGGGGATGAGTTAACCCTCAATCGCCGACTCGTACAGGTCGTTAAGAAAAATTACTGACTCTCTGTTACGAGTATTTCTCTAACTCGCCCACTTCGTATCACCAGCCCTTGCAGATCCTTAAAAAATAATTCCTTCTCTCAAATCCACTTCTTTCACCCACCTGACTCCTTTCTCGCTTCTGAATTGCTACCTTCTCATAAATTCCTCCAAGTTCCACCAACAACATAAGTCATTTCCTTGACATCTCCACAGTTCCTTACTTCACTTCACGACATTTAACACTGAAACTTCCTTTCCAGTGCTATGTACGTACCGTCCATATCGCTTTCATTTCATTAACTGTTCCGGTCATTTAATTAAAACGTCTCAAGAATATGAACTCCACCTTCATTCAACCCAGTCATTTCCTGCCTCAACACTTCACTTGCCGTTCGTCCTGCAGTACACAGCACAACACAACACAACAGACAAAACCAAAACGCCACTTAAAATTAATTCCTTGACATCCTGTGTGCAGGACGAGAGTGAAATTATCGCAATCAAAGAGCCTGCTAAATAAAGTACTTCGGGGCCCATACACATTGTTGTCCGCCCTGCCCGGAGAGTGTATGCCATTTTGCAAAACCACCCCTCCCTCTGTTTAGAGGGGAAAAAAACCGAAATGTGGTCCTGGAAAGCATATTTCCGTTTCACGAGCACCTCAGAGTATGCTTCAATTAAATTAAACACTTAAAATTCCTCATTTACACGCATCCTCAAGCAGAGGGCGAGGACACAGACACTCTGAATCCGAATAGAATCATCATCATTTCCCACCACGTAATAGCGAGCTACTCTCCATTCGCACGATGACAATAAAACACCCGAAGGGACATCCCGGTGGAGTTTTATATCCTGTCCGCAGTCTCTGCAGTCAGCACATTATAATTTCCTGAAATAAATTAGCAATGCGAATGGAAATAGAAAGGAAACGAGACCAACACAAATACAGTGAAGTGGACGACGACGACGGAATGTCCTGCGGGCCACGACATTTCTTTTGTTTGCCAAAGAGTCCTGTGCATTTCTTTTTGGAGGTTCTTTAATTTTTTGTGTGTTTCAATTCCATCTGCAGTCACTTGCAGTATTTTTTTCTCCTGTTCTAATGATAATTTTCACAGGACCCTTATCTTGATGTGCCACCATTAATAAAACGCGCAACAGAGTCCACTAAAGCAGTAGTGCACAGCATTATGCGGGTGCCGGCTGGACAAATGAATGTGTTCAGCGCAGCAGTAAAAAAAAAGACCAACTGAAGCCACTGAATACATTCATTTCGATGCACGGATAAGGGTGGCTGTGAATTAGATCCTTTCTCATGCAGAGGTGAGAAGCGATACAAATTATGCTGAGAAAAAGGACTCAACAGGAGCGACGACACCGAACGTTTACACTCATTAATCTTCCTCCAGCGTGAGGCACTGAAGTGTAGAGTGCATTTAGCGATACCCTATGTAGGCGTTCAGTGCCCTTTGGAAGCTGTGTGTGCGTATAACTATTCGCTTTCCACTTGAGTGTATCTATTTTGCGTCACCGTTTCTTTTTTTTCCATTTCTCTGTAGAGTCCTTGTCGCTGCTTATCTGTGAGAATGGCTGTGAGAAAATATTTCTCATCGCCGTTGTACTATGTTTCTGGTTATAGAACTGAAAGAGTTCATAGTCCTGGACTGCTTAGTGGTATAGATACTCGCTCTCTGTGTGTGTGTGTATGGGGTTGAGGTGTCTGGTTGCGTTTTTGAAAATTGCCAGACACACTGGCAGACATCAAGGCCAAAGGAATGTCGGCTCTCTTATACAGGATCCTTTTGGAGCAATAACTGCAGCAAATGGGTAGATGGTGGTAGTGGTAGACAGTGAAACATGAGTTGCTACATGACTGCTGACTGTTTGATCATATGGCGTTGTAGTTGCAGATGTGGCAAGAGGGTTTTGAACATAATTCGGGCAGTGGCGGAGCGTCTGGAAAATGCGATGGGAATTTATAATGATTTCTTGAAAAAGGACTTTTTGAATGATGAACTTATGGCATCCAGCACAGAGCTCCGATTTCAGTGAAACCAATATGTGCTCATGGAGGACTTATTTCTTAGATAATCTAGAGTGGATTGTTCATCTACAAATTATTCTCGATTTTATTTAATAAAAATGAGCAATCAACCTGGCTAACTTCCTGAGAAATTCATGAAGGAAAGGCGACACCATGCCATTCGCTGACTAGGAGCACTATCTCTCAAGTCACTTCCACAAGAATATGAAGTTCTTCAACTCCAAGAGGTACTCTGATGGGAGTCTATTAGCAATTAAGACATTTAGACATTTACAGCTCAAACGATACTCCGACCCAAGCCTGTGAAGGGCCGGAAATAGGATCGTAAGTTCGACTTTACGAATTTTACTGAAAACCCTGATTTCCTTCCTTAAGCTGGCTCAAAGACATATTTTCTTACCTCCACTCCTGGATTTGAAAAAATGTTGACAGTATTTCAGCAGCTGTCCGCTCATATTGTCTTCGTTCTCGCTCTCTCTTTGCTCGGATTGGCGCCCCACGTAGGCTTCCTCTGATCCGTTCATTATGCAGTTTGGATCTGAGTGTAGTCCCCACTGACCACCTCATTGCTGTAGCAGACATTTAAGTCCATACATCATGTCTTGTAGATTTTTCTCTTCAGTTTTAGTGGCAGTCTTTTATCACATAAAGTTCCAAAAACCCCTCTTCATTTGGACCGCTCTAATGCGTAAGCCATTTCTCGTAAACGCCTCGTTTCGCAAATCGAGTTGCGATTCTATTGGTTGCCGACAGTAAGTGCGATATAGTCACCGTACAGGACATTCAATGGCACTAATTGTTGAATGCCAGCTGTTATGAAGTTTATAACTACATAGGTTCAACAGTAAGGGCCTTAGTGCGCATCCCTGAGGTACTCCAAAATAGACCGAGCAAAATTCCACTGTATCCGAGTTGATTTTTATTATTTTTGGACAATCGCTGTAGAAATAGTTGTCTCCTTTGGGAATCTTATGTTTCCTTGTCGAATGGCTTCCCCAAGTCAATGCAGATCAGATCTTATAAAGCAGCTCTAGTCCTTCATTTTGATATTTTTCGACTACTATTCGTACGGCTTTTCGGCTTTTAAAGTAGTGCTACCTGCGGCAAAACAACATTGGTTCCTCGTTTTAACAAGGATGAGAGATAGTCGGAAGCAGTGTAGGGCTGTAAACTTCATTCCACGGTACTCATAATTAGATGGCTCTTTTGTTCTTATAGACCGGAACTAAGAAGCTACATCTCGAAGCGTCTGGGATCTAGCCCCCTGAAATGAGTTCTTGCAGGTTTTTTTTATTAGAGTTACTTCAAGGACTTTTCATACATCTGCGGGAGGCTTTTCTGATCCTAAAAACTTTTTCGGTCGCCGCCACTTTTTCAGGTCTGATTTCATTAACATGAACGATTATCACCTGATGTTGTTCTATGTTTTCTCACAGTTACGCAGGACCTACATTGCCTTATTTTCGGACAATGACTTTACTAATCAGATGCCAAATTAACAGCAATCTTAACTCTTTTGGTATCTTCGGTCAGAATTTGGTACGACTTACTAAAACCTTTGCCGGAACTTTGGATTCATAGACAGCTCATCAAGCCCACATCTTCGACATCAATCCGAGCTTACCTCTGCTCGAATCTGAGAATTATTGTCACTTTCGCCCCGAGGAGGCCAAATATTGACGCTCTTTTCACGTGTGCCCCCGTACGTCACTGCACTTTTAGCAGAAAATTGGATTTTGCCCCTCCCACGTGCGCTGCCCCTCTTCGCACATTTTTGCGACTTTTGTCTGCCATTTGCCGTGTCCCTTGTCGCTTGTGTTTCGTCCTGTCTAGTTCCATTAAGAATTCCTTCTTCGTCGTTTTTAATTTTGTTTACCAAGGTGGCTGTTTGGAATGTTTACTCAAACAGAATGTACATTTCTTCGTTTCAGGTCCTCCTTCCCTGCGCCCCCGAGAATGGTTGTTGGTTGGATGTGCGGTTCTCCTATGCATCTTCTACCATTTATGGGTTCGTTTCTGATGCTTTCTTTCTCTTTTTTTTTTTGTTTTGCGTGTTTTCTTGTGGATCCCATTCAAAGGATGAATTTATGGATGCATTAATATAAATAGGCACAGAGATTTCATTATCCTTGCCATATGCAAACACATGCATGCAAGGGATGCAAGGGTACGCTGGAGTTGAGGTTGGGGTTGAATAAACAAAATTTTGTGATGTTCTTGTGATGTTGTGTTGGATAGCAGCACATCTGTTAGATGGTCACATCTACGATGTTTTTCAAAATTGGAAGGAGGAGCAGGGATGAGGTTTATGAGTGGTATGGTTCCCTTGAGGTAAAAGCTTTATTTGATTATTCTAATCTCAGTCTGCTGCTGATGCTGCTACTCCTGCTTGAACGCATTCTGTGGACAGAGTTTGTTTAGGGGGTAGACTGAGACTTGCACATTCAATTGAATATTTAATGGGTGTTCATTGCCGTTTTCCAGTGATATAATGAGACAAAATTAAGATGAATTACCTATGTGTAGTCAAAGACTCATGATACGGGCGGATGATGGTGTTTGCTTTCTGAGGAGCGAGTCACTGGCTGGAGCAATCCATCTTGGTTGACATCAGCTATAGGGGTTTGTGTGAACTGGAATTTGTTAATTTCGATAATAGATTATGTGTAAGGATGGTTTGGGAGGATTTGGGGTCGGAATACGCATTGGCGGTCATTATAAATTGAGGAATTGCTATGGATCCTTTGGCGGCTTAAACGCCTACTTACTGACGTCAGCATTAATCCATGCGGACGGTTGGATGACAACTTAAGGCAAACCTCTTAAATCAGCTGAGGTACCTCCATCTTGGTGGGAAGATGGTTGGCCATTGTTGCAGCACTGGCGGAATTATCCACGAAATCCTGAGATCAGATAATATTTTCGCACTTTTCACTATCTACGTGAGGCTTTCAGTTGAGGAACCCGTAATGGAGTATAAAAAGCCCGAAAGAATGGATTCCTTGATGGTGATGGATTCTGAGCTGAATATTAAATTTTTCTACCAGCAGTCTTGCGCTCAGCACTGATGAAGACCACAAAGCACAGCTTGTTCTGGTAGGATTTCTCTTCATAAGATAAGGGTCCTTTGATCGTTCATATCTTTTGCCGCTCCTTGTCTTATTTTTCGTTACAATGGCTTATGTAGCTGAGCAATGGGCCATTGCAAGGAAATCTCCTTAAGATACTGAAGGACCGCAGGACTTTTATCAAGCAGAACCGCTCCCATTCGACTCTTCACTCCTCGCGGCACTGCCGTCAAGTTTTTCATCACGAGGGAGCTTTAGCTTTATGTGTTCGACTGGCATATTTTTTAGACTCAATCAATACCAACTTTGTTGACTGAGAATAGTTCAACAGTCCCTTCTGCTGGTAGGCTGCCGATCTTGGTCCAAGCATGCCTTCCATAGCGATTTGACGGGATTGAGTTGGTTCCACAGAGCTTTGATCTTCATCGTTACTTTGTCAAAATCGTTTCTTCTTTCGATTAAGGCTTAATGCGTTAGTGCTTTGCATCTGGTTGGTATCTTAGAATCATCCTTTGGAATTTTTGCTCTTATCACTAGCGCCTTAGAGCATGATCTAAGGTGTTTCTTGGTGCTCACTTTTGATAGCATTCACCTTTCTTCAGCTTGATGACACCGAGATGACGCAATATCCTTTCGATTTTCCACTAGTACCTTTGTCCTTTTCTCTACCGGGAGTTTTTTGTTCCTGCGTTTGTTATCCCTCTTTGGGTGTTGACGGTGACTCTGTATTGCTGAGCTAGGTAGGTAGGTAGGTAGATGGGTGCCTTGTGACATAGAATCACTGCTCACTTAGACCAGGTCGGCCCATTGTGCCCAATCTTTTTAACCCTGGAAACATGTGAAACCGCTGTTAGAACCACCCAGATAATGATATGAATCTCAGGAGGTCCGCCAGCTCTACATTTCCTAAGTCCTCTAGTTCCGAAAAGAAGTAACTCTCAAGAGTCCTCATTCTTATGACGGATAGGGTAGGACAATCACACAGCAGATGACGAACAGTTTCAATTTCTTCTTCGTCCCTGCAACTTCTGCAAAAGTCGTTATATAGCACAGTGTCCAGTAATTATGCCAGAAACAACCCGTGCGTTATAACGACTAAGTTTTACCAGAGAGGTTGATCTCTTCTTGCTGAAGGCCGGCCAAAGCGCCCTGGTCTTTGCACATTTTTCCAGATGAACCCACCGTCTGTTTGCTCGACCGATGGCTTCATCTTCTATCTTTTTCCGTAAGGAACTGATTGGGTTTACTACAAAAGGGAGGGCCCGCGATAAGTGCAGCGCCGATCCTTTCCTAGCAAGCTCATCAGCCTTTTCATTTCCCTTGATATCCATGTGCCCTGGTATCCAGCAAAGGGTCACCGCATTGGCTCTAGATATCTCGTTTAGGAATGACTTGCAGATTCTCACAAGCCTCGACCTGATTACCGCGGAGTCCAGAGCCTTAACGGCTGTCTGGCTGTCTACATAGACAGTGATCGTTTTGCCAACGATATTGCTCTCACGAATAATTTCAGCAGCCTGTATGATGGCTATGACTTTGGCCTGAAGGACGCTGCAGTCGTCGTGAATTCTAAAGGAGTGGTTTATTCCTAGGGCTTTACAATAAACTCCGGCTCCCATGCCAATGCCCATCTTAGAACCATCGGTGTAGAATGCCAGCTCCTTTTTTATGCTCCTACGGTTCTTCCAGTACACTCTGTCAGGAATTCTTGTATTGCTGAGCTACAAGGCCGTTTTTTTTCAACAGTTTTGTGGCCACGTCCAAATGGTTTATAGGCACTGCGACCAGAGAGATCTATTATGCCAAAGGCCACTTTTTATGTCAGCAGTACTTCTACTTACTCTATGAAAGCAATAATTACGGCTGCGGAGGAGTTCTTTCAGTCTATTGGAGATACGATCTCCTTTAGAAAGAAGCTTCTCCTAATTCTGCACAGAGCACATAGTGTTCTCTTCTTTCACATAGTGTTCTACGGTTTCGTCCTCTTCTAAGCCGAGGCTTAGCAGCAGGTGATATCCTCCGTAATTCTCAGTTTATTAAGGTAGTTAAGTACATAATTGACAGTGACCGGTAAGGAAGCTCACAAACCTTCTTATGTCATTTCTGCGATATTTGAGGTTATCAACTGCCTTTTTGGAAGGGTTTGATGGCTCTTTTAGCTTGGCTGAGACCTTGGGATGAATGTGACACTGTTTAGGATAAATTTAAAGGCAGAACGAGATATTCCGCAGAAGGATTCAGGTCCAGTAAAGAACTCAGAGGAACCTTTCCTAGCTAGTAGGTCTGCAGTTTTATTGCCGTCAACTCTTACGTGACCCGGTACCCACGACGGTTTTGTAAACTGTCGAAGCAGCTTAGAACTGATTTGGGACTGGTCGAGTGGAAGATCAGTGCTTTAAGCGCCGGTTGACTACCGGTGAGTATATGGATGGAGGCTCCCTTAATGCCTGAGAGCAAGTTAGTTTGTGCTAGCGCAAGTCTCAATAGAGTAAAGCTCGGCCTGAAAAACCCTAAGACTCCTTCCATTTTAATAATTATGTCCATACACACGGGCGCCAAGTCCTGAATCTATTTTTGATCCGTCGGTATACCATAGGATTCCTTTTTGACCAAGCAACGATCTGCGATTATTCCATGTGTCACGGCTTGGGATCTCGGTCTCAAACCTTCTACCAAAGTGGAGTGATTTTGACGTAAAGTCAGAAACCGTGCTGAGCATATCTAGCTCGGGGAAGTCAGTGAGTAGATCCATGAGGTCCGACTTTCAAAGATTAACTGCACTGGGAATTGCCTTTTCTTTACACAAAATAGTTCATTGGTGGTGGACGCACTGTGCGGGTTATCTTTTCAATGAGCTTAGCGTCTGCGTCATATCATGGTAGTCTACTGTCAAGCGCAATAGAAGTCAGATGTAAGCTCATGAGATTGAGCCTAGCACCTTCACCGCATCGCATCCACTTTTTTTCTTTTTTAGAACTTTGGGTACTCCCATGTCTATGTATCCTTCCAGTGGTGGCAATATTTGTAGCCTTTTCAACTTTTTGCACAGTTAGGTGGCTTACAATCGCTCTTGATTGTTTCCTCCCTGGTAAAGGTTTTAAGGGCGATCTCGTCATTCGGGCACTAAACGTTGAATGCCCACTTTGAATGGTCTTGGCATGGTGTCTTTGGCGCACTCTATACTGAGGACTGAGGCCCAGGATTGCCACTCTGCGGCAAGTTCCGAAGTTACGCATCGTCCAACATATTATTAGGGATACATCCTTCCAATGAAAATCAGGTGTTTTGCTAAGCACATGACAAATTTTGAAGTTATTCACGAGATGGGAGTGTATCTTAGGCACCAAAAAGTGGCTTCCTAAATGGGACTCCGATTATCCTTGGTACTTATTCAGATTTACCAATAAAAATGCCGGTAGGCCACATCGATATTGAAATTTCAAGAATACGCTCTCAACGTTTTGCCGAAAATTTAATTTTAATTTCAAATCAACCATAACCTCCGCCAGAAGCCTGACACTTCATCAATTCTTAGAAACTGTCCTCTACCTCAATACACCTTTTCCTATCCTCCTTCCTTTCATAATAACTTTCGGTTTTCAATGCCCATGCGGCAATCCCTGACAATAACAGTCACACACACGAAAAATTATGAAGGAATATGCCCAGAAAAAAAGGACGAAGGCGAAAAAAAAACCTCCCAACATCAATACCCATCGTAATCAAATGAATGAATGTCATACATCCACTTACCGAGTTCATCCTATTTACCAAACGAATTTGCTTTTACCGTTTGATGTCCTCTACACACACTCTCCAGCAAACACACTCCGCATACAGTCTCTGCATATGTACGTATACACTAACACATACTTAATGAAATATTCAAATGGACACGAGTAATGGAATCACTTGTTAGAGAGAGGCAGGTCCTGCAAAACGAAAAAAAAAAGTGAAGCCAAATGCGCAGGCTATAGGCCAAACCAACGACTGTTACGGTCGTTACGGTGGCGTATACGTAATCTCTGCAAATTTGATTCAATGAAAAATAAATAAAGGTAACGGTTGAAGGTTCGTTAGTGGTGTATTATAGTGTTTGTGTATGTTATGGCTGTCTTTGTGTGTAAATGATGGCGGCCAGCAGACCCGGCCGGAGTGTGTTCATAATTTTGTTGCCGCACAGAAATGTTTGTGTTCTGAACTACGAGTATTTTTTTGCTTTGCTTTGTTGCTGGCCGAAAGGACATTCATAATGTCAAATGGATGCTGTCATTTAAGTCTTATTAGAGAAATATCGAAATATCTGCGGATAGTTGTGGAGAGTGAATATGATTTGGATAGTAGAAGGGGAAGGGAAATGGACAACTATACGAGTGTAAGGGAGAGTGGAGAGTAAGGGGACGTCGATAAAATCTTGGATTAAGTAAGACTTAACTGATTGGGGACACGCGTCTAGCATAATGTGGAACCTATCACAAATTGAAGGTGGGAAACGACTGTGGCGCCCTCTTTGCGACTCTATAGACATTCATTCGCACTCGAGAATGATACTGGAAAAGTTACACCACAGTGCGTCGCCTTGTTTAATTCCTTTTTTAACATCGATGAGCTCGGTGTCATCACTTCGGACCCTCATGGAGCAACGAGCGTACTCCATTGTTATCCTGCTTATGCGCAAGAGTCTTGTAAGGCCGTTTGATACCACACTGGTAAGGACCAATCAAACAAATGTTTGTAAACCTTCTCAGGGCAGGTGCATGGACGCTACATACGACATTTAGGAGACCTATACCTCTTTAATTTGTGACTACATAGCTGACCAATCCTTTAGGATCCAGCAAACGATACTGGCATCCCATTTATGGGGCATATGGGGCATTTTTGTTCGACCACACTTTAGAGACCAGAGCATCTCCAGCGGCTTTGAAGAACTCGGTACGAAGTCCATGGAGTTCAGCAGCTTTCAGTTCTGTTATCGCCATATTTATTAGACTATAGTCGGATGGGCGGGTGTCCTGTCGATTTCGGTCTTTCGAACAGTCGGTCACATTCTCGCATGTGTTGTCGTTGGGCTATATTTCCAAGAGTGCTAGCAAAGATACCTTTCTTTCTTATCCTTGCTTTAAAACTACCAAAAACGATATTAGGGTCATATCTAGGACATTGCTCGTACATTTTACAGAAGAATTCGTAGTAACACTTTCAACAAACTTCATCTTTCTCCTCTGTAGCGGACAAATAAGGCTTATGTTGGCGAATTAAGTCTCGAGACGAATTGTTTTAAGTCTTTCACTTACATTTTGAAAGCCTAAGGCTGTCGAGTATAACATTTTCGCATGCAAATAAGCTCTTGTTCAGTTCCCTGTAGCAGTCACTGTCTACCCTGGGTCGACCTATCGCACCGCATTTTCTAGACAGCGATTGTACCTACTTTAAAGCAGCCTAGAGTCCCCGCTAATTGTTCAGCTGCTCGCGGCTGATGAAGGTCAGAATATTCCACGTACAGATCTGAACGTTTTTATCCTTTTTTCGTTTTCCAGAGTCGTCAAGAGTAGATCATCCTCATCGGAGGCAATCGGTTGTTTCGTAATAAGATTGCTTTTCTCCATGCATAGACCCCTATATAAAGAGTCAGACCTCTTGGCCCGAAGTGGTCCGTTAATTCTGTCCTTATTGACTGCTGAACCGTCTACTCTGAAGTGCAACATATAAGGTTGTTCGCTAAGTCCGGAACTCCAGCATTAACTCCTTCTACGGGATTCCTCTATAGCTTCGCGCTACTGATACATCCGTCCGTTGTAGAGTCCTTTGCTGGTTACGGCATACTACTCCACATCGAATTGTTGACTATAGGTGACCCTTTGGAAGAAACAAAAAAAAGTCCTCCCATCTCCATCACTACGAACTAAGCTCTTTTCCTCGCCACATCCTAGGTGGAACAGTGTCTCTGAACTGACACAAGGTTAATCACTACGATAAACAACTTTATAAAATCGACGCTGATGGCTCATTATGGACATGACACTCCCAAAAACGTGAACACAAATACCCTCTAAATGTCATGTCCGCCAAAGTGTCAAAACTACGACCTAATTGAATGCAAACATTATCCTCCCCCAGCTCAAACAGGATTCATTCGAATTTCCAACCGGAAAATATGAAAATTCAGCAAAAACCAGGATTTACTCTAAAACACACACATACTCGTATGAAACCCCGCCACACACAATTGATTAGCAATTCAACGCCCTGTTTACTAAAAACTCCCTCCCATCCCAAGCTCCCCTGTCAAACCAACACACATGCTGTTTGTTAATTCATATTTAATCCAGACTGGGGGTGGGGGTGGCGGATGGATTTCTTGCTCCTAATCATCGAACTTTCACCATATGAACCAACTGCTGACTGACTATTTGCTAATTAATCCAACTCACCCCACCAACCCTTACGACCGACAACCCCCCCAAAAATGACTAAAGGAGAGAAAAACTGATGTTTACACACATCAGCGGGAAAGCGGGAAAAGTTTTCGACCTTTTTTTCCGTTTAGTCGTCAGATTTTCAGCTCGGAAAGAGATACACAAAGCGAGTGGAAGTGGAAAAACGATAATTTTCATATTTACTAGCGCACCAACCCCCCCACTTAATATGCCGTACACATGCAAGAAAGAGGTAAAGATGGCGCCGCCGCCGCCGCCATCAGAGACACCAGAGATGAGCTGCCTCCTACACAGAGGTGAAACTAATGACTCGTTACTTTCTCTATCATTAATTACATTAATTAAATGCTATCAACTTGACATCTATCTAATTATATTCCTGCGTTGGGATCTTTATTTGTCTGCGTGTTGCCGCAGAATGGATATTTTTGGGGTTCCCCCTCCAGTCAATGGCAGCGCCATCTTACGTTCACTTCTTGCCCAATCTCTCTCCCTTTGTCTCTCTCTGTTTTGGTGTCAAGTGAAATTGGAAGGAAAAATAAATAATCAACGGTATGATGCGGTTGGTTACAGTTACACCTACACCTACACTACACTCATTTACTATTCAGCGGAAGGTAAGACAAGGGTGTTAACCCCTCCTGCTGATAATGGAGTATCAAGGCATGAGTTGCCTTAAAACACACCGTAAGAGAAGCGCAAACAATTTGTATCACGCTTGGCATTGTGGCAGTTCTGTGGCTTTTTGAATTCCACACGCTCCGAGTGATACATGATGCAAATGGGGTGGGGGGTACGCCTCGTATGTCTTACGGCGCACCCCCATCCAAACCGAAAAAGTCACAAGGATACAAAAAAAATCAATCAATTAATGTTGCGGATAAACATGTTGTTCTCGTTATGCTGCCTCTCACTGATAGAAATATCAACTTATCCGCTGGCAACTAAACTTGGAATTCAGGTGGAGCTGAGGAGGGGTGTAAGGATATCTTTTCAACGGCGAATTCCCCGAATGGTTTTGTGTTCCTCAGCGATTGCATTGGAATAAAATTCATGGATGCCAAGATGTGGAGTTGTGGAGAAACGTAGAAGTCGGATGCAGATAAGGAGTTGAAGTTTAAATGTTGTTTGTTGAAGGATCTCTTATCCTTCGGTTGTGTTTACATTTTCGCGGTAGTAGTGTAGTACATGGAGATGGCGCTGGGGGACTGAACTTAAAAGGTGAAATTTTAAGTTAACTACTTGAGCACTCAATGGAGGTACGCTGCTGCCTTCGTGTATACATGGAATAACAGAGCGTACTTTTAATTAAAGTTTAATTATGTGTTGACGGACTGAAGGATATTTATTGCGCGCACTCCACAGGCGGATGGAGTGACGAGGTATGAGCTCAAATTTGTAAGGTAAATGGAATATTTATGTTGAAAAGTGCAGCCAAGCGAATTAAGATGTTAAGGACGAACGGCGAGAACGGCTTAGTGGCGGCGGACAAAGTTTCAAGTGTCCGGAGATGGGAGGGAAATATTAAGACTTTTGTTCAAAATGTTAAAGCTCACAGGTGTTTATTTTGTACGTAGGAGAGGTTTATGGTGCAAGAGAAAAGCGCAGACAAGAAGAGTAAGACGGATATTGGCCTTAAAGCTTATTTTCTTATATCCGGGAAACGCTGATGATCCTGAGTATCGTCTGACAGGCCGACTTATAACAGAAGAACAGTTGCAGAGGAGCTTTTGGATGACTATCAAGTGTCTGACAGAAGCAGCTCCTGAAAGAAGTCAGTTCAATAAATGACGAATAAAAACAGTGCAGCCAAACATTGTCGATTGGCGAGTATCCTGGGTCACAAACTAGGGTATGTGTGGTCCATAAAAAGGCCAACAAACTGTCCAAAATGGAAGGATACGATGTTGAAGACCATTCGCCATTCCAGGGGAGTCGAAAGGATAGCCAGTTCAATCAGCACAACCCGACTGAGGCTGTCTGTCGAAACACGCAATTTGGCAAGCGCCACGAGTCTGCAAGTAAATCAAAGAGCGCGCACGATTCAAAGCTCCAATTTCTGGTACCTCAGCAGCTTCAGACTAGCGTATGACAGCTTGAATAGGGGGGATCTTAATCGCTTGGCATCTGATTTTTGCAGCTGCAAAAACTGCTCGACGAAAGACAGGACGACATTGCTCCCAAACTCTGATTTTCGAAAGTCAGGCAGAACAAGGACAGTAGTCAAGAGTGTCGAATCGGAAGAGATTGATCTGAATATAAACAAGGGCCGGCAAGCACCTCCACGATGCCAAAAGAGCGTCGAAATGTCCCAGTAAGCCTGGACTCTGCTCTTAATTCTACCAGAAGCAACAGGGTCGAGATAAATTTGGGAATCACGCAACGATATCTGGTAGCAGAGCTCTATGGACCACAGACCTCTTCCTTGCAGCCTCAAAATGTTTCTTATTTCCAAAGACCATCGAGAACCTTGAAACAGGAGCAACAACGTGACCGACTCGATGACAATTTGCCCGATGTCAAGCAAGGACTCCAAACATCTGACAATGCAGCTTGCTACAGTTCCAACACCTTCGCTCCAGGTGAAGGATTCTCTTAAAAGGATTCCAGAAGAAATACACAATTATTTGCCACAATCTTTCCACGCTCATCCAAGCCATACCTTCAAAATAAAAGTTTTTACCTCTAAAAGGCTTAAGTGGAAAATACTTTTCTAACCATCACCCTTCCTCCTCACTCCTCGCTGAAAATTGCTTAATGTCGTTGACATCCTTTTGACAAATCATTAGAGCATTAAGAATTTTTCCCTGCCCAGGCAAGATTGTGTCCTTAATTACCATTTCCCTTTCGCGCCCTTCTATACTTTGTCTTTATCCTTTGAAATGACGGACGGTGGCGGCGGCGGCGGCGGCGGCGGGCGTGCTAATTGAAATTTGTTGATACCGAGACGATGAATTCCCAAGGTAACGTCTGATGTCCTGCCGTAGCTCAAAGAAACTCAGACAGACAAAAATTTTTCGTCAGATTCTTGCTTTTGTCCTGATTATTGAGGTGGAATTTGCCATCATCCGCACAGTTGTCATTCTCGCGCGAATTCTCTTTGTCCCGTCTCGTGACTATCCTTTGAGTGGTACTGCACACAACCAATATCCTTTCGCTTGTCACAATTTATTATTCATATCGCTTGGTGGGGTTTTGATCCTTCAATGAAGTAGAACGCTAGACAAGTGAAATGCTTTATACAGGGAGAAGCTGTACGGGATCTATCGTTGGAGATGAATTTGCATAGCCCCTGCCACAATCGAGGTCAATTGCCGTGTGAAGGGCTCTTCTAAAAATGGTGCCGCGCTGGAAATATTTTCGGGGAGCAAATTTAGCACAAAACTTCTTATTTACCAATCGCCCTCGCTCTCTCTCTGTCTCGAAGGCATTTAAGGTAGTCAGCCCCCCCTGGAGTGTGTCAAACCCTTTTGTGGAGGTAATTAAAATGCATGACTTAATAAGGAGCAGGATATCTTCGAATAAGGAGTAGAACTGAGATGGAGACCTTCGGCTTCCTTAAGTTCAGCATCATGTTCGCACCTAATGGACTCCAATTTGAGGGAATTAGTTGTTGCCAAAGGTGCCAGGAGTCCTGTCGACGATAACTGTTTTCCGCAAGGCAACAGCATCAAGATAAAGGGGAGGGAGCATCGGCAGGCAGTCAGGACATTGTTGAAAGCTAAATTCCAAATGGAAATACACTGTGTGCCTCATAAAAATGCTGATTTTATTTCCTTGTATTTATTAGGAACGGATGTTGTTGGTGTGGCACAGTGGGGGCAGGTAGGGTGGGGTTAGTAAGACATGGAAATTCCATTGGATTTGGATGGATATTTTCGCATGGATATCAGGATGAGTCGTCGTAGTCATCGTTGTCGTTGTCCTTGTCGAATGGATGTGTCTACGTTGGCAGGAAATTTTTAATGGCTATTTCGTGATCTTATTCTTAAGGTGGGTTCACCCGATAGGTGATGGGGTGGGTGGTGGTGGTGGCAGACGATATGTGCATGTTGAGCGTATTTGGAGCGGTAGTAAAATATACGAAAACACGGTTGTCCTCTTAGGGTTAAGTCCTTAGAATTGGCCATTAAAAATGTTTGCCCGGGGTGAGGAAGCTTGTAAGAAAGATAATTATTTGTGAATGACGCAAGAAGTTTCCTGTTCGTGTGGTTATGTTGGGAAAGAGGGCTGCTAGAAGTTGCAACCGTGGATTAGGCGGATTGTGCTTTGTGGACAGGCGCAAATGGAGCTTGTAGCAGATGTTACACATGTGTACAAACTAACGAGTGAGAATGTACAGATTGTGGTCAGGGTAAGAGAAACAGGAACATGTAACCAGGGGATGGATGACACACTGGGGTTGATTCCAATCATTGGAACTCGGTTGGAAATTATTTCTGAATGAATCTATTTTTTGGTGTGAATAGTCAACGGGGACTTTAGCCTCTCAATCAATTCCAGAATTCAGCCCAACTTCATCTGGGATGAATTGAAGGAACATAGTTACTCGAATGCTCGGGCTCTCGGGGTTTCACACCAAATCTTAAAATATTTCGCCGAAATTTCGAACTTGTAGGACCAGAATCAACAGGCGTCTCCATGCGATTTTCGGTACTGAATTCAGTACTGCATCGAGACGCCTGTTGATTCTGGCCCTGAATAGCTCAAGAGTTTCGGAAGAAATGCATCTGAAGACTCGAGTTTCCAACAGATTCCACAGTCTGAGTATCTGTCGTGGAAGGGTGGTAAAGACTCAAGACTATTGCTAGCCTTCGATGAGCCAGTAGTTTAGCCTTAAGGCACTGATTCTTCTGCTCATGAGTCCGCTGTTTCACTTACTTTGTGGCATGCGGAGCAGTCTTGTCGGAATAAGCTCAATGCTGAGCAAATGCAGCCCACAAAAATTGCTTATCATTAGATACGTTTCTCCGCTGTTAAGTTAGTGCCGCATCCAGCTTCGCTCTTACAAAAAAAAAGGACTCTAACACCGTTGGACCAATGTTTTGCGTCCTTGATCAGAGCCAATGTTATTCACGCAATTTAACAGAGGTAGTCTAGTGAGAGGTGTTCTCTCCTTTGCTCTGGTTGCTGATCTGCGACATCCCAATCCTGCTTTATGGCTCTGAAGCATGGAGAGCGAATGGGCCTCAATATTCTGGCCCGCAGATTTTTCGAATATAACCCGGAAGGACGACGCAGTAGAGGCCTAAGATGGCGTGCACCAGTAGAAGGGGACCACAATCAATTTTCAGTGCACAACTGGAGGCAGTTAGCCAAAGACCGGGCTAACTGGAGAGGCTTGTTGGTTGAGGCCCATGTTCACTCCGGACTGTAGCGCCATTAAGTAAGTAAAATGGTCGCGACAATAAAATAAAGAGTCTATGCAGAGATACGATTAAGATAGTCATGTATACGACGTTGTTGGAATCTTGAGCATAATGTTGAAACTTAGTTCCAGTTCCCACCTCTGATGTGGCAGCAGATTTGAAGTGCTCGAGTGCCTTTATCGATTATCGGGTTCCAAGAAAAATTGGGGGCTAGGACCACCCTCAAAAATACGTTCCTTCTTATAGAAGTTGAATGGTTTCGCCACATATGGGGAGCGAGTTAGAGGACTTAGATTCCTTCTAATCGTTGTTTTCGGCAGTTTTACAGAGAGAGAGAGACCTACGCTGAGTCAGCATCTCTGTAATGCAGAAAGTTCCTACGGCAGCACCTCTGCAAAGAGTAAAGTGTAGTGTCTTCAGGCTGACGGAATAGTTCACTTTAAAGTCGCTGACAATAGGAGCATATCGCAACCAAGTCTCTAACTTACTCTGGTACATCGTCTGTGCTTATTAGCGTCCATATACCACGTTCCTCATTGTGGATGAATGACCCTAAATCATCCCTGCGAGAGCCTTTTCAGTCCTATAAATCCATGTATGCTGGTCCATCTTAGACCCCGATACACCCACCATCCAGCTGCACCTTCCTAAGCAAAAACAAAACCCACTTTGTATTCCTTATTCCTCGTTCATAAGAAATCTATTTTCTCCTTGTATACTGTTTTTCAATGATCTAATGAATAACTGTAAATTTCGTCTGAAGACTTCCTTCTCATTCTCATCATAATTTGAATCATTCATTATGCATTGCGTTGCATTTCCAAGGACCTCCTTCATCCTGAGAATCTTTAGAAAACCGGAAAGCGAAAAGCCATGAAAAAAACGAGTGAAATTGCATGAGAAAAGGACACTCCATCGCCACTGACTTACCTCTCGATTCTTGTTGGCATGAAGCCGTAAATACTTGCAGCACAACTGCTCGACACGTTTTTGTGCGCCCTTATAGTCATCCAGTAAGCTATCGTACTTGGCTTGAAGGATCTCCAGTTCGCATTGCGTGTCTCTTAGTTTTCTATCCTTCTTTTCCAGTTGCCTACGGCACTGTTGATATGACATGGACAGCTCATGATATCTGATAACATGATGGTGTTTGGTGGTGGTGTGTCACAAGAGGGATGACAAAATGGAAAATAGAACGAACCTGTGTCGTATCAAAAGTGGACTAATTGACTCGAACGCATCAACGGAATTCCTTGAGTAATGCCAACGGGACGGTTCCATTGAGCCAGATGATTCTGACCCAGATGAAGATGTTGATGAATCTACACGACGCATCAGCTGGGCCAGTCGTTGATTTCGATTACGTTCCACGTCCAGAGATGTCCGCAAGTCTTGCAATTGTTCGCTCTGAACCTGCAGTGTTGTACGGAGGTCGAGTTCATTACGATGCTGTTCCATGATATTCAATTCGAGTTCTGTTATTGTCGCGTGGATGTCCTCTAGGACGTCGCGTTGCGATTTTGCTGATGAGTAAGATGGCTTTGATGGAGTTGACGGTCTTGATGCTTTTAGATTAACTTTAACGCTAGATGACATTCTTTAATTTCTCATTCGGGTGAGAGATGTAGGGTCTGATGGTTGTGAGGCGTAAGAAAGATGGATGGGAAAAAACGCGGCAATCTAATTATAAGCTAGCTAGCGGATTGTTGACAACGAACAATTCAAAATATAAAAAAAAGTGACAGCCGAGTTGAGGCGTCAGTTAGCTAAAGGGTGCTGTTCAGAGAAAAAACGGACAAGTAGATTTTATCGCTCTGAAGTGTTGTAAGTGTATTTCTGGCACTGCGACGGTAGTTATGCACATTCGCGAACTTTATCGAGTAAAGTCGTATAAACTGTCAAATGTTGAAGATCATTATCTAAGACAACAACCCGATTTATATGTTCTTCTCCAAGAGATGGCAGCAAAACAAAACCTATTTTTTTATCTGGCGTAGATTCGGATGTACAAGCAAAGCTGAGGCACCGCGGTTTCATAAGGAATGGAATGTGCGACCCCTAGAGGTGTTGGAGAGTGCGTTCTTTACTCCAGGACAATTTCGTTGCTAAATATACACTTTTCGAGGTGGAAGATACTGATCATTCCAAAAAAGTATCGAGGAAGGAGGCATAGTCTGCATTTCTGATCCCATGAAAGGTAAGGTTAAGTGGGTATCCCTGTTCAGTAAGAGACTGAAGCTGAATGTCTGTTGTGAGATGATCACAAGGCCAATACACGCTTTTTCAGACGACAAGGGCTGGTAATGATCGCCGTCAAGGTTCAGGTCTCACCTCGTATGCTACGTCGTGCTTCGTTGGACGCATTCTTTGAAATAGTTTCTCCGCAAAAGGGGTTCAAGGGCATTGTGTGATATTAAGGGCTCTTCCTGACCAAGGAGTCTGTTTTTTTGATTTCAGTACAACATGCCGGGATCCACTGAAAATTTTGAAGTTGTGTGGACAAGCTCAAATGTGCAGTCTTCCGAGTAAGGTTTGATTAAGAAAATAGTTTTAGACAACATCTTCTATAAAAATGTCCTGACAACAGTCCTACTAAGTGAAGTCTGTGAAAAAGGCCGGCCCTGCACAATATCATTCACACTATTGAAGGTTCCATGATGTATGCGGAACCAGTTCCTAACCTTTTTCTGGACTTAGAAGGAGCCTTTCGCTATATTTAAATCCAGACTGTAACGAGAGCCCACACTGGATGGACGTCAATGCAGTCATAGCTGCAACTTGCAACAAACTGGACTAACATGTGACTAAGGCAAGATCGACGTTATTCTCTTCAGTGAAAGGTACATGATGAACGACTACCGAACTCCTTATTTAGACGGAGTAAGACAGAAGCTATCCTTAGACAAGAAACATAGAAACATAGTTACAAATGCCCCGAGGTCATATTGGTTGCGTCAGAAGGCCTTCAATAGGAAAGGTTGAAGTCCTAAAATGCTCGCTATCATATGATGAGAAGCCGTTAATAATACAGATTCATGTTCCTGACCGGCGTACGTTCCCGACGTTTAGTCGTAGTCCTTTGACGCTCCGGGTCGTAATACCATTCCAGGGGGATTCTTTATCGAGTCTAGTGTCTCACTCGTATCTTTGAGTTTTTAACGTGACCAGAAAACTACCCCGACGGTACAACCCTTCTTTTGCTGTACAATGCTCCCTAGGCGTGAAAAATGTTTGACTTTATAACAATACTTTCCGTGCTCTAAAGTTTGCTAAGCATAAGACAAGAGGGGCTCAAGGATGTTGATATCGGCCCGCGGTCTGTGTAGGACTTTTAAGTTTTGTACATTCAAAATATCTTTCAGTCTTCCCTGGGCGGCTTCTTGTAAGAAAAACGGACTTATTGTAAGAGAGTCTACGACATTTGAACCAGCAAGGACATCCTTGAGAAGCAGATCAAGAGTCGCTTCCTTCTTCTGTGTCTAACTTCCGTATCGTTGATCTGTCTTCGGGATTAAAAACCAAATCCTTTAGACAAACGATTTATGCATCAAGAGTTCAAGGCTCTCGTTTAAAAATGCACTTTCAACTCAGAGTCTCGATTAAACTCCTTCCAGGACCAAGAACAGAGCATTCGACAATGCACATGAGAAAGTTGTGTCAATAGAAAGTCTATGAATACTGACTGTGACCGTCTCGCAAGCCTATTGTCCTCAAGTGAATCTAGGGCATCTATGCCCGAGTTGCTTCCTCTCTCCATTTACAGGCAAAGAAAGGAAACTTATACGCATTTCCATTAAAATGGTTGCTCACATGGGGTTGCAGGGTAACAGTTATGACTAGTATATGGCCTCCATACTCTCTCTAGCTAACCATGTGCCTAAATATCGACTTTTCATTCATTCCATTCGTACTTACATTTTACAGGATATCATACATTCATCGTCTCAGGGAGAGGGAAGCAAGAAAAGGACTGCATACAATTTTCCCGGGGCCCCATTATGCCTGCATTGCAGTTTTCCTGATGAATAACTATTAAATTACTGCCTGTACTGTGGGTCTGCCCTACACCCATACTCGTGAATGCGGAATGGGAAGTAGGATATGCGTGTGTGCGATGCATTTTATGAGTGTGTGTGTACATAGGATAGCACCCACTAAAAACTCGTGTGAGAACAAGAATAGGAGAGAGGATAACATATCCTGAAGTTATCGTAGGAAATTTTCCTACCTTACATCTTTCTTTATTCACTATCCGCCTGTGGCTGCAACAAGGAAACAAGAGTAGCGCTGTAAGGAAACAGGACTTGGAGTAGAAGAAGTCTTTTTGGCGTAATTAAAACTGCCAGACGCTCTCATAAACAGGCGTTTAACTGGTGTTTACTGTTTATGTCGTTCTTCGTGTTCTTTGCGTTGTTGTTGTAAGTCTCCTGCTGTGCTGCTCCTGTCACCAATAGTTTTCTGGAAAATTTTACGAATACACAGTAAAAATTAACTCAAACCGAGGATATTGTGCGCAAAAATGTGTACAAAGTTGAAATTAGTTTTGCTCGGTGATGTAATTAATTTTTTCTCCTCCTCATTTTGGGAGCCTTTGGTGGGCAGATGAGGGGGACGAGATGAGTCAAAAAAGGCCTTAAAATGTTAACTTTTGTTTTGATACATGAAGCGTACAAGTAGAAAATATTATTTTTGAAGTGTTAGTGGTTTTTAGTTTTAGTTTTTAGTCGATTGTGTTGCTTGAAGTGAAAGGGGTTGGAGGCGTTTGGAAAACTTTGACTTTTACGAAATTTCAAAGTCAAAGTTAGCTAGTGTCAAGCTGAGAGTGAAGGAGATTGTGGTACTGGCTGTCGTTTGTGCCATTTTTCTTAGCTTAGAGATCCCTACGCTTACACTGGCCTTTGGACTAAAATTAGGCATCGAAAAGCTTTTAGACCCTAAGTCGAAAATGTCGCTGAATTTTGAACATACACACCAAAATGATTTTCCAAAAAGGCGATTGACTTCATTTCGGAATCTAAGTCTACTTGACAATTTAGCGACTTTGCTAATTTTGACATTTCATTCACACTTCACTTCTTTTTCTTTTTCTAGTCGCAGGTCTGACCGACCACCAAGAACAAAACCAAAAAATTGTGAGGTTAAACTCTGGAGAATGTCTTGGTCGGCGAATGTGAATTGAGTTCCACATCTGTGGAATGTGAATAAAATTTGACAGTTTGCCAGTTCGTAGTTCGCCCATTGGCCGGTCGGTGAGCTGTGAATGGGCAACTCTTTGATTGACTTTAAGCAAAACATTGTGTGTAAGGCTTAGGAAATCCCAAAGAACGGTCGAAGTTGTATGGACTGATCCCTAAGAATAGTTTATGCTACTGACTATGTATTTTAGTGACAGAAACTATAAATTTAGAGCACATTTCTACATTGGCTAACATTGCTGATATTCTAATTAAAGCCATAAGCCCTTTCTAGGCCTCAATTATACCAACGCTACTGCATCCAAGTTGGACCAAAATTAGAAGCTGGCCCGATTCTTAAGTTAAAAATTGTCTGGGATGCCAGAAATTGTTTTTTTAAAGGGTGAACTCTAGCGAAAAAGCTTCAACCCCGCTATAACGTGGATGACGAACAGAGTCCGGTTAAATTTTAATACATCCTCTTCTATTGGTCAGAGCTAGTCTGTTTTTTTTTTTCTCTAGAGTCCCTCCCTAGGACCCTCTAAAGTCCCTTCGGAGGTCCTTCTGCTCCACATTACCTAGGTCCTGCAATTCCGGAACAGAAATAACTTCCGCGAGTCCTCATTCCTCTAACGGATAGGGCAGGACTGCAACCGAGTCTCTCCGCGTGAACGCCAATGGCGCAATATCCAGTAATTACGCCGGAAACGACCCGTGCGTTATATCGACTAAGTTTTACCAGAGAGGTTGTTCTCTTCTTGCTGAAGGCCGGCTATGGCGCCCTGGCCGTTGCGCATGTTTCCAGATGAACACAGCGTCTGTTTGCTCGACCGGTGGCTTCATCTTCTGTCTCCTTCCGTAAGGAACTGATCGGGGTTACTACAAAAGGGAGGGCCTGCGATAAGTGCAGTGCCGACTCTTTCCTAGCAAACTCGTCAGCCCTTTCGTTTCCTTCGATATCCATATGCTCTGAAACCCAGCAAAGGGTCACCGCATTGGCTCTAGATATCTCGTTTAAGAGTGACTTGCAGATTCTCACAAGCCTCGACCTAATTGCAACAGAGTCCAGGGCCTTGACGGCTGCCTGGCTGGCTATACAGACAGTGATCGTTTTGCCAACGATATTACTCTCGCGAATAATTTCAGCAGCCAGTATGATGGCTGTGGCTTCCCGAAAACTACATCGTCAGCATAGGTCGTCGCGTTGAAGCTGTTTTCCTTCAGTATTACCAACATCTCATTCACTACAAGGAGCTATATAAGAGGAGACAGAACTCCGCCTTGGGGGGTTCCTCTGCAGACCCTTCTCCTTCTTGATTGAAGCATCTGTGCAATCCAATTGCAGTTCTCCCTAACTCCGAAACCTTAATATCTAATGCTTCCAACCACAGTTAGCGTGGTAGTACCTACCACATAAGCTGCAGGTGCCATTTTCTAGAATTTTCATCTTCCATAGATGACACCTGAAGCTGTTGTGTCCTGTGAACGTCACTAGTACTCCCTTGAGCATTTCTCTGTAAGTCATTTAGATTTCTACTTTACTACGGCCTACAGACCATTAATCCACTGTGCATAAGTTTGCCTTTCTGTTTCGTTATGACCAACGTTTTCGATGTTCATTACTTGCCTCCACCCTCACTCTTTGTCTGCCTAACGATATTCCAGAACCCAGTAATTTCTTGCTTGTTATTGCCTTCAGTCCTACGAGTCCTTTCTCCTAAGCTAATGTCACTTCAAAATTAAGTCTTAAGGTCTGCATTTCGTTTACGTCAATAGAACCAAAAGAAGCGGCAATAGTACTTCACCCTGTGGTACCTATGCCAGCTACTGCTTGAAGCTGATGTTACTATCCAGCTCTCAAGTATTGCTGCTATATCTGTGTGGAAGGGAACGAATTAGTACCCATCGGTTGGAGTTGACCACTCCTTGAAAGTTCCCCACGGATATAGCTGACACTTTTTCCACCACTCTACATAAATTACTGCACCAGCCACAGAATGACTTTCAGGACATTCTTTCTCCCTTTCACTTAATTCATTTACCAAATGAAATTAAAAACTTCCTCGAAAAGATCCTTCCAAACGAAGACATTATTTCAACTTTTTCTTCCTTACAAAGTGCATTATTTGCATCTCTAGCCTGTATACCCATTTCGCCCAAAAACAAAGGAACTTTCCGCCATCCTTCTTCCCCATCCTGCTGACACTTTAATTCGAAAAAGAAAAACTATTGTCATTATGTCATTAGTTACCATTTCGTTTCTCTAATTCAATTGTCAGTAGAAACTTCCAGCATCTGGTGCAGGAAGGCTCTGCGTTCCACCCAACCTCCAGGTGGAACAGGTGGTGATGATGCCACACCGTCACACCATCATACGACCACAAAAAAAAAAAGTTTGAGGACAATATGCTTCTTCTTGAATTATTATTAGATATTCCTCCTTTCTGACGGCTAGAAACTCGATAAAGTTTTATTAGTTTCGATCTACTCGTTGTCTTTGCTCATCAGCACGTTATCCTTAGAAAAAAAACACTGAAAAAAAACTTGAAAAGGAAGGAAGCCTCCTCACTGTCTCTCTTTTTCTCTCAAAGTCATGCATAATTGAACTCGATTACGTTAAGCTTAAGGTAGCTTGGGATAGAATCATGAAAACAGGAAAAAAAAAAGGGGGGGCTCTTTAGCTACTCGCGTATATCCTTTCATCCTTTGAAGAGTTTTTGTGTGTGTCTCCATGTGCCCCTGCCGCCTGTATAGACAGACACACAGCTCCTCATTATCCTCATCATCATCCGCAAAATTCCTTTGATAATCAGTTTAGAGTGAGACAGAAATAAACAGAGGGAGAGAAAGAGTGACGGCACAAGGAAAACTTTTTGATAGAATAATTATCACCAGGCATAGACGGAGGGAAGAGGATATGCGCGCCTATCCGCAGAAGCCTATGACACTCCAACAGAGATGAGAATTTCCTTCTACAGGGATTAAAACCCAACGAATCTCGGTAGAAAAGAAACCAAATTCTTAGAACCAGATAAGGATATGCACGACCGAGAGATGAGGAAACTTATCTCTGATTCAAAGCGTTCTGAGAGGGAAGGACCAACTTTCACTATGAATTGAGAGAGAGACGACAGTGAAAAAGTTTTACCCTGTACAAGGATCAAAGGAACCCGTTGCTATTGACGACTCCTATGCCTTCGCTTACATCTCGTATGGAATCTTAAGTCTTCAAGATGGCGTTTCCCCAAGAAAAAACCAAAACAGAGACGCTATGGAAAAATCTCAGCGAAAAATTAACGAAGCAATTGACACTCGAATAATCTTGTATCTGTGTTCGCAGAAGGTGTGGTGGGGGATATCCTTGAAAATTAGCATTGTACTTCAATTTGGCAAAGAGTCAGAGTCTTTTAGAGGTTCCTCCCAGGACGACTACCGGGTGGAGTTAGAAGTTTCCCGAGTTTTATTATTTCGACGTGCGGCATGTGATAAAGTTACACCGCAGGATACTTAAGGTTGTCGTCTGGAGGTTTTCAGTTTTTTTTTTTTTTTTGTTTCCGCACAGGCGGAAGGATGATATGCACTATTTGCCGCAGCGTGAATTAAGTTGACTGTCAATGTGTCTGCGGGGAATTTCAAGGGAACGAAAGTTTTGTGGTGCATGAAAGGCGCACACTCACACGCGACGATTAATTATTGAGCAGGACGAATGGAAAGGTGAAGTTTTAACTTTAAATTGAGAAATAAAACGGTTGCGTGCTATAGTGGCTAGGAAGCGGTAAAGTTGGAGAACACTGTTTAAGTATTCATTGTTGGAAGGATTGACTTGTCACAGATACGAGTGCCATCATTGAGTCACTCCGGTAAGGAAGTGCACGTGCATGTCGGGAGTGGTGCTCTATTTCTTGACTTGGCTGTCGGTCATCATTCCTTTCACGTCCAAGTTCGCATGCCAGCAGTCAAGCAAAATGCAGGCGCAAAATAACTGGGGTCCGGGGTCCTTAATTATGTGCTAAGCTACAGTGTTTGCTTCTTTCAAGCTGCAGGTAAAGTGTTTGTGAGCTGACAATGGAAAGGTGAAGTCCTTACATTTATAGTACGAAAAGTGGGACATTTTTGCCAGGCGTCGTCTACTGCATCAGCTCCAAATATATTCCTCCTGATACGAGCAAGGACAGGATAACGGCAGAGAAAAAGTTTTGCATTGCTGTCGTGTTCAGGCAACACTTGGTAACAGCAGCACAACAAAGACGGTCAGTAGAGGTATTCCACAAGGTGGAGTTATCTCTTCCCTGCTTTGGACTTAGGCAATGAGTAAGATCGTGGTGCGGCTTATTAGGAAGGGGCTTAAGGTGGTCGCGTATGCGGATGACGTGGTTATATTGGTGTCAGGAAAGTTCCTCTCCACGATAAGTTAAATCATAGAGAGTGCTCTGGATAAGATATCTTCATGTGCCACAAGCAGTGGACTTGGACTTAATCCGGATAAGACCGAAATGACGCTTGTTACCACAAAAAGGAAGATTCCCCGATCGGCAAATCGATACCAGGTATTGCTAGAATTGTAGCTATCATTACAGACCATTTGTCAGTTGGAGACCACGTAGCGAAGCTCGGTATTCCCCACAACACTTTTTGTAGAAGCTGCAAGGACACTAACGAGAAAGAATCTCTTCGCCATTTCCACTGCAGATGTATGGCCCTGGCGAGGGCCAAGCTGCTTACAACCGATAAACCCTTCTTCGAGGATCTCAACTGAAATAGAGTTTGAAGGTCTCTTTCTTTGCACGAGGTTTGTGGCAACGAAACGGCGCACTTCAGCGCTAATTGGGTTCTCCTTGAACCACCGCTTCGCCCACCTACCTACCTCGCGTCGCTTAAGAACAACCACATTTGGGTGCATGGCATAATCGAAATGATTCAGGAAGGAAAGCCGAAGATTTTATATAGATTTGCAGGCTTAGTCGTTCCCTTAAACAAGGGATCGGGCAAACGATGCCAAGGTGCCCAACCATACTTGCAGGAGGGTTAAGGTATGGAATGTTCACACAAAAGAGAAAACTGCCCCTTCGGTCGATTGGAAGGAATCTACTCTTTCTCTGCCGAATCTGCTCATGAGAATTGGGAAACTTTCATGGCAGACATGGATCTCGAACGCTTGTTAGATATTCCCTTGAGATGAGGCTGTGAAAATGACCTCTGACACAAGATCACTTCTAGAAAATCTCAGTCCAGACTGAACTGTTGACGGAAGTGGAGTGCATATCTTCTCCTTCCACCATATCATGAAACGTAGTTGATTCAAAAGATCACATTTCGACCACCCACCCACTTAAAGTCCCTTAAAGTCAGTCTTCCAGTACCTTCGCACGCCCTTGAGTATTCAGGTTTGAGGGGGAAAAATTCACCATCAAAGAGACCAGCCACACTGCCCCCTTTCTCCTGCACAATAGCATAATCAACTGTCATCATCATTATGGCAGGCAACCTTGTCCTCACTTCTCCATCATTCTACCTGTCTGCCGCCATGCATTCAATCCAATCAAATCTGAAGCACTTTCAAATACTGCTCCACTCCATCTTCATCATCGTAATTAATATTTCTTCGTTTTGTTGGTCCATTTATGGGCAACCACCACCACCCCCTGGCGACCCTATTCATTGGACATCCTTCACTCATTACATCACAAGTCGCCGTCATCCGTTCATGAATGCATATCTCCAATTGCAATGCAGAAAAAGCAAGATGTCGGTCGGTCAATGTTGGCCACAACCCTCCCCCACCCTCCAATTGGAATCAGATCAGCTGCAGATGGAAGGTCGACCATCTGGCACAATCCTTATTCATAACTCGGCTAAACATCGAATTACCATTTAGAATAATTGCCATATTCAGCATTCATCCTGGCGAGAGTCAAGGCTTCGCCTTACCGTTAACTGGGTTCCACTCCCTCGAATGCCATGCGGGAACAAATGCTTTCAATTCCTCGCAGCTCGCTGTGTGCAACAAAATGTATAAGATTTCGAAACTTGTGAGGCATAAAGGATTTACCGTAGTTTCGCTACGGCATCTTGGCCTGGTTTCGACTCTTATTGGCGCCCAACGTGGGGGAACTCCATAATAGTTATGCGGTGCTGTTGTGTGGTTCTTGTGCGTCTATGTGAAACTGCAGCCTCAAGCTATTGGCTGGTTATCTCTGTATGTGTTTGTACTCGTATCTGTGTGCGTATGGAGATGAAGACTTCAGAAGAGCTTCTTGGTTTAAATGGGAGAAGCAGTTTTCTTTCAAGTTCACTTCATGTGGAAGATTGTTCCAAATTGAAAATCTCTATGCATACGCTCTGCGTTGAGCAGGGATATTATTGCGTTTCGTTTGTTGTGGGATTGTGGATGTGTGCGTGTGAAGTGGAAGGGGAGGGGGCAATTATAATTGTATGAAACTCCTTACAGGCGTTCTGGGCTATGGAGGGTATGGGAAGCGTAAAACTTAATTTTCCACAAACGTTTTTGTTAAGGTTCAGTTGAGTTGAGTTGAGTTGTGAGTGTGGAAGGGGATTGCCTCAAAAATAGGGTCAAGCAGAGCCGGCTTTAGTGGATTAAAATGGGATTTTTCATACATTAAGTTATTCACGCGGTTCAAGGACGATTTGGAGAGTTTGAAGGGGTTTCCTTTGTTGCTGAAAGTCCTTGTAAAAAAAAACTGCGTGAATGGATAGGAGTTCTCCTTGAAACTCAAACTGGAACAATGCGATCGGAGAAGAATTGAAGTGAAGTTGTAGTGTCCAACAAGTGGACAGCAGAGGATGGCATGGGGAAAAAAGTGTGTATGCACCACGTTTACAGACTGCGAATTAAGTTCGTAATGGTTCTCACGCACGAAACTTATGCTGACACCAGAAGTGATGGCTTACGAGTGGCTTATGACCTTATGCAGTCCAGGCTTTACCTTAACATGGTCGCGCTTACTACCAGCGAACATAATCCGAAGAATTCTAGACTTGGTTGGTTCACAGATACTCTTGATACGACTTTTTATATGGTTCCCAGGTGCAAGATTAGTCCCTGTTAGGAGCCATGGCATCGGGAGAGGATTTGTTTGGCTGCAATAAGACGTTGTATCGCCAGGTTAAGTTGGACAGGAAGCTGACAAAGGCTCACTTAGACTATCCATAAGTCCATTATGTCCAACTTTGTGTCGTTAGGGAACTATAACAGGGAACTTCCAAGAAAACTTGAACAGACTGAAGGAGAGTAGGAGGATAATTGAGAACGCCATCACGGTCGATATTGGCTTTAATACGCCATCAACAGAACGGGGAATGAGTACTAAGGACTGGAGGAAAAAAAAAATTCTGAAGGTGGAATCTATGGTAAGGAGAGATCATATCCGACATCACTTTTATATCACTTTCCGTCTTCCAAATCATTGTAGTAGAAGCCCTATCTTACTTACTTAAATCCTTTAAACTCTCGGGGGGCATAGGGCGTCAACAACGCCTGCGCGCCATCTTGTTCGGAGTTCTGCAACTCGTTTCAACTCTCTCCAACTCATTCGTAAAGAGCTCGATTCCTCTTCGACTGTTCTGCGCCACGTATGCCTAGGGCATCCCGCTGTTCTGCCAGCCCGGATGAGCGGATTCCACTGCATGGCGATCTTCGCAATGGAATTGTCTTCGCGCCGTAGGGTGTGTCCAATCCACTGCCACTTTCTCCTCCGTATAGTAAAGTTTATAGGTTCTTGGCCCGTTCTCTGATAAAGCTGTTCGTTGAAGACACAGTTCGGCCAAAAAATCCTCAGGTTGATTCTTAAACTTTTATTTACGAAGACTTAGTGGTGTCCACCTACCAGGTACTGCACCCATAAAGCATCACCGATTCTACGTTGGAGCGGAACAGTCGCAGCTTGGTTCTTAAGCTGATAACATTGCTTCTCCAGATTTTGGATAGCATTCCGAACACAGCTTTAGCCTTCCCGATTCTGCTGCGCACATCCAGTTCGGTGCCACAGCGGTTAGCCGAGACCACACTTCCTAGATAAAGGAAGTTGTCAGCTTTCTCGACTTCCTGCCCGGCAATGTTGAGTTGAGCGCGGGTGACAGAAGTACTTAGGGCTTTTGCTTTGGCTGTATTTATTTTTCTAGATCGTGGGCCATCATATGAAGGTCCATTATCCGATATGAAAGTAGGCAAACATCGTCAGCGTAGTCTAGATGTTTAAGGTAAGATGTCATTGTCCAACGAATTCCATAGTTACATCGCTGATAACCACCAGGAACAATAGTGGTGACAGTATGCACCCCTGACGTACTCCACTTTGGACTTCAAAATCGTCCGACACCTTACCATTATGTAAAACGTGACACTTACCACCCTCGTATGTAGCCTTGATATAGCTATGAGTTTTTCTCATATCTGTTAGAGATATCCGCATCTTTTCAGATAGCCAAGCAGCCATCAAGTCCTTCGACTCGATCTCTATAACTTCCTTAGTAGCTCTAGACTGCCGATCGTCTCTCACGGAGATGGCCGAGCAGTTCAATATTCACCCGTGTTAGGTGCCGGGGCATAGAGACATTCCAGGGAATTGAAAGGCCGATGAACTCGGCGGAATGGGAACAGCTGTACTCATTCTGCCGGACAAAAGCACTTAAGTATACTAATCGCTACATGCAAACAAAAATTCAAGCTGGATGCTATCCAAAGTGCAAATCTTAGGTGGACAAGTGGACCAACATGTCTAGCTAAAACGCTCTAAGAATTTGATTTCTCTCAATAGATTGCATATCGGCACTGCAAAAGGTGTCATCACTGGACACTGTCTAATAGGCAAGCACGTACGACTTCTTCAGAAGCTATATGGATGAAGAAGAGGAGGGAACTACTGCTCTCCTTCTTTGTTTCTGAGCTCACTTAGGAGCCCCCTATTACCACGATATAGGATGATGGATATCAAGATTAAGAGCCTCCTCCTCAAAATGGTTTAACGAGTGAGTAGAGAGGAACTTTCTCTCATGATCCACGTGGTATCACAATGGACCTACCATTGGCCTTAGTGTGTTGGCGACTCCTAGCTGGCAGCCACTTAACCCTAACCTAGCCACGGCATATGACGTAGGTCACTTTAAATTTATTTGCTACACAAGCGATCATTAAAAGATAGTCCATGATCCACAAGCCACCAATTCGATATGATCCCATGGCTCCAGCAATACAAAGGCGTGTCGGTCTACACATCCGTCGCTGCGATTAGACTTGCTGTTTGGTTAGCTCTTTTGCTTGTTATAGGTGATCTTACTCCTCTCACAATGCCAATTCAAATATATCTCGGGATGCTTGGACCTATCAGCTCGACTGCTCTAAATAATGAGAGAACGGGTTGCCCTTCTTGTGATCCCCTCTGTTTTTTCTCAGATCGGTCTACTGTCCAGGCTTAGCTCTAGAAAATTAACTTCTTCGACTAGTACCACTGTCGTGCCTGCTTGGTTTCTATCGTTGATGTTTGCTTAGATTTCATTCAATTTTTTTCTGGAGTCACATTGTAGCTTAAGTTACGCTTGGTTAGAAACATTGGTGCTCCACGGCCCACTTAGACCGCACAGAGCCCAGTCCAACCGCTAGTTAAACCCAGATAAATGAATAAATCCCAAATTGAGTTCCATGTTTCGCAGATCCTTTGTGAGCGATGACGTAAGGCAAAGAATGGGAAACGGATTCTAATCCATCTTCGTTCATCGAGCGGATTCAATAAATTCCTTGCCTCAATTTCTGTATGTTGTGATGGCACATGAAGCGCTTATGTGGGATCCTAGCCATATGTCCTGACACCAAGCAGATGGTTAACTTGTTGATTGTTGATATCCTTTAGCTTTGTTTTGCACATTTTTACGAGCTTGTGTCCTGTCACGGTTGTTCGTCAGCAATTCGCTCAGCAATCCGTTCGTCACTTCAAACCCCTTTTGCACGAATTCAATCCCATGTCGTCAACATGCATTACCTTGACTGGAAGTTCATGCGAACCAGGCTCCATATTAAGGGAGATAACACTCCTTTTTGAGGGCAACCTCTGTTGTATTGACCTACTCCGACTAGGTATGTAGTGAGCAACGAGAAGAAAATTATGGAAGCGTACCTAAAATGCCTTAGACTAACCGACTAGTAACGGTGGCCACGGTGTGGTGGCATAGTGATTGCCTGTAATCAGGTTCAATCCCCGCCAGAGGACTCTAAGAGTCTCGCCTTAAAAAGACGTTTACTGCCTGGTAGCACAAAGGACCGTAGTTCAATGGACTCTTAAGAAAAAGCTGATCAGAAACGTATTCTCCTTTTCCTCACTTCCTTCCAACTAAAAACCAATTCCATCCTTCTTTGAATTTCTTGAATATATTTCAAAGTGAGCGCTTAAATTGCCTAAACTTATACTTAACAACAAACCAATACAAAGCCTTACAATACAAATAGATTACTCTAAATACGGAATGTCCTTGCGAAATCAGGAACAGATACAATAATTTTTAACGTAAGAAATAAAAAAAAAAAAAAAAAAAAATTAATTGAGTAGAAAAAATTTTAACAAATACATTTAGCGTTCATCCAGCCAAGCCAAGTCCTTCGTCCATTGTTAACTGGGCCATCAACATCGATTTATTCTTGCCAAACAATCGAAATACACACACACACACACATGGAAGTATCAAAAGGAGCAGCGGCAGGTAGCACAAAATTGTAAAATAACAATTTATTCAGCTTTGTCATCCAACGTTGCCGCTGCCAGCACCGGCAATTTTTGTCGTTTAATCCAGCAAAGGATATTGACCCAGAGGAACCCACTGACTCCCAAATAGATTATTCGAAACCTTGGCTTTATTATGGCGAAGTTCAACGTCTGTACCGGTAGCCAGTAAAAGCACGAGCGCACAAATGTTGGTATGAATTTCTCTCGCCATTCCAAGAACGGGTCATCTGCATTCTCCATCAGGGACATTCCTGTAAGGACGAACAGAAAAAGAAAAAAAATACGAAAATAAAGGCGGCACAGATTAAAATCGAAAAGGATAACAACGAAACTAATATCAAGCTGCCACCCACAGCAGCAGTCATCGACTTCGTTGCCAAGTTGTTAGCCTTTTGTTGTTAATTTATACAAAAAAAAAAACGATTACAGGACGAGGATAAGTGACTGATGGCATCCGCTTACCTGTATAGAACACTGTCAAAAGAAATGGCGTCAGGACAAATTGATCGACGAGCAATTTCTTAGCAATGATCGGTCTTGCCGTGCCAGGGAATCTATTGTCTAGCCACTTGTACCTAAGGATAGATGAAAGATGGATTATATTAGCCATGAGTCAGATGATAATTTACAGGCTAGGAGGTAATCCTAACCATTCCTTGAAGCTTGCAATTGCTGTTCGTGTTTATGTGTGCTAATTGTGCAAAAGGAAAATACAGGAAATTAAATTTTAACAAAACGCAAGGATTAGTGCGTTTAGTTGGTGACATAAAAATGAACTAAGGCGCATGGTTTAGCATTGCACTTAGGAAAAAAAGGTCCTAACAGCCGATTAAGAGGCTCCTCACAGGTCCTTCTTTTACTTACCTTGTACTTAGGTGGCACTACAGTTTGCGGCGAACATGAATCTGGTGTTTGGCTACCTGCCTCCATCTGCACACTCCAAGTTGGTAGAGCTTCCTTTATACTTGTGAGTGTAACCTAAAAAGGGGCCTAAACTGCTTTATCCCTCCGGCTTAGATTTGCGGACTCCTGCTACGAGATCTCAGACGTAAAATGGGAGGTTTTTTTCCATTTCGTCAGTTTCCCTATAGAACTCGTGTAGTTCCTCGTTTAACCTTTCGCCTCCAAAGAACTCCAACACAAAGGGGATCGAATATCTTGCAAAGTCTATTTCAGTGCCGTAAATTAGGGCTGCGATGATTAGGGTCATATGAAGAGTGTCCTTAGGGATAGGAGCTTTCTACACAATTACCTTTCCAGTTCGAAGAAACAGCGATTGGCAAGGGACATTCTATCGATTAATTTCTGCACTGATGTTGACGTCAAACGTAATGGCGGAGCGAAGGTAGACTTAGTCTCCCACCATCTTGAAGCTCCCACCATCTTACAGCTATAAACATCCATGTTCCATCCGATTCAACAATATTGGCTTTGACCTCGTTTACGGCGCTTAGATCGTTTAGGATTTCCTGTCTCTAACGCGGATGCCATACCGCTAAGTTCTACCAATGATGCTCCAGTAGAAAGGAGTGGGGATGGAACTATTTTTTGTTTTGTAGAAGGGATGATCCACCTGCCCAAGAAGTTTAAGATCGTACCATAGGCTGGAAAGATCATGGCAACAGATCATTGCAACCAAAGAAGTGAATTCACGCTCAAGGATATTATATTGAAAAGTAGAATATTGTAAAATTCAAATATATCCGTCTCTTTCCATTCCATCCAGCGAACTTAAAGAATTACCCTCGATTCAGCATCAGAATTCCTGGTTGAAAATACTGGAGGAGCTAGAAAGTACCGATGAAAAGGAATTAACTACATTTACTGACGGTTCTCACGGAAGCTGGACTTACTGCCAAGTGAATCAGATTTAAATTTAGATTTGGTTCAGCTTCAGCAGTGCATTTCAAGCCGAAAACTGGGTCATAAGTCAGTCAGCAAAATTTGTGCAAAAATATTGTCAGCAGGACAATAACTCTGGATTGTAAAATAATTAGTTCGAGGGTTGTTTAAATGAGATACCCAGAGGCAATGCTGGGACTCCTTGTTGGGTACCAGGGCATATTAAGATTCCAAGCAATGAAGGAGCCAGCGCTGCATATCTCACAGCCTCTCCTCTTTGTAAGGGTTCTAATAAGCTCGATAAAAGGCACCTCGTAAACAAAGCATAGGTGCAACTAAGCACATGCATAACGACTAAGACCCTATGGCTAGCCTACAGTAAAAAGAGATCTCTTTCTCTAGTCGAACTAAGTCGAGATGATGTATGGCCAGACTCCGGGATCATTACAAGGCACTGTGCCATACGGACCAGTATTTATGCAGTAAAGTGGGAGGATTATGATCCCTATAATCCTGATAATAACCTCGCCGAACAAAAAGGAAAAAGAAGTGCCATATGTAGGTGTGCAAACGGAGTGTCTGTGGGTATTATCACAATGACTACTGCGGAAGCTGCAGGGATGTGAAAGGAATCGAATCTGCCCGCCGCCTGCTCTCTCTCAAAGAAAAATGCGGACTCTTGGTAGTAACTTTTCATGCCTTCTTATGTAACCTTGAGCTTAGGGACCCCACTGAGATTCATATCCTTACCTGGGTGGCTGTTTTTTTAAGTTCACAGATTCCAAGGATGGTTGGTTGGTTGATGTGGTCTTCGATGAGGTACACTTAGACCAAGGTAGGTCCATTGTGCTGCCACAAGGTAGGGGCAGGTGAGTCACTCTGTCCGCTCCTGGAGCCGATTGCTTTTCTTTTTGAAATTATTAAAGTTAGCCGTAGATCATTGAGACCATCGAAATGTGTAGTAATGACCTAGTGTAGCTTTCTTCCTCCTCGTCTCTGCAACTTCTGCAGAAGTCGTCACAGCGTGGATGAGGTACTTAGCATAGGACATCGATACGTCAATATTACCTATAATTATGCTATTTATGCCGGAAGAGCCTTGTCTAGCCAATTCGTCAGCCACGCAATTCCTCGGGACGTCACAGTGATCTGGTACCCAGCAAAGGGTGAGGTTGTACTGTCCAGCAAACTCGTTAAGAGATGTGCCGCAGTTTTTCACTGCCTTAGATGTTACAATGCTGGATATGAGGGATTTAATAGCTGTCTGGCTGTCGATATAAATAACTATGTATGGATATCCTTCCGCGATATAGTATTCACCGCCAGCCATTCAGCGGCTTGACGAATAACACAGACTTCGACCTAAAGGACGATGCAATAGTTCCATTAAAGGAGAAACGGATGCCTAAGTTTTCCGAGAAGACTTCGGCACCGACTCCGTCCTGGTTTTGAATCCATCCATGAAAATAGACAGCGAATCGTCATGTAGGACATCGCGTTGCGTCCACTCTGATCTGCCGATATCAGTAAGCAGGTGGTCGGTAACCTTGGGGAGATGTCGGTGCATCTTAAGTATGTTGGCATGGCCAGTGTCTAGCTCTTTCCATAGGCGAGAGTTTCTCAGTCGAAGAGCAGAGCTGGTCGCCGTTTGCTTGCGGGCGATGTCGATCGGGAGAAGGTTTGAAGCGCCGCTGTTGGAGAGGTTCTCAGCGCACCCGTGTTGCTGTGGCATGCCACTCGTTCCAAGGATAAAGTGTTTATTACAATTACTAGTCTAAGTCAGCAGTGACCATATTCGCAAAGCACCCATATATGTACAAAACCTAACCTTACTTAGGTTAGGTTGGCTGTCCGCGCGAGAGTGCACACACTCTTAGACCAGTAAAGGTCCTTTGTGATATAACCTTACTTAAGCTTACTCATTAAAATTTACCAAAATCCGTTCACAGATTCTCGACACAAACAATTTAAAAAATTTTATTTTTAAGTCCCCTTCTTATTTTTTGTATCCCCTTGCCGGCCTTAGGGCCCCTACTTCGCCTAGTAGTACTTTACTAACCTATGGCACTATGGCGCAGAACAATAAAGGAGGAGTCCTGGCAGCTGGGGAAGAGTTGGAGAGAGCTGAAACTCGTTGCCAGAAATAGGGAAATTTTAAATGTTACTTCACGCATCTCTTTAAAAAATGGGCCCCATTCCCCTCCAGTTTTTCAAATCACCCTGCGTGAAATTTAAGAAAGTCGCACTATTAGAACATCTATACCGTTAAATATGTCTAATTTTTGATTTCGAAATATCAGAATCCAGAGAAATGATCGACGTGAATACGACATCGGACAATTTTTTTTTTTTCTCAATTATTTGGGGCGCCGGGTTTCCAATTGTCGAAACTATTTTTAGACCTAATTTCCGCGGTCGGCACACGCCCTGAATACAAAAAAAAATCAAATTTACGACAAGCAGAGGCCTCCATAATAATTTGAAAAACGCTCATAAAAAAATGTAAGCGCCCGTTTGCTGTTTCAATTAACATTCATTCCCAACATCTACAGTTCCATCCCTTAGTCCGTACCCAGTCGCACGAGGTCCCAACTTGCTATCTGTCAGAGCTTTCAATTGAAGACTTCCGCATTGCTACAAACTACCAACGCAAAACCAGATACACTCACCCTCTCACCCTCCATCAAAAGAGAACAGCTTTCGTGTTCTCTCTTTCTCTAGCCACGAGGGCTTACGGGGGCATTAAGTGTCAAATGTCCAGCGCACTGATCAAATAAAAACGTAAACAAACTAACACTAGACCCACACTAGCTGTGCTAAGCTGTCTAAATGACTTAATCCAGTGATTTAATTGTGCAACAGTGCAGTACGAAGGGTGCGTCACTCGATATAAAACAAAAAATTCCAACTCAAAGCTTCAAACAAACAAATTAATAAAAGAAAAAAAACAAAATAAAAATAAAACAAACCATGTGTACAGTGTCGGTGAATAGACAATTGTTCCCATCACAGCATACCGACCTATTGTTGGATAATCGATATCCTTTCGTTTGTCTTTCTCCTGCAAAGGGATACACGTGAGTTTATCTCGACATTATGCAATGCTCTGCACGATGTGTCAGCACAATCTGAAAACTTTACCACCAAAATTCGTTTTGTTAGAATCTGTTGCGAGAACTCGGCGCTCACATAGAGGCTGCCATAGATGAGACTGTTTGCGATGAAGGGATGCTTCTTGAAAGCTAATCTTGCAACCGACGCTAATTTTGACATGTCTGACGGGATACGGAACTGCGACAAGTTACACACGCGATAAACTGTCGAATGCCACAGCAGAGACCACACTGACGTTTACGGAGAAAGCGATACAAATTGAAGGTTTTGTTTTTGTATTGCCCGACGACAGACGGGGGGGTTTGCCCGCCCCTATTTCAATGGCACTTCAATTGAATGATGATTGTAGCGGCGTTATTTTATTCTCACACACGAGAACGATGGTTTTCGTCTTTACATCTAAATTTCATTGAACTTGGAATGACTTTCTTACCAGCTCGGGTTGTAAGTAAATAAATAAATTGTCTGGAAAAGCTTTTAATTGAGAAGCTTCCCAGAGTACTCGAACCGTTTGTCATTCGGAGATATGACTAAAAATTTTTTTTTCATTTTCAAAAAAAATTGATTTTTAAATATTTTCGTACATGTGTCTTCGAAAATAGTGAGCTTTCATGCCAGGCAAGTAGTAGATAAGCGAAAGGTGAGATTCTTGTTGCACGAGGATTAGTTTAAAGCGGTTTCTTAAAGTGGATGGCTGTTGCCAGTCGCTCTTACAATTTCTTGGAAAAAAAAAATGCCACGATGGAGGGTTTTACCAGCAACTCATACGAATGAGTTAGAGGCCATTAAATTGCGAATCTGATGGGTTTTCACTTGTATTTTACGCTTGCTAGTGATTTGAGAGGTCAGAGTTATTTTATAAATCTGTGGAAGGAAATATTGACAGTGACTAGACGAAGAGTTTGAATTGTTTAAAAAGGGAAGACTACAAATTTGTTTACCCTAATTTATTGAAAAAATTGAGGAAACAGATCTGGCATTCCAGTCTGTGAGGCGGATAATCTGTTGGGTTGGGGAATGAGTATGTGGATTTGAAACCACTTCCTACTTTCTGCGGTTTTTTTCTTTACGGAACTGTCGTAAGGAGGGTTGGGAGGAGTGTTCGAGTCTTGGGTATTCGACTCGTTCATACTGATTACTGTTACTGAATACTCCACTGCATTTCGTTTTCGTTTCTGTTGGCGTTGCCTTCTCATGATAACTATAAGAATCACTTAATCCCGTCTGCCTTGGTGTGTTAAACTCTCTGTCAGTTTCTCTTCCGGTTCAACTTTGACAATAGGGAATATCGTCGTGTCGAAATTTAGTTCTCCATTTTCCATTGGTCCGTGCTTCGATGTTGGGGGTAAATCTGTGTGCCAATCCTTCCGATCTTTATTGCCATTCTGTCAGACTATTAGGCCTCCTCCTGACTAAGTACTTTTTCTGGAGTGAAAGAAGGTCAGTCTTCACCATGCCAGCTACTACAAGGTGCTGCCCTCAAAACTTTCATTCAGTTGGTCGCCTTTACCTTCTTTCTGTAGTCTTTCATTTTCATGGCACCGCCTCATTGGTTGGGATCGCTAGAGAATTATCGACGTTATAAGCAGTTTCTTTCGGTATTGTGGTCAACCAATGCACAGTATCGTCCTTGCAAGTTCCTTATTAGCCGGACACGACGAATATTGTTTAGAAGTCAGCCTTGCACCTATGATGAAACCCAAGTTCGTTTCTTTTGTTTACCGTCGTAGTTTCAATAACAAGATATCTTTCATTGTGTAGACCCATGCATGCCAGCCTGTTTTACGATTAGTTTCATTGCAGTCCTAGTCCAATTCCTTCAGGAGTCAGGCCATATCGTTATACTAGCTACGTCATCAACGAACCCAACTTTGATCCCGAGATTATCAGTCTGAAACATCGTCAAATACAAAGTTTTACAGTAGCGAACATAGTTCGGAGCCCTAGGGAAGGTCAGATCAGAAGGTCAAATTTGCTTGTGAGCTGGCTAGTGTAAGTTCGAGCCCCCCAGGTTGAATAGCAATCACAGCACTATTCCAGCAACTACTATACCAGAAAAGGGGTAGCACTATGGATGTGATAGAATCTGAGTGCATCTGGGATTTCGTTGTCCTTTTAGAAAGAAAAAAAATTAGATGACGTCAATCGCACAACCATTCCAACATTCAAACGTTCAATACGTTGAAAGATATTGCGAAGGTTTGCTACGTTTTGGTTGCAAACAAACGAGCAGTCTTTGCTCTTCCACTAGTCCAAGTACGAGTTGTAGATTTCTGTAAAAATGTACGGGACCTGTTACGTCCTTGTTACGTCCTCGCCTTGCCTTGAGGCAGAATCCCCAATTTTTCCATTGATCGCAGTTGCAGACATAGGCAAGGTTTTCCCGCCACCACCTGATTGGTAAGGCCCTGCGGATTTTGATCGCCCTTGTTGCACAGACCAACGAGTCTTCCTCTCTTTGCTGACTCTAACGGCCTTCTTCAAATTTTTTTCTTGCGAATATGAACCCCTTGTGGAGTTCCCTAATGTTGTGCCTCATGGAGCATGAGTACATTCGCCTTGCACGGTGGCACTTTGAACATAGTCTAGGCATCTTCTGCTGGATTTTGACTTTCAACTCCAGCAGTCCACAAAAGCAGCATCGATGGAATTTTCACTGGGGTGTTCCCGTCTTTCTTTTGCAGATTCTGAGAGGCTTTTTAAGCTTTTAGTGTGAAGTGGTTTTACCCTTCATTTTTCGTCGTTTGATGTTCAACTTGCTCACGATGGTGGTGCTGAAGGCGATTTACATGACTAAACAGACTTTTGACACCGCAGAGTAGTACATATTTCGAAACACAAGCGCATTGTTGTCGAACGAATCATGTTGGTTCGATTTCTTCAAAGATTTATGGGCGCTACCATGGTATTTCTGAACTGAACCTCACTTTTGGTAACAATGACATTTCATTTCAACCTAAAAATTATTAAATTTCTCCAACTATCCGATGTGTAAACACATTTTAGCCAGCACAATAATGCGAGTAAATACTCTTCAATAACTCCAAACATCAATAACACTTCATTTGCATTCACCCATCCACAATTCTTCTTGTAAAGACAGCTAGTTTTACAAGTATTCAATTCAATTTCAACTTAAACGCAACCCTTTTCCAACCCAAAATTGATTCCTATTCAAATTCAAAAACATCCTCCTGCTCTGTGGAATTTCCAATGAAATAAATTCCTGTACAACTTGTATCTCTTTGTTGAAACTTAACTTCAAACAATTACCAAACAATTGTTTTGGGCAATTTATTTATCCATGAGAAGGCACAACGATGTAAGCAATATGTGTCCTGTGAGCTAGAAATAGGGGATAATTTGTACGGAGAATGCCTGCCAACAAAAGAACTGAATAATTACTGTACAGGATACTATCAACAACTCTGGCAAATGCAATGCAATTATGTGCATAGGATTCACTATTATTGACAGGAGATTGTTTTAAGAAGGAAATAATTGACAATTCTAACAATGCTTCTGTCAACACTATGAGCAAATGTCAGCTGGGTATAGATATCGAATTCATTAAGTGAGTATGTAAATTTAGAACTAAGTGACAGTCGAGGATGTGTCTAATCGGACGTAGCCTCACAATTAATAATCGAATTTAAATGCCTGGTGGATGAAATACTATATTATTTCTGGATATATGTAGTCCTTACTTTGACTTTCTAAATGTCAAACGAAGTTTTTGTTTCATTTCAAGTCAGTAACAGAATTCGCATTGAAAGACGCCTTCGTTTTCCTGTCAGATAATTACGGTTTTCCATTGGACGTATTCAGGTCTTTGTACATAATTCATGGAAGTTGTGCAAACTGACAGCTGACAATCGCATATTCCCTTAACAACAGCGAAGCAAATAAACATCCGAAAAATACCTAATGGACCGCCAGACTTAAAAACCAACAATTCCCCTCGTCTTTATGAACTAATTAAGTATCCTTATCGCCCATGGCTCCTTGCAAACAATCAATGCCAAACATTTTAACGCTTGCAAGACAAATCTGTCAGAAATACGTGTTTACATCTCCAGTTGCAACCTTTTTTTACTGCCAATGCTTACCGAACAAAACAGCGCAACAATCTCTTGTTTCTCACAATACACTCTCACAAAAAAAAAAAGAAGAAAAACTTTTTAATCACTTTTCTTACAGGACAATTAAAAATTAACTGTTACACATCAAAGGATCATAAATTTGTCTTCTTCTTTCACAGTGTATAACACGTTTTTCATTTACACGAAATTGCAATGTTCCAGCAACATTGCCATTCATTCTTTTTTTACAACTTTTCCTCTCGCAGTGAATAAACAGGATTTACGATCCCCAACGAAATAAGAGTGTCTCTAACACAATAATCCGCAGTCCTTGGTCCTTGTTGTGTCCATTGAAGTGCGACAAATTTTACTATACAATGAAACTGAGAATGAAATTTCAAATAAGAACAATTTTGTCATTTTATTTAAGGTTTTTTTTTTTTTGTTTTAATTTTACTTTTATTTGTTTATTATTTTTGTTTCAAATTCAGTATTAAAGCTTTGTTCGTTTTTTTTTAACGGACTTTTTTTTGTTTCATATTGTTGCTAGAGATTTAATGTAACAGTATTTTTAAATTTGTTTTAATAATTTTTATTAACTTTATGTGTGTATGTAGAAAAAATGAAACAGGAACAAACTAATTGGGAAGAAAAATATTAAAAAATAAAATTTAACAAGTTGTCTAGATGAGCCTATTCAAAATGGACGCATAGGAGAGTCGTCCATTTTGTTTTTTTTTTGAAAAGAAAACGCTTTTCGATTCGCATAGTATTTAACCTTTTTTTTTTTTCTTTTTTTGCGAGATTTTGAGGAGCAATTTTTCTTTTTTTACTACATATTTAGGGTTAGGTTAGGTTGAAAAAACTAGAGTTTTTATGGAGAGAAACAATTATTGACGTGTAACTTAAGCTTCTTAGCAGTTCTTCTGTAAGGGAAACAAGCTTAAACTATGTAGGAACTTAAATGGCGGTTGACACCGAACAGAATTTTAATTTGTTGGATGATAAGTAGATCTAAGCTAAGTTTATTGAAAGCTTGATGAAAGACTTCTAGAGATTTGTAAATTTAAAACTTTGTTGTGAGAATATTTGGGGCATTCTGTAAAAACTTTCTTATGAATTAATGGCTTCTATAATGGTTTATTGAGTTGTCCCAGTTTAAATGTAATTTACTTTGTAACAATATTGCTTCATTGACTATTTATTACTAAGGAAAGATGTATAACAAATTTCAAATTAGGCACCACAAGCTGCGATGAAAAACTTAGAACAGAAACACGATCAGAAAACATAGAGGAACAGAGGCACTGGTGAACTTTTATTTCAAAAAAATCTCAGAATCGAACGAGAAACTTAACCCGCCACTTGGGATCTAAAAGCACTTAACGCAGATGGTGTCACAGCGAATCGTATCAGAAAATTATGCCTTGAGAGTAACGGCAACTAAGGAGCTTACATTACAAAGTTAAAAAGAATATTTCCGACTTATTGTCACTACATTTCGATGGGATGTCAAGTAGGACCCGAAAATGGTATGAATAGTGCTGAAAATCAAAAAAGTGTGTAGCGGTCTAGAATGGACGAAAACTACAAAATTACCGGGCACCAATTTCACCCTAACACTCCTTTAGAACAGCTGGTGTTCGCTGGTTCATCTGCACAAACTCCTTTTAAAGAAAATTTTACTTGCAAGACGTAGAGTTTGGATACAGGGCAACACTCTTTAGATGGACAGTTTTTCTTTCCAACTACAAGGTTCAGGTTCGAATCTCAAAGATCACTAAACAGTTTTTTCAAGGTCCCAACTGTCGCGGATATCTGAGAATAATGAATGTCATGAGAGGCTCAATTCTGCATTTTGGACACGACAGTCATAGACAGGGACCAATGCTTTCAGCTCTTTCCATAAGCATCCTAGAAGTATCGGGTACAAGGACGAAACACTCCGTCCAGCTAGAACACTTTGGTGATGGCTAATCGTTCTCCACGAAACTTTAAGTTCTCCCACCTGTTTCTTCTTACTTCAAATACAGGGAGCAGCTGAAAACGGACCCCAATTTTATCTTAAGGAACCAAATGCATTTTCCACTGAATGGCTTAGTAAAAAATCAAAATTATCAGATCTAGGACAATGCCAACAACTGGTGCTTCCTTTGAATCAAGAAAAACGGATTTCGGTCGGGTAGCGTCATTGGGCCATATGTCTTCCGAAATTAGAGAGGCTAGGTGGTAGCTGTCAACGATAAAACGTATCAAAAGACGATAATCGAATTGAACGATACAAACAAAGAGAAAAGGTAACACCGTGCTAGGTGCCACACAACGAATGATTTAATGGCGTTATTGAGAGAAAAGGTTGATGGTCCGGTTATATCTGTGAAAGTTGATGTCAACTGACCGCCACGATTGTGTGATTTAACACCCTTAAGACTTTTTTCTTTGGGAGTTTCGTTAAATCTGTGAAAATAGCAACAATTCACGACCTAGAGAACGACGTCAATGAGGAAAACCATCGTGATGAATTGTCATACTTAATTGAGTGTCTTAAATCGTCTCCTGCAAAACCGTGAAGACCATTTGAATGAAGTCATTTTTAAGACATAGTGGCATTAAATGTATTCTAGCCGCGTTAAAGTTTTCGACAAATTTTAAATAGTGTAGGTACCCTTAGTGAAAAACTGAGCTGATCATTGATGATTTACTTTTTAAATTCGAGGTTGGATTGAAGGCATTTTTTTTTAAGAAAACAAATTTCGACAGGTTTAACTCGCTGTTTCAGTTCCAGAACCTTGAGGTTGGACTGTTGATAAGAAACATAGTCTAAAGACACTTAAGGGATAAATGGTAGGGGTAGTCAAGGGAATGAGTCTCTGCTAAGTGTAGTTTTAACCCAAAAGCTATCAAAAGGAACACATTGGTCAATGGTGGCCACGGTTCGAAGATAGTGCGATGGCTTCTGACCCTCTCGGAGTGCAAATGAAAACAAACTCTCTCATCCACTGCAACAAAAGAGGGGTAACAGCCTGGTAGTAATAAGGACCGAAATCAAGTCGAAGTCCTGTCAAAATGAAGGATCCATTTGTAAACTGTTTTGAGCGATATCGGCCTTAATTGAGGATCTTCTTGCAAGACGTACCCAACTGAGCAGCCTGTGAGGAAAAGTCGGGCCAAGGTTAAGAAAGATGCGTCCCCAGTGACTATCGATGATTTTTACTCACATCCTTTTTGCTAAAGTGATCTTCTAATACAGCTTCGATATTCATAAACAAAATTTGGTCGTAAAATTTCATAATTTAAGTTAAAAAATCTACATTTTATCGAAAAAACCACATCCTTTCGACCATTCGACGAAATAATTGAAATAAAAAATTATGTATACTCTACGTAGAATAATGGAAGAACTAGACAAGCACGTGATGGGCTCTCACTTATCCTTAAATTACTATTTCTCGTTACAAAAAAAGAAAAAATTCAAAATCTCATTCCTAATTATGTATAATTTTTGCATTTAAAGAGCATTCTACATGTGATATCCTTAAATTTTTATCAAGCTCGCGTTTCTATAGCTTGCACGCTTAAAAAAAAATTTGTTCAACATTCCTTGTTACTTGTTATCCTTTTGAACTTTTCGCTTACATCCGGTGATCTCTCTGAACATTTTTTTCCAATTATTTATTTATTTTTCTATGTTTTATACTTAAACACTAAGAACAGAATGTTGCTTCCTTTGCTTCGTCGACGTCTTCGTCTTCGTCTTCTTCTAGTAATCGCTTCGCTTTTTAATTTTTCTTCTTTTTTTTTTTTTTTTGTTGTAATTATTAACTTGATGCTAACAATGAGATGCCGATGATGATGATAATATTGCGCTAATGACTAAATGATTTCTGTTTTTTTTTTTTTGCATCAAAATGAGCTTAATTCATTCACAGACTTTTGGTGATATTTTGGAACAAACGTCGTCCCCACCACGATTCCAAATCGAATGGCTTGAAATCACTCAACACTGGACTGGGTGGCTCGACGCAATAAACTGGCGCAGGCGAGGACGGCGCTAAAGGTGATGTCGACGCTGATGATGCTACTGACGACGACGCGGATGATGTAGCTGAAAATGCAAATTCTTTAAAAAAAAAAATGGAAATTTTTATAAAAGTCAAACAAATTCGCTGGAACTTACCAGAATTATTATTAGAATCGGCGGAATTTGTGTCGTATGGATTGTGCGCTACAATAATATTATTCCACGCTGTAAGAGAGATAGATAAACAAAAACCTCTTGTCAAATAAAATTCCATAAATTTTTAATTCAATTCTGTAGAGCGTGTATGCTTTGCGAACACACCCCGGAGGAAGGAGAGGGAAATCCTCTTATGTGGATTTTTTTTTCTCTCCTTTTCTGGAGTTGGTTTCTGTCCAATGTGCTGTTTAAAAATTGAAAGGGTTTTCATTTTCACATGTTCAGATGAAGGAATTGTCTTTTTTTTTATTCTCTGTAACCAGAGATTGGGAGAGATTTTCAGTGAATCCTCATTTAAGTGCTTTACACACTCAAAGTGAAAGATAAGAAGGTAGACGAAAAAGTAAATGAAATCCCAATGTGCAGCATACAGTGGAACTGGAACAGATGTGAGTGTGGTATTTTCGAGAAAAGTCGCACTTAACAAACAGAGGGACCATTGGCTCTCGTCCTGGACGATAGAAATTTGAAACATATGAAAGGAATCAAGTGGCTGTGCATAAGGATGAAGATAGAAAGGAGAAAAGCAAAGAATTCGCAATCAAATAGCAAACACTTTGAAGATCATAGACACACTTTAGGATGGGGATTGAGTTACTGAGTGTGCATTGTGGTGTTAATGGAAGTGTTGCTGAGATGCAGTTAGGAGGGAAAGGAGCAAGAAGTGCTAAAATTATTAAATTAGCTCATCCAGCGAGCGGTCCGAAAACCATTCACAGCAATTGAAGAGCAGACGAGAAAAGTAGGCCTGATGAACCAGGATAAAAAAACGAAAAACATATGTGCATGCTGTCGACAAAGAAAGAAGCATCCATCCAATGACTTGGATAAAACGTCCCTATTATTGTGAGTTGGAGTGAGGCCACGGAGGCAACTTCGGTGCAGCTGAGTAGGACGGCGCAGCGGCACGCTCGCTCACAACAATGGCGCCCAACATGGGGCCCGAACCCAGGACCCTGAGATTAAGAGTCTCTACCGACTGAGCTAGTCGGGCAACCGTGAGCGTGCCGCCGTCCTCCTCACTTGCACCGAACTTGCCTCCGTGTCCTCACCCTAGTTCAGAACACTAACGATTAAAAAGCTTTCTCATACTATTCTCGGACAAATGTCACACAGTCTAGAGAGAGTAGTAGTAGTTGGTCTTAGAGTCTAGAGAACTTGCCGTGAATAACACGGGGCCGAAAAGTATGAAAGGCTGCTGTGTCTCAGGCTATATTTGCACGTATTGTAAACGCCTTACGTAATGAATCTTGAACAAGATAAACTGTCTGAAAGTATCAAAGTTGTACTCATCCGTGAGAAGTAGAGTTTTAAGCAAAAGAATTTCCTGCAGAAGATAGAGGTTTTCAGCTTTTTTCGACTTCTGCTGAAATCTCCACTAGAGTAGACTTCAATTGTAACTAAAATCATCACAGAGCACCTAACGCTGTACTGAAAATGCTGTGACCTTCGCCTTGCTTGTAAATGTTATTTTCACGGGCGTGTTTCAGCTGACAATAAAGGTTCTCCAGTAAGGAAGCTCCATCTTTAAAAGTAAATAAAAAAAAAAACTGTACGAGTACACTCGCATGTCAAAAATTTTTAGAAGATGGAGTGGAATGCTCCAATAACCTCGCGGTGTCTTTTGGGAAAAACCTTTTAGCCGGTGGTGACAGTGAAAATTACTTTCGATGAGAGTATTGGGTAACGAGTCACTAAGTAAGCCTTAAGGTTTATTTTAATCGCAGGCAGTGAAACAATGCTGGCCACATTGCTTGGTTCCAGATTCACCAAGTCAAGCTGATGAGTCGTCAGGTTCTATTTGGCAAGATCTACTACCCTCCACGTACCAGTCAATAACTATCCTGATATCGAGTTATTTTATATGTATGTGTAGCTTGGTTCTAATCATGCAATGCGGTCATATTGTCCAGGAGCTGTTCCCCAAAACTTAAAAGCCGTTGCCAAGCCATCGAGCCTACAGCAGCAATGAGATGTCCCAGAGTACCTCTCACAGCCATTGAATGGCACTGCTCTGATCGTTCGTGGACGAAAGGAAAATTCTGTATATATACACAGCAATCCAAAGGTGTGGCGATAAATTCCTGATGGGCCATACCACTCAACGCTAAAATCAGGAAACACTGTCAGTTTGTACCAAAAAAACACGAAGCAAGCACTGTTCTACAAGCTGCCTCTACATTTTTCCCTCTTCACGAGATACCACAAGAAGTACTGCATCTTCACAAACGAAAAGGTATCAATCGCATAGCACACTACCTAGTACGAAGCACTTCGGTACCGAAAACCCTAAATCATAGCATTCTTTCCAGCACCTAGTTACACAAATCCCGAGTTCCCTTTCAAAGAAACGGGAAAATCCACAAAATCCAAGTTGCAAGTGAAAACGTTTTTTTTACCCAAGAGAAGGATAACAGCAACAGACAAAAAAATTTTCTTTTGTTTTTGTTCGAGGACAGAGCGCTTATGAAAGCACTTTTTTGGGAATTCCAACAGATGTTCACTAAAAGTACCCACAGCTTGAAGCAGCAGTACAAACATTCATGCTTTTAAACGCACACATACGAGCCCGAAAGAATCCCATGTCCTTGTTCACCATCTGTCAATTCACTGCCGCTCTGTCAACTTGCGCGAAATTGCATGATTTGCAAGGATACTGCACTGGATACGAACGACGATGGCAGCTGATAATGGAAAAGCATTAAAACTGCAATAAAAACATAGACTCCTTCCACACATACACTCAGCAGCAAATTATTAAAAAGTTCACATGCGTTGCCATTGTAACAAAACATACGTTAATAAAGCTTAAAAACTTTACGAACATACCCGTCCCTGAGTAAAAAGAGGATTTCCAGCACCGCACACGTCTAAAAGCGGATTAGTCGTCGTTTAGTGAATCTCTTCCAAGTGAACAAATTTCCATCAGTTTCAGTTTGTTTGTCATCCGTTTTGCTCCTTTCCCTTTTGACCACCAAATGGGCTAAGATTTTCAGGATTTAATCTCATCTTTCGTCCTTTTCTCCGCCAAAAAATAAAAACGCAGAAAGAAACGAAACGAACCTTTCACAATCAAAGGTTACTAAGATTTTAAATTCTTATTGAGAAATTAGTCTGCTCCTTTGGAAGGATATGAAATGATTCTTTCTAGCGGAAGGAGGGAAATATAATTACAATTTTAATAATTTTAATCTGAGTTTGTGCCCTCAAGACGGGTCCTTCCTTCCACTTGAGAATGTGCAACGGGGTATAGCAAATATTTTTTAATTTATTTGCTCGACGGTACCGTATTGCTCGTGTTTTTTTTTTTGTATCCTTTCTTTTTTGCAAACAGTTTTTTTTAGCTTTTTTATTCGGGAACAAAGAAGGAATTTTTATTACAGACGAAGTAAGGATATGTGAGCCGCTCTGGTTGCCATTTTGAGGCACTCACTTGGAAGTCCTTAATAAGAACAAAAGATGGCGAATGTTGTAGTTTCTTTTTTTCTTGTCTAGTAGTAAGGACCGGATTGTTACTGGGCAGGAGTAGTGTATGGCAGGGTGTAAGGCTATTGTTTGGTCCATTCATGGTGTAAGGGACTTTAACAAATTTCAAAGCATCACATACGCATTAAGTTCTTAGTTTGCTCCTTTTGTTTTGCTTCTTTTTTTTGCACTTCCTGATGCACATTCTGTGTCTGTCTAGGATGGCTGTTTGTTCAAGGACAAAGGATTATTATGATGACGATGGTAGGACAAGACATAGGGCAAACTACAGGAAAGGAAACAATTTTATTTTTTTTACATGATGCCACCCGAAACGTTTGTGTAAGTTGGGGGCGCTGGAATGATGGACGGCGGAGAATGTTTATGAAATTATCTTGACCAGTGTGGAATTCATGGATTATTATGTTTTTTTGTTCAGCTTACACGAAAGTTAATCGAGAAATAACGAAAGGAATTATTAAGGAAGAAGATTTCACTCAGTGAGCTTCTTGAGCTCAAAATAAATGCTTCAGAGGTGGTTAACTTGGCGAGATGAAGCAATAAAACGGCTTGCAACATGGTTACACACAGTTTGTTTGGTATTTGCCGCGAATAATGCGATACCGCCTTAAAAAGGCCTGCCAAATAGTCCACGAAGAACATAACTCTTTTCATCAAAAACCAAACTTAGGATTCAATATGAGTCCAAGCCTAGAGAGTTGGAAAGGCATTAGACTTGTTGACAGTTTTTTTTGTAGAAAATTGATAACTCTGCGCCTGAGCAATGAAGATAGAAGTCTACCTTGAGAATATTGCAACAGAAGGGGTGCCACATGTCTCGGTGTTTGGGCCACTTCTTTACCATAAGAAGCTACGATCGTATGCTTAGCAGAGTAAGTGCTCCAAATTGGCAACAGAACAAACTGGATTGTAGAACGCTGGCTTGAATCTGTGAGATTAAATTAGCAAAACATTAGGAGGTACCTAGCGGTATTATTCAGTAGCAACAATCACTCTAACTATGATAGGGAGACAGGGGGTCAAAGGACATACGTTTCTACGAAGTGGATATGGATATTTTGGAACGTATTTAAGCAAGACAACTACCCCAACTGTGCGTATTGCATTCAAGCTCATGACAGTTTAAAGCGGAAAAGCAATCACTGGGAAATAAGCCTAGAGGAATACGCACCTCCGAAGGTATAATTCAATGCCTGACCCACAATAGATGGGAAGTGGTGGGAGTGCAGAAAAAATTACGACAAACACCTTAAACACCTTCATGGAGAAAAGCGATAGAGTAAAGCAATCTTAATAAGACTGAGAGGATGCAGTTCTATTCGTCGGTCTATGAAGAAACACGGTAAAAATCAACCAACTTGACAACACTACTTCCTTCAGGGTTAAGACAGAAAACGATTGAAAACCTTTCCATCTCTGCCCTTCAAGCTGGCAAATAGAGTCAATGTTCCGCTAGGAGTCGTTAAGGGTAACATTCACATTCACTTCTTAAAGCTTTCCAGCTGCGCTATATCAAGAAAAACATGGCCAAGCTATAGCAAACCTAAAACAAATGAGCTAGTAGGCAGATCAAGGCCAGATATTGCCAGAATTGTAGCCATAAGCACGGGCCACTGGCCGATAAGAGACCACGTAGCCAAGCTTGGTTTCCCCCTCAACACCTTCTGCCGTAGCTGCAGAGATGCTTGCGAGAAAGAATCTCTTTTTCACTTTCTTTGCAGGTGTCTGGCCCTGTCGAGAACCCGACAACGTACTCTATTTAAACCCTTCTTCGACAACCTGAGAGAGATATCTGACAGAAGGCTTGAAGCCCTCATCCTCTACCTAAACTCGACAGGATGGGTTTAGTATATCTCTCACCGCAACCGTAATAAACATTACACAACCAGGTTGCATGAGTTCTGTGGTATCAAAACGGCGCGTTCTAGCGCTAATTGTGTTTTCAACTCAAGAAACAGCCACCTCTACCTACCTATCTAGGTAAATTCGTCCTCCCTCCTCATTGCAAAGAAGGACTGTTCGAAAAATGTCAGATACAAATGGCACACGATGCTTTCGAATTATTCGTTATGACATCAAATAGCGACAGAGAAATATTCAAACTGAAAAGCTATCCCAAAGTGCCTATTTCACCACACCAATGCCATTTTCTTCATCAATCCTCTCTGAGCATAGGGGCTCCCAAAATATACCAAATTTCACCACGCATCTGACGTATTGCCGAACACATTCCCATGACGCGCTACTGTTTACCCATTAATCGCCAAAAACCTGAATGATTAGCTCCAATTAGCAGGCAAAACTAATTAAATCCCACTAAAAATTCAATTAGTCTCAAATCGTTATTTCTCACCTTTAAGAGTATAATTCTTCCGCCTCCCTCTATCAAATTAAATTTATTAGTCCGCCTCTAAGAGCCTTCCATTTCAACTGCACAAAGCCGGCATAGAAATCCATCGAATAAGTTACCAGCTTGCCTTATCAATATCTAAATATAGTCGGCAACCTGCTAGCTAAACATGCAATCAATTTAAAAGCCTTCAATAAAAATTCCCATTAGCAACAATAGAATTCATTCATTCAACGTTCACAGCTAATCTATTACACTTATCAATAAAAACCCACTGGCCCTCAAAAGACTCTCCAAACAAAGCCAACACTGACAGAACCCTTGATCTCAAACACTTTGTTGTTTCATCGCGAAGTGTGATAAATTTATTACATAAACAACTGCAGGAAAAATCATATTTTTATCAGCATAAATTAAGGAAATTCTCACCTAAACAACGCAAAACAAATAATCTTAAAAAGTTGATTTATCTTATCAGTTCGAGAGCTTGTATATCCCCCCTAAAGTGCGGCAAGATATACTCGCACTACGTACCTCGTCCCAAGTGTGCGTCTTTTATTATCTCCCGCTTTCAGAATAAAATAAATGGAAAAACAACAAACAATAAACAGAAATGTATTTTTAATCAAATAAAATGAAAATAATAAGGAATAGACGGAAAAATGCGGAGGCAATGCCACTGCCACACGGTTAAAACTGGCGGGACACAACTAATCGAGAAAAACAACCAAAAACACATTCATTATGTATGACTAAGGAAAAACAGAAAAATCACGTAGTTTTGATTTAATTTATGAGAAAATTCTACAAATTGGGGTTGTTGGACGTCACGGCCACGAGAGGAATATTTGACATTGGACGGGCCTGTACGGCTTGTGCGCTGTCATTGTGCGGCCCAAAAAACTTGAATGCTATCAACTCCAACTTCACTGAAACGTCAGAAGTGTGTTTTTATGTCAAAATTAAGAAGGCAATATGGCTGAGAGTAAGAATAGTGTTAAGCACGCGTGAATCCTTGCGAATCAGAGACGAATCATTTGACTAAGGTTTTCGAACATGAAAACTTGTGGAGGACCTTTTATCAAGATCTTATTCAACGTACTGTGTGAACGTCCAAAACCTTTCTGCAACACAGTAATCGGCACGTACCAGTGTGGCTTCCGGACTGGCAGATCGACAATAGATATTCATTCAACGACAAATCCTGGAAAAGACCAACGAATTTCGAAGCTTACCACCTATTCATCGACTTTAAGGCGGCTTATGCCAACATTCATCGCCTCGAACTCTACCAAGCGATGGCCCGATTCGAAATACCGTCAAAACTTAAACAGAAGTGCCGCGCAACGCTGAAAAACACGCGATGGTCTGTGCACCGGATTTCGGCAAGGAGATTCGCTGTCATGTGACTTCTTCAATATCGTGTTATACTTTGGTTTGGCAAAACAACTAAAAACTCTTAACTCGAGGCACCAATTAATGCTCTATAGAACGCTCATCTTACCAGTTCTGCTGTATGGTGCCGAGTGCTGGACGTTAAGTAAGAAAGCAGTGCGCCCAATATTTGCTCGAGCGAAAAATACTTCGGCGGATATTAGGTCCCATATGCGAGGAGAACTAATGGAGGACCGCGAACTCTATGAGCTGTATCATGATGTGGATGTAGTCCAAAAAGCCAAGATACGTCGACTACATTGGCTCGGCTACATTGAGCGAATGGACAACAAAGCTCCAGCCAAGAGGATCTTCGAATCACAGCCCCCACGTTCGAGACGGTGAAGAGGACCGAACCTCCTACAAAGACCAAGCTGTCGCAGTTGCCAGAAAACTTTGTCTTTATAACTCGAAACAAAAACTTGACGGCTTTGAAAGATGGGTGAGTTTGGGAGGAACATCGAAAATGGACAGGGCCCTCAATAGATCGCCTCTATAAACGCTGTCGTAAGCAGCTTCAAAATCTATTTAGAAAGATGGTGGGTACCGATGTGGACATTTTGGGCTTTCTCCAGGATCTGCAGAAGTGTCAATAAAAACCACGCTGATATGAGTGGATTAAGTTGACGTTTCAGATAAGATCTTGTGCGTGATGCTGCGAAGACTGATGCCTCTGTAATTAGCTCAGTTAAGGGGTCTTCTTTCTCGTGAATAGACATTGATTGATCATCTAGGATTGTGTATCTGGTATTTTGAAAAATTTTTATTGCAGTTTGACTACCTATACACACTGCTCTCAATAGCAACACCTTCTTGGTAGTAGTTCATTGACAGCCAAGCCAAAGCTTTGTGGACTTTTCATGTCATTTTTACCTTAACGGACATTGTTCTCGACAAAAAAAACTCCAGAGTATAACAACATGGCGCCATAGCGTAGGTGTACATCTCACGTTCCACTAATCTCCGTAGGAATAAAATTAACATCAACTTCAAGATCTCTTTTCAAATCGACTATATATTTATAGAATAATTATGTAACTCGTCAAATTGTTGTCTAAATACTTAAACAACCTGCATTCCGTGCTTATACACAAAATAGTCCCCCAGCATAACCTGTTTACTTCAAAATTGGCAGTGTTTCCTATAATTAACCTGAATCGCATAATCGTTAAATAAAAATTTAATGCGCGTCAAAAATTCTAAAACACGACCGTACGGTCTTCGTTCGTAAACCAGTTTGTGTTGATATTGTCGTGCCTTCTTATATGTAATTAACTGACTCGTGCCTGATTGATAATGTGCATCGTTGTGTCAGCACTGACACAACTCTTCTATCAAATTATTACGAGTTCCTACGACCAAAGCAATTCGTCATAACTGCAAAATTTTATATCGCAATTAATTTACAAAATCACATGCATAATGTAAGTACATAGTTGCAAATCATTTCTACAGAATGTCAAGCCGCATTCTGACAGCCGCACATGATGACAATTATTGCAGCTGCTCCAATCGTTTCGCATCGATTTGCATTCATTAGAGACACAGTCAAGCAGGCGACTATGCTCCAATGCGTTCTATTAATGAACACTAAACTTAAACTCGACGACTCTGAAATCACAGCTCGATTAAAAAACAATCAAGCAAAAGTAAATGTCACAAGAAGAGGTGACAAAAGGAAAAACAAGAAGAAGAGTGCTTGTGCTCTTCAAGCAAAAATTATTCAACTTCAGAGATTCGCATCTTTATCTTGTGTTTCTGCTATTTATTCATGGTTCGTAGTTTATTTCTTTTTTTGTTCCTTATTCAGTAAATAGTAGAAAATGGAAATGAAAAAAAAACAAATACGAGTTTCATATCTCAACAGAGAGTGAAAAGAGGTGAACTATGCGGTGTCGTGAGGTGGTGAATGACAGAAGGGGGAGAGAAAAATCTCGCCATCATGTGATCTGCTGGGGGCACGACGACGACAACACTACCATACTACGTTGGAAACCAAAATTGATGGCCAAAACAATTATTTCTCATACACTACAATGAACAGCAAGTGAGTCGCGAAAGCGAATTTGTACGTCATTTTGATGTTCGTTCGTGTGATTTTGGCGGTTTTTTTTTTTTTTTTTAAATGACAGAAGGACGTGATGGGGTAGATCTGATTTAAATTGGAAAGTATCTTTACATCTTAATGCACAGCACACAGAGGGACAAGAGGAGGAAGAGATTGAGAAAAATTTGAAACAATTTATTTTAAGTTGAATTGCAGTTGGTTGCATTTGTTTCTAAGCGAGTATCGGGAATGTCATTTCCTGAATGGCGAAGTAAACTAAATCGAAATTTGACATTTCTTTTAGGGTAAGTGGTTTTATGCAATGCAAGTACTTACATTCATTTATATATTTAATGATCTCTTCGTGTTGCGGGGTAAGAACTTCTTCTTCTGTTGGTTTGACGTTATGCAGGTTGGATTTTTTTGACGTCTGAAATACCGGCTTTGGCACGCTGTAACAAAAATAGAAAACAAAACAATTAACAGAATATGATGACATGATTTAGGAGAAGAATTTCTGTCCCATAAAAATTGACTTATCAGATCAAATAATCAGAATTGCTAGCACCATCACTTTCACTATTATTTCTGTCACATAAGACCTATGGAATGTGTCCTGAATAGCTGTGATTGTTTAAGGAGAAGTATTGCTGACGATAGCAGCACGTGCCCTTGGCTGTACACGTGCCTTTAAATGATCACGAATTCTCTACGAACTAAAGTGAACACACCCTACATATTGCTGGCAACAGCGACGAAAAAGGAGGCATTTTCAAACCAGCAAATGGGCGTTCATATTCGAAAAGATTGTTGGCGGTAGAACCGTTTGCGAAGTTGTTGAAAACAAGAGTGGAGGAAAGCAACTTTATTTCTTATTCAGTGACAAAATTCTATACAAAGGAGAGGAGACTGTCAGTAATGGGCAGCAAGCTATTTTTGGGACCAATACTCCTTCTCATTTTTTGGGGCCATACTTCATTGTTCATTTTGGAGTCTTATTCAGCCATATGTACCTCACACACTGCTCTTTTATTCGCCCTAGTCGACAACCGTTCTAAATTTGTAGGTCGAAACCTAAGCCTTGCAGTGTAGTACCTTGAATAATGTTCACAGACCATAGGTGTATGTAGGCCCTTGTACAAACGTGACAAGTATACCATTCACTGGATTCTCAGAAAATCATTAACGATTTAGTAGAAATTTTTCTAATTACTTCCACAAACGATTTACTTTACATTTTACGAACGACATCATTTTCTGCGAATTTTACTAGCGAAAGTGATTCTGAAAATCGACTCCCTCGTGTTGTTCGAGTTACGTGACACAGTTTTGTCCAAGGTAACAATACGAGAATATCGGAGAGTAAATTACTAATGCAGACATCAATTTTCCTTCGAAACTCTTCATGGTCGAATAATTTTCTGCCTCTAATCAATTCCATACGTCATTGTTTCAAATTGACATTTAGAACAATCTGTACATAAAAAATGTCCCAGCTTATGATCAGTGTTTTTAAAAACTTTTCCATCAATCATTCCACTTCCAAAGCGTCATCGACCACTGATAATCCACAGACAAACCGAACACATTAGACTCTCATAGATATACAGACGTATGAATGTATGTATGTATACGTAGGTATTATGAACGCCATGACCTGTCACCTTATGAGCCGGAGATTTTTTTTTTTTACTTGTTTTTGTGTTCAGTGTATCGTTCCCATGTGCTACTGTCGACGGAAGGTGTCAATAACGAAAGTGTTTTTGCTTTTTTATATTTTTTCACATCTCTTTCAATGGAAAATCTAATTTTAGACTTGTTATGTGGATTTTAAAATGCAATTGTCATTAGAAAAACATACGAAAATGACAAATCATTTAGAATTTTGACAGGCACCCCCTGGTCGCATATTTACTATTTCAATGTATTTTCGGATTTTTAAATGTGTTGGTTGGGTTTTTTTATTGTGTGTAGAAATTTGTGGGTAGCAACGAGGAGGAAATTTATTGTTTTTGGATGTTCTCGTAATTTTTTGTCGAAGGTTGAAAAAGGGATGACAGTTGTGTCAATAAATTAAAAAAACAGACCAAAGGACCGAACAAATAGTCACTTCCTTCGACTTAAATTTGAGACTTTAAGAGTTTAATTGCATTCTGCCAAGATTAGGCATCATTTATAGAAACAACAGTCTGTATCATAAAATCATTTAAACAGATTTTGACAGTTGACAAATCTACCATCAAAAGGTCGTGAACATCGAACTTTAAAGTCTGAAAGTTTTTCTAAAATCATAAATTATTTAACATCAAGGACTTTGAGAGAAGCTTCAAGTAAGTAACTTGAAAGCACATAAGATCTAAAAAGTTTGCTGTATCCACCGACCTCATCTGCCTTAAGAAGGCACGTGGTGAGTGGAAGAAGCAAACTTCACTCCAAGAACTTTGAAAGCAGCCTGGAATGTATCCTTTGAAAGCACTTAAAACCTAAGGAGGTTCTTACATTCACTTACCCCTCTAACGCTGGTGGTGAATTTAAACCAATATTTCATATCAAGGACTTCGACAGCAGTCTTAAATGTATCCGCTGAAAGCTCATGCAATTTAAAGGATTGTATTCGCTAGCCTCATCACTGGACACGGCTCATCGTGGTGAATTCAATAAAAAATATTTTACATCAAGGACTTGGCCAGCAACCTATTGTATCCTTTGAAAGTTCATGACAGCCAAAATGGTGCTATTATTCACTAACCTCATCCACCACAATAACTCCCGCGATGAATTCGAACATCGAATTCGAAGATTCATTGTTGCCATGCAGTTTTTTTGAATAAAAACATTTAAATTCTCCATTGAAATTTGCATGATTCTTTGCGTAAACACATTGACGTAAGAGATTATGGAAAAATTTGAATATTTTCTTATTTTGGCACGAAACAGGAGGTGTGTCATAACATATGTTAAAAGACAAAGGAAATATTTCTGGCAATCGCTTGCTTTAATGTTCTCGTTTTCAAAAGAAATTTAGGGAAAAAAGCCGAAAATTGTAGGAAAACTGAGACCGTTGGTCTGTGGTGATTTGTCTTTGGTTGTTTTTTTTCTATTTTTATCGTTAATTCCTCCGTAATACTTTCCTTGGCCTAAATTGATAGCTAATTTCAGGTTAAGAATTTTTTACTTTTCGCTATAAAGAAAGCTTTTATCACATTGAATAAGCATTCAAAAGCTCACCTTTCGTTGAAGGTTACAATTGCCAGTTTGGCTACACATTATTTTATCTGGATTAAATTCGGAGTGAAAGATACTCGATCAACAGTGTGGCCGTACTTATCGTTGCCTTGGAATTTACTGGTTGTCATTACGATGTTAGAAATACATACATAGTATGTCCATCCAAATCTACATCCCTGCTGCTGTCGATATGGGATGCTAAGCTATTGTAGAGCTTTTGTAAGGAAGGCATATAAATATCATCGTAGATACATATCAAAACGAAAAGGGATTCACTTTTGAAGCTTTTCTGATTCTGACTGTGGGGAATAAAACTGTAACTCTTACTCAGTCAGCTGTATGTAGTAACTGAAAAGAGTGAGCCTTTGTCACTGTGTCAGCTATTTTTTTCAATTTCGGCTGAGATAGGAGGCTTCTCTTATGCCAGCCATAGGTGCAAAGATCTTCCTATATTCAGGGACATAGCCCTACCCATCGTCCACCCACCATGCACTGCTGTTCCTCTTTGTATCTTTTCGTGGCTTTAGAAGATTTATTAAGCAACCTTAGCTGTTGGAAGAGATCGCGAATGTATTTAGCTAAACACCGGGCTTTTTAGAGAGGCTTGTTGGTTGAGGCCAAACTGTAGCGCCATCTATGAACTCTGCAAAGTCAACAATAATTGGCACGTGCTCATGTATGCGAAGTCAAGATATTTGTTTATCTTTTCCTAAAACTAAATACGTCAGTACAACAATGTCATGATCAATCACAATAATTTTGTTTACTGCGTCAGTATTACACCACACAGTCAAAATCGTTATCAACTTGTTGATTACATTCCACATCTCATCCCATCTCCCTTCATATTTTTTTTTGCATTGTAATTGAGTTGTTTTTTTGTAGGCATCTTGACGCACATACCGTAGCTCTAACTATGCTCTATGTAGGTCAATCTGATTCTGTTATGATGTAAAATAAATTAGCAGAAATGAGGCCTCTCACACTCGAATCAGACAGACAAGCCCCCTAGAACTGGTATAAAATATTCAACGAAATTACAAATGCAAGACTGAAGCAAGGAATAGTAGCTGCGTTAAATTAATTGCCCTTCGGTAGATCACCTCGAATGCATTTATTCATAACAAGAACAACAACAACAACAGCAAAAAAGGAATTCAAAATTTAAATTCAAACGAAATCAGTATTGCGGACAGAAATCAGTGAACCATTGAAGGCCAATAGAACGCGCAATCAAATCCAAATTTCAAAGTTCGCAGTTGCCGATCAGTTTGATCAGTTTGATCGGCACCATTCTGAACACTGCAAATCTTTGGCAAATGTATGCTGAATTTCGCAGGGAGATTTATCAAATATTTACAAATTGTCTGAGCAAATTTTCGGAACAAATGACCGTCAAACATTGGGGGTTCCAAGAAAACGATTGTAGATGACACGAATCAATAAAGATAAGACGTTGTTTGCATAAATTTTCCATGAGTCTTATGTACGCAGATACAACAATTTGTGAATTCTTAAAGAGAGGGATACTGCATCTTAGCCACTAACTTTCGAGGAATTGAAGGAATACGTTTGACGTATCTTTACCGTCGCAATAGGCAAACTGAGCCTGAATTCCTCTGGAACTAACAGAAGAACCAGTTGCCGACGTCACTCAGAACATACAATGAATAGGAATACGCGATAACAAAGTTCATCACACCACATAAACTTTAAGGCGATCGTAAAAAGTTGGTAAAAACCTTCATTAACTTGATTGAATGAAGTTGAGGTTAGATAATGGATACTATATCTGAATTAGATCAACACTTGTTCGACAGTAAAAAGTATTTTTAACTCTGAAATAACTTTTATTATCTAAAGCATATTAAGCCTGAAATTAAGAGCTCTAGCATCATAATCACAAACACTGCGACAGTCTATGTAGAGAGCCATTTGACCTTACGCTGCCCGTTTTAAGAGGAGCGACCAAATTCATGATTGCTTTAAGCAAAATATGCGTTTGACCGCTGACCAGTCCGGCTTGGATAGACGTTTTTCTAGGTTAACATTTTTAGGAATTACATATGTTTGTACGTCAGTCTATTGTAAGACAACAGCATTCAAAATCTTAATGTCTTGGAAGTCTTTTGGCGCTCGATACTGGGGACAGATTTAAAATGTACGTTGTTGTGATAAAAAAAAGACGGTAGGCAACGCTTAGAAATGTTTTCCGGCACGGATTCGGGGAACGCAGGTTCCGACCACAAATTCCAACAATTATGATCACACGACGCGATCAATTGACCGAGAAGTATGTAGACATTTATAGCTTGTTTCTGTTGGGGTGAAAGTTAACGAAAAGGCAGGCAGATGAAAGACAAAAAGATACATCCATGCTTTTGACTGATAAACTGGTGCTCCACGCTTCACAGACTGCAACGCAGTAACACTATCCAATGAACGATGACAACAGACCTTATGCCTTTAATTTGCAGTATGTGACTTATGCTCGATGTGAAGAGAGCATCGAACATACTTTTCCCCTAGAGGAGTCTCATCCACAAACTCGTTGGTGCAATCACGGGAGATTGCATAATAAATGGCATGCTTCTGTAGAAGCTGTAGGCACAATAGGAGAACAGAATATGCATAAAAAATGCCTTTGGAACTGCCCAGGCCTCCAAGAACGACGACTTACCTTTCTGTCAGGTTCTTTGCCACCCGGCAGGTATACAACTGGCAAGCTTAAAACGATCTGTACAAAGGTTTTGCTGGTTTCGTTAGCTAAGAATATGGCCGACAATAAGCGAATCTGGCCTACGAATGAAATTGTAATTCACTACAAAGAATTATCCAACTTAACGTAACCCATTCACCCCATACAGAGATCTCGTTTTATTAAAAGATTCAGATGCAGAAAGAAGATTGACCCACATCCTCTGCAAACCCCAATCTTTCCAGAAATACTTCTCCCAACGAATTGAAAAATTCCGGTTTATTCAAAGGGGCACCCTGTGTGTAAATAGGAGGATAAAGAGGTCCACAATGTGTTCTGGAAGATGTGACCGAGGCAGAATGTTTCGTTGTACTGCCACCCCCATCGACTTGACTTATACCGATCCGAAGCAACACTCTATCCCTACCGGTGCATCTTTATTATTATTATTCACAAAAGCTAATATCTCCATGTGCCCTGTCGTTCCCGTATGGCCTCTATTTCGCGGTTTCTTCCAATGTGCCCACAACTAATCTCATTACCTCATGACTTCTCTATTTATAATTTTTTTATTCGATTTTTTTCTTATCAAATAAATACTTCACTCCCTCACAGCAATAATTTTCGCAAATTAATTTAATTTATTGCATAAATTATTTATTGAAATGAAAGTAATAAAACTGTAATCCGTCTCTTCATCCATTCTTATCAACAATTCAATGCAGTAGAGGCAGCAGCAGGTGAAAAAAAACTACAAATCCGGTTAATAAATTACTTAGCCCTAAGTATTCGCAAAAAAGCGGTCCGCTTTCAGGGTGAAAGTCTCGGCTAAAAGGTCAGTTGGCACTGTGAATGGGTCAAGGTATCTGAATGTCTCTCGAAACTTGGCATAAACTCAACTCCATCGTTTAAACTACCTCTTCCTTAAGTTAAAAAAAAATGCGCAGGGGTAAGTTAGCCCCATTTCACCACTCAGAGGTGTGTTCAGAGAATGCACCTTAACAAAATTTTGGAACCTCTTCACCTTGCATAACTTATACGGGTGTAGAATTCACCTCATTTCGGCATAACAGGTTGAAGGAGATACGTAACAACCGTATCTCCCATGCTACACACCCTTCCGTACTATCAATTTTTACCGGTATCTACTCCTTTTTTTTTATTTACCTATCATAAATTCCCCCGGTTTCTACGTGAGTGAACCTAAGCAAATGTTTGCTAACTCGAGTTAATATACTTAACAAGTTAAACGAGTTTCTTCGCAACTCATTTCCCCTATGTTTCGCTTATCAATTAACACTCAAAAGAGAAAAAAATTGTAATTGACTGCGACATGGTGTATACTGTGCATCTTTGATAAAATTGGGGCAAATCTCGATTCAAGGGCCATACAAGTGCCATCCCATAAAGAAGCCCTTTCCCTCTTGTTTTATCAATCAACCTACCATGCACCCTTTAATTAATAGCCTTCAACGAACAATAAAAAAAATTGAAAATCACGAGATACTCTTGGCATCCTTCAGAGACATAAAAATGAGATGCATTTTCATCTTACATGTTTCACATTATTACGAAATAGCCCGCAGCCCTAACCTCAAATGTAAAAAAATAAATCACAACCCCTTTCCTCGAACCGGGGAGGTAAAAGTGCAAGACACAAAAAAAAACCCACAACATGGGGGTGCCCAAGAGATAAACTACGATAACTATTTACTTACTAGGCTTCCGGGCTCTGAAGATCTGACGTCTTCTTACTGCTCTCCTTTATTGTCTCGAATTTTTCGTAATTTTGCGCCAAACCTGAAAAAAAATGCAAAATACAAAAATCCAATCAAATTCAATTAGAGAAAAACCGCATTGCATTCAAGACATTTTGGCATTTTCCACTATGACATAACAAATATTTCCCACCCACCACCCCCTAAACAGCCAGCACACATTTAGCCGAAAGGAAAAACTCACCTCGTCGTGTTTTTGCAACAATTTTACTTGGCCCCTTTGACACTGTATACATCTTATTTTCGAATAAAAAAAAATCGCACTTTATTCTAATTGCCGATTGATAGCCCACTAGATAGCACAATTCAAATCGCGAATCTTTTTATATTTTTCGTTCTTTCTTAAATAACACCGTGAAGTGCAACGATTTTTTTCACACACATAAAATTATCCGTTGGAAAATTGGTGCAATGACATTTGATAAGAAGAGAGGATTAAAGAAAAAACTGTGAGAGAGGAAAAACTATTTTTCCCAGCACCACCAACCGAAACGAACTGAACGAACGAAAGCGAAAAGCGACAATCAAACGAGTGAAAGATGAAGAATTTCATGGATTTCGAGAATATTTTCGAATTGGTATGGTGAAAAAGTTGTGGTGAGAGAGAAGTAAGGTGAGAGATGGTAAAGCACGCGGTTGTTGAGAGAAAATAGCTGGTCGGAGGAGGGGTGAAAACAAGATGCGGAAAACATGAATGGAATAATTTTTCCGGCATCAGCTGTTTGTCACATTTGTAGCGCATTTTCAGTTGATTAGGGTTGTAAACGGGGTGTGGGGTAACTGATAAGAAATTGTACTGAGCAACAGTGACGATTGTGTATCGGGTTTGAGGTTTGTGCGATGGCTAAGTGGATTTGTGTGGAGGCTACACTAGCTTGGCTTGTAGACTTTGTTATAAAAAAATCTTCCAAAATTTTCTCTGTTCCAAAATGTTCTCTTTTGGTAGAAAGTGAAAGAGATATTCATTTATGTAATTATATTACTTTTACTGTTTTTTTTTGTGGATTTGTATGCTTTACAAGTGAATATCAACCTTTCTTAAAAAATATCCAAAGTTCAGTGAAAAAAGAAAATTGAACAAATTTTCAATAAAAACAGGGTTTGAGTCGATTTTTGCAGTAAAAAATCTCAGAGCTAACGTTAAAACAAAATTGAGTGTAGGGTGTGGTTACGTTGAGCACTACATTATTTTCCCTACGCCTAGTCAAACTCAAGTCCGCAATAAGGCTCGCACTACAAGATTTTTAAAAGATTAGCTTGCTCGATGAGGTTGCGTGCGTCCCATCTCTCCCAGTGGTCTAACTAAAAAGTTACGAAAAGCTTGTCAACTTAGCCACGGCATTATAAACTACGGACTATGCCTCTTTTGGAATTGTTATCTTCGGATTTTTTAAAGGTTTTATATTGGGTGGTGTGAATAAAAATTGAGTGTGAGTGTTCCCTCAGCATTTTGGAGGGAACACTCCATTTGGTGTGAATAAGAGTAGGGTTCGTTAAGTTTAACGAAAACCCTCCACTCACATATTTTGACAGTTGAGTGTTCCCTCCATTTTGGTGTGAATAAAGATGGAATCAATCGAGTGAACACTTTAAGAAGTTGAGTGTGCATTGGAGGTAACTTCAGGAGATAAAAAAATGGATAATACTATTTCGGAAAATGAATACCTTGACGGAATAAGTGAAAAACCTTAAAAAAAAGATATCTAGAATGGACGAAGAATAGTTCATAAAAATTCTACAATTTTATTCTTGTTTGATGGAAAGAAGCCCAACTCCAGACATGAAATTTAAAAAGCAAATTTCGTTGGAAGCTATGGAAGAAAAAATTCCATGGCATTGATTTGAACAAAAAGGGGATAGAAACAAAGACGGGCAATTTTGCCATGATTTTAAAAGCCCATGACAAGCAGCTGCTGGATTTGACAGCTCTCAACTCTAGTTTTCAAACTTCAACTTGAGGGGATGAACCTAGTTAGAGGAAATTTTTTATTCACACCAAATTGAGTGTTCCCTTCAACGAAAACACTTCACTCTTGAGTGTTCACTCAGAGTGTTCCCTTAGTTTTTATTCACACCACCCATTATGTAGTGGGCCGTGACTCAAGTGATTAGTGCGTCGGATCACTGAGCGAGAGATTCGACGTTCGGCTCTGAAAACGCCAAAAAGTTTTTTCACGGTCCCACCTCACGCGAATGTCTGACAAACGTCCGAGAGTAATAATTGTTATGAGAAAGCCTCTCAATATGCCTTTCATACGGTCTGTTGCGCCAAGTATTTGTATTTTTTTTTTGTTGTAGAAACATAAACAAATTTTAATTAAAAAAAATTAGGTCTAAATTTTATTTCACAAAAAATGAAAACAAATCCCAGATCACTCAGAATCGTTTCGATACTTTGGACTACCAGGCAGTAACCCCGTTTTGTTGTAGTTGTCGTTTGTCTTTTCTTCAGCAAGTATCGAATCTCTACTGGTACAGTAATTACAGTTCAAAGAGTACTTCTTTGATAACAGAATTTTACTACCCCAAGTTAATCTATTTTTTAAATAATTATTTTAAACAAATTTAAACATTTCTTAATTTATTTTATTGCATTATTTATTACTTCATTCACACTTCTTATTCCATAATTGCTCAACAATATTTTATCACCAAAATTAATTCTAAACTTAAATAGATTTTCTTAGAAATCAAGACTTTTCCTTGCCTTGGTTGGATTACTTGATGGATAGGGTCCAGTTCTATAACGCTTCCTCCTAGCTCTCATTTCGGTGACATACTCTGAATTTTCTGGTGTTGAACTTGCTTTTGGATTAAATATTTTATCAAATACTTCTGGTTCCATTAGACACATTCTATCCAACGCTGATAATAACTCACCTTGGCATGAGCTGAAATCTATTTTTATCTCTTTACCTTCCAGTTGTGGTGGAGACATTTCTGCAGTTATTAAACAGGTAAAGAATGTAGATCAGCGCGTATAGATGTGTTGGAACTAAAGGGCTTGTCAGTAAACTCGTCTATTTATACAAATTGCGAAACCATCATTAGCATCGTGAGCCACTCAGGTAGAAGGAATGGTTGAGAAAAGAGACAATGTGGGTAATGTAGTGCTATGAAATTTGCACGCTAATGAGTTTTCTTGGTATTGCCTATATTAGTTAACATATTTAATGGAAAATTTAATCATTTTTTAGAAAAAATAAATTGCCGGTTTGAAATTGAAAGGAGAAACGTTTAAGGGCGGTTACTTTGTTGCGTGATGTTTTTTTTTTAGCTTCGTTAATGAGTTTTATAAAAGCGAAATGATTTAAATCGGAGCAGATGTTGTGAATTTTATAATAAAATCTAAACAAAAAACTATGGATCCTGGTTGGCTTTTTAGTGAGTGCCAAAATAGTTTCGCAAGGGAAGAAAGCTTTTCGAGGCGCTTCTTGTAAGTTTAAAAAAAATTAAATACAAAAATCAAAAATATCCACTTCCACCCTAAACCCACAATATTTCTTTGTGTGCTCCCAGCTTTAATTTATCTTCCCATCCCATATCAACGTCAATGTCACTCCGAATTGAAAGGCGCTGAACAAAGTTGAACAATCAATTCTCTAGAAAAATATCAACAAATCTCGATTTTCTGCAAAAAATTACACAAAATGATGGAAAGTGTCCTTCAAATTGACGAAAACTCAACATCACAAGACCCCTACCAAGATAATTCACAACCCTCACCGGAATTTCTCCAACGGAAGCTATATTTTCTCGTGGATCAGCTAAAGCAAATGCATTCCTCACTACCGGAGTATGTAAACCTCGGACTTAATTTATTTTAATTACTTACCACACTCTTAGACAATTCCAGATACGAATATCCTACGAGCTATTAACCGAACTAGCCAATTCCCTTCTCAATGATACAATATTTGAAATAGTGAAAGGACTAATGGACATCCAGCACGTGACCGAGAAACATTTGGAGAACCTTCGCAATCAAGTGGAAAACGAATATCAAATCGAAGTACAAGAATGGGCAGCAAAAATATCCGATCCTGAAGAGCTGGAGCACATATTGGCGCTAATGAAAATAAAGCATACAAAGAAATTGAGAGAAACCGACATGAAGTTGATTGCACACTTGGATCAGAAGGTTTGTAATGAGTACTATCTGAAATTATGTCCTAATGCGGTGTGGTTTGTTTGCCAGGTTAAAGACCAACAATCGCTACTTGAAAAGGCTGGTGTGGCTGGATTTTATGTAACAGAAAATCCCAGGGAGATCAAAATTCAAATGTTTCTCCTCGATTTCATATTGCGGCTGAGTAGGGTGAAGTTCGAACCGCATAAATAACATTTACCTATAGATTTAGATGTAGACTTAGGTATTAATGAATGAAATTTCTGATGTTAAAGATTTCAGTACTGATACTCCTTATTGTTGGGATTTTTTTTTAAAGCAATTGTAGCTAGAAGCACATGACTTTTCAGTCATGCACCAAAAAATTGTTATTTAATTGAAATAAATACATAAAAGCCTTGTTAGGCTAGTGTTACATTTTATGCGAATAGTTTTTAACTGAAAGGGAAATCTCTGCAAAGATATCGTTACTTAAACTAAGACGCCACATGGGAATGTAATCTGCAAGACCGAGTTAACAAATCGGTAAACTTTCTCTATGTCTGTCTAAACATGGAAACAGCGGTGGTATCCCATGAAGTTGTTTATTGATTTCGAACCTCATAAATGTTCTAGAAAAACTCATTCATTATCCCAGTTTGTGGAAAGTTATTTATTTTTTTTCTTCTAGACACTGATGGCCACAAGAACGACTCCTCACTCCAGGATTTAAGTTCACCTAAATGACTTGAAATACCAGGAAAAGACTCTCATCTTTCCAGAACTTAAAATTCATAAAAAAAACACACTGAAGCTTCGACAGGCATATTGAGAAACTGGGAGTTACAGGAAAAGCTGTCGAGAAAAAAAGAACAGGGGATCATTGTTCACTTCCTTTGCACATGGCCCTTCCTTGCCCATATTAGTAAGGCTGATATATTTGAACTCTTCTTCAACGATCTAAACTTAATCAAGCAGAGTAGATGGCTCCAAGAGGAATCAAAATCCGCAGACTTAGATACGTGCTATGTCTAAGTACATCTGATCATGGTAAATGGCTCATTGGGAAGAGAACTTAGTCAAGTTCAAGTTTCTCGAGTGGCATACACAATAGCCGTTTAAATAACATGGGTAGTTATTGGCAAACATTTCTTCCCTGTCTTGGCAATTGTGTGATAGCAGCCTGTTTTCCAGCTCTTTACGCATAAAATGGGTACTCATTCCTTTAAAATGAACTCCTTTAGTGCAATTTTTACCGTGGCTAAGATTTTTTTTTAGTTTTCTCTTGGTTTGTCCAGTTTTAAAAGGTTACGTAAGTTCATAGCTTTGAAATATTAAAACTCAGTCGATTAGGTGTACGCACACTTACACAGTTCAGTTCCTTGTCCATTGTATGCCTTCAAACATCACTAAGAACTATACAAATTTGGCTGGTTAGAGTGTGCAACTCTGACAAACCACTTTTCACACCTCGCCATTGTGCAAGACGTATCATTTAAGTTCATTGTAATCAGGTGGTCATTAATAAAAGCTAAAGAATTTTCCGGGGATAAACGCAAGGCATGCTAGCTGTCTCCATACTGATAAAAGCTAGTGAAGAGGAGACCTTTGCAAGTTAGTCATGACATTTCCACTGACGGTCTCAGTATACTAAAACGTCTACAAAATTAAATTCACAGATAACCACGTACTCAAAATTTCAGCAAACTCATCCATCGATGTACTTAAAGATATAAATTTCGTTTATTATCAATGAAACTCTTATAGTAAGCTAATAATATCTTTATGCATTTATTTCATCGATAGCTCACTTATAACGCCACATTTTCTCCCATTGTCCTTACCCTTCCAATCATGTTTATAATCTAATCTACCACCTTCGCAAATCATTTATTCTAATCACTCGGGTTATGCTAATCGCATAAATTATATTTAGCCGCTCAATGCCATAGCCAAAAATTTTGAAAAACCAAAAACAACAACAGCTGGTTGTATGTAGTACAGTAGATACAAAAAAAAATAATAAAAATTCCGGACAACTGGCTGGCTGTCGAAAACTATAACAGACGTCCTTGAGAAAGTACGAAATCGGATGATGGCTTTTGCGTTGGAAATAATTATAGAAATAAATTCTATAAGGAAAAAGTTTATTACTTGCAGTCGATCATGTTTTTTTTTGGCAAAATGTTACAGTGAACAAAATGATTTCTGGCATTCTAAACGGTTGCAAGCATTTGTGAGGAATTGCAGTTTATGAAAAGGGAATTTTTGATTTTGAGAAAACTGCTGATTCGGACAGAAAACATAAGCTGTCATGGTTTTAAAATAAATCTTTCTACGGCTGATTGTATAAGGTTTGGTGTTGTCATATACAATTTTGTGACAGCCTACTCGTGCATTTTCTAAAAATGTCGCGCTATTATGATCGTTCTTTGATATTAGAACACAAAACAGATAAACATTGGGGCAAACAGAGGAATTACTACAGTATGCAGGCAGTATAGTTTAAAAGGTTTAATTTTTTATTGTTAAAGTGTACCTTCAGTAAGGTAACTCATATGTATATCATGGCCTAAGGACAAAGCAACTTAATACATAATTCGCTTGCTAAATTCAAACCAGAAAGCATTCAACATTTCAACCAGATGGCAAAGTTAATTTGGTAGACAAAGACGAGAGTCTGTGCCGTCTGTGTGACACTCATCAAACCACCTCTTTCGATGTTCTTAACGCTTCGTTTGACTTGCCTCCACTCGACTTAGCTGCGCAGAAGGAGGCAATGAAAACAATGGTCTGCCTTCTGAAAAATGGAGTCTTGAGCAAAGGACCTAACCTAATCTTAATGTTTAATCTTTATATCCTCTCCCCGTGCCTTTCTTTCAAGTTTTCAATTTGCTCGCTAGGATGCACAGGAGGCTTGGTCTATCGTCAAATCCGTCGTAAATCTTTATCGCGTCAACGGATTCTGTCTGCAGTAAAACCATGGTATAGCACCACAACCGATGGAACCGCTCAATATTTGGGCGGACAGTGAAGCAGAAGCCCATTTTGATCGTGGGCGTTGTTTAAAGAGCAAGTACTAACAGAAAACGCTTTTACTCGTAATAGCAACAAACTATCGTAGTTGGTATAAGAAAATGTTTTTTTTATATATTTAACTATATTTCGCTATGTAAAAGCTTGACAACAAAAATAGTGTAGCTATCATTATTTAGTTATTTATAACATTCACTCACATTGTACAAATTTAAAATACTTAAAAACAATACATATTCCACCTTAGCCTATTCACTTGTATATTTTTTAAATCTAACATTATCACACTTGAGTTGGTTTCCTCTCCGTCAGCAGTATAGACCTCGTCCCTGGTTCTCCTCAACATAGTGACGGACGTATTCCTTTTGCGAGGGTGTCAAGCCAAATGTGTCGGCTTCTTCAAGGAACTGTTTAACCCCACCAACTCCAACCAAATAACCATTTAACTTTGTACCAACAAACGATGTCTGAACGAGCTCTGTCGAGTTGATGCCAAGAGATTGACAGAGATCCTTATGCCCTTGAAGACGATATTTCTGATGGTAACTAAAAAAAAAGAAAGAGTTTTTCTCTATCAAAACAAATCCATAGTTTAATGAACTCTTCCACTTACTCTTCCGCTGGCCAGAATTCCTTAGCAGGAGCAATCTCTGTGTAAATCACCTCTGGAGTTCGTTTCTTTTGCTCAGAAATTTTTGACGATTCAGCAATCTCCTTCTGTTCATCATTGTGGAAGAGAATCAACGACATGTACTGCCTCTTGATCGGCGTGCATAGTCCATACTCATGATTATTCCAGAAAATATGCAAAAGCTCTTTGTATGAAATGACCTTGGGGTTAAAGTCAATTTCTAATACTTCAGTGTGATCCCCTCTATGAGTGGAAAATAAAGAAAATAATGCTTTGCTATATGCCATCTTCGACTTACAAGTCCCTGTACTTTGGTGCATGTTTAGTTCCACCACCATAGCCGACTGTTGTTCGGATAATGCCCTTGGTTCCACCATACAGTGATTCAGCTCCCCAAAAGCATCCCATACCGAATGTAGCCGTCTCAAAGGGGATGTTCAACTTGTGGACGGGGGTTATATTCAACTCCTTCTGTTCATTTTTGATGATTGTCTGTAAGAATGTTGTAATGAATGCCAAGGTTAATTGATGGACAAAATCATTCCAATTTACTGGACAAAAGCAGGTTTGGCTAGGCGTAAAGATGGAGTATCTATCAGTTGTGTTCGTATCGCCCATAAGGCATAGTGATGACATGAAATTGCAAGCGATTAACGCTGCTACTGGAGCGAATGGCAACATTGCCACGTCGAGAAATAAAAAAAACTTTGCAATGTACTTTAACGGGAACAGATGTTGTTTCCTCCAGGAAACGTGTTTCACAACTGAGTACTGACTAATGTTCTGCAGAATACCGACTACGTATGGCATGGCATTCCCCTTTTGCCGGCAATGAACATGTATTGCATCACATCAGTCAGAGGGCAGACAAAACAAAAGCGAATCATCATCGTTGATGGAGTTTCTGTGTTTGCGAAGGTGGTCAAAAGTAAAACGAAAGATATGTACATACAAAGAGTGTGCTATGTACATGCGTGGTAGTAAATAGAATATAAAGAGAGGAGGTGATAAGAGTTGGTTCGTTAAGTTCGCCCTTGTTACTGTAGCGCACTGTAGCTCCGAAATTGGAATCAGGTTTAGTGAAATGCTTCAAGCATTTTTCGTAACTGAATTCTTATAAGGAGCTGTAGCATGAAACACGACCATTAAATGTCTTAAAATATTTAAGAGTGACATTTAAAGCCAATACTAAAAATTTTAATGATGGGACTCTAATTACAATCCGGCTGGGGATAAGACTCGCTTTGACGTCATGCATTCGTCGAGCGCTACCACCCTATTAAATCTGCTATTTTGAATTTTTAATTATAATTTAGGAATCAACAGAGTGTCATGACATTTAATACACTCGGACGTTGACCGTGAAAAAACTTGTTGACGTTCGAAAGTCGAACATCTCACTCAACAGTCCAACGCCCTACCACTAAGTCACTAGTGTTTTGGTCTGTTATTCCTCACATTTTTCGAAAGGTAAGGGAGCAAAATCAGTGCGCCATTGCAGTTTTTGCAATTTAGATGCAATCAACGCAACCAAATAGACATCAAAATCGGCAATCGACATGCTCCATCTTATATTCGCCATTTTAGCCGTATTATCACAGTCTGATCTCTCGAAAATGTTGGGCAAAGGTCTGTGGTGGAATTCAGTTTCGGTGTGGAATATTTGTGACAAAATAAGTGAACACAAAGTAGTGGATCTAAGCTATAAAAAAATTCCAAGAACTGTCATGGACGAGTCAGAAGGTTTCTGGGGCAGCAGAAAGTCAAAACAACAGATGTAGCGTACTCAGATTCATCAGCACCGAAGGATGGCCTTTTGTAAAACCATATCGAGTCCCTCAAATAACATTGTGGACTGTCGTTTTATTTAATTTCAAATTTATTTAAACAAAATTTGTATAAGTCATGCTAGGAACTCTAAAAAGTCAAATGAGGTATCCAGAAACCTTGAACAGCGTAAGTGAATAACCTCAGTTCCTTATCTACAGCTCATTTAATAATAACCCGCTGTGGCAGAGTGATAAGTTGGAACAGATTTAATGGACGAATAACAAATTTGACATACGATACATCTGCTAGATATTCAAAAACGTTCTATTGCCGATTTGGGCGCGACTGAGGATAGAGGATGAATCGATTATGATTGGATAATACAATCTTGTAGTAGCTTAATCGAATACAAACTGGAAAGTGGAGTCCCGCAATGCTGTTCAATAACACCACCACTTTTCTGAAAGGAAACTATTATAATCTATTACGTGGCAAATAGGTGACGCAATCAAATTAAAAGTTGAGTAATTTGTGCCTCAAAACCCAGCTCAACAAATTCTACTTATGTAGATACGCTTTGAAGCATTACGAATTTCTGTTTGAATTATTCAATGAGAACAAAGTATTTTTTTTTTTGCCACATTTGTAAGTGTTACAAAACCCACTGCACCACAGCAACACCATTCATTGAGTAATCAAGGTCACACACTCTATTGAGCATGGAAACGAAGAGTGATACGTCAAGAGAGCACCTATGACACAACGTATAACATGACACAACAAATCACTTTCCAAGTGCTTACAGCATAGGCTTCATCACTGGCGAATATAATTTTCTTTCGCAAAAATTGCAAATCACTCGACATGTCTTCAAAAACACTTAAAACAACCAACACGTGAATGGAAACTAATAAACAAATGTGTGTTTACCTTGAAGCTATTGAAAAAGCGTTGAAATATTTTCGACATAATTTCGACTACACGGCGGGCCACAACCGCACACTACAAGCGCCAGTCTAAAACTATGCACACGAGACAGAAATCAAAATTGAGTGAGTAAAAGTTTTATTAAAAAGTGGGGAGACTGCGATTTTAGTTTTTATTTTTTGCAAATGAAAATTCGCTTAAAAAGCTCAATGTGCAGTTGTGTCTGCACTTCGAGTTCAAGGCTCGTATTTGGTACTTACTTTGTCCTTGAGGCTTGGATATGTGGCTGGTGGTCCTGATGGTAGAACTGCTACGGCAGACATTGTCAAGTAAAATATGTAACAGAAAACTTGTTTGTACAAAAGAAAAACCCTTAGTGGTTTGGAATACAAGGTCCACTTTGTGGTCAATTTGCCAGTTGAATTGCGAAACTAAACCGGCGGATTGATGTGTCGGGCAATTTATACCAAAATGCGTTAATCAGTTATCAATGCCCCAACCCGAGTAGTAAGGAAAACTAAACATAAACCACCCCCTAAACGGATGGAACAAGTGTGGAGCTTTCACACGACCCGCTCTCTCAAGGGGGGCATTAATAGTATGATAGTAGGAGAGTTACTTCTCAGATTTTGTTAGCAAAGTGGGGACTTTGTTGGTGGATAGGTAGATATACAATATTTTTTTGTTATTCATACATTCAATCGATGTGCAAAGAAAATTTATCGTTTTCCCAGATGACCTACTTTATTGTACGTATAGTCTTGGAACCATTTCGAGGGATGGAGGAATTTCTGAATCTTTTTGGTATACAATATCGAGATTCTGGGAAGTTCTTTGTTGCTAATTTAGATGGAAATAATATTCAATACAGCCTTAACCACGCCGCGGTTTGATATAACTTTCGCGTGGAAGGCTTCTGAGTAATGAAGCCAAATTTGAAACCAACAACAAGCTAACAATTAAGGCCTCTATTTATTTCCCTCTTTTTGGTTATTTAATTCAGTGCATAAAATAAAATTACGCTTATAACCATCTTTCAATCGGTAAAGGTCCCCTGTTTCTACTGTGTATTCATCGCTCTACGTGAATAAGCCACCTTTCTTTAGAGAAAAATTTCTTATTTGACGCGAGAGCTACTCACTCTTGGTACTCGTCAAAATATGTGATGCCTATCAGTATTATAATCTAGGGTACTCCTTAGGATGTAATGATTTTCTAAACCTGTTGGGTCCGGGCTCAGTGATTATGTGTTTGACTACTAAGCAGGAGGTTCAACGATCGATTCCCAGAAAACACTAAAATGTGCTTTTACGGTCCCAATTCTCGATGTAGATTCATTACTAGCTTACACAAGACCTTGGAATATATCGAGTGAGCTTCTTCGAAGATCTTAACGATCTAGCTAGACTCGACTTGAGCAAAGTAAAAGGCTTTTTCTTCGGGTCAAACTGGTGTAATGTCTCAACGGCGAATCATACCTCTTCGGCATGTGTTGACACCGAAACCGGTTGCCCTGCCTGCTGTTCCATTCTCCTAGGGAGTCTCCATGTAGGTCCCCGGTGCTGGTAGCCTGGTTTTTCTCCATAGTGGTATCACAATGGACATTTTTCCTGTGGGGTTCGCCGATTCGACCTCATAAAGCATTTGTAGGCCTCCCGGTTTCGGATCACTTCGTCACTGAGGCCAATCAAATGCTGCTGTTTTTGCATTTGTGTGATCCAGGAGTTTTTCGACCTGACTTTTTTCCGCGCTTGTAGAGGAACGTTGATTAACATTGCCTTTTTGACAGGGTTCGTAGAATCCCTCCTTCGAACATGGCAGTGCTCGGCAACTGAGCCGGTCGTGCTCCAATTTTTTGCTGTTTGCACCTTCATATACGACTTAAAAAAAAACAGCAAATATCTGGCGCAACAAACCGTATGTGTTATGCTCGCTATATTTTTTTTTATTTTATCGCACAAATGGGAACGGCCTACAGCGCCATTTGTCAGAAATTCGCGAGAGGAGGGACCTTCAAATTGTTTTGGTGTTTTCTGGGATTCGAAGTTCGAACCTCGCGCTCAGTAGTCCAACTCACTCACCACTGAGCGCCCACATATGTATGTATACATCTTATGCAACTTAAATTCCTAATTGCATCAAAATGAGTTGAGTTAGACATGATAGAATGTACTTAAGTAAAACTCCGTGCACAGATTCTAGATAAAGACGAATCGAAACCCCAACTATTTCAATGGATTTTTGCTACTGGGTGGTATGAACCCTACTCTTCGAGGGCAACAGTCGTTACACGCGTAATATAAGTGGATTTTATATTCGCATTTTTACAGAACCTTTTACTTTTTTTTTAATTCTTAGAAAGCAAACGATCTCTATCTCTTAAACTTCCTTTACCAGTCTATGACACATATACTCTTGCTCGTAACTTTTTTTCTTTACGATCAACCATTACTCAAACCCGATTCACATATTTCCAAATCTGTACACTACTACGTGCCTACTTACTTCGCACACACAATCAACATTCTGTTTAACAACAAAGGCTATTCAAACGTAATCCCATTCGCTATTCACGTACGAGAGTACAGATTGTCTGCGCGAGTGATTCGTTTCCTCGCCTCCCCTTGCCTACTGATGCAAGAAACGAAAACATTCTTGCAAACAATAATTCATAACTTCCTTCCGACAAGTCAGATTAATAGGACACTCAGCATCCTGATAGATCAGTTGAACATCTATGACCAGTCAAAATTGTACCCAAAAATCCCTACAGGAACCCTTGAAAAAGGGCTATTTCTGTGGCTCCTGTAATTCTCATCAGATTTTTGAAATTCTTGAAGAATTAGATAGCTGACATTGACATGCATCCGAATGGAAAATGTCAACAGATTCAGGATGCATTTAGGGGGTTAAATGAATTTTTGAAAATCATTTTAAATTGTCGACATCGACGCCGCTATCACATGTGCGTTTTCTACAGCAAAACGATTTCATTCAACTTGATCATGATCGTGATCCATGTTTATTTTTGATGTGCTTTTTGTGTTTTTATTGCTTGGTCATTCGTCACTGAATAATTCGCGAAGCTGCTGTAGATTAACAGAGTCAGATTGATGGGGGGCAGGGGGGTGTAAGTCAATTAAATTGTACTCACTGATGTGATGGTGAATACAAAAGTATTTTTATAATGTAGACGTTGAGGTAGATTTTTAAATTTGTTGAAATTATGTTTTCACTAAGGAATTTCGGGGAAGCAAAGATGAACTCTTTTTCTGAAATGTAATGGAATAAAAGGCTCTGCCAACTGAATTTTGAAAACTGATTGTGATGCATTTCCTCATGACAGTTATTACTCTCGGACGTTTGTTTTTTTCCAAAGGATCGAGGATTAAGAATCTCCGGCTAAGATGGCTGCGACATGTAGAGCGAATGGACATCAAGAGTCCAGTTCGAACAATCTTCGAATGCATCTTCGAGGCGGATGGCTAACAACCGAGCTGGCTGAAGAGGTAGTTTGGCCCAGGTCTCCCCGGATTGTAGAGCCACCTAAGTAAATAGGTTTGTATGGTTTATTGAACATTAAATTAAATTGGACATCAGCTGTATAGGCACTAGCGATACATCTTGCAGTTCTTTGAAGCCCTTCCATGGGGATCACAATGGATCCGTATTTAAAACTTAAGTAAAGCAGAAGAAGTCCATCGGTTTCATCCAGCATTTCCATCTCCGATTTATAGTCGCATTGAGTTGCCAACAGAGGGCAAAATAATTTGTAAATTTCCATCCATCGCTCACAATCAAAATCCCATACGCATCCGCCAACAACTGTTTCAAAAAGGCGCTAAAAGAAAGTCGACTTGTATGATCACCAATTCTTGTTACCCACTTATTTTCTACTGACAATCAATTCATCTCTCTGTATCAATAATTACGTCTATCTTTCTCGACTTTGTATCTTCAGCTCCTTCTCTTATTCGCATTCGGCTTTTATTCACATTTTTCTATAACAAAATGACGTAGAAATCCCCCCCGATAACGTGGAATTTTCGAAAAATCATAGCTTCGAAACTAAGCGTCAGAATTACATGCGATAAGCATTTTTGAGTGTCAAAAATTCAGGTCTATATACTGAAATAAAAAAATTGTAATTATCCTTACCAGGAGCTGTATAAAAAGGACCTTCTCATAGTCGCTCTATTTCTAGCCCAATTTTGGATTTTTTTCCAAAATTAGGTTCTGCTCAATTTTATCAGTCGCTTAGACCATCTCTCACTCAATTCAGGAGCCGAAAAGGACTCCAAATCAATTTCTGAAAATCATTTTAAATTGTTTCATAGCCGGACGCAGCTTGATTCATTATAAATTAGCGATAAGCACGTGTAGTGCGTTGCGTACAGCTTTTTCCTTCATTGGCGGTCAATACGAATACATGTGCAACTTTACGAATATAAACAGAATGCTACTCGTGCAACTTGCATTGACGATGACACCGATTTCGACGTTCGACAGCATAAAGAGAAAAATACGAGACATGGGAAATAAGTCGTGATAAGTGTCATTAAACTTTTCTTATAGTCGTAGCATTATAATCGTAGGCACATACGTAATTGAATTTAGGTCCGGAACCAAGTTCTTCCTATGGCCTGACTATTTTGTAACCTACGTGGGCGGGTGTCTATTTTTAATAAACTTGTTTGTACACAAGATTAATATTTTAATTTATTATTATTATTATAATTTATTAACATAAAAATACAAAGATTATATGCTAATATTAAAGAGCAATAGCTGCAGAAGCTTTCCACTCAAAAGATAAATGTATTGACTTAGATAACTAATTTGTTAATGTTGAGGTATTTTTGAATCTTTAAAATATTTACGATAGTAATAGTGTTTAAAAAGCAAAAAATATTCTGATTTGGAGGCAAGATGGTATTGATTTTTTGAGAAGTACTGCATGTTGAGAGGCCAAGTAAGTGTGAAATATTTACAATGTTGTTACAGACTGGACACAAGGGTGGGACATC